>OZ016472.1:4408444-5008444 GCA_963966625.1 Caenorhabditis zanzibari
GAAAGAAAAAGATGAGGAGAAGCAAGTTCGTCGAGCACGGAGGCCCTACTTTTATGCGCTTGATTAGACTTTCTTTATTAATTTTCGAGAATTGGAGTGTACACGAAAGGGTTTTAGAAGATTGAACGAAATTTTCCAACCGAAAAAGTTGTATCTAAATTATGAGTCAGGCTGGCTAGATTTTGGAAAACTCAAAATAAGTTCATTGTGTTAGTGTGTTTTTGAAATCGAATTCAGAATATGTAAAGTTTCTAAAGCTAACCAAAATTTAAAAAAAAACGCACACACAAATTTACCAAGGTACCGTAAAATCTGTATTAGAAGAGCTTGTTCCTCTATTTTTTCAGCACCTAAAAATATTTATGAATTCTCAAAATGGATCACAAAATCTGCTTTGAAACATATATTGTGAGTTAACTTTTGTCAAGGATTCTAATAAGACTAATTTCAATCCGTTTGAATTTCAATAATGTGCTCATTTTGAGCTCATCGGAGTGCCCTCTTAATACAGATTTTACGGTATCCGTTTTTTTTTAAATTTTAGATGTCTGAGATTCGGAATCTTAATGGGATTCATGGAATCTCAGATTTAGATAATTTACAATTTAGAATTGAAGAAAAAAGGGAATTTTACAAGAGTCTCTCAATTCTAAACAATTCTAGAATTCTAAGATTCTGAAGGATTCTGTAATATAGAATTCAATTTCAGACATATTTTGAAAATTTCAAAAAAAACCAAGAGTTCGGAAATTTTTATTTTAAAAAATGGCGACTTCGTACATATTTCAGAAGTTTTCAGAACCCTAGATTCTTCTAATTTTGAGATTCTAATGAACACTGGAAATTTAGAGCATTTGAAATTTTCAGAGATGTTTTCTAGAAGTTTCTAGATTGCTAGTTTTAGGCTTCTGGAATTTTGGGATTCTAAAATTCAGAAAATTTTGGATTCCGAGACTTTGAAATTTTGAAACTCCACTTTTTCAGTTCAACAGACTTAAAAATGCTACGATTTTCAATTTCTCAGTACCCAATAAACCTCAAGAAAAAGAAAATGCCTTCACAGAAAAAAGATGAGGAAAAAACTGCCCCAAGAAGAAAAAGTAAAGCCGAAAATAATTGGTTTCGAAAATGGAGCGAGAAAAAAGGAAATAGCGAGAAAAGAAATGTTAGGAACGAAAAGAAAAAAGAAAAAAGAAAAATGAGAAGAAGAAAAAGAGCCGAAGGACTTGAAGAAAAACGAGAAGAACTTTTGTGTGAAGAAGAGGTATTATATATTATGTATGCACATATATATCCGCAGAGGCCTAATCCGGTGGGTAAGGCTGGAGAGCCGGTGGGACGTGCCCTTGGAGCGAACATAGAAGAACCATCGACACTTTTAAAGTTTTAATTTTTGGAAATCGAAAAGTCGGAGAAATTTCCATTCTATTGGTATATTTTTCATGAAAATTGGTCCACTTGGAGTCGAGTTATTTATGGAGAAGTATAAACGGTGAACACCGAACAATTTATTTGGTTTACTTTTATAAGTGGTTAGAAAATTACGGTGAGCAATTGAATTGAGAAGGCTAGCACTTGTTCTTGGGGACACACTTCTTGTCCTTGTTACGGAAGAAGCCGTTCTTGCATTGGCAAACGTTGACGATGCATTGCATTGTGCAGAACATCTGGAAACTCGGACTCGAGTTTTTGGGGTTTGGAGGTTTCAAAATTCTTCAAAACTGGAAAATGTATAAATCTGGAATCTGGTCTTTCAAAATTTCGGGATCTTATAAACTTTCAATATATCAAAATTTCAAAAAGCTTCTGACAGTCGTAGAATAAAGCTAGTTCACACTTTCAGAATCTCAGCATCTGGAATTCTCAGAATCTTTAGGACCTCGCCAACATTTACAATTTTGTATACATACAAAATTTTCTTCATATTTAGAATCCCTAATTTATTAGAAAATTGAAATAACGTGACTATTGTATCCTCTAATACAGTGGCGAAAAATGGTGAGTGTACCTCCAAACTTTTGATTATAACTTTGCTGAAACCTGTCCAAAAGACAAGAAATTTTGTGGAGACGTTGCTGATTAGATTAGGAAAAGCTCTATGAGTTTTTTGAATTTCAGAAATATTTCGTTCCTTCAGAATATCATCAGAAGTGCCGGTGACGTCAGTATCAAAAATATTATCTTTCTTCAAAATTTTTTCTATAAGGAGTTCTAAAGTGCAAAATGTTTGTTATAGATCAGATAAACACCACAGAAAATTTGGAGCGATTTGTATGATCGGCTCCAAAGATATGAACGTCCGAGCACAAAATGGTACGTTTTGCTCATTGGCCGTATCAACGCTGAAAATAGTGCTAGAAGTCTCAAAATTTGGGAAGATATGTACTTTGAAATACTCTACAAAATGGCGAAAAGAAATTTCACTTTTGAGCAAAAAAATTTTTCCTTGATGTACTGACCCCATTCGGCCGAAACGAGCCCCATGCTTCGAAAAAATTTTTTTGCTCAAAAGTAAAATTTCTTTTTGCCATTTTGTAGAGTATTTCAAAGTACATATCTTCCCAAATTTTGAGACTTCTAGCACTATTTTCAGCGTTGATACGGCCAATGAGCAAAACGTACCATTTTGTGCTCGGACGTTCATATCTTTGGAGCCGATCATACAAATCGCTCCAAATTTTCTGTGGTGTTTATCTGATCTATAACAAACATTCTGCACTTTAGAACTCCTCATAGAAAAAATTTTGAAGAAAGATAATATTTTTGATTCTGACGTCACCGGCACTTCTGATGATATTCTGAAGGAACGAAAGATTTCTGAAAGTCAAAAAACTTCTAGAGCTTTTTCTAAGCTAAATAGCAATGTCTCCACAAAATTTCTTGTCTTTTGGACAGGTTTCAGCAAAGTTATAATCAAAAGTTTGGAGGTACACTCACCATTTTTCGCCACTGTATGAAAATAATAGAATTTTCTATCATAGTCTATTTTCATAGTCTATTTTCAAGTCCTTGAAAAAAAATTGAAGACGTCGGAATCTTTTTTTTTTAATTCAGAAGCCATTGGAACTTCAAATTATACTTATTTCAGATTCTCAGGATTCTGGATTTTAAGAATTTCGATATATTTCAAAATCTAAGAATCCAAGAATCCAAGAATCCAAGAATCCAAGAATCCAAGAATCCAAGAATCCAAGAATTCAAGAATTCAAGAATCCAAGAATCCAAGAATCCAAGAATCCGAGAATCCAAGAATCCAAAAATCCAAGAATCCAAGAATCCAAGAATCCAAGAATCCAAGAATCTAAAAATCCAAGAATCCAAGAATCCAAGAATCCAAGAATCCCAGAATCCAAGAATCGAAGAATCCAAGAATCCAAGAATTAAAAAATCTTAACTTACCACATGTCCTTCAAAACAATTCGCCTCACAAGCGGTTCCACACTCTCTGAACTCCTCGTTTTCTCCACATTTTTCTGGAATTTCAACTTCACTTACAATGATAATTTTCCAGAAACTTACTGGATGGAGCAGCGAAAACTGCTCCTAGGAGAAGAGTGATGAAGAATGTGACCTTTAAAAATTGGTTGGAAAAATTGGAATTTGGAATAAAATTTACCTTGATGAAGTTCATTTGTTGACTGTTGAAGATCTAACTGATCGAATGAAAATTGAGAGAAATGGGCTGACCAGAAGAGGGAAGATAGAAAAATTTGTTACACTGTTTTCTGTTGTGATATCATTTTGAAAAAAAATAAGTGAAGAAAAAAGTGACCCTTTGTCGATAGTATGATATGATACCTTTGTTTGATTGGTTATTTTTTCGGTGATTTGAAAAAAAGGAATCAAACATCGAACATTTATTCCAAAGAGAAAGCATTTGAAATTTCTTAGAAAATTAATACAACAATTTTGGTTACTGTATTTTTTCCGAGATCTTTTTTATACCGTAATTTCCAAAATGAATGAAGTTTCCAGTTGAAATGGGTCAACTTTGAAGGTCTGAAAATGTGATTTCCAAATGTCAGATTTTTCTGAAATTTTGTGGATGAAGCATGTTTAGAACTTTGATTTTGTAGTTCAAAACTTGTTTATTTCTTCCTTTTTATGGCCTAGAAATCCAAATTTTGGAAAGTTAGGTCATCACTTGAAGTCGCGCGAAATCTGTCAAATTTGATGAGTTTTTGAGTTATAAAAACCGATTTATTTTGAATTTTAAACATTAAAAAAATCAAACTTTCAAAATTTTCTCACATCTCCTTTTTGGTGAATATGACCCTTCTAACAACGGATTTCAAAAATTTGTTTTTAAAAAATTATTTTCGGATAAGTTTTTCAAATTTGAAAAGTTTTCTGACTTGTTTTTCTTATTTCAAATTATGGGACTGGTTTCTTTTAATACTGAAAATTGGAAATGTCTTATTATTCAGAAAAGTTGATTATAATTGGTATATTTGTGTTGTTAGTAGACATTTACTGCCTAGATTGGAGTATGAAATCATAGAGTTTTTATATAAAAGATTCTATCTGAAATTTTAGAAAAATTGTCTGGAAAATTTTTGAAAAAAACTGTTAATTCAACTTTATTTCGTATGTAAAAAGTTAGAAACTCAAAATTCAAGACCACATCCAAGAAGACCTATAGCTTATTGATGAGTTCCTGGTACTTGGGGTAATCTGAAAAAAAAATGTTGAAGTTTTTTTTTTCAAAATTTTTCAACTCACTTTTTTCTTAGAAACCACGGATTTCACTACCATCTGATATTCAGGGTAGATAAAATAAATCAAAATTGGTTGAAAAGTTGAAGCTAGACTTCTGAATAGTGACGAAAATGAATTGGCGAATAGAAAATCTTGACTGAAAAAAATTTCAAAAAAAAAAAAATGTTTAGCGAAAAAAAAAATTATTACCGATTCCAAGTGTACTCTAATGGAATATAAATGAAAAGCATCTGAATTTGAGATAAATAGGCAGAAAAATCGGATAAAAATCGGAAGAGAAGAATTTTAAAAATTTGTCTCGAATTTTGCCAATTTTCAGGATCCATAGAACGCTTTTGATTCGAGACCCAGAGAGTAATAAGTAATATTATTTCTAAAGAAAATTTGAAAAAGTCTAAAAATCCGTCGAAATAATCGAAAAATTGCAAAATATTGTCCATGAAAGGTACCCCAAAGTAATTCAAAATACCAATGATTGCATTCAAAGAATAGACGATTCCAAAAGAAGTTACAGTAATCCACGTAACATTGGAAATATTCCATAACTTCTTTTCCGGCTTGTAAATTGCAAAAATTTGAGAAATAGCAATATAAATTATAATACAAGATACTGAATTCCTTGAACAAATATTCAATATCGCCGCCAAAAGTTGGTTCCCATTAAAACTCTCATTTTCATCGATACCGTAGCCCGGATTCAAGATTTTCAAAAATTCCAAAATTCCAGATGTCGAAAGTTGAACCAAATCCATAATAGAAATGAATAGAAAAACATGAGAACCCGGGTGAATTTCTTGATTTTTAAAGAGGCAAAATGTATGGAAAGAATTCACAAAAAGTCCAAGAACCACAATTGAAAAATGAGGAAATTTCAGGAAATTCGAGATTTCTTTTAGATCCATTTTTGATGGAGAAGGAAGTTTTAAAGTGAGAAATTTTTTACTTTAGATTGAAATAATTATAGGTTAGGGAACATGAGAGAATTAGAGAAAAATGGGGAGAAAGGGCGGGGCTTGTGGAGAGAATTAGGAAAAAATAGGGCTCAGCGACATTTCGAAGCCGGAAGTTTCCATAAAAATTTTCAATTTCAAAATTGGACAGTTGAAAACTGGATTTTTGAAACCGGAAGATTCTAAACCGGTATATTCGAAAGTTATAAGGTTTGAAAATTTCTGGTTGCGAAATGTCTAGGTTTCGAAATGTCACGGTTTTGAAATTTTCCGGTTTCAAAATGCATTGGTTGCGAAATGTATGGTTTTAAAATGCCTTGGTTTCGAAATTTTCCGGTGGCGAAATATTTTGTTTTAGAACGTCTTGTTGCAAAATGTCTTGGTTGCGAAATATCCCGGTTTCGAAACGTCACGGTTACGAAAGGTCTTGTTTCAGACAATAAGAGTTGCGAAACGTCCGGATTCAAAATTTCATGGTTTCAAAACGTTCGGTTTTGATAAGGATCGGTTATAAATGCCGCGGTTATGAAATGCCTTGGTTGCGAAATGCCTTGGTTGCGGAATGTCCCGGTTTCAAAATTTCAGGGTTTGCAAATGTTGTGGTTCAAAAGCGTTCCGGTTTCTAAATGTCTCGGTTTCGAAATGCCGTGGTTGTGAAATGTCTCGGTTGCGAAGTGTCACGGTTGCGAAATGCCTTGGTTGCGAAATGTCACGGTTGCGAAATTGCTGAATTCTAATCGTCCCGGTTTCAAATTGTCTGGTTCCGAAGTGTCCCGGACACGGTTTTGATATGTCACAGTTGCAAAACGTCTGGTTTGGATCAAAATGTCGCGGTTTCAAAATGTCCCGGTTTCAAAACGCCGATGAGCCAAAAAAAAACAATTTTCAAGAAAACAATTCAAAACATCTGTCAAATATGTGGATGATTCTGTTTAGCGCCTGGAACATGATTATAACGAGGATGAATCAAGCAGAGATCGAAATCGACCATTTTTCAAGTGGTGGCCACTGTAGTTGCAGCTACAGTAGTAGTCGCTGAGGCACAATTCTTACCCTTCTTCGACTTGAAAAAGCCCTTTCCAATGATTCGATCTCGGTAGTTTGGAAGCAAGAAGGTAATTGCCAATGGGTCCAAAAACGGGAAGGCGGAGAACGCAATGACACCGAAATAGTTATTCCACATGCCAAGGTCCAAATAAAGCATTGGTCCGTACCAAGCCATCATACACGGAGAGAAGCTGATGCACACGGGAATGATGGTCTGGATAGCAAGGACGCGGAAGAGCTGTTTATGCATGTTACGCGTAAGATTGGAGTGGGCGCCGAGTTCACGAAGTTTACGGACAATCTGAATGTGTTTTGCTAGTTGGAAGTGTTCTAATAGCTCAAACCAAGGCTGTCAAATCGACGGCCCACGGCCGGGCCCTAGGGCCGCGGCACGGTCCGTGGATAGGTTATCATGGTTGAATCCGGCGGCCCAGAGCTTTTTTGATCCAAAAAGCTTATTTTCATAAGTACAACCGGATTCAACCATGACAACCTACACACGGCCCAGGCCGCGGCCCGGGCCGCGGCCCAAGGGCTGGCCGTGTGACAGCCTTGGCTCAAACGATTCTGAAGTTCCAGTGTTCTAAAGTCGTGGCGGAAGCTTGAGGGCTACCACTTTTTTGAGCAACTATATCTCAAGAACCGCTAACGATATCAAAAAATTGTCAACTAATAAAATATGTAAAATCTAATTTTAAACATTTTTGTAGTAGACAACTTTTTGATAGCTTTATTGGTTACCGAGATATTGCTGTTTAACTAAAACGCATACGAAAATAGCGCGGGGAAAGGGGAGAGACCCAGAGAAGGAGTGTCTGCGTCTCTCACGAGAAACTGCTAACTACGAGAATGTGTGGAATTTCATGCTGATCAGTTTTCAGTTCACAGTTTTGTGATCCTTCTTCTGGCTCTCAAGTTATCCCGGCCCCTCAGTGAGAGACGCAGAGAAGCGAGAGTCTCTCCTCGTCTGCGTCTCTCCAACCTGTAGAGAGCAATATCTCAAGAACCAAATGCGCTAGAACATTGGTTTTGCTACAGAAAAATGCAAAATTTTAAGCTGATTATTTTTGCAATTGGACATTTTTTTGTATCTCGAATATTTAGAGAGTTGCAGTCGATTAAGCGCAGACAACGAGAGACGCAGAGAGTCTCTACTTGTCTGCGTCTCTCCAATCTTTAGAGAGCAATTTCTCAAGAACCAGAAGAGCTAGAACAGTGATTTTGCTACAGAAAGATGCAAAACTTTACGCTGAACATTTTTGCAATTGATCATTTTTCGGTATCTCAAATAAATATTTAGGGAGATACAGTCGGTTAAGCGCAGACAATGAGTGGCGCAGAGAGTCTCTACTTGTCTGCGTCTCTCCCAACTTTAGAGAGCAACATCTCGAGAACCAAATTCGCTGGAACAGTGATTTTGCTACCAGAGTATGCGAAATTTCACGCTGATCATTTTTGCAGTTGAAATCTTTTTTGTATCCCAAGTATTTAGAGAGTTACGGTCGATTAAGCGCAGGCAACAAGAGACACAGAGAAACGAGAGTGTCTGCGTCTCTTCTGTCTCACCTTGGTTCCCAGAACGATGTACGTTGTCACAGCGTAAACAGAGATACAAGATAGAAGTATAATTCCAACCCATCCTCGAGTTTTGACAGCTTTGCTTCCGTCCTAAATACAGAAAACAGAAAATAAGGCTCACATTCAGTGACGTTCAGCTACCGGACGTTTCGCAACCACAAAATCTCGTTCTGACTATCACAAAAGTTGCGAAATGACCGGTTGCCAAACGCCGTCTACAAGCCAACCTACCAAATAATGCGCCGCCAAGAACGCAATATCATAGGAATCGACTTCATATTCCTTTCGGAAAGTTTCCCGAATGTAGTCTCTCATTTCATCGTCGGCATACAGAAACATCTCACAGATTCCACTCCAAGCGATTCCATGAATGAAGAAAAATGTGAGAATGCACACGATTCCACTTGGCTTGAATACTTGGCTCACGAGGTGGGGGCTGAAAAAGATTCTAATTTCATGAAGTGGTCCAAAGTTTGTTAGGCCCTGCAGGCCCATGAAGAAAAAGTGGTAAAAACGTGTATTTTGGCTTGTTTGCCGATTATCTTTTATTTTTATTGTTCCGGCTTGATCCCCGGCCTTTTTCGACCCGTTGGGCCCGGAAATGAAAAGTGGTCCAAAAATATTGTACTTTGGCTTATTTGGCAAAGGTAGGGCGGACAGGCTGGCCCCGGCATTTTTCGGCCCGGTGAGCCCTGAGGGGAAAGTGGTCTCTTCGACCCTGTGAGCCCGGGCAGAAAAAGTGGTTGAAAAACATGTATTTCGGCTTACTTGCCAAAAAAGGGCCCGGCCCAGATTGGCCCAGCGGACCACCGGCCTTTTTCGGCCCGGCGAGCCCGGGAAGGGAAAGTGGTCAAAAACACGGAATTTGGCCTACTTGCCGATAATAGGCCCCGGACCGGATTGGACACGGCTGACACCCCGCTATTTTTGACCAAGGAAGCCCGGGAAGAGATTGGCCCACCGGGCCGGCCCAAGTTGGGCCGCGACAGTATCCCTAATCAAACTCACCGAAAAAGAGCAACGTAGCGATAGATGAAGTGAATGATCAGAATACCGTATGACAGGGAGATGCATCCGCAACGGAAGGAAATAGCGAATTGAGCAAGGCGGATTTTCTGGAATTTTTATTTATGTGATTCCAAGATTCCGAAAACCCACATCCTTCCCAAAAAATGGTCCATGTGCCAGGTAGATGACAAACGCCGAGCCAGTTCCATGCATTCCCTGAAGTTCCCAATCTTTTAAAAAAAGAAAAATTCACTTTCTTACCACCGGTACCAACAACTCGACCGTCGAGTAAAACATGTCGAAAATCGCGAAGAACAAAATCAAGAATCGATATTTTCCGATGCTGGCATTCTTGGGTTCGGTCAAAATGAGATAAGCCAATATTGGGTTGACCAGGTAGGAGAGGTACCCTGATACACAGGGTAGGTAACGATGAGCCCAACGGATGAGCATTGAGGCTGGAAAATTCGGGGAATGAAATTTTGAGTCTCTAAACCTGAGTCTCTAAGCCTACGCTTCTAAGCCTAAGACGGTAAGCCTCAGACTGTAAGCCTAAGAATGTAAGCCTAAGACTCTAAGCCTAAGCTTCTAAGCCTAAGCATCTAAGCCTAAGCATCTAAGCCTCTAAGCCTAAGCCTCTAAGCCTAAGCCTCTAAGCCTAAGCCTCTAAGCCTAAGCCTCTAAGCCTAAGCCTCTAAGCCTAAGCCTCTAAGCCTAAGCCTCTAAGCCTAAGCCTCTAAGCCTAAGCCTCTAAGCCTAAGCCTCTAAGCCTAAGCCTCTAAACCTAAGCCTCTAAGCCTAAGCCTCTAAGCCTAAGCCTCTAAGCCTAAGCCTCTAAGCCTAAGCCTCTAAGCCTAAGCCTCTAAGCCTAAGCCTCTAAGCCTAAGCCTCTAAGCCTAAGCCTAAGCCTCTAAGCCTAAAAAAATGGTTTCTCGTAGTTTTATCTCTTGTTTTATAGCTATCCCTCTAGTGGGCGTGGCTTCATTACGGTATCTGTAATTTTTTGGTCAAAAATGTTCATGATCCATCTTCATTAATAAGGTTTTTTTATTAATTTCCGGAATATTCTTTTTGTCGAAGAATACATAAACTAATTGAGTTTGTCTGAGTGGGTCGTGAAATGTACTGATTTTTTGAACGATTTCCTGTTTTGTGTTATGAGCTGTATGAATTCTTATTACATATAATGTCAATTTCCGTTAGAGAATATTACTGTATCGCTCGTACATTTAATTTCCTTTCCTGTTTCCTGTCTCATGTATGTTGTTTGGTTTCCAGACGGTTTTTATTACAGAGATCGAAAAATCCAAGAATCCAAGAATCCAAGAATCCAAGAATCCAAAAAACCAAAAGGCCAAAAGGCCAAGAATTTGAAAATCTCAGATTCTGAAATTCCAAAATTTCTTCAAAAATTTGTTTCACTTTTCAAAACTGTGTCAATTTTGTGGTTCATGATTTGTCATGATTTTTTTTTTCATTTTTTAAAGAATGTTCTATTTCAAAACTTTGATACAAATTCTAATTCTAATTTTCTCTACATTTTTTCTAACCCTTCTTCATAATCTATCTCAACTCCATTTCTACGTCACTCCGTGGTTAGTGTCTCCCCCATTTTCTGCCGATTTTTCCCCTCTTTCTCTAGCACTCTCTCCTCCTTCCACACTCTCTCTTTGTGCGTTGTTTGTGCCGTACTCATGGTCTTCACAGTTTGTTTCTATGATCAAAATGTGACTGACGGGGTATATAAAGAGGACGGGAAAATGGAGGAAAGCATCATCGTAAAGTTGAAATATTACTATTATTTTGAAAAATGACCAAGTTCCGTCTTCACTACTTCAACGCTCGTGGATATGCCGAGGTTACTAGAGATGTGAGTTTTTTTTTGGATCGCTAGGTGGTTTATATCGTAAGGATCCTTGAATCGCTAAAATCATAAGATCACTAGAAACTAGAAAAATTGTTGGATCGCTAGGATCGCTAGAATCGTTGGATCGCTAGGATCGCTAGAATCATAGGATCGCTAGAAACTAGAATCTTGCGATTGCTAGGCTCGCTAGAATCGTCGGATCGCTAGGCTCGCTAGAATCGTCGGATCGCTAGGCTCGCTAGAATCGTTGGATCGCTAGGATCGCTAGAATCATAGGATCGCTAGAAACTAGAATCTTGCGATTGCTAGGCTCGCTAGAATCGTCGGATCGCTAGGCTCGCTTGAATCGTCGGATCGCTAGGCTCGCTAGAATCGTCGGATCGCTAGGATTGCTAGAATCGTTGGATCGCTAGCATCCCTGGATCGCTAAGATCTTTGAAATGTTATATTCATTGGAATCGCTAGCATCTTTAAAAAATCGCTAGGGTCATTTGATCTCTAGAATTTTGAACCTCTGGGACTCTTAGATAGCTAGAATCCTTGGATCGCTAAGATCTTTGGATCGCTAGGAGCTTTGGAACGCTAGGATCCTTGAGGCTCTAGGATCCTAGCGATCGCTACGATCTTTGAATTGCTAGAACCTTTGGACCGCTAGTGTTTTTGGATCGCTAGAATCCTTGGAGCGCAAAAATCGCTTGGGTCGCTAGCATCTTTGGATCGCTAGCCTTGAATCGTATCTTGACCCTTGTATCTCTTGAGTTCCAATGTCAATTTCCAGATGTTCCACATGGCCAATGTCGAATTCGAAGACGTCCGTTATGAGCTTGAAGACTGGATCAAAGAGGACTCGACCACCAAGGACAAAATGCCTTTCGGTCAAATGCCCGTCCTCGAAGTCGACGGAGAAATGATCCCTCAATCTACAGCGATCGCTCGCTTCATAGCTAATGAGCTTGGCTTCGCTGGAAAAACCGCTACGGAGAAAGCTTGGGCGGACGTTTTTGCCGATCTTTACAAGGACTTTTTGATCGATATGAAGCCATGGGGAATGATTGCCTTCGGGTACCCAGGGGCCACTGGGGATCGTGATGAGTTGAAGAAAACTGTGTTGAATCCAGCTAGAGAGAAGTATTTCAAGCTGTTGAGCAAGCGAGTGGAGAAGAGCAAGTCAGGTTGGTACACATGAGAGACGCAGACACACTCGCTTCTCTGGGTCTCTCCCCTCTCTTTTCGATATGCGCTCTAGTTAAACGACTGTATCTCGAGAACCATTAGAGCTATCAAAAAGTTGTCAACTACGGAAATGTTCAAAATTAAATTTTACACATTTTACTAGTTAACAACTTTCAGATAGTGTAAGCCGCTCGTGAGATATAGGCGCTGCAATTCAAAAAAGTAGTGACGTAGACATTCAACGTCTTTTTTGTCCAAATTTTCGACTTTTAAAATAATTTTTTTCCAGGATTCCTTCTCGACTCTGGAATCTGCTTCACCGATCTCATGTTCTTCGAGACCACGACTTCTCTCCTCCACTTGGAGACCGATTTCCTTGGAACCGATTTCCCTCAAGTCACCGCATACTTCAAGAGAATCGGAGAACACCCAAAACTCAAGCCATACTTGGAGACCCGTCCAGTTTCTACTAGATAAACAATAAATTGAAAGGCTGTCTTTGAATATTACATTTTCATCATTCCAATAAATACATGTGATTATATACAATATTCTGAAAACTGATGAGCAAGTCAAGAAATAGTCAGATTGGTGGGGATCCGGAAACAATTGGAGGTGTTGGTGTTGTTGCACATTACAGGATTGGAAATTAGGATTCCTGGAATATAGAATTCAAAAATTTCATAACTCCAAGAGTTCTAGAAATCGCCCTCCCCCCTTTTCAACTGTTTTATTAGCGTAAGTGCCTGCACCTTTAAACATGTATATCTCAAGAAACGTTAATGCTATTAAAATTTTGTCAACTAGAAAAAAGATTCTCTTTTTATTTCACACATTTTACTGGTTTTTAACTTTTTCATATCTATATAACTAACAGAGTTACACGCGTTCATAGTGCGGCTCCTTCCCCTTTCTCCCAGCGAGAGACGCAGAAAAATTAGTCTTTTCAAAGACTAATATCTCGGAAACGGTTAACGTTATTATAATTTTGCCAATTACAAAAATATTGTTCACTAAATTTTACACATTTCATTAGTTTTCAACGTTTCCGTATCTTTGAAACCAACAAAGAGACATGCGTTCAAAGTATCGTCTCTTTTCCCTTCTCCCATCAAGAGATGCAGAGAAACGATAATTTTCAAAGGCTAATATCTCAAGAACCTTTAACGCTATTAAAATTTTGTCAACTACAAAAATATTCCTCTCTAAATTTTACACATTCTACTAGTTTTCAGCTTTTCTGTATCTATAAAACTAACAGAGATACACGCGTTCAAAGTATTGCTCTCCCTCTCTCTCACAGCGAGAGACACAGAGAAACGAGACTGTCTGCGTCTGTTCCCTCCTTACCTACAACTGTAGCATTCATAAAACACGCGATTGCTCCAGCACAAAGAGCCCGTAGCATAACTTTCCCTGCCGCCGTTTTCCTTCCTGGAGCCAGTCCCCCAATAACTTCCATCTGGATTCCCATGGATCCGAAATTTGAGAATCCACAAAGAGCGTAAGTGGCAACAAGGACTGATTTAGCGTCTAACTTATTATCTCTTTGCAGTTGACCCAATTTATCGTAGGCTACAAACTCGTTAACGGCGGTTTTGGAGCCCATTAGTTGAGCGACTCTGGAAAAACTTTGTTTAAAATATTCAGTTTAAAATATATCGATTCAGAAAAGAGTTATTAAAAAATTTTCAACTACAATAATATGTAAAATTTAATTTTCTACATTACTTTAGTTGTCAACTTTTTTCTATCTTCTCCCGTTCTCCTGATATCTGACTTACAAAAGTGTCTGCTCGGAATTCCTTGTGATCCCCATCATATAGGCCAATGGGAAGAAGGCATAGCCAAAGAGCATTTGGAAACTCCATCCATCGTATCCTATCAAATCTCCAATGTAGAAAAACACTTCATCTAGAAGAGCCAGCAGAGACATGACCACTACTAAAGTTGCTCCAATGGCAAATACAGTAGGTACCAAGGCGACACCTGCGGAGCACAAGGTGTCGAAGAAACCCTTGTCGTTTTCGTGGTCAAGCTCGAAGTCGTCTTCCTGAAAGATTAGAAGAGTTTAGAGAAAAATACAGTCGGACTTCTCTGCGTCTCTTGTCAAGCGCGCAGAGAGATGAGGAGACGCAGACACTCTCGTTTCTCTGCGTCTCTACTTATGTTTGAACGTGTGTATCTCGGTTGTCGTGAGAGCTAGAAAAAAACGTTCAACTAATGAAATGTGTAAAATTGAAAGGGCTACATTTTTGTGGTTGAATATTTTTGTCTATCTCTAACCGTTAAGGAGATACAGTCCTTAGAAGTTGGCCGTGAGAGTTAACAAAAGTAACAAAAAGCGCCGATTTTTGTTTTTCCACATAATCCTGATAACTAATTCACAAGATTGTCTCATACAACCTACTTTAATTTTTGTCTCCTCCTCCTCTGGAAACATCAGTTTCGAGCATGCCAGTGACATTGGCGCCGATAACAAGCTAGCAGTTAGGATAGACTCCGGACATGCTCCAAGAGCAACATAGGCGGCGAATACAGTACCACCGGTACATGAGAAACCACTGGTAAGAACTGCAAAGAGTTCGGAGTCTAAAAACTTTGAGATTCTGAGTTAGATTCTACTTACAACCATACCTGTCAACTTTTCCAAGTAGGGTCTTATGACAAGTGGAGCCTCCGATTGTCCCAGGAAAGTGCACGCCCAGGAATATACAGATTCCACTGGGGTGGTCCCGATGAGCACTTTCATAAACCATGTACTCTTTTTCAGCGCCACCTGGATGACTCCGAAATAGAAAAGCAATGCTACAACCGCCGAGAAGTAGATCAACGTTTGAAGGGATGTGAAGATGAACACTGGTGCCAGGTCGCAAATATTTGGGGGACCCGCGATGAATCCGAACACGAATTTGGCACCGACTTGAGCATACTCGAGGAGACCGACGATGAGACGAGAGAGTTGCTCGAAGAACCAACGACCGGTGGACCATTGGAGAATGATGATGGCTAGGCAGTAGTGGAAGATGAGAGCACTGGTGACGATGTTCCAGTTGATCTGGAAAGAATTTATTAGATCGTGAAGGGAGAGGATAGAGCGCAGAGAAGCAGACAGGCTCGTTTCTCTGCGTCTCTTAAAAAAAGTGAGTATTTTCAAACTCGTATATCTCTGTTGGTTTTAGAGATAGAGAAAAGTTTAAAACTAGGAAAATGTGTGAAATTTAATGACAAATATTTTATTAGTTAAAAACTTTTCGATATCTCTCTTATTTCATGAGATATGCGCTTTCAAATATTAATGGTTGGCACACGAGAGGGAGAGAGCGCAGAGAAACTGACTGTCTCTTTTTTCTGCGTCTCCTTTACCCACTGCGCAATGGATGAGACTTAACTTCAAAAGCTTGTATCCCTGTTGGTTTTAGAAATAGAAAAAAGTTTAAAACTGAAAAAAAATGTGTAAAATTTAAAGACAAATATTTTATTAGTTAACAACTTTTTGGTATCTAATCTGGTTAACGAGTTATGCCCTTTCTAAAAACAGTGGTCGCGCAAAGAAGCTACAATTGTAAGGTAAGACTTCGAACGCTTATATCTTTGTTGGCTTTCAAGATAGAAGAAATTTAAAAACTAGCAAAATGTGTATAATTTGAAGATCTACATTTCGATTTAACAAATTTTTGATCCCTATTTCAGGTAACAAGTTATAACCTTTTTAAACTCCCAGTCTCACCTTCCTTGGTCTATGGGAAAACACAACCATAAAAACCAAAAAGAATACATATCCTCCAAATCCAACAAGCCTTGTTGGCTGATGAACAGCTTCGACTATAGTATAGGCTAATAATGCTCCGGCGAATGCAAGTTTGAAAGTTCTGAAATTTTTAAATTTTCGGAATCCGGATCTCTCCAAAAAAAACTTACATCGGTACGAATTTCCTCCTCTTTGCGAAATCATCTAATTTCGTTGATAAATCTTCATAAAACTTTCGAAAAACCTTGGTACCCACCAAGAAATTCACTATAAAACATAGCCATAAAAACAAGGTTACATAGATTAATGGAGCTGCTTTTTTGTAGTTATGGATGCCGGCGGCTACTGAAAAAGAGGGAAATCTGAAAAAAGCGACATAAAATAATTAAGAACTCACTGAGATATCCATGATAAACCAATAGAAATGCTACAACTGCTCCAATGCCAAAAAATGGGGAGCATTTTTGAATGACTCGTTGAAAAATATTGGTATTGTTTTCAAAGGTTCCTTTTGTTACTGTAATTTGTACTTTTTAAAGTAAATTGTAAATTTCGACTTACTCATCAAACTTTGATCCCACACTCCATTATTGATACTTTTAGTCCGCACACTTGGAGCGTCACCTTCAGATTCCATTTAAATATTCAAAAATATACAAAAATTCCGAATCCCAGAAGAAATTTACAAAAAATTGAATTTCCAATAAGAGAAGTGTTAACATACACTAGGAGAAGAAAAAAGAACAAAGAATTTTTGATGACACTAAAAAATTTTTTTATTGACTTTTTAGGACATTTAAACACGTGGGGTGTGAAAATTTTGATTAGAGAAAGTTGTTGCAACAAAAAGTTCGAAAAGTTGTTAGATACATTTTTATACAGACACAAAATAATCAAAATGTGAAACTAAGAATTTGGAATTCGGAAGCAGTTATCACTTTTCTGGGAAGCATGACAAATTGCAGGAGAGGAGACGAGGATTCCTGAAAGATTCAAAGGATTATATCTTTAGAACTATCAAAGTTATGAAAAAAAGAAAATCAAAAAAATATTTGTCGTGAAATTTTACACATTTTATTAGTTTAGCGCTTAGCTCTCGCTTCAAAAACAAGAAAGATACAAGCGCTAGAAGTTTCACAGTTCTAAGTGAGGTCCTCACTTTTAAAAAACCCATATCTTGCGAACGGCTAAAGTTATCAAAATTTTGTAAACTATAGAAATACGCACCGTAAAATTTTACACATTTTATTAGTAACACACTTTTTTGTATCTTTAGAAATAACAGAGATATAAGCGCGCAAATACCCCGCCCCCTGTCTCCCTTCCAGAGATCTTGCACCTTTAAAGACGCATATCTTAAGAACCGTTATTGTAATCAAATTTTTGCCAACTACAAAAACATTCACCGTAAAATTTTACACATTTCACTAGTTTTTAACATTTTAGTATCTTTAAAACCAACAAAGTTATACGCGTTCAAAGTCTCGCCACTTTTCCACCGCTCCCAGCGAGAGACGCAGAAAAACGAGACATTTCAAAGGCTCATATCTCAAGAACCGTGGCCTCTATCAAAAATTGATCAACTACAAAAATACGCACCGTTAAATTTTACACATTTTACTAGTTGCTAAAATTTTTGTATCTTTAAAACCAACAAAGATACACGCGTTCAAAGTCTCGTCCATTTCCCCTCTCTCGCCCAGCGAGAGGCGCAGAGAAACGAAACAGTGTGTTTTTTTCAAAGCTTTATATCTCGTTAACAGTTAACGCTATCAAAATTTTGTCAGCTACAAAAATACTCACCGTTAAATTTTACACATTTTACTAGTTGCTAAATTTTTTGTATCTTTGAAACCAACAGAGATACACGCATTCAAAATGACGCCCCTTCACCTCTCTCTCCCAGCGAGAGACGCAGAGAAACGAGGCTGTCTGCGTCTCCTCCCTCCGCACACTATTTCTCCTACCTGCCACTGTCGCATTCATAAAACACGCTATTGATCCAGCACATAATGCTCGTAAAACCAAATTTGATATCGTTGACCTCTTACTCGGTGCAATACCGCCCAAAAATTCTATGGACATTCCCATGGAGGAGAAATTGGAAAATCCGCAAAGAGCATACGTGGCAATGAGCACTGATTTTGGCTGAAATTTTATATGGGGAGAATTGCAAAACTGAGGGAACACTTACATGCAACTTCTCTTCTTTTTGCAGGATTCCCAAGTTGTTGTAGGCTACAAACTCGTTGACAGCGGTTTTGGTGCCCATTAGTTGAGCGACTCTGAAAATGAAGTATATCTCTAGAACGGGTAGAGATATTAAAAAGTTGATAACTGATAAAATGTGTAAAATTGAATTTTAAACAAGTTTGTAGTTGAAAACTTTTTGATAGCTCTTTTGGTTCTCGAGATATAAAAAATATTGTTAGCAAAGCAAGGGGAAAAAGAGAGAACTTAAAGCATGGTATATCTCAAGAACCGTTAGAGATATAAAAAAGTTGTAAACTAATAAAATGTGTAAAATTGAATTTTACACATTTTGGTAATTAACATTTTTTTGATAGCTCTAACGGTTCTCGAGATATACATGATTTCGTTTCTCAACTCACAATAGTGTCTGATTAACATCATCCGTAACTCCCATCATATAGGCCAATGGGAAGAACGCATAGCCAAATAACATCTGGAATGTCCATCCCTCGTATCCTATCAAATCTCCGATATAGTTCATAACCGTATCCAGAAGAGCCAAAAGGGACATAATGACTACTAAAGTTGCTCCAATGGCGAATACGGTAGGGACCATGGCGACACCAGCGGAGCATAGGGTGTCGAAGAAACCCTTTTTGTGGGAGTGGTCCAGCTTGAAGTCTTCTTCCTGAAAGATTAGAAGAAGATCATTTTACTTCTCTGCGTCTCTCTTATTGCCACTGCCTTCCTGCGCGCGCGTAGAGACGCAGAGACGCAGACACTCCCGTTTCTCTGCGTCTCTCGCATGTTCAAACGCGTTTATCTTTGTTACCGTTAAAGCTACAAAAACACTTTCAACTAATGAAATGTGTAAAATTTAAAGGGCTACATTTTTGTAGTTGATGAATTTTGTCTATATCTAACCGTTCAGGAGATACGGTTGTTAGAAGTAAAAGTATATAGCCTTACCTTAATTTTTGTCTCCTCGGTCTCCGGAAACATAATCTTCGAGCATGCCAGTGACATTGGCGCAGATAACAAACTAGCGGTGAGCAAGTATATTGGACACGCCCCCAGAGCAACATAGGCCGCGAATACAGTACCAGCAACACATGCGAATCCACTAGTCACCACTGCGAAAATTTCAGAGTCTGTACACTTCTCAAAGTACGGAGCAATCATCAATGGAGCCTCGGTCATTCCCAGGAACGTGCACGCCCATGCATTCACAGATTCCACGGGGGTGGTCCCAATGAGCACTTTCATGAACCAGGTACTCTTTTGTAGGACCACCTGGATCACTCCGAAATAAAAGAGCAATGCGACGACCGCCGAGAAGTAGATCAACGTTTGAAGGGATGTAAAGATGAACACTGGTGCCAGGTCGCAGATATTTGGGGGACCCGCAATGAATCCGAATACGAATTTGGCACCGACTTGAGCGAACTCGAGGAATCCGACGATGAGTTGAGCGAGTTGTTGGAAGAACCATTGACCGGTGGACCATTTGAGAATGATGAGTGCGACGCAGTAGTGCATGATAAGGGCACTGGAGACAACCGACCAGTTGATCTGAAAAAATGGAGTGTATGGGGCATCATGGGATCTCATGGGGTCTCATATATCTAAAGGGTTCTGAGGGTGTCTCAAAGGGTCGCTTCGATTTGTGTATGGGGTGTATGGGGTGTATGGGTCTCATGGGGTCTCATGGGGTCTTATGGGGTCTCATGGGGTCTCATGGCGTCTCATGGGATCTATGGCGTCTTATGGGGTCTTATGGAGGCCCATGGGGTCTCATGGGGTCTCATGGGGTCTCATGGGGTCTCATGGGGTCTAATGGGGTCTCATGGGGTCTCTCTTGGGGTCTCATGGGGTCTCATGGGGGCTCATGGGGTCTCATGGGGTCTATGGGGTCTCATGGTGTCTATGGGGTCTATGGGGTCTATGGGGTCTCATGGGGTCTTATGGGGTCTCATGGGGTCTCATGTTGTCTCATGGGATCTATGGCGTCTTATGGGGTCTTATGGAGGCCCATGGGGTCTCATGGGGTCTCATGGGGTCTCATGGGGTCTCATGGGGGCTCATGGGGTCTCATGGGGTCTATGGGGTCTCATGGTGTCTATGGGGTCTATGGGGTCTATGGGGTCTCATGGGGTCTTATGGGGTCTCATGGGGTCTCATGTTGTCTCATGGGATCTATGGCGTCTTATGGGGTCTTATGGAGGCCCATGGGGTCTCATGGGGTCTCATGGGGTCTCATGGGGTCTATGGGGTCTATGAGGTCCCATAGGGTCTATGGGGTCTAATGGGGTCTCATGGGATCTCATGGGGTCTCATGGGGTCTCATGGGGTTTCATGGGGTCTACATAGGTCCCACGCGCCCGATATGGTACTTTACGCCCCATGTGGTTCCATTGGTGTCTATGGGGTGAAGTCTATGGGGCACCATGAGGTCCTATACTGTCATGGGGTCTACGGAGTCCTATTTTGACCGAAACATTTTTTACTTATCTTGAAGCTCTTAGCCCACCAAATTCAAATTGCAATCTATTTGACTAACATTGAGAAGGTACGGTAAATTTACAATTTCATTTTCCCTTTTCCCCCAAAAAAACTCACCTTCATCCGATTATTCGAGAACACAAACATGAACGCTATAAAGAAAATGTATGCAAAAAATCCGGACAACCTCGAAATGTCATGTATTGAGTCCACAATAGTGAATGCCAATAGAGCGACAATGAATCCGATTTTGAGGCCCCTAAAAATTTTTTTTCGATATTTCTGTAATATTCTTGAAAAAACTTACACCGGTACAAATCTCTTCTCCTTTGCAAGCTCTTCCAGTTTGCGAGCGAAATTTTCATAAATTGACTGGAATTTTTCAGTGGTAACTATGAAGTTTAGAGCAAAGCATAGCCATAAAAATATGGTTATATAGATCAAAGGAGCCGCTTTTTGGTAGTTGTGGACTCCGGCGGCTACTGTAAGAAAGAAAATCTTGAGAAATTGGACACAGAAAAACTCACTTAAAAATCCATGATAAGCTAGTAAAAACACTATTAGTGCCCCTATTCCAAAATAAGGCTTCAATTTTTGAGCGAATTTTTGAAGAAAGTTGTAGTTGTTTTCCAGGCTTTTCGATGTTACTGAAAATCGGAATTTGATGGCCTAGAATTCCATTTCTAGGCCACTCACAAGAATAGCTCCTTTGAAGAACACTCTCCCCGCCGGTGTCTTCAACATCGCTGACTTTCATTATTTTTTGAGTCTGAAAGTTTTGAAACTGCAAAAAAATTGAGCAACAAAAGTTAAGGTGATAAGGAGAAGTTATTGGGGCATTTTTAGTTTTATAGTGGGCAATTTGAATCACTTTGAACTCGTGAAACAAAAAAAAATTGGAGGAGGGGGAGGGGTAAGAGAGTGGCAGGAGAAATTTGGGTGACATGGAATTTCAGTATTATCTTTTTTGGTAGAATTCCAAAGATTTTAAAAGCTTTAGAATTGTGGAATCTTGAAACATTGAAATTTTAGAATTTAGAAAACTTTGATGGCCTAGAATTCCACAGTTCTCTGAGAACCTGACAAGGGGCTTCCTCGAACTCTTGAGTTGAACTTTTTCTGAAACTTCGTCCCTAGACTAAGTTGACCCTGCAAAGCCCAAATCTGCAATAAAAAGTGGCCAAATGTTCACGCAACTCAAGATATGAGCCCTCAAAGTTGCAGCCAACACTAAAATTGGGGTACTTTGAGGACCCATATCTCAGCTCAAAATCACTTTCAGAAGGTCTAGTTTTTTGTATTAGACTCAGAATTTGCCGATCAACAAAGTCCAATACTTTTTGAACAAAAACATTTTTGAGGCAAAACTTTGAAATTTTGCCACCATTTGGGTGGGAAATTTTTCGATCAATCTGGAGTTACCAACTTTATTTTTCCAATTCCCTAAATGATGGAATGAAACAAACTATATATGTTTGTAACAAGGTTTTTTAAAGTTTCATGACATTTTCCGAACTTTTTTTTTACTTGGCTGACCTATTTAGGGCCAAAAACCTTCTAGGATTTTCAGTCATCATTTGACCTATAAAAAGGTTCCTATCCGACAGAAAAATACATGAAATTCATGAACACTTTTTTGCAAACATTTATCTTTTGATTTCAACTTTCAATCACCAAATTGGACGAAAAGAAATGGCAAAACAAGCAATCCGAACCCATTTGGTCGGAAATTTTCGTTGTTCTGGCTCAAAATTTTTTTCTACAAAAAAGTATAGGACATTGTTTGGTATAAAATTCTGAGTGCAAAACAAAAAACTAGACCTTCTGAAAGTGATTTTGAGCCAAGTTATGGGTTCTCAAAGTACGCCAAAAGCACTGTTAGCTGCAACTTTGAGGGCTCATATCTCGAGTTACGTAAACATTTGGCCACTTTTTATTGCAGATTTGGGGTTTTCAGGGTCAACTTAGTCTAGGGACGAAGTTTCAGAAAAAGTTCAACTCAAGAGTTCGAGGAAGCCCCTTGTGAGAATCGGAGAATCCAAGAATCCAAGAATCCAAGAATCCAAGAATCCAAGAATCCAAGAATCCAAGAATCCAAGAATCCAAGAATCCAAGAATCCAAGAATCCAGGAATCCAAGAATCCAAGAATCCAAGAATCCAAGAATTTCAGAATCTCAAAATCTCAAAATTTCCAAATCTCAGAATCCAAATCTCGAAATCTCAAAATCTAAGTGTGTCGGAGCACGAAAACTCAAGAATATCAGTATCTAAGGATCAGAGAATCTTAAAATTTGGGGATCTCAAAATCTCAGAATCTGAAAATTTCATAATACTTGGATCTTAGAAATTCAGAGTTTTCATAAATTCAGATTCTCAAAAACTATAAATTTCCAGAATCGCTGACAACTCAGATTTGCATAATCTCGAAAAATCTTTATTTCAAAATGTTTCATTTTTTCAGAAAATCGTAATCTTTATATTTCTGGAATTTTCGGCTTCCAAAGTTCTTCAGAATCATGTTTTTTTTCTTTCTTTAATTTTTTTGTTGTATCATTCTCATTTGTGACTTTATTTTTTCTAGTCGCATACATTTTTCCCAAATTTCAAAAAAAAATTCCGGTTACTCAAACCATTACCAATTATCATCAGTACCATAAACCAGTTTAGTCATTTGAAATTTTAATGACTCAAAAACTGTCAAAAAACTATCTTAATTCTCACAAGGAATGCCACACTTCTATTATATTTCAGAAGCACACCCATATTTTTCTCCTTTTTTTGAATCGGAAGTATGATAAATTTCTTTAAAAATGCAATAAGAGTTTGATAGACAAATACGGAAGTAGATAACACATTGAAAGTGATAATGAATGGAAAAAAAAACACCAGTGATAGAAGATCTTATCGAATCGTATTGTTTGCTTTGAGAATGTTTTTTTTTTTGGGAAATTTTCGACCGTGGTCGACCAAAGTTTTAGCTATGGTCGAGCTTTGTCTAATTTTATGGTTGACATTGGGAAATGTGGTAGAAATCGCGGACAAAAATGTTTGTAACTTGGTCAAAAATGGTCGAAATTTGACAAAAATGATCGAACCTTGATCGAAAATAGTCTAAATTTGGTCGAAATGTGGTCGACATTGTTATCAAAAATATTTGAAATTTTGTCGAAAATTTTCAAAAAGTTGATCAAAAATGGCCAAAATTTTTCAAAAAAAATACGAATTGGTTAAAAATTGGTCAAAATTTGGTCAAAACTTAATCGAAACGGTTTTCGAAAATTATCAAAGTTTGGTCAAAAATAGTCAAAATTTAATCGAAAATGGCAAAGAATGGTAGATATTCAGGTAACTTTGAACTGAAATACCCACTAGAACTTGGTCCAAAAATTCACAAAAAAAAACAAAATTCTCAATTTTCCCACAAAAACAGACACTCGAAACAAACACGATTCCGATCAGTGTCCCCACAGGTTTATTCTTTCTTCTTTATTTCTCTCACTGTCTGCGTCTCTCTGATTGTTCCTCTATCACTCTGACAGTGAGGAAAGAGAATTGGAAAATCTGAATGCGTACATAATATCAATGTATTCAGAATCGACTGAATATGTTAGGTCAATAGAGGGAAAAATTGATCAAATTGGACTTTGATTTTGAGAATCTGAAATTTTATGATGAGCAATCTGCGATTTTTCTGATTTCAAGAACTGCTGCTTCTTACTGTAACAAAACATGATGAATTTCACCAAATTTATATATGTACAAAATTAGAAAGCTCGATGACAACAGACAGTACACAAAAAATAATATAAAAATCCTTGAGATTTGATGATAGATTATGAAAAAAGAAACATAAATAAAAACGAATCGGAAAGATGCCGGGAAGGAGAGATCATTGGGATGATGATGGAAGGGTTTGGGGAGGTAAAAGCTCGACGGATGATAACAACACTAATTTTTAAAAAATAGGCTACAAGTATTTTTGAGATTGGTCCTGAATAGCTACATATGTATAAAAAGTTTTGAGAAGGGGACTACAGTTTGTCAGGGATGCCTCCATAGATGTGATTGTGTCGGAGACTTGTGTTGTAGAATTGTGGGGAGGACATGTCCGATTTGGCGTAGAGCATGTCGGTTGGTTGGTATTTCGGGAGAGAGCGGGAGTGGCCTGGAAATGGAAGGAATTATAATTTTGTAGCTAGAAGAGTGGGAAAATTGGGTCTAGGGTCGGACCCTGTTTGAGGGTCTAAAAAAGTAGTTTCCAATTATACGATTTTTCGAAAATTTTGCAAGTGTATAGAGCAACTCTAGAACTTTATTTTTGTAGTTAATCACTTTTTCATAGGACAAAAATCCAAGCAGTTAGGCCGCGGGGAAGCCAAGCGGCTCAAAAATCACCGAAACTAAAAAAGACAATATTCGAAGCCATGTTATTCTACTTGATCTAAGTGACTGGATTTTGGTCCTATTAAAAAATTGTAAACTACAAAAATAAAGTTTCAGAGTTGTTTAATACATCCACAAAATTTCAGAAAAATCGGATTTCTGGAAACCAATTTTTTAGACCCTCAAAGTTTGCTGGTTTTTACTGATAACTCCAGTACGCGCGTTGTTTCACGCCAGTACTGTAACTGACTAGATTTCGATCCTAAGAAAAAAATAGTCAACTACAAAAATGAAGTTTCAGAGCTGTTTCATACATCCACGAAATTTCAGATAGATCGGATTTCTGGAAACCAATTTTTCCGACCCTCAAAGTTGACATATTTTAACTGAAAATTGTCAAATTGTGAGTCTTACTGTATATTTTTTGCCAATCAGCAATAAATGAGATTCTGCAAAAAAAGTTCTTAACTACAAAATTAGTGTTAATTCAGAGATTTCGACAGTTATTTTCAGACACCTATGAGAAACAATTTTTTGTTTCCCAAGGTTATATGGTCCACTTGTTTTCAAACTTTTTACAGTACAGTTTTGTTCTAATATTTCAAAAAGTTGTTCCAAGTTTTCGAAAAGTGAAATCTTACCCAAACAACAAATTGCATTCTTCCAAGACGATAGTGTCTTTGTACTGCACACCCAAAATCCGGATGTCCATCCAAGAACACACATACAGCATGTCTTGATCAGGGAGATGATCAGGGAGGAGTCACCTGAAAAATATCAATAAGGATTACTGTATTTTTTATAATAATTTTATATGAAAATGGGAAGTTCAGAAGGTTGTCTATAACTGATTTGTCATTTTGAGCCTAGTCAAATTTGAGCCTTGCCATTTTAAGCCTAGTTTTGAACCTAGTTTTTAATGAGGATTCAATTGGAATCATTTTCCGCCTAGCAGAGGCCCAAAACACGCTCTTTTCGAGCTCACATTTATAGCAATTTTTGGCATTCTTTTATAAGAAAGAATACTCACCAATAGTCTGCTTTGGCGAGCACGAGCACAACTGCGACTGCTCCCACAATGATCGATGATTTTGCTCATAAAACAGCACACAGATAATCAATAGCGATGGAATTGTGTACAACAACGAAAAAATGCCAATCTTGCTCATCAATTGCGTAATCTTGTGTGCACTCTCCAACGATGGATGTTGCTTTTGCACCTCGTTTCGGATGCTCCAAAGATTGAAGAATCCGACGATCAGGAAAAGTACTCCAATACAGAAATAGACTACGAGTGGAGCCAAGACGAAGATCCGTTGGAATTGAAGATCAGTGTTCCCGACGTAGCAGATTCCGGTGATTGGGTCCCCATCGATTGCGTTGAAGAACATGACGAATAACGTTTGAGCTAGTGGGAGTCCCCAGCCAACGACATGGAAGTGGACGGAGAAGGAGCTGATGGCTTCTGGTGACCACTTGGAGGCCGCCGACAATACCCATGTCAGCGAAAGGATCACCCACCAAACCGAAGCGGCCATTCCGAAGAAATAGGTTAGCAAGAAGACAACGAAGCATAAAGATCCATTGTTATCATCGAGACCCTTGATTCTCATAGAGTCACAAGCGATCTCTTCGTGCCCCACAAAGTAGCGAATCATGAATCCGATGGCGACCATAAGTTGGCAGAAGGCCAACATGAAGATGGGCCTTTCGGGGTACTGGAATCGATCAGTTTCAATGAGGAAGGTCAGGAAAGTGAAGGAAGCCAGGATACAGCAAGTGATACTCCAGAAGGCCATCCAATTCGATACCAGGGCCTTGCTTTCGGAGAGAGCCGGGCTGTGGCAAGAATAGGCACAATTAGTGACATTGCCCACTTTGGATTTCTCAGATGCCACGTATTGGAATGGTTGATTGCAGGTACATTGACACTCGGTGGATGACACTGGGACCAGGACTTCGTTGGTGTCGATTTTGGAGATTCCGACTTCTGGGTCATGCTTACTGTGGTGTCCATGACCCTTATGCCCTTTCTTTGGAGTGTCTGGTGGTGCCGCGCAAATATTTCCCGTCGTCATTTGATCGGACATTTTTGGAAGAGCATCACATGACAGAGTCTCAGGCCAGCGGAAACCGTACTTGGCCATGATTGGACTGCATTTGTTCCGAGCTTCCACACAAAGTTCCATGCACGGGAGAATTGGCTTGTCGTAGTTTTCTTGGCAAATTGGAGTGTACATTGTGCAGAGGAAGAATTTGAGGTGTTGGAAACAGCCGACCTGGAATAGGGAGAGGATTGTGGAATATGTAAAGTTTTAGAAATTGGAACTTTCGAAAGTTTTGGGAAGTTTGAAATGTCATAATTTTAAAATTGTTCATGTTTTTGTATTTGGAGTTTTTTGGATATTCTATGATTTTAAAAATCGGAAATAATGAAGTTAAGATGGTGAATATTGTAAAATGGTAGAATTTCAAGAAATTTAGCGATTGTAAGATTCCGAAATTCTGATATTGTGGAATAGTGAAATTCTGAAATTTTCCAATTTTCAGAATCTAAGATTCTGAAATTTTCTGAATTACAGAATTGAAAATCAATTCTGATGGATTTAATGAAGTATGAAATTCAAAATTCCAAAACTCTGAAACTGAAATTATTCATTAACTCAAAATACAGTAACCCATTACAATTCAAAATTTTGATTACTTCAATATCTAGAAATTTTCCTGATTAAAAAACAAAAAAAAATTTTTTGAAAATTTTAGAACCAAAATTTTATAAATTTTTTTCGAATTTTTTTCTTCAAACTTTATGATAAGCTTCCTATTTTTGAAATTTCACAATTTCTGCTACTCTAAAAATAAAATTTCTCAATTTTTTCGAGTATCAAAATCAAGTAATCCAGTTTTGATGGGTTACTGTATTCCGACTTTTGGAACAAAAAAATCTCAAAATATCAGTTTCTTCGAGTCCCCCAGAATTTCTGAATCCTAGAACTTCATATTTTCAAAATTTGCTAGAATCTCCAAAATTTGAGATTTTAGAAATATCAAACTTTTCGAATCTTTGAATTTTATAATTTTGACATTTTAGAAACAAAAATTCTCCAAATACAAGCTCCCGAAAAAAATCCAACTTTTCTCTTTTTGAAGTTCGATAATCCAGACTAAAAAAACTCACTTCCACCAGCGGATAAAACTGATGAACTTCCAATCCCGCTTCTTCCTGTTTCTCATGTCCATAACTATTCGGGAACAATGTCATATTATATCCAATCCCTTTACACAATGGTATAGTAATCGGCTCACATTTTTGTCGTTTCCCGAGACTCTGACATGAGCCAATGAGTAGAATGAGGGGTAGACAAATCCTCAGGAGCATTTCTGGAAAAATTGGTTTTTAAAGAAAATTTTTGAAAAGTATGAGAAGATAAAGAGAACGAAAGGGATAATGAGAAGAAATATAATATGAGAGTAGAGGAAGGAAAAGTACAAAGGATGCGCTTCCGAAAAGTCTGAAGAAGACGGTGGTGTCAAGTTACCGGGGGAAAATAAGAAGGTGTATACCAGAGATTCCACGTGGAAATCGAAAACTTCTGTGCTCATTGAATCTATCTTGTATTTACTTTTCCTATCCGATTTTACTACATCACTATGACACAGCTAACACAACACACACACACACGAAAAGTGACCCCCCTATCTTTATCAATGATCAATTGCTCAAAATCACAGAAATAGGAGAGCACTTTTTTTGCTCAAGGCACACGGGGAGAAAGGATCAGGTAAAAAACTAAATGAGGAGAAAAAGAGATAATGAAAAGTAGAGAGCAAGAGAGATAAAGAGACGCAGAGAAGTATTTGCAAGCACTCGAGAGGGGGAAGCACAGCGGTTGATATAGATTTTGTTACCATTTTTTCGATACTTCATTATTTTGATAGGATAGCCAATGTTTTGGTTATAAAGGTGCAGGGTCAAAGGTTGAGTTCTCTAAAATAGTTTTCCGCCTTGAGCCTGAGGCTTTGAGCCTAACGCCGCCTTGAGCCTAACGACGCCTTGAGCCTAAGGCTGCCTTGAGCCTAAGGCCGCCTTGAGCCTAAAGCTGCCTTGAGCCTAAGGCCGCCTTGAGCCTGAGACCGCCTTGAGCCTAGGGCTGCCTTGAGCCTAAGGCTGCCTTGAGCCTAAGGCCGCCTTGAGCCTAAGGCTGCCTTGAGCCTAAGGCCGCCTTGAGCCTAAGGCCGCCTTGAGCCTAAGGCCGCCTTGAGCCTAAGGCCGCCTTGAGCCTAAGGCCGCCTTGAGCCTAAGGCCGCCTTGAGCCTAAGGCCGCCTTGAGCCTAAGGCCGCCTTGAGCCTGAGGCCTTGAGCCTGAGGCCTTGAGCCTGAGGCCTTGAGCCTGAGGCCTTGAGCCTGAGGCCTTGAGCCTGAGGCCTTGAGCCTGAGGCCTTGAGCCTGAGGCCTTGAGCCTGAGGCCTTGAGCCTGAGGCCTTGAGCCGGAGGCCGCTTGAGCCTGAGGCCTTGAGCCTGAGGCCTTGAGCCTGAGGCCTTGAGCCTTAGGCCTTGAGCCTGAGCCCTTGAGCCTAAGGCCACCTTGAGCCAAAGGCCGCCTTGAGCCTAAGGCCGCCTTGGGCCTGAGGCCGACTTGAGCCTGAGGCCGTCTTAAGCCTGAGACCGCCTTGAGCCTAAGGCCGCCCTGAGGCTAAGGCCACTTCGAGCCTAAAGCCGCCTTGAGCCTAAGGCCGCCTTGGGCCTGAGGCCGACTTGAGCCTGAGGCCGTCTTAAGCCTGAGACCGCCTTGAGCCTAAGGCCGCCCTGAGGCTAAGGCCACTTCGAGCCTAAAGCCGCCTTCAGCCTAAGGCCGCCTTGAGCCTAAGGCTGCCTTGAGCTTGAGGCCGCCTTGAGCCTAAGTCCGCCTTGAGCCTTAGGCCTTGAGCCTGACCCTAACTAGTACGATTACCTAACAAAAGGAATGTGATGCCCCCCTTGACCACAAATACACACTCACTTTGTTACGTAGTACATATGTAAGAGGCCCCTGTGTAAGCCTATGCTATCTCATTGCTTACACAAAACGAACATGGGGGCTCAAAATAAGAAGTAGAATGCGGGAGTAGTAGGAGAAGGAGGAGGCTAACACAGGAATTCAAGAGGTGTCAGGTTGCATATAATACTAAGGGGAGCAGAAGTGAAAGAGCCAAAAGACAACAGGACAGAAGAGATGAAGACAAAGGGAGAACTGCGGGCAGCCAAGGCCCGAGATCGAAGGCCTAAGGGCTCATGGGGCCGAGGCGTAAAATATATATCATTCGATAGATCTCAACGAGGCAAACATTTCTCGACTAATCTGAGACCGTTTGGTCGACCGCGGGCAAAGTTATGGTCGAAAAACTAATAGTCTAGGATTCGGAAACCCACAGGTCGCAAGCCTAGTCTTCCAAAGTTATGTACATTTATGAATAGAACGAATGCCCGCAGAAATATGAGGTGTGTGCAAATGCGAGGTGGACCTCTCGGAAGAAGAAGAAGAAGAAAAAGTAGGGGGCGGAGTTGAGAAAATGGGGGGAGGAAACGGAGGTGCTAAAAAGGGGTCCCTCAGCTCACGAAGAAAAATGAGAGGAAAATGGCAACAGGTGAGAAGACGGGTAGCACGGAGGGGATGGGGCAGCTGGAAATTTGAGAAAAGTGTTAGAAGGACGGTACAAAGCAAAAAACAAAAAACCAAAAAACCAAAATAAATGTACACAATTTTAGATGAGCTACAGTACTATCTGTAACATGAGATAAAAAGGTGAACCATTTTCAGTGAAAAATAGTCAATTTTAAGGGTCTAAAAAGATGGTTCTATAAAATATAGACTATATTTAGGCACCGCAACGATTTTTTCAAACTGAACCGTTTTTCACATTTTTTATATCAAAATGTTCGCATAAAAATTCTAAGTATTCTCCTAAAATTTCAAATGAAACGCTTCGCTAGGAGCCGAGTAAAACGCATTTGAAATTTCGAAAAAACCTCGATTTTCTCCGCGCGGAGAGAAATGTAAAAAAGGCTGTCGCCGACAGGTGTCGAACATCTACCAGGCGACCGCTGTTTCAACGCGTTATCCACTCGGCCGCGGAGGACAAGTCGTCGCGCTGTCGCGAGGGCTATGATAAAGCTTTGGTGCCGACCGCAGCAGTTGGCTGCCGAGATGCGCGAAATTATCGAAAAATTATGCATTTTTTGGCACAAAAAAGGCTTATTGCTCAAATGCGCTAACTGGTGGGCAAAATTTGACAACAACCCTTAGTGTAAAATTTTACGTAGAATCTGATACTGAAGAGAAAACATGCGGAGTCGACCTGCAAATCGTCCAAAATCCACAAAAACCACTGAATTTTAGAGATGATGTGTCTTGCTATCAGTATTAATGTAGCTTAAAAGCTTCCAAAACTCTTGAAACTTTTTGTGCTAGTAGCAAAAAGGTTTTTCTTTGTTTTTCAGTGGAAAAAACATACTGTTGTCACTGAAAAAATTTCAAAAATTTTGCTTAAAGTTTGACTAAATACAACCCAAATGCGCTAACTAACTGAGAAAATCTGATCAAATTATCTTTTTTGTGATCACAAGAAGTATCTAAATCAATAATAAAAATATGCGGAGTCGACTTTTGTGGGTCATTTTTGGCCGATTTTCCATACCCATTTTCAGTTTATCGTGTATTTTCTGAAATCTAATCATTTTCATGAAAAAATAATAACTCCATTCGATTCTACGTAGTCGATTACATAACGACGTCAAATTTCATAAAAATTGATCCACCCAGTCTCGAGTTCTACGCTTTGAAACATGCCAGATACCCCCGCGGAGAAAGTTTTTGACGCTCCTCCCCCTCCCGTTGCGGTGCCTAACTATATTTTCAATTTTTTTGAAACTTTGGGACTGTATAGAGCGACTCTAGAACTTTGTAATTGTAGACCATTTTTCATAAAACTTCAATCACGTTAGTTAGGTCGCGTGGAAGCCAAAATGCTTTAAAATGATCGAAACACAAAAAAAAGTTCAAAAAATTTTAAATCTCAATAACTTGTCAGTTTTTGACCGATTTTTATGATTTTTGTCTTGAATTAATTGTGAAAATCTGAATTTTGTTTGCTAGGAAACACAATTCAAGGAATCCCAAAAATAGAAATTAGCAATGAAAAAAATTACAAAAAAAATCGGCGTTCTGTTCAAATATCTTACTTATATATAATCCGCTAGAAGGTTTGTCCGTTTCTTGGTCAGGGTGTCCGCTTTAGTTTTCCGAAAGAATTTTGTCGCGCCACAAAACCGAACCCGCGACTACAGCGTGGCAGTGCAGCCCACAACCAACTGCGCCACACGTGTAACAAAGTCGAGGGTGTCGGTGGCGTATAAAAACGCGAGACTCCTAAGCAAAATTGAGCGGCGAAGCCGCGAATCCAGCCTGCGGTAAGCAGGCTGGTAATTTATAAAGAAATACAGTAGTCTGAAAGTATGGTTTATCGTGGTGTATCAAGGGGTACAAATGGTCGAGAAATTTGGCCGACCGCCCATCCAGCTGACTGGTAAATGACCGCTAGCCGACGGACTCAAGCGATCGCTCGGCGCGCCCACCAAAAATATGCCTTATTTTAATAGTGGTACAAAATTAAACGTATAGTTATGAGACCCTTGACACACATAAGGGGTAACATATATGTACACCCATTGAAGAACCATAAACTGTTCTCACTCCCAGGACAACAATGCTGGGAAACTAAAACCACTATCTCGATTCTTCTGGGGGCCAGGTGACAAGGTGACGATAACTACAACTATACTAACTATGTGCTGCAGGTGTTTTCACGGGGTGGGATTAGGTTAATCATGAGAAACAAAAAATTGCACAGGTGGGTTATGTAATTGGTGTTAGATAAGCGAGTCGGAGATGAAATATTTTGAAAAAAAGTTTCGAAACTTTTTTTGAAACTTCTTTGAAACATAGGGAGTTCGAATTGGATTAAACGGTCACTAGATTTTGACGAAATATTTTGAAAAAGTTTCGAAACCTCTTTCGGATTAAACGGTCACTATAATAGGGTTACTATAATGGACAAATTTCTATATACAAAATTTCTGACCTTCACACCGTTCCCATCAACATCTTCACAATGCAATCTCTCGGTTGACTGAATATTGACTAACGGAAATCATACACAAGTACTGTACCACACGCAATGGAACAATGTTTGCCAACGGAGGTCTATATTAGTAGGGTACGTGTGGCTAAATGACACCTCGTTGTTGGCATAGGGGGTCTTGGGGTTAGGGGTCGAGGGTCCTAGGGGGAAATGTTTATAGAAGGAGGGATTTTAGAAAGAATGAAAGAAACAGATACATTTGGGGTGTGCAAAAAGTATAAACTAAATGTAAGTGGTTACTAATTTCTAGCAGATGTGCAAGGGAGAAATTTTGTTTTGTATCAAGCTAGCATGGCTACTCAGCGAATATAAAGTTTTGAAATCTAATTTCATTATATCTCGTGAAATTTTTGTCAGCAGCGGCGAGCGCGACAGCAGATTGTAAGTCGGCAGCGGCGAGCGCGACAGCAGATTGTAAGTCGGCAGCGGCGAGCGCGACAGCAGATTATAAGTCGGCAGCGGCGAGCGCGACAGTAGAGTGGATGTCGGCAGCGGCGAGCGCGACAGCAGATTGTCAGTCGGCAGCGGTGAGCGCGACAGCAGATTGTAAGTCGGCAGCGGCGAGCGCGACAGTAGACGGTAAGTCGGCAGCGGCGAGCGCGACAGCAGATTGTAAGTCGGCAGCGGTGAGCGCGACAGCAGTGTGTAAGTCGGCAGCGGCGAGCGCAACAGCAGATTGTAAGTCGGCAGCGGTGAGCGCGACAAAGTGAAAATTCGCTCATAAAAATGTTTCTATAGAGTTTTGAGCAGCGATATTGGGTGCATTCGAATCAGCGAAAAATTCTACATTTTTTGAAATATGTCAGAAAAAAATTGAGTTAGCGACTTGAAAATCGATTTTTTCGGGTTATAAAAAAATCCCGCCTGGCGCGTCTTCGACTCTTATCCATTCTAATCCTACCATGTAATCCCTAACCCAAACAGTTCCCCATCATCATAATTTTTTTGAATACCCTTGTATTATCCATGTTGCATAACACATACCTACCAGCTGTTCAACATGAGCATAGCACTATTGAAAATACGGAAGAAGACAATAGGTGAGGGGGGAACTTTGTCTATGCACTAATTTGCATAAAAGATGTTTAGGAAGAAGAGGAGTACCTCGTTTGCAAGTTGTTGGACACGAAGGAACAAGAACAATTATGTACTTTTCTCTCTTGTGTGAGGTGATTTGGGGAAGTAGGGGCCGAGGAATGTCTGATGAAGAATCTTTAAAGCCTTGGGAAATAATAGACGGTTTTTGTAGCGGGGAGAATGCAGTTCCAGGTGGACGAAACTTCCTTAAAAACAAGGGTGAGTCATGTAATAGTATCCTGAATATAGGAGGTGTACAAATTAGGATTCTTAGGATTCTGAATCAAGAAAACGAAAAGGTTCCGAAGGCTTGGAAATTTGAAGAGTTTAAGACGCAATGTCTGAGAGGTTCGACTTTAGGTCTATAGGACCATGTTACACATCGGTCAAACTTATGCGATCGGGCTGATTTTTTGTATGGTGGTTACCTATAGTTAACTTATTAAAATATAAGTTAGAATGCTAAGCTCCGCCCCTTTGGGAAAAAGTTAGACCATCAAATAGACCAAAAATCTAAAATTTTTATTTTTGAAGATAGAGTCAAAATCTTTTCAGAAATGAATTTCCTACATGTTTTTGAGTATTTCTTCAGTTGACACCTAATTTCCAACTCTAGCGCATATAGGAGAAAAATTGTCATTTGTCGACGTTTCATACAACTTTTACAAAAATTTTCAGTTTTTCGCATTTTAGAAAAGGTTGAAGTATAGGCAACCAGCGAGTTTTTTACAGAAAAAGTAGTCCCATGTTGTTGTCCATCAAAAACAACCTTAACATAAAAAATTTCTGGGGGGCGCTATATACTTTTGTGCGATTTTAGGTTCGAAAATCAACATTTTTAACGTACCCCCCTCCATTGTCAAAATGGTCATAGTCTCAGATTTGGCTAAAGTTTTGTCAAAATGTTTTGCTTGTCTTATCTCACAGCCTTACATAATATTAGCTCATTTGATCTAGAATTGTGCTTACTACAGCACCTCAAAAATTTTCAGTCTGACTCTGGAGGGGGCAAATTGGATGTTGAATAATTTCCGCAGTTTTCAGCCAAACGGCTCAAAACTTTACAGAATACATGAAAATGTGTGTTTCTATCATATCAAAGCCTAAAATTTGCTAGATAATTGAAAAATTCTATATTGTATGGTGCTGAATTATGTCAAGTTGTGGCTGACCGTATCTGGAAATCAAAGAAATGATACTATTAATTTTTCTAAGCATTTATTTGTAAACACACATTTTCATGTATTCTGTAAAGTTTTGAACCGTTTGGCTGAAAACTGCGGAAATTATTCAACATCCAATTTGCCCCCTCCAGAGTCAGACTGAAAATTTTTGAGGTGCTGTAGTAAGCACAATTCTAGATCAAATGAGCTAATATTATGTAAGGCTGTGAAATAAGACAAGCAAAACATTTTGACAAAACTTTAGCCAAATCTGAGACTATGACCATTTTGACAATGGAGGGGGGTACGTTAAAAATGTTGATTTTCGAACCTAAAATCGCACAAAAGTATATAGCGCCCCCCAGAAATTTTTTATGTTAAGGTTGTTTTTGATGGACAACAACATGGGACTACTTTTTCTGTAAAAAACTCGCTGGTTGCCTATACTTCAACCTTTTCTAAAATGCGAAAAACTGAAAATTTTTGTAAAAGTTGTATGAAACGTCGACAAATGACAATTTTTCTCCTATATGCGCTAGAGTTGGAAATTAGGTGTCAACTGAAGAAATACTCAAAAACATGTAGGAAATTCATTTCTGAAAAGATTTTGACTCTATCTTCAAAAATAAAAATTTTAGATTTTTGGTCTATTTGATGGTCTAACTTTTTCCCAAAGGGGCGGAGCTTAGCATTCTAACTTATATTTTAATACGTTAACTATAGGTAACCACCATACAAAAAATCAGCCCGATCGCATAAGTTTGACCGATGTGTAACATGGTCAGATCGGTCTGGTGGGACATCGTGTCTTAAGCGAGTATTTCGAAATTTCGTAAAATTCGTAAAATTCCTACTATACTTTTCAACACTTCCCAAGGTGAGGAGCAATTTCATGATGAATAGGTTTTCAAGATGGAGCAGTCCATACAAAAAAAAGATGAAGTAAAAATGCGAGGAGCAATTGGAGCGTGAAGAAAAATGAGAGGGAAAAGCAATAACATGTGAATTCTGAATTTTGCTTTTGCCATCTTCTTTACTACTGCAAGGTTAAATAAGAAGGCGTCACGCTGAGAAGTCCCTAGAATTAGTGTGGAGAGAGAATAGGCATCTGACCTGTTGGAGGGGTCACTTAAACGGTCCAATTGCTAGCAGATGATCATGATGATGATGGGGACTATGGAAAATTTGAGAAGACTGTGGGAATGGAAGAAAAACGAGAACGGATATCAAAACGGAAGTGGGAATCTAGTCAACTTTGAGGCTCTGAAAAAGTGGTTTCTAGCTATCCAATATTTCTAAACTTTTTCAGGTGCATAGAACAACTCAAGAACTCTATTTTTGTAGTTGACAACATTTTTGTAGGTCCATCATCCAGTCAGTTACAGTGCTAGACATAAAGAATGCGCTGAATTTCTTCCTCTGGTAAAATAGGTCAACTTTGAGGGTCTGAAAAAATGGTTTCCAATTGTTCGATTTTTCTGAAACTTTGCAGATTTATTAAGCAATTCTAGAACTCTAGTTTTGTAGTTGACAATTTTTTCATAGGACCAAAATTCAGTTAGTTAGATCGCGTGGAAGCCAAACGGCTTCAAAATAATCGAAATTAACAAAAAAATTTCAATCATTTTGAACCTCTTTAACTTTGTCAGTTTTTTACCGATTTTCATGATTTTTGTCTTAAATTGATTCTGAAAATCTGAATTTTAATTGGTAGAAAAAAAATTCAAAGAATCCCAAAAATAGTTGCAGTTTCCATTTCAAACAATTTTCGAAAAAAAAATTTTTGTAAAAAACTTTTTTCTAACATTTTTTTGAATCTTCATAACTTGATCAGTTTTTGGCCGATTTTTGTCATTTCGGCCATAAAATTATTGTGACTAAATTGCAATTCTATAAAAAAGTTGTTAACTACAGAAGTATTATTGCAATTCAGTCAGTTACAGCAAATTGAGTGAATTTTCATCGATTTTCAATAATTTTGGAACCTGTGGCTTCCACGCGACCTAACTAACTGGGTTTTGGTCCTATGAAAAAGTGATCAACTACAAAAATAAAGTTCTGAAGTTGCTCTATACATCCGCAAAATTTTAGAAAAATCGGATATCTGGAAACTAGTTTTTCAGATGCTCAAAGATGAAGTGTTTCGACTGAAAACGGCTGTGCGCACATTCTTTTTTGCACCAATACTGTAACCTACTGGATTGTGGCCGTATAAAAAAGTTGTCAACTACAGAAATAGAGTTCTTGAGTTGCTTTATATATCCACAAAATTTCAGAAAAATCGGATATCTGGAACCTTTCTATTGAGCCGCCGAAAGTTGACCTATTTCAACTGAAAGTTAGGCCGGTACTGTAGGCTATTTTGGCCAGTACTGTAAGCTACTCTAGAACACCATATATCTATCTAACCACTACTCAGATATCCATCTGTTTCCCGCACTCTCTCTTGAGCCATTTTCCCTACATAGATGCACTTCTCACTCCCCCCAACAACCGGTAATCCGGCTAATCCTCTACTTCTCAAGTGCCATCATCTCACGCCCAAATCTGGTGTTCAAATCTGTATGCGTACTAGAGGAGATATTATCAAAATAAACACGTCTATGCACACATGTATAGAGAGTATAATAATTAGCTTCTGAATTCCTGTGGACAGGTGGTGGGGAACAAATTGGGGGAATGATGCAACTAACAACTGGGAGATTAGAACATGCAAAAAACTAGGGGTAATTATCTCGGCTTGATGTCCCAACGTCATCTGGTTTTGGGTGGGGAATTAAAATTACATGGTCAGTTTGGATTGCAGTCAAAAAAATTTGGTCAAAAAATGGTCGATATGCGGTCGAAAATGCGAAAAAAAATTGGAGAATCAAATTGAAAGCTATAGCGGCTCTCAAATTCCGAATAAAAAACCCTAAAATTCTGAATCACACCTCATGGTCAACACGCGGTCAAAATGTGGTCGAAATGTGGTCGAAATAAAATCCTAAAAACCAAAAAAAAGCTTGATCAAAAGTTACGACTTTCCAAGCTTCTTTTCCCCTCTACTTTTCCGCTCTACTTTTTGAGGGACATCACGCCATGTCGTGATGTCAATGAATTTCCAATGAGCGGTCAGACTGGGGCCCCCCGAACTTTTGAAACAGATAATTGTGGCCATAAAAAACTTGGTTGAGCCAGAGCCAAAACAAGCAGGAGGTAGATAATTAGAGTGCACACACCTTGAATTCATAGAGAATAGAAAATGGAGAAGAACAATAAGACAAAGAGGAAAGATGAGTCCAGGGCACCCCCTACAGGTAGATATAATTAGTGAGAGACATTGGGGGGTGGCCATACCGCTGAGCATCTGTTGAAAGGGTATGTGAGGGGTGGGAGGGACACGTAAGGAAATTTGGCTCCTGGGGTTTCTTTGTATTCTGAATTGAATGAAATTTATAGATTTTTTTTGTATCTCTTCTAGTTTAAAAAAATCTCAAGAAAGAGGGTGGTCCTATCGATATTGTATGGTTCTTCATTTTTAGTAAAGAGCCCACTTTGAGGGTCTGAAAAAGTGGTTTTTAGTTATCCGATTTTTTCGAAATTTCGCAAGTGCATAGAACAACTCTAGAACTCTATTTTTGTAGTTGACCACTTTTTTAGAGAAGCAAAATTTAAGAAGTTACAGTAAGAATGCGCACACTGGCGTTTTCAGTTGAAATAGGTCAACTGTGAGGGTCTGAAAAAGTGGTTTCCGAATATCCAATTTTTCTGAAATTTTGAGAATGTATAGAGCAACTTAAAAACTCTATCTTTGTAGTTGACAACTTTTTCATAGGACCAAAATCCAGTTAGTTACGTCGAGAGGAAGTCAAAAAGCTCCAAAATTATCGAAATTCGAGGTAACTTAAATCAACTTTCTGTAACTAACTGGATTTCAATTATATTTTAGTAGTTAACGCCTTTTTTTATAAAAATGGTTTTTAGTCGCAATAATTTCAAAGCCAGAATGACAAAAATCGGCTGAAAACTAATAAAGTTATGAAGATTCAAAAATATTTTTGAAAAAAAATTTTTTAATGAAAACTGCAACCATTCTTGGGATTCTCTGATTTTTGTTTCCTAGCAAATAAAATTCAGATTATCAGATGCAATTTAGGACAAAAATCATAAAAATCGGTCAAAAACTGACAAAGTTATAGAGGTTCAAAATGTTTCGGTTATTGTGTAGATTTTGTTCATTTTTGATTCATTTGCTTCCACGCGCCCTAACTAACTGGATTGTGATCCTATGAAAAAGTTGTCAACTACAAAAATGTAGTTATTAAGGAGCTCTATAGATCTGCAAAGTTTCAGAAAAATTGGATGACTGGAAGTCACTTTTTCGGACCCTTAAAGTTGACCCTTTTCGAATGAAAATGACCTCATTGCAAGGTAATGTAGAGGTGGTGCTAAAAAAGGTCGGAAAAATTAGGTTTAGATCATATTCAAGATCAAGAAACTATGTACAGTAGGCTACAGTAATATCATCTACCGGTCCACATCAAAAAACGCCACGCAATTCACACCTATTGACATCATCTAACACCTCTTCCCCTAGTGACTCCTACTATATTCTGTTACAAAGAAACATCAAAGGATACACATATTTGATCTTCCCTTCCCTTAAAAGCATCCATACATGTGTGCACTAATATTATGTAACCGTGTGTCATCTTTCGTTCTTCCTTCGAAGCTAATTTTCCATTATGGTGTTTTCCTCGTTTACGGACACCATAAATGGAGGCGAGAGGTAATGGCGGCACGGTTCAAAAAGAGGGGTCACAAGGATTGTGTTGCCGGCTTTTCCGGGGTGCTGGTTTTGTGGCTTCTGTGAGCATCTAATGGAGCATGGGGAATGGGGAAAGGAGGTCAAAGGGAAACCAGAGGGAAGGTGAGATTACCTGAAAATAGGAAATTGAGGAGTTGAAATTTTGAAGAAAGTTGGAACAAAAATTGAAAATCGAGAGGGCTTGAAAAATTAGGGGAAGATTTGGGGGCTTATTAAGATGATAGATGGAAACCTAAAAAGTTTGGCACTAATTTCGGTCAAAATGTACCACAGGTGGCTTCGAATCCATGGGCACATTTCTATGTGTCAGGGCTCTACCTGTTGAGCCACAAGGACGCAAATGGGCGCACCGGTCAAGGGCATATGGCGGTTGGCCTCCGGCCTAAGCCAACCTACGGCCTAGGTCAGCCTAAAGTCCAGGTCAGCCGAAGGCCCGGCCCGGCTGATCCTGCTCGCGGGCCCAGCTGGAGGCCAACTTTTCTGGCCCAAAAAATTACTTTCGGCAAAACTGGGTCTCGGCATGAGCCGGGCCGGGCCGATAGAGATTCGGAGCCACGCGGCTCAAACCGCTTGACGGTCGGCCGCCAATTGCCCGAATCTACTCTAAACGCATCCCAAACTTGTCCAAATGAGCCCCCAAAATGAATAAATAAAATGAGCATAAGGACACACATAGGGAATCCGTTGACGAGCCCCGGACGGGGAACGCCTTCATCATTTGCAAAACGCGGGACATAAAATGTGTGAAGAGCCTTTGATTAACAAATTTGGTGAAGTCTCTTCTTCTTCTTTTCTCCGAGAATGGGGGAGTGCTTAGAGACTTGGAGTGCGAAATCGCGTGTGAGAGGGAGAGAAGTAGGAAAAGGAATATATTAAAAAGTAGAAGGAAGAGGCTCAAGGATAGATTAGCATTGGAAGTTTCTATTTTAAGATGAGCAATGAACTTTTATTAGAAAAATTTCAATTTGGTGTTACTCAACGTACTTTGAAATTTCTTAATAAGGGATTAATCTGACAAAGATTTCAAGGCCAAATCTGAAAAAAGTCTAAATTTTTGACCTTTCCCTCATTTTTTGTGCCTTTGAAACAAGAGCGTGTCCTGAAAACGTTATCTTTTATTCGAATTCCCAAAAAAAATAGAAGTGGAACCAAAAAAAGAGAGGACGACTCCAATGCATTGAAATCGGAATGGATGTGCATATTTTTAGAAGGAATTTTTTAAGGGACATAAGAATCTTTTTAAAGGCACAAAACAGAATGGGAATGAGAAGAACATGGAAAAAATAGAGGTCCCAATAAAATGAATAGTCTGTACGAAATTTGGAAGTTTAAAAATGTCAAATTAGAAAATGAAAGTGTCTAGAAATGGGGTTTAAAAATGGGAAATTGGGTGGAAATAAGGATGAGCAATTGATATAATAGTTGAACAACGAATCACAGTAATCTGAAACTTTGAAATTGATCAAATTTCGAAATTCAAAAACACGAAAGCGAAATTTTCGTGAACTTTAAAAATCCGAAAAAATTCAGAACCCTCTTTCCAGAAGATTTTCGGAATCTGAGAATTAGAGGGATTCAAAATCGTAAAATCCATCGAAATTTCAGAATTTCAAAGCCTTAAAATCATAGAGTCCATCGAAATTACAGAATTTGAATCTTAAATTTTCGGAATCTCCAAAACTCTCCGAATCCAAGAATCCAAGAATCCAAGAATCCAAGAATCCAAGAATCCAAGAATCCAAGAATCCGAGAATCCAAGAATCCAAGAATCCAAGAATCCAAGAATCCAAGAATCCAAGAATCCAAGAATCCAAGAATCCAAGAATCCAAGAATCCAAGAATCCAAGAATCCAAGAATCCAAGAATCCAAGAATCCAAGAATCCAAGAATCCAAGAATCCAAGAATCCAAGAATCCAAGAATCTAAGAATCCAAGAATCCAAGAATCTAAGAATCCAAAAACCTGAGAGCCTCGGAAGTTCAGAATCACAAAAGTTCAGAATCTTAAAATTCCAAAGCTCAGAACCTCTAAATCTCTGAATCTCAAATTCATCAGAATCTCCGAAAATACAAAAAATCCTACATAACAGTATCGAAAATTTTCCAAAAAATTTAAATGTATTTTTCACATTTCGATTCAAAAACGACAAAAAAACGCCAAAAAAATTCTCTCATCTTCATATTTTGCCTCTCAATTTTTCTTGACCACTCGACTATGAAAAATTAAAAATTCTCTCTCTTTCTCTCTTTTTCTCTAGAAATAGACACGAGCGAATGAGTAATTTGTGTAGAGTTGGAAATATGTTGTATCTTCGCTTCATCTACTACTACATAGTAGTAGTACTAACTAGCCAACTCTCTCTCTTTCTCAAGAAAAATGGGAATGCTCTTCGAAATCTTTTAACGGAACAACTAGGAGAAGGAGAAGTGTGAGAAGTAAATTCAATCATAAGCGAAGATTTATAAAAGGAATGGAAAATAGGGGAAAAGAGATTATGAAATTTGGACGGAGGGGAGACTTCGGGAGATTCAGAATGAATATTGAAATCGGGGAGAGATTCTAGTAATTTTGAAGCTCAAGAAACTAGAAAAAGCGGCTCCGTTTCGAAATTGTGACGTTTCGATAGTGTGACGTTTCGAAAGTTTGACATTTCGAAAGTGTGACGTTTCGCAAGTGTGACATTTCGCAAGTGTGACATTTCGAAAGTGCGATGTTTCACATGTGCAACGTTTTGCTTTTGGTTCCGCGATGTTCCAAAAGTGTGACGTTTCGCAAGTGTGACATTTCGACAGTGTGACGTTTCGAAAGTGTGACGTTTCGAAAGTGTGACGTTTTGAAAGTGTGACATTTCGAAAGTGTGACATTTCGAAAGTGTGAAATTTTGAAACTGCGTTATTTCATATGTGGAACGTTTTGCTTTTGGATCCGCGATGTTTCAAAAGTGGGACGTTTTGCAAGTGTGACATTTCGAAAGTGAGACATTTCAAAAGTGTGACGTTTCGCAAATGTGACATTTCGAAAGTGTGACGTTTCGAAAGTGTGACATTTCGAAAGTTGTGACGTTTTGCAAGTGAGGTTCGAGCGACACTACTCAAAAACGCAATTTTGCTTTCGAAATGTCGCACTTTCAAAACGTCTCACTTTTGAAATGTTGCACTTACGAAACGGCACACTTTCGAAACGTCACACTTTCGAAACGTCAGACTTGCGAAACGTCGCGGAGCCAAAAAACTGGCTAAAAAGATTGTGAGGTCCAAAAGGTTTTCCAAATTTTAAGATTATTGGATCTAAAATTTCGCGATTTTTTACAAAAATAAATTTCCCCTAAAAACCTCAAAATAACACAGTATTCCAATTCCCCAAAACACTCGAAAAACCTCCAAAAAGACATCTAAAAACAAAGGAAAAACACGGTAGAAAAATAGGTAGTCCAATAGGACACCCAATTGAATACTAAAACGAAGGTAAACATTGGGAGGTGGCCTAGGGCCTCCTCCTCCTACTCTTCTTCCTTTCCTTAGAACAAGATATTAATAAGAAGTGAGCAAATAGGACAAATATCTAACGAGGGCTGAGGCTAAGGGGGAGGGTATGTACAGAGTCTTGTTCTCGCTTATTATTGTTTTCGCAAATATTCCAAGGAGAATGGAATGGAACTTCAAAAATTAATCCTTTAGTATTCCGAAAAAAGGGTTGAAGTCTCAATTCTAAAGTGAAGAAGAGATTGGTGCTGTCACAACGATTATCGCCGCTCGAAATGGAATGGGGGGGAATTGACAGCGCCTCTTTCTTTTCTATCTATACACGCATATCAACTTAGAGACAACCGGGAGGATTTTGTAATAGAGAATAGTGGTTTAGGTTGGGAAGGGTTTAAAAAAACCTATTCACTAATTAGATGTAAGAGTGTGTTTTGAGACTAGAGGGTAATTTGATAAGGACATTGGCAGAGGCAGTTTTCCAGAAGTTTTTAGATTAAAAGTTAGAATTTAAGTTAGAAAGTTTAGCTAGATAGTTCAGCTACAATTCAAGTTTCATTAGAACTCAAGTTTAGCTAGTAAGTTGAGCTAGAAAGTTAAGCTAGACAGATTTGTTACTAACAGTAAGTGAGGAAGCTATTGAATTAGCTAATCAGTAAGAAAGCTAGTAAGAAAATTTAGCTAGTGAGTAAGAAAGCTATAAAATTTAGCTAGTAAGAAAGTTTAGCTAGTATTCAAGCTTAGCTAGAATTTAAGTTTAGCTAGAGTTTAAGTTTAGCTAGAAAGTTAGCTAGTAAGTTTAGTTAGAATTCAAATTTAGCTAGAAAGTTAAGCTAGAATTTAAGTTTAGCTAGAATTCAAGTTTTGCTAGGATTTCAGTTCCGCTGAAAAGTTTAGCTAGAAGTTTAGCTAGAAAGTTCAGCTAGAAAGTTAGCTACAGTGCGGTCAATATCGATAGGACCACCCCCTTTTTTGGGTTTTTTGGGAAAACTAAAAAAGTTATCAAAAATCTGTAAGCGCCATTCGATTTAGAATAGAAAGAAACCCCGGGAGCCAAATTTTCATGTTTCTAGCACTTTCCACGGCCCCGTACTAACATTAGGGGTCATCTGCAGGCGGTCAATATCGATAGGACCACCTGGGAAATTCAATGTTTCAACGAAATTTTTGGTCAGAATTTTGAAGCAACGGCCCAAATTATTGCTTTTCTCGTCGTTTCCCATAGTTTTCTGAACACACCCATACCAATTTCCATGTTTCCACCACCCTTCATTATGTTTTGTACTTTCACCGACCTGAAATTTGAAGAATCCGACTTTTTAGTGTCCGTATTCTTCGTAGTGGTTAGAAAATGACAGGGTAAGAACATGAACCTTGTCTTCGTGTTATAATACACCATAATAAACTATTTGGAGCTCGGAGAAACCTTCTGGGTCCGCCCAGCCGACCCCAGAATCTAACCGAGATACGCCAAGATGGAGGCATCGCGGGTTCTCAAGCCTCTAGATTGAGAGGAGGTTTCTTGAATGGAAGAAACAGCATCAGAATAGATGGACATTATCTCCAGTAATCAAATGAAAACCATTTCTAAATCCCTGACCTCTTGATTACAATTTTAAACTGACTAGAAAACAAATTTATATGACTTTTTTGACTGAAGGTGTTCATTCGTAACTTTAGATGTGTTCAGAGGCTGAAATCAATTTATTCATAGCGAAATTGATTCGAAAATTGTCTGAATAACAATTTTATGTAATACCGTCTCAGTTTCTCAAAAAGGAATAGATTCTGAACGATATAATCCATCGTTGATGAATGAGTGTATCGAAGAGCAGCTTAGAGTGGTTCTAGTCAGTTTAAAATTGTAATCAAGAGAGTAGGGATTTAGAAATGGTTTTCATTTGATTACTGGAGATAATGTCCATCTATTCTGATGCTGTTTCTTCCATTCAAGAAACCTCCTCTCAATCTAGAGGCTTGAGAACCCGCGATGCCTCAATTTGGCGTATCTCGGTTAGATTCTGGGGTCGGCTGGGCGGACCCAGAAGGTTTCTCCGAGCTCCAAATAGTTTATTATGGTGTATTATAACACGAAGACAAGGTTCATGTTCTTACCCTGTCATTTTCTAACCACTACGAAGAATACGGACACTAAAAAGTCGGATTCTTCAAATTTCAGGTCGGTGAAAGTACAAAACATAATGAAGGGTGGTGGAAACATGGAAATTGGTATGGGTGTGTTCAGAAAACTATGGGAAACGACGAGAAAAGCAATAATTTGGGCCGTTGCTTCAAAATTCTGACCAAAAATTTTGTTGAAACATTGAATTTCCCAGGTGGTCCTATCGATATTGACCGCCTGCAGATGACCCCTAATGTTAGTACGGGGCCGTGGAAAGTGCTAGAAACATGAAAATTTGGCTCCCGGGGTTTCTTTCTATTCTAAATCGAATGGCGCTTACAGATTTTTGATAACTTTTTTAGTTTTCCCAAAAAACCCAAAAAAGGGGGTGGTCCTATCGATATTGACCGCACTGTAGTAAGTAAGAAAGTTAGAAAATTTAGCTAGTAAATTAGAAAGTTTAACTAGTAAGTTTAGCTAATGTAGGAAAGTTAGTAAGTTTAGCTATTAGGAAAATTAAGCTAGTAAGTTCATTTACTAAGATAGTTTAGCTGGTAAATAAGAACTCAAGCTTAGTTAGTAAGTTAGAAAGCTAGTAGGATTAGCTCGTTAGAAAGTTTAGCTGGAAAGTAGGGCGGAGCCTAAAAATCTGTTTACAAATCAAAATTTCAAAATTGTTCTTTCCAATTTTTTTTGAATAGACAATAAGTAGTTTCATTGCTCAAATTCTCTGAAATTTTTGTGGAGAAAAAGTGGGCGGAGCCTATTTTTTGGAAATTTTTCGTATATAACAACCTAAAATTTCTAAGCGACTATCATTTTCAGATTTATATTTTGTGGATCTCAGATTTCACAGAGTTTAAAGTTCAATTTTCGAGACAGCTACAAAATGTCAAATCGTTTAAAAAACTCATTTTTTCAGCAAAACAACCTCCCCAGACACCAGACTTAGCGCCCATTGCAAAAAAATGGAAGTGGAGAAGTGAAAATGTGAGAAAACTCGAAAAACAGAGAGAAGAAAATTGGAAAAGCGACGACGACGACGGCGGCGAGGTGCTATAAAACCGCCTAATGAAAACCGGAAATGGCAAAAGAAGAAGAGCCAATGGCTCTTTTTTTTACTGGAGCAGTTTTAAATTATACGAATTTTTGAAATGGTCTCAAAAAAAGTAAGTTGGAGGGTACAGTAACCTGGAATAAGACACGCATACTAATTGGCCATTTTCAGTGAGATAGGGCCAACTTTGAGGGTCTGAAAAAATAGTTTCTAGTTATCCGATTTTTCTGAAAATGTTTGAGTGTGTAGAGCAACTCTAGAATTTTATTTTTGTAGTTGACCACTTTTTCACAGGACCAAAATCCAGCGAGTTAGGCCGCCTCAAATTCCGAATATTTTCTGCTAATTTCGACTGTTTTAGGCCCTCTAACTGACTAGATTGTTGTCCTATGTAAAAGTTGCCAACTACAAAAATGGAGCTCTTGAGTTGCTCTGTTTTCCCAAAAACTTTCAGGAACATTGGCTTTTGTAAACCACATTTTCAGACCCTCAATGTTGACCTTTTCTTGTGGAAATGATCAAATTGTATTGAAGGGTACTGTAGGCTTTAAATTGACACTTTTGAGCCTGAAAACTAAAAAATAACGGGAATTTCGACCAAGGCTACTGAAAGGCCTAAAATGAGCCCCGAAACAACACAGTAACGCGATTTTCAACCAAGACAAAGAATATAAACATAAATCATATCCAACTAATCTACCACCCTAAAAACATGACAAGTTTGATGAGCCGAGAAGAGTAATGAGCAGCTAATTTGATGTATCATCATTTTGCGAGAGCCATTCCACCGCAAAACAACAAGTCAGTTGGTGATGGACACATTTTCCGGAAAAGATACTAAGTGGACACGGGTGTATAGGTTATTGCCAGATGACAGGAATGATTGGGGAAGGGGGAAGAGTGCGCGAAAATGTATGGAGAGAGGAGACAGATGGGTGGTGGAAAGAATTGAATAGAGGGATGGGTGAAGTGGAAACTTCATAACAATCAAAAACCCAATTGTCAAGTGTTTTGAAGCAGGGGGGTGGTAGTGACAGAAGGAGAACTGTAAAAGTTAGGGATTCAATTTATCCTTAAGGCTAAAAACACTTTCTAATACCAGAAAATACCAAAACCAACAACAGAAAAAGAAGCAAAAAACAATTGCTCCCGGTGAGGCTCGAACTCACGACCTTCAGATTATGAGACTGACGCGCTGCCTACTGCGCTACGGAAGCAGGCGAGAGAGTAAGGTGGGCAAGGCGTATATGTTACTGGTGGTGGGCACGGTGGGCACGAGGGGAGCGAGGAAGAAAAGAGAAAAATGGGGAGAGAAAAAAGAGAAGAGAAAATATAGCGTGTCGTAATCAGCCGAGTTGTCAAGTGTTTTGGGCCTCCCCATGGCCAAATGCACTTGTAAATGCGCATGTGTTCCCCCGTCCGTCCATTATTAGCGATGCTTAACACAATTTCGACTAACGAGGATGAGAAGAAGAAGAAGGCACTATTTGGAGCATAGCACATTTGCAATCAAGCACTTTGGAAGCGTTCGAGGGATGAGTTTTGGGGTAGAAGACTTTATATGGAATAGCTAAATCCTGGGATATAGGAATTTTATAGTCAGGGCCCCTGAAACAGGGGCCCTGACTATAAAATCTTCTCAGAATCCTGGATTCGATTTTTAAACAATTACCGATCAATACATCAACCCCAATAAAAATGTGACAAACAAGAAGGGTGAAAACAAAAAAGTGTGGAAAGTGGAAGTGTTCGAGGTCTCGACTACAATCCCTAGATTCTTATCTGCAATTTTCCCTCCACGGCAATGCAATGAAGCGGAAAGAAATTCCGAGTATTCTCTCAAGAAAAGGTTATTGACAGTACGTAAAAGTACATTATGATAGTGTTGTATAACTGATTTTCAAAAGAATACGGTAGGTGATGAGAGTGCAGAGACAATGAGACGCAGACAGCTAGACACTTTTGTTTCTCTGCGTCTCTGTAACAAAAACGGATCTATCTCAAGAACCAATGAAGTTATCAAAACATAGTCAACTACAAAAATGTTCAGCGTTGAATTTCACACAATTTTGTAGTCTATCACTTTTTTATACCATCAGTGGTTCTCGAGATATGATCAGTCAAAGTTAAAGGGCGCGAGAGACGCAGACGATTAGACACTCTCGCTTGTCTGCGTCTTTTTTACAAACATGGATTTATCTTGAGAACCAGAACAGTTAACAAAAAATAGTCAACTACAAAAATTTTCAGCGTTGAATTTCACACATTTTTTTAGTCTATCACTTATTATATCATCAGTGGTTCTCGAGATATGAGCAGTCAAAGTTAGAGACACTCTCGCTTCTCTGCGTCTCTTTTACAAAAACGGGGTTATCTTAAAAACCAATAAAGTTATCAAAAAGTGGTCAACTACAAAAATCGTTAACGTTAAATTTTACATATTTTTGTAGTTTGTCACTTTTTGATAGCACTAATGGTTCTCGAGATACAAGCGGTGGAAGTTGGACGGCATGAGAGAGACGCAGAGAAGCAGATGTTCTCGTTTCTCTGTGTCTCTACCCTCCATGAATCAAAAGATTCAAAAAATCAATCTTTGTGTTGTTTCTTCTTATAACAGAAAAAACCATGTTCAAATGCTCATCATATCCGTTCAAGTATCCTTGCGGTGGCTCTCTCTCTCTCTCTCTCTCTCTCTCTCTCTCTCTCTCTCTCTCTCTCTCTCTCTCTCTCTCTCACAGGGGCGGTCAAGTGCCAATAAGTCTTTGATCTATACGGGCGGTATGTTGTTTTTTCGTCTGTCTTGTCTTTTTGCACACAGTTGTATGAGGAGACAAGTGGTTGTGTTTGACAAATGACGTAAGGGTAATACAGTTAGAATAAGGGATATGGAGAGGTACGGAAATAGGTTAGGGCCCCTAACTTGGGGGGGGGGGGGGGCATAACTTTAGAACAAAACATAAATCCAAAATTTTGTTTTCGGTGTTTCATTTAAAACGCTTCTAGCTATCTTATGGTATAAACAACGCTTATAAACTCTCAATATTAACCGAGTTATTCCTTCCTAAAGTTTTTGCACTGAAAATTACAAAATTGAGGGTTTTAGAGCTCTAAAAAAGTTTTGAGGACCTAACTTTGAATTCTGCTTTCATAGTTCCGTAGCCCTTCTCATTCTCTATCTTTTGACTATTTCATCTTAAAATTCGGGTCAATTTGAGCCAAGTTATAAAGATTTGAATTTTTTGAAAAAATGAGCCTCGGATTAAGAGAATATTAAGGTCGGGAGATCAAATTACCCAATGTGTAACTTAAGACATAAAGTAACATGGCAAGTCATAAATTGAAAAAAAATGTCCCTTTGAGCCCCGCCCCCAATTTCCAATTAATCAAACTCGTCACAAACCGAAAAGTGCGAACAAGACGAAAGTTAGTATAATGAAAGATTGATGAGGTTTCTCGAGAGGGATGCCTCGAGACTTGTGCAATATCTATCGGGTCCATCTTCTCCCCATCCCCTTCATCTCAAAAATCAAAAAGCTGTCATAATCTCTTTGTGAGTTTGGCTGCCAACTGACAACTTATGCCTCCCCTCTTCTCGCGCTTATTATTCCCCGGCACTTCTTTTGCAAATCTGATATGTGGGTGAGAGACGTTGAGCATGGGTACTTATATTTTTATATACAGAGGCAGAATACTGTAGTTTAATGATTAGAAATATGAGATTGCTCATTGCCATATGAGCTGAACTTTGAAATTCTCCGAGTTGTCTTCGTTCCCGAACTATCATCAATTGCATTTCCTCTCCTTCTCAAAATTGCATTCCGATAACTTGGTATCAAATAAATCACTGCCAATGGGTCGATGAACGGGAATGCGGCCAGGGCTACTGTAGCGACATTTGTGTTCCACCATTCCATATCGATGCCGAATATGGGTGCATACCAGGAGATTACTGTAGGAAGGAAGCTAGCGACAATGGGGATGCATGTCTGGAAATCAAAGAAATAGTGGGCGATAATGAGAGGGCAGAGAAACAAGAGTGTCTGCGTCTCTTCGCAGTGCGCCCTCCCTACAATAGAGAGACGCAGACTCTCTCATTTCTTTGAGTCTCGCTTATTTTTGAACGTGCGCAACTTGAGAACGGTTGAAGATATCAAAATTGTGTCAACCAGTAAAATGTGTAAAATTCTATGCTGAACATTTTTGTAGTTGACAATTTTTTGATAGCTCTGATGGTTTTTGAGATATGACGGTTTTTCAATCGCGTCCTAATAGAGCGTGAGTGAGACGGTCTGAGTAGATGTTCGAGGATGTATAATTCAAAAATCGTAAAAGTTATCACAAAGTTGTTTTGCTTACTAAGAGCAACGCTGAAAAAATGCAGAGAAACGAGAGTGTCTGCGTCTCTTCGCTGTGCACCGCAACCCTACAATGGAGCGAGACGCAGACAAGCAGACACTTTCGTTTCTCTGCGTCTCACTTATGTTTGAGCGTGCGTATCTGAAGAACCGTTAAAGCAATCAAAATATTGTCAATTACAAAAATGTGTAAAATTTTATGCTAAGCATTTTTGTAGTTGAAAACTTTTTGATAGCTGCGTTGGTTTTTGAGATATGATTCTTTGTGAAAAGGCGCAGAGATACGAGAGCACCTAATCGTCTGCGTCTCTCTTCCAACTTTGACTGTTACTATCTCAAAAACCGTTATCGTAATCAAAAAGTGATTAACTACAAAAATGTGCAAAATTTAATGCTGAATATTTTTGTAGTTAACAACTTCTTGATAGCACTGTTGGTTCTCGAGATAAATCGGTTTTTCAAAAACGAAATAGTTTCACTTTTCCAAATTATAAAATTTACTGACTCTAATATTCTTTTTTAACAAAATTGTCCTTCAAAATCTCGTCAAAAGTTCCCCAATCAGACTAGCATTCATGATCCTGACTCATGGCCCAAAAACATACTATGAATGTACTTCTTACTCATAACCTAATCATCAAGGTAATAATAGCAGTAATAACGTTTTGGGGAGGTCTAGACCCCCTTCATATCTAATTTTGATATTTTTAGACCCACCTGAATAATGAGCGTCTGAAACAGTTGTTTTTGAAGACGTATGCTGTTTTTGCTGAGCTTATTAGACGCCTGCATCACGGAGATTTTTCTCATGATCTGAAAAATAATAATCTAGAACCAAAACAAAAACAAAAAGAAACCTTAAATCCAAGTATAAAGTATACTGACATGGAGTAGAAGGAGGTAATAGTCAGGAGAAATATCCCGATCCAACTTCGGATTCGGATATAATCACTGGCGTCCTGAAACAGTGATATTTTAGTGAAAATGGATTTCACTGCGTAGCCATGTTAAAGTGATACTGCACTTTTACAAATTTACAAAGTGTTGAAACCCTTACATAATAAAGCGCCGCTAACATTGGAAGTTTCCTCGAGTCCACCCCGAAATCCTTCTGGAAATCATCAGCGATGATTTCACGAACCTCATCGTTTCCAGCGAGGCATTGCTGGCAGATCTGGAATTATTTTTTTTTGTTTATCAGATTAGGATCACTAGGCCTTACCAGAGACCAGGAAGCAGCATGTGCTAGCAGGAAAAGAATAGCAGTGATGATGCCCAACGGTCGGAAGAAGATTGGAAGCTTGTCGGGGCTGAAAATATATCGCGGTTGTGAAATGACCGGTTGCGAAATGTCCTAGTTGCGAAATGTCCTTCAGCCGATCCCTATGCTGACCCCTAGGCCCCCCAGAACTCACTGAAAAAGAGCCATGTACCGATAAACGAAATGGATTATCAGTAGAGCGTAGCTGAGCGAAATGAATCCACAACGATTTGACATAACGTGTTGTCCGATTTCAGGGTGATCAAAGAATGGTCCCTCGGTGAGGAAGACGATGAATCCATGCTTGTTCCCGGTGACGCCCTGGAAGCTTGGTTTCGTTTTTGGAAAGTCTATGTCTCTGACTGATTTTATCTCGAGAACCACAAATTTTATCAAAAAGTGGTTGACTACAAAAATGTGTAAAATTTAACGCTGAACATTTTTGTTGTTGACCACTTTTTGATAGCTATGATGGTTCTAGAGATACAGTTCATTAAGGGAGACGCAGACGTCAAAAACTAACTTTGAACGAAATTTTCATAGTTCTAGAACGACTGGTTGCGAAACGTCATAGTTCCTCGACCACAGAATCTACACGAAATCGTAATAGCTTATCATAGCGAGAGAATGCAGAGAAACGAGAGTGTCTAACTGTCTGCGTCTCTCTTGCCGTCCGATAGTAGAGAGACGCAGACACTCTCGTTTCTCTGTGTCTCGCTAATGTTTGACCGCACGTATCTTGAGATCCATTAATGCTATCAAAACGTTGTAAACTACAAAAATGTTTAAAATATAACGCTAAACATTTTTCCAGTTGACAACTTTTTTATAACTTCAATGGTTCTTGAGTTATAGATTCAAACAAAAAGATTTCCCAAAAACAAACTCACAATCGGTGTCAAAATCTCAGAAATCGAGTAGAAAATATCAAATACTGCAAATATTATCAACAAATACTTATAGTTTCCCATTTGTGATCTAGACTTTTTGACAACGAGATAAATGAAAATGGGGTTGATAATGAAACTGAACATTCCGAAGATTCGGGGCAAGTTTTGATGGTACCAACTGATATAGATCATTTTTGGTGAACTAGAAAATGATGGTTCTCGAGATATTTATAACGAGCTTGGGTGACGCGGAAAAAAATGGGCGGAGCCAAAAGAAAAAGTTAAAGACCACATCATTATGCTTGATGTTTTTGTTCCTCTTTCAACAAAGAACCTAAACTAGAGGGAACGGATTAGGGAAGATTTAGGGGTTGCTCAGCGTAAGTATTGCTCAGCTTGGGTCAATGATCATGTGGAAGGTAGTTGAGGCAAAACGCAAAAAAAAGGTATGAAATATTTTCAGATTTGGGTTTGAACTGAAATCTTTTTCGTCTAAAATGTCATGGTTGCAAAAAGTCTGCAAGCTAAATTTTATGATTGCAAAATGTTATGGTTGCCAATTTTCATGGTTGCGAAATGTCGTAGTTACGAAATGCGCCATGAAGTTTGGAACCCGTCGTTTCGCAACCATGAGATTTTGCACCCATGACATTACGCAACCCACGTCAGTTTTGTCACTATACCATTATAGAACCTTTACATTTCGCAAACATGAGCTTGTTCAACCATAACATTTGACGTTCCGCAATCCACGTCGATTTCTCGCAACCATAACATTTTGGAACCAAGACATTACGCAACCATGACATTTTGCAACCATACCATTTTATAACCGGACGTTCCGCAACCATGTCATTTCGAAACCGGACATTTCGCAACCATGACATTTCGCAACCATAACATTTCGCAACCAGCCATTTCGCAACCATAAAATTTTAGAACCACAATATTTCGCAATTAAGACACTTCGCAACCGGACGTTCAGCAACCATGACATTTCGCAACGGGACATTTCGCAAACATCACATTTCACAACCTTAATATTTCGCAACCAGGACATTTCGCAACCTTGACATTTTGCAACCACGACGTTTCGCAATCATGACATTTTGCAACCGATGTCAATTTCGCAACCACGACATTTCGCAACCGGAAGTTTCGCAACCTTAATATTTCGTAGCCAAAGCATTTAGCAACCGTGACATTTCGCAACCAAACATAGAATTATTTAACCATAACATTTCACAACTACGACATCTCGCACCCATGACAATTCGCAACCATAAAGTTTTGCAACCGGTCATTTTGCAACTTTATGGACAAAGTTTCTTCCAACATCTAATCCCGTCAACGTCACCCCAGTCATGTGTTTTTTTGACTTTTTTCCCTTCACTCCCATCCTCATCATTTTCTCACCCCAGACTCTTCTGTTCTTGAAGACCAGCACCTGCTACAATGTGTCCGTATTGTGTAATTACCACTGCCCCCCATCGAGATGCGCGCGCAGATGGTCCGTTCCTAACGAAATAGTGTGAGATATTGAGAGACGCAGAGAAACGCAGCTGATGTATCCATCGAACGTCCATACTTGTTGGTCATTGTGTTCATCGTCATATTGTCCATATTTTCTCCAAATAAAATGTCTCTGAAACCTCTAAAAAAGTTCATTCAAAGCTGCCTGGGCCCGTCCAGAACCAACAAGACGGGTGACATTTCTGATATTCCGACACGCAAGAATCTCGATGAATTGGAGTGGGAACGGCAGAAGAAGTTTGTCGAGATTCCGAAAGATGCTATCAAGTTTCTATTGGAGGTCCGAATGAACCGACAGAGTCATTTGTTGGAAATGTGGAGTTTTGATAAGGTGTACGATATTAAGGCGCAAATTATGGTCAATTATAAGATTCCGATTGGGGCAATGGTGGTATTGAAGGAGGGTGAGTTTTTTTTTTAATTTTGCAATAATGAAATTGATTATTTAGCTTTTCAAACAAGAAGTTTTCAACAACAAAAAAATTATAGTTCGTGACAATCTGGAACGTTCCAAAACTTTCAAATAGTAGGCGTTCCCAGAACATGAAAAAAGTCGCACTTTCGTTTCACAAGTTTGATGTTTCGGAAGTGCGACGTTTCGAAAGTGCGACGTTTCGAAAGCAAAAATTCATGATTTGAGCTCGTTTTGTAGCTCAGAAGTGGTGCACTGTAATGAGAGGTAGTTTTCCTCAGAATGGTTTGAAATTTCTGCTTTCGAAACGTCACTCTTTCGAAACTCCTGCTTAAAACTGTCTCGCATTCGAAGGCGCCCCGTGTACTCCTCCAGGACAACAGAGGCCACAGTTAATTTTTTTTCTCATTTTGATAATAAAATTTCCCCTCTTTTCAGGCACCACCTCAAAATTCGAGATGCTCAACGACGATCGCAGTTTGGAATCATACGGTATTGGTGTCAATGGAACCGTCCATGTGAATATTCTGAAAGAAACGAAGAAGGAACTGAGAAATGTTACATTCTATGTTTGAACATTTTTAAATTGAGAATTGTGCTCCAACTGTGGACAAAATATAATGAAAAATTAAGAAAATTATGGGTTTTGTTGAATTTTGAAATTTTAATATTAAAAAAAAATTATTGAAATTAATATCGAGATGTTGAAAATTTTAGATTACAAGATTTTGGGTTCGAAGATTTGTGGATTCTTGGATTCTTATGTTTTTATATTCGTTGATTCTCCAGATTCTTGGATTCTTAGATTCTTGGATTCTTGTGTTCTTGGATTCTTGGATTCTTGGATTCTTGGATTCTTGGATTCTTGGATTCTTGGATTCTTGGATTCTTGGATTCTTGGATTCTTGGATTCTTGGATTCTTGGATTCGTGGATTCTTGGATTCTTGAATTCTTGGATTCTTGGATTCTTGAATTCTTGGATTCTTGGATTCTTGGATTCTTGGATTCTTGGATTCTTGGATTCTTGGATTCTTGGATTCTTGAATTCTTGGATTCTTAGATTCTTGGATCTTTGAATTCCATGAACACCTAAAAAACCAAACTACAGAAGTAAAAGCGCATCTATTTTCATGATTATTTCCACTACATTTTCTATTTTCATGATTATTTCCACTACAATTTCCGTATTTTTCTCATGACGAGATTCTGATTATCGATGTCTTAATAGACCAGAATACCATAACTTTAGAATCCGTTCTTTCATCCAGTTTTTCTCTGTAAATGAATCATAAAGCCTAGTACAAACATTTTCCGTCATCTTTTCAGAGTCATCTCTGAAAATCCCGGAAACAATAGAAAGCACTTTTGAATCTGAGAAAAACATCATTATTCAGAACTAAATCCTTATTTTTAAGCCTTACCGACTCATACCTCGTCTGCAGAATTCGCATAAAAGGAGAAAATTTGACAGAAAACGATTCATTTGAAAATCGAAAATGATCTACATCAGCTGGTACCATCAAAATTTCCCTCGGATTTTTGGAGTTTTTAGCTACATCATTAATCCTATTTTCATCTATTTGGCACTCACAAAGTCTAAAACTCAAATGGGAAACTATCGGTTCCTGTTGGTCGCATTTGCAGTCTTTGATTTGTTTTACTCGACAAATGAGTTTTTGACACCGTTGGTGAGTTGTAAGTCAAGAATCTATAGAGTTGGCGTAAAATCGTTACCTACAATTTATTTAGCGTTAAATTTTACATTTTTGTAGTTTACAACTTTTTGATAGCATTGGTGGTTTTTGAGATATAACAGCCAGAAAAGCGGGACTCCCTCCATGCGACTCCCTCTCAATAAAACAGCTATAACTCAAGATTCAGCTAAGCTATCAAAAAGTTTTCAATAACGAAAATATTTAGCGTTAAGTTTTACACATTTTTGTAATTAACAGTTTTTTGATAACTTCACTGGTTCTTGAGATATAAGCAGTCAAAGTTGGACGACAGTACATTCGCAGTCAAAAGGAGGCGCAGGGAATCTAGGCACGCTCGTTTCTCTGCGTTTTTATTTTTTAAAAACTGATATATCTCGAGAATCAATAACGCTAACAAAAAGTGTTTAACTACAAAAATGTTCAGCGTTAAATTTTACGCATTTTTCTAGTTGACACAAATTTGATAGCTTTAATGGTTCTCGAGATAAGTACGCCCAAACAAAAGCAAGACGCAGAGAAACGAGAGTGTCTAACTGTCTGCGTTTCTCTAGTGGCGAGGCTATTTTTAGTTGGATTACTATTCCACCATCTCCAGGCAGTCACCGGAAACTCCCATGGATTCGTTGTATTCCTCACCGAGGGCCCCTTCTTCGACCATCCTGAAATCGGAGCTCACGCGATTTCTAATCGTTGTGGATTCATCTCCCTCAGCTACGCTCTACTGATAATTCACTTTGTTTACAGATACGTGGCTCTTTTTCAGTAAGATTACAGAGCTAAAATCATATAACTGCGAGATTAAAATTTCAGCCCAAATCTCCATAACAAATTCTTCCACCCTCGTCTTGATCTATGCTCTTTTCCTATTCGTTCATGGTGCATCTTGGTCTATTGTGAGTTCAAAAATATTGCTTTGACACTTATTACGAATTCAGATTTGCCAACAATGTCTATCTGGGAACGACGAGATTCGAGAGCTAATCCGCGATGAATTCATGGAAGAGTATCATGCAGATTCAAGAAATGTTCCTATGCTAGCGGCACTTTATTGGGTAACGCTAAAAAACAGTGGAATTTCTACAGTAATCTTTTCAGAACGCCGCTCCCTATATCCAGTTCCGGAGTTGGTTGGGGATTGGGTTGCTCACCGTAATATCGTTTTACGCCATGACAGTATATTTTGTTTTGGGTTACAAGATTATGGTGAAGATTCGAGCGATGCAAGCGAGTAGTACGATGAGCAAGAATAGCATAAGATTGCAGAAGAAGTTGTTCTTGACGTTGATTATACAGGTATAATAGAGCGCGTTTGTTGACAATTAGCTATCATATACGGTTAGCAAAACGCGCTCAAACTCTTTATAGCTACGCTCTCTCGATGCACATCCGAAAAACAACCATATCTCAAGAACCATCAGTGCTATCAAAAAGTAGTTAACTACAAAAATGATCAGCATAAAATTTTACACATTTTTTTAGTTGACACAATTTTGATAACTTCAGCGGTTCTCAAGATACACGCGTTCAAACATAAGCGAGACGCAGAGAAACGAGAGCGTCTAACTGTCTGTGTCTCTCCTTTGCAGGGTCGGCGCGCAGCGAAGAGACGCAGGTAGTTAGACACTCTCATTTCTCTGCACCCTCTCTCTATTACACACTATTTCTGCGATTTCCAGACCTGCATTCCAATCTTCGCTAGCTTCCTCCCGACCGTACTCTCCTGGTACGCACCCATATTCGGAATCGACTTGTCCTGGTGGAATACAAATGTGGCTACTGTAGCCTTGTCTGCTTTCCCGTTCATCGACCCATTAGCAGTAATATATTTGGTTCCAAGTTATCGAAATGCAGTGTTACGAAGAAGGCATCCGACGGTGGCCAGTGGATCGGCGACGCAGGGGAAGCATACGTCGAAAATGGATAGTGGAAGTGTGGCATGAAAAATTAATTTTTGGAAAAAAATGCATTCTATTGTGGGCTCATGGGCCATAGCGAGCAAAGCCTTTATTCCTTTGTGCAATATCAGATATTAATAAACTTGTTTTTCCCGGAGTTCAATATTGGTGTTCGGTGTCCAAAATCTGACTCCAAATCACAAAGGATGAGCAAGGCCCTATTGTCCAACTTATATGCATAAAAGGTCGCTGTAAATATTCAAATCTAACTCCAAAATGCAATTCGCGTTCAAATTTCTTCCTCTTCTTCTGGTCTCTTTCATCTTGATGATTACTGTACTTGGAGATGAAATGGAAGTATCCTATCCAGATGGAAACACAACTACTCCATCAACTCCGATCATTGAGCAGGTAAGTAAAAGAAGCCAGAAGCCTTTGAATTCCAATTGGAATTAAAAAAAATGAAATAGACGAGCATTATCCTAAAATAATCAGGAGCAAACCCTGAAAATTTTCAAAAGAATCGATTAACTTTGAAGCGAGTACGACTTGCAACATATTTTCGCTTCCAAAGTTAGTACTGAAAATTGACGAAAAGAGCCATAACTAGCTCCATTTTTGAGCTATCGAAAACTAAAACACATAGGCATAATCCTGAAAAAATTTCTGATTTTTCTGTATAACTTTCATCCGAATCGGTTAAGGTTGAACATAGTTACAGCTCGCGATAAATAGAGGAGCATACATCTGTTTTCAAGTGTTATTAGTAAAGATTGATGTCAGCTAAAACTTATAACATAACAAGTTAATCTTATTATCTTCAGGGTCTGGACAAAGCGCACGAGTATCTTTGCAAAATCCCAGGGCTCAAACAGTTCTTCTGCAAAACTCCAATTAATGAGACTGAGTCAACTACTCCAAGCACTGCAGAAACAAGCACTGCTATTTTGAGCAATGATAATTGATACTACAATAATCTACTAATCTGTTTGGAAACTTGTTAAAACTTGCTTTTTATAACGACTAATAAACTGGGGCCCCATGGGGGAAAATTATTGAATTTTCAATAATACCTTCAAAAAATATATTAAATTACACATTCATTATCTTTATTGTTTCTCTAATCTAAATGAAAATCTAATACATTTTTATAGCTAACTATTTCCACTATCCGTTGGTTTGAGATACGCCGCGTGGAACGCATCGCTTGTGATATTCTTATGCTCCACCATTTTTGTAATATTCACACGTCCAGCCGAGCTATAGTCCTTTGTGTATCCCTTGAAAATCGGTATCGGCTCTTGGAATCCCAACTTGTCGTAGCGAGCGATTTGAGCCCTGAAGAAAAGAGTAATTGGAACTGGGCCTACATCCTCAAGGGCAAGGCTGTCAGACGGCCGGCTCGGGCCGTGGGCTTATTTTCAAAACTACGGCCGGTTTCAACCATGGCAACCTACCTACGGCCCGGGCCGCGGCCCAGAAATGACTAGTTGTAAACGCGCTCCATTGAAAACACCTACTTGCACTTCTGCACAACGTCTTCTGGAATATGTGGGTCGAGTTCTTTCCTATCGAATGTCAGCACGCCACGTGTGAAATTACAAGCGCCTTGGCCGTAGGCTCTTTCGACGTACAATGTGACCTGGAAATAAATTTCAGACAAAAATTAACCTTCAACTCACAATTCCATTCTTCTGCAAATTGCTACGAAGCATGTTGGCGCACGTTTGAACATCGGTAATCTCAGTTTCGTCGATTTTCAGAATCGCGTCACCCAGGAAGAGCAGACGACGTGTCGTAGAGCCCCACACGTTTTCGGTGGCACTGACGTAGACCTGAATTTTCGGAAATTGGAGGAATTCAAGAATCCAAGCATCTAAAAATCCACGGTCCAAAGAATTTGAGGGACAGAGGATTCAAGAATCCAAGAATCCAAGAATCCAAGAATCCAAGAATCCAAGAATCCAAGAATCCAAGAATCCAAGAATCCAAGAATCCAAAAACCTCGGAAGTTCAGAATCACAAAAGTTCAGAATCTTAAAATTCAAAAATCTCAAGAATCCAAAAACCCACCACATTAGCATACGACTTGATATTGATGCCCATTTTCGATTTTGGAAAATAGATGAGCACAATTTTGTAATAGTTGTATCCGTGATTGGGTTTCACCGATTTGTCGGTGGTGTCTGGTTTTCTGATGGACGCGTTTTGTGGCGCGTTTCGTGGATCCATTCTCTCACAACTGATGATGCGGCGGACGGTGAAGACGAGCTGAAAACGAATGGAAAATGTTGAAAATTTCCTGAGGCTTAAAATGAGCCTAAATTCATTTCCCAGAGTATTCTAGAAGTGATTTTAAGAGGGTTAGAAGTTTTAGTAAGTACCGATTTTGATAAAAGTTATACAGAAAGATAAGAAATTTCGACTCACATAATGCGGCTTATTGGCCTTGGCCAACTTGTAAATCTCCTCCTGCATTTGCTTCTTCGAAGAAATCGCAACTCCATTGATTTTCAGCAACATGTCACAGTACTCCAACGGCGGGGACATCTCCTGTGGGACGCCCGTAAACAACATTCCCTCGGTCACTTTGAACTCTTTGTAGTTTGGTGTTCCCGGCGCACAGTCCGTCGTACACGTCACCTCTCGGATCATATCCTTTGTGATGATGTCGGCGGGAAATTTGCCGGCGCGAAATGCGCGCTTCTTTTCGCGAGACATGTTTCTGGAAATTTTTAAAATATTTATTTAAATTATTCAAATTATAAATTTGATTAAAGAGGTACTAAAGTGTTCCAAAAAAAGTGGGATGTTTTTATATGGATCGATTCAGATTGTTGTAGACAAGAAAAACTCCTCTTGGAGACATGTTCAAAAATTGACCTAAATCAAGTCACAGGCTCTCAAAGTGCCAAAAAAGGGCTTCCGCGGTCCTATTTTTCTTCACGTAGGACCGCGGAATTTTTCTAAGTTTTTTTTCGTTGAAAATAGGACCGCGGAAGCCCTTTTTTGGCACTTTGAGAGCTTGTAACTTGATTTAGGTCAATTTTTGGACATGTCTCCAAGAGGATGCTTTCTTGTTTACAACAATCTGAATCGATCCATACAAAAATATCCCACCTTTTTTGGAACACTTTAGTACCTCTTTAATTAGATAATGAATTTTATATACGGGCTCGCTATACTTTTTAGGGTGTCCGAAAGCTTGAAGAATCTTCCAGAATCTAAGAAGACATGTTTCTAGAGAGTTTTTTTTTGGAGGGGTCCGAAAGGTTTCCAGAATCTCAGAAACCCTCTACCGTTTCCCCCCAAACTCACAATGGTTCAGCCGACATTTCTGCTTCAAATCGAATTTGTCGTAAGTCTTTTTTCAAGTCTTATTAATCGAGGAATACGAGATGGTGAGTAGTGAATTTTTTGAGTTTCTAAATTTTCAGTTTTTCTGGAAATCCACGTGGATTTTTAAAGAGTGTTTTGCCATGTAGATGTCACGGGAACAAAAAAAGTCACGGGAACAGATTATTTTTTGGCTGAAACATAGAACGAATGAAGCAGGCTGAAATTCATTTGTAGAAATCTTTAACATTGTGTACTCTCCGTGGACAAAACGGGCTTTGGGAATTGTTCACGAGGAGTACACGAAAAGAATAATTATGACACGGATCCCATGGTTTGCAAACCTCCGAGTTCCCAAATTTTCAAAGCTTCAGAATCCTGGATTCCGATAGTCTGTGAACTTTAGAGTTCAGAACGTCACTCGATTTCAGATTTTCAATGTTCCGAGAATCCAGTGAACTTTATAATAACTTTTTCAGATCCACCCACATAATAAGACCTTTTTTATAACTATGACGTACCCCTCCCCCCTTATCTAACGCATCATATCATAAATCTTATTATGACTTAGTATACGATCCCAATGGGATTATACACATGGTACCCCGAATGGCATTCTCATAAAAATAATAACAGAAATTCTCACACAACTTCTTTAACCTTCATATCAAGCTATAACAATGATCCACATGAATTGGTGCCATGAAAATTTGCCCAAGATTCTGGGTGCTTTGAGCTTCCTGATCAATCCAATATTCATTTATCTGGTTATGACAAAAACTAAAACTCAAGTCGGGAGTTATAAGAATTTGTTGGTCATGTTTTCAATTTTCGATATTCTCTACTCGATTTCTGAGATTTTGACACCGTTGGTGAGTTGTTGGGAAAACCTTGCTGATGTGAATTTAAATCTATAACTCAAGAACCATCAGAGATATCAAAAAGTTGGTAACTGTAAAAATGATCAGCGTTAAATTTTACACATTTTTGTAGTTTACAACTTTTTGATATCTCTAATGGTTCTTTAGATATCGCTGTTCAAAGTTTGTAGCGCAGGGAGAGAGACGAAGAGAAGCGAGAGGGACTAATTGTCTGCGTCTCTATTTGCCAAACCGCCGTAGAGAGACGCAGACACTCTCGCTTCTCTGCGCCTTGCGTCGCTGTTCTGTTCGAGTGTAAGAAACGAGAGTGTCTGCGTCTCTTCACTGTGCGCCGCAGGATAGACGCAGACACGCTCGTTTCTCTGCGTCTCTCGTTGGGTACACAAAAACGACTGTATCTCTGTTTTGGTAAAAGATAGCAAAAAGTTGTCAACTGCAAAAATGATCAGTGTAAAATTTCGCATCGTTTGGTAGTAAAATCATTGTGTTAGCTAGACTTGTTCTAATGTTACAGTTCTTTGGATGAACAGTTATGGAATTTGAAAAATTCCTAGTTTCAAAATGTCTGTTACAGGGTGTCCAGGGAAACCAATACGGCTTCGTTGTTTTCATCTCGGATGGAATATTCTTTGATCATCCTGAAATCGGACAACAAGCAATGTCGAATCGCTGCGGTTTCATTTCTGTCAGTTACGCTCTACTGATAATCCATTTTCTCTATCGATACTTGGCGCTTTTTCAGTGAGTGAACTACCTTAGAGTGCCGAAAATAATCATTTCAGCCCACACAAACTTCATCTCTTCTTCAAACCAATTGGTATAGCAATTGGTACCACTTTGCTGTTTCTTCATGGAGCCTCGTGGACACTGGTAACAATTTATATATTTTTTAAATGTTTAAGAATTTATAGAGATTTCAGATCTGTCAAAATTGCCTATCCTCCGATGAGGAAATTCGAAAAATTGTTAATGAATCTTTCATACAAGATTACGGTGTGGGAGCCAATGGAGTACCAATGTTGGCAGCATTGTATTGGGTACTGTACTCTAAACATATTCCCGGAACGTCTGAAGTTGCAGGGTGTCCGACCTGGAATTCAATTCCGAAGTTGGCTTGGAATCCTTCTACTCACTATTATCTCTTGGTACTCAATGGGTGTATACTTTGTTTTGGGATACAAAATAACCATGAAAATCAAGAGTATCACTTTTGAGCAAACGTTGAGTGCAAACAGTATACGGTTGCAACATCAGCTTTTTCATACGTTGGTTGTGCAGGTAAGTATCTAAAATTTTTTGTACACACCCGGAGAGCCATATCTTCGAAAATACTGTAGTTAACACAGTGATTTTACCACCAAACGATGCGAAATCTTACACTGATCATTTTTGCAGTTGACAATTTTTTTGTATCTATTACCACAACAGGGATACAGTCGTTTTTGTGTGCCCAACGAGAGACGCAGAGAAACGAGAGTGTCTGCGTCTCTCCATCGTAGGGTCGGCGGAAAGCAAAGAGACGCAGACACTCTCGTTTCTCTATGCCCTCTCACTTTCTCAAGCTCGATCAGATAAGCAAGGAAAACGCAGAAAAACGAAAATGTTTCAAATTTTACACGATCAAACATCTACTGGCTCACGCTCTCAGTACACATTTGAAAATAGTCGTATCTCATGAACCAGCACAGCTATCAAAAAATAGTCAACTACAAAAATGATCAACATTCAATTTTACACATTTTACCAGTTGACACAATTTTGATAGCTTCAACGGTTCTCAAGATACGCGCGCTCAAAAACAAGCGAGGAGAAGCGAGAATTTTTGCGGAGAAGCGAGAATTTTTGCGTCTCTCTACTCCCGGTCGACGCACAGCGAAGAGACCCAGACACTCTCGTTTTTCTGCACCCTCTCACTTTCCCACACTATTCCTTTGATTTTCAGACCTGCATCCCAATTGTCGCTAGCTTCCTCCCTACAGTAATCTCCTGGTACGCACCAATCTTCGGAATCAACATTGGCTGGTGGAACACAAACGTCGCTACAGTAGCCCTGGCCGCGTTTCCTTGTATAGACCCTCTGGCTGTTATTTTGCTGATACCAAACTATAGAAATGCGTTATGGATGAGAAAGACAACCGTGTCCGATGGGAATACTTCGATGGGAAATGTTGTACCGAGAAACTCGAATATCGTTCTTCAGTCTCGGGTACGATAGATGTGTTTTAATAAATTGTTTTTATTTGGAAAGTTAATTACATTTAATATTGAGTCGCTATTTGTGAACTTTCCACATTCGGTCGTACTGCTGATGTTCCCGAACTCAAATATTTGATAGGTTGCTTCACAACTCCCAGCAACTTATTTCGATAGTTGGGCAACAAAAGTATGATTGCCAATGGGTCCAAAACTGGGAACGCTGAGAGTGCAATAACGCCAAGATAGTTATTCCACATTCCAAGATCCAATCCTATAACGGGTCCGTACCAAGCCATCATACACGGGGAGAAACTAATGCAAATGGGGATGAAGGTCTGGAAAAAATTGTTGTATCTCTAGAACTAGTTTAGCTAACACAATGATGTTACCACCAAACGATGCGAAATATAACACCGATTATTTTTTTAGTTGGAAACTTTTTTGTATCTTTTACCAAAACAGAGATACAGTAGTTTTCGTGGACCCAACGAGAGACGCAGAGAAACAAGAGTGTCTGCGTCTCTCTGTCGGCGCACACTGGAGAGACGCAGACACTCTCGTTTCTCTGTACTCTCTCACTGTCTTTTTGCAAATCAAATGGATAGTTGCGAAAAGGCCCAAAAATTGCAGAACGTCCTACCTGAACCGCCAGCGCCTTGAAAAGTTGTCGATGCAATTTTTGTGTGGTCTTCGATACTCCTGGATTATCTGCTAGTTTCTTCATAATCTTCCATCCCAAGACAACGTAAAGTGAAATAGCATAAGTAGAAATTCCAGTCAATATCAGTATCCCCATCCAACTTCGTCTCTTGATCTCCGGGCTGGCATCCTGAAAGTCAAAAACAATTTCAAATTTTAGCCGATATTGTGACACACAAAAAACAAGGCCATCAACATTGACAACTCGTGAGAATCCACATTGTAATCCCTTTTGAATCCTTCATAAATATAGTCAGACACTTCTTGGTCCCCATAGAGAAACGTCTCGCATACAGTACTCCATGCGATTCCATGACAAATGAAGAAGATGAAAAGACCGAATAGGCCCGATGGTCGGAGCAAGGCTTCGATTATGCGGGTGCTAGAAAATATTCAGTTTCTTTGAGAAAGTTGAAAAAGGAGCTTACTTAAAAAGAACAAAGTATCTATAAATGAAATGGATGACCAGGATACCATAAGATAGGGAAATGCATCCACAACGAATGGAGACGGCTAGTTGGCCAAGATGACCGGTCTGGAACACAAAAACCATTATATGTCGAGAACTAATGAAGTTATCAGAAAGTATTTAATTAGAAAAATGTTCAGCGTTAAATTTTACACATTTTTGTAGTTTATTATATTTTGGTAGCACTAATGGTTCTCAAAATATAAACCGTCAAAGTTGGTAGAGAGACGCAGACGCTCTCGTTTCTCTGCGTCTCTTTTACATAAATCAATATATCCCAAAAACCAATTGAGTTATCAAAAAGTGATCAATTACAAAAATGATCCGCATAAAATGTGACGCATTTTTCTAATTGACAAAATTGTTATAGCTTTAACGGTTCTCAAGATACACGCGCTCAAACAGAAACACGAGGTAGACAAACGAGAGTGTCTAACTGTCTGCGTCTCTCTACTGTCGGTCGGCAAAATTAGACTCTCTCGTTTCTATGGGCCACTAACCTCAAAGTTTAAGGCAAAAACTCACCCCAAAAAACGGTCCATCCGCCAAATAAATGACAAACGCTGCTCCAGTACCATGAATCGCCACCGGCACGAACAATTCTACTGTCGAGTAGAACATGTCAAAAATTGCGAATCCAATTAGCAAATATCGATATTTCCCAATAGCACCCTTTTTCTCACTCAAAATTAGTCATATGAATAGAGGATTGAAAACGAAGGATAAGATTCCGAAGGCTTTTGGAAGATAGTGGTGTGACCAGTGGATGTACATTGGAATTTTTAAAGAAACTGAAAAAAATGAGTGGTTTCTGGAATATTTATATGCTAGCTAAAAATGTATCCTTACTGAGGGATTAGTTTGTATTCAAAATAAGGTATTAGGTACGTAAGTGGGTGAGTAGGTAACAAGATTAATGAACACTTTGATTTTGGGGGGAAGGGTCTTGTTGGACTTTATGGATACAAAAAATTGGAATGAGGTGTACTTCTGATTAGGACAATGAGTCATGGCAAGGCTGTTGAAAAAACGGACACGGCCCGGGCCATCAAAAGTATCTCAATGCCGCCGCCGGCTATGCGGCAGTCTTGAGTCACGGGAAGAGAATATTTGGGAAACAAGAATCGATTCAAGTTTAGGATCAAAACAGAGAGGTCCACCTGAAAAAAATGGGGAAAAATTCACGAAAACCAGAACTTTTAATACTGGAAATCTATGTATATGCCTAAAGTTACAAGCAATTTTTTGGAATTACAACAACAAATGGACCAATTTTCCGTTCTGCTTTATACCCGACAGCCGAATTTGAATTCTGATCGTTTTGATGTTTAATGAATCTTTTTTTTTGTTTTTCTGTAACATCAGAGCACACGAACCACAAAAATTGTATTGTATGTACCGATTTGATTTGCGTGGTCGAGGTGTGACTGTGCTTATATTACATCTATGGAATATTAGGAACAGAACAGAACACAAAAAAATGGGGACTTCGGTTCTTGATTTAGAATTGTTTGAAAATTCTGGAAAGTAACCTAAAATTGATAACATGAAATGAAAAGTCCCATGTGAGCTTTGTTTGTTTCGGGAATTCCGGAAAGTGGAGGAAAATAGGTAGCTTGGGTAAGTTAACTTGAAACATCAAATGAATACAGTACCAATAGAAACGTTCTAAGCGTTGAAAGGCGTTTTGAAGGCGAAATTGTAATTGTTCTAAAACTTTTGTGAACTGAAGCTATAGATAGTGTAAGCGGATTCTGATATGTCAACTGTTCTTTTTTGGTCAATTCCTGTCCGAAAACAGGTCAAAAATATGAACTTCAGTAAGGTTAGACGCATGGTACGCAGACACTACAATTGACAGGCTCACGCAAAAATGCACATGATTCCGTTCAAAATTTTCCATGAATGCTGCCCGACACCTTCAAAGAGCGGAACGAGGGAAAAAGTGTAGAAGAAACACAAACATGCGAAAAATTCAAATCTGAACATTCACAGTTTGCGGTGACAACGAGGCTCCGATGTGACGCCTGTGCGCGCTGTTTATCGTAAAACGACACAAAGCTTCGCTTTTTCTTTGATTATTGTTTTATTTTTTGCTCTGACACGCTCACGTAAAAAAGTGGCGAAAAGGCATAGTTGCGAAATGTCATAACTCAATTACAAAATAGGTTCCCTGTCCCCTTCGACCGAAAACAGACATCACTGAAAAAAATTTCAGAAAAATTCCCAAAAGCGTCAATGCTTTACCAAAAAACAGTTTTTTATTCGAATAACACATATACCATTGGGAATAGCACCTAGTTCCTGGCCGAAAAAATCTTGTCACATTCATTATACTCGTTGTATGTACATAAATTGGTTCCACCATTTTGCTCCCCAAATTTTCGGCTACTCGGCGTTCGTTGTGAATCCATGGTTTGTGTACTTGATTTTCACAGAGAAGGTCAACTTGGGGAACTATCGATTCTTGTTTTCCTATTTTGCACTGTTTAATATTTTTCACTCATTGATGGATATTTTTGTGCCGATTGTAAGATATATAATGCGTAAAAACCTACCGAAAAAAAAATTTAGGGCGTCCATGGAACTCGATACTGTTTCTTGATATTTTTGAGCGATGGTTGGCTCTTCAAACAGTCTGAGCTTGGAATGTTTCTTTTAGCATTACGATGTTCACTAATAGCATGCACGTATGCGATACTAATTAGTCATTTCGTTTATCGATATTTGACGATTAATGGAAGCTCCTTAGCGTTAAAGTATTTCCCCGGTTACATGGCGACGTCATTTTTGATGTGCGCGTTTTTCTCAATGTTTTGGATAGTGGTAAGTTATTATTGTTGTCGAGCCTCCTATTATCCAGTCGCCGCTCTCTCTGAGCCTCTGCAGCAACGACACTCCGTGAGCATTTAGTGCGCGTTGTTCAACGTAAACCGACACAAGCTTTCAAATAAATCACTAAACTCGAACGTAACGATCAGCAAGCGGCTCGGAGTACGTACAATAAATTAATGACCAATTTTCCATCAAATAAGTCTTTGAAATCACAGAAATAGTTGATAAACCTGGCCGAAAAACGTTTTTCGAAAGCTTGTGTTGATTTACGTTAAACAACGCGCACTCAATTCTTGCGGAGTGTCATTGTTGCGGAGACTCAGAGGTCGGCGACTTGACAATATGTTTCTTTAGTAGTTTATAACTTGTTATGGTTCCCTTAGATCATACCGTATGTGCCTTTAATGCCCACCGTGGGCACCCAAAGTTATAATCCTATTAATCATTCCAGGTAGCTTACATCGTCGCCATCCCCACCCTAGAAATGCGAAAATATATCCAACAAGATTTCGTTGAGATTTATAACATTGACTCGTTAACATTAAATTATTTCGCGTTGATGTACAGGGTAAGTATAAGAAGACTACAGTAATACCGTGGATTTTTTTTCCAGGAAGCTTCTCTAGAAATTTTGATAAAGTCATATTTTGGAGTGGTGGCTGGAACATTTGTGTCAGTTGGCTCGATAGCGATTTTCATGATTTTTGGGGTTTTGGTGAGTTTTGATCATGGGTAGGCCGTCAATGGCAACACCGTCTTGTATCAGTGGGATGTAAAGGAGCATGTTTTTATTTGGAAGGATATTTGGTAGCGAATATCATTTTAAATAATTTCATGTTTTTAAATTGCGCTGACAACAGACAAACCTAACACCTCTATTCTCCAAATTTTTCAGATAATGAAATCCCTAAAGCAAAAACGCCTGCATATGAGCGAAAAGACCGCCCGTCTTCAACGCGAACTCCTGCGCGCCTTGATCGTCCAAACCGCCATCCCAATATGCGTCAGTTTTGCTCCTTGTATGCTCAGTTGGTACACTCCGATGTTCAACTTGAAACTGGGCAAATGGTTGAATTACACTGCAGCCGTTCCATTGGCAGCGTTTCCGTTCATTGATCCGGTTGCTGTGATTTTGTGTTTGCCTGGATTGAGGAAAAGAATTTTCGGGGGAGGCAAGGCTCGGTTGTCAAGCTTAGCGGTGATAGGGATGAATAAACTGTTTTGAAATTTTGTTGGACATTGTTTTATAATATGTGTTTTACAAAATCCAATACGTCAGATATTGCAAACCAGACCGACTGGGACGACGGGGCCAGCACTTCGCTTCTATTCAAATTGATAATTTTCAATTCAAGATTTTTCTCGCTTCAAGGGGGAAATGTAGGAAACGCTCAAAAAACTCGAACGAATGTGAAAAATAAAATTTGAACATCCATAAGTGACAACGAGGGACCGATGTGACGTTTGTGCGCGCTGTTTATTGTAAAACGGCACAGTGCTTATTTAATTCTTTGATTATTTTTTTGAGCGTGTCAGTTGTAGTGTATGCGTACCATGCATCAAACCTTACGACATTTCTCATTTTAGGTCTGTTTCCCGACGGAAATAGCCCGAATTAGAACAAATGACATATCAGAGTCCACACACACATTAACTGTAGCTTCAGTTTACAGGAGTTTCAGAAAAAACTAAAATTTTGCTGTCCCACCACCATTAATAGGAAAAAAACAAGATCGTTCATAAAAGTTTCATTTCTTGACATAAGTTATGCAATTAGATTCAAGCTCGAAAAAATTGTCATCTTCAACGTGGAAGATTGTCCGACGTAGTAAAATTTAAGAAGGAAACCGGTCAGAACTGAAATTTAGAAAAAACAAGTGATACAACGGTTTTATAGTGTTTTTTCACTTACCATTCGAACTTTTCAACTTTGGATTTCAACGAGTTATATTTGTTGCTCTCATCATCAGAAACGCTGAATCCTGATATTCCGATCGTTGCTGGATATAATGTGGCGTACCACGTTCCATTCTCACAAATGATTCCAAAGTGATCGATAAGATCGACATTCACGAATGTGCCACTACGACTTTTTTCAGCATATAGCCGCTGAATAAAAACAGATATAATCTATTTACGCCTTGCGGAAGAACTTACAATTGTTCCGGTTTGCAAAATCCCGTTGCCATCAGTTATAGAGAGTTGAGAGTTGTTTGTTGATGAAAATAGAATAGTTTCTTCTTTTTCCAAACATATCACTGTCTCATTGCACCCGGATATTTCATAATCAACTATAGCGGATCCTACGCCTGTAATGTACCGAAATTGTCGTATGGGGGCTAGAGGAAAGAAGGCTCATTCAAACGAGCAAATGCAAATAAAATATCAACTCCAACTTCTAATGAATTTTCAACTTCAACTTCAACTCGGAAGGTCGGTCGGTGGTCGCCGATACTTCAACAAGTTTGCATAATGGTTTACCAGAATTTTTGACAAGATCACTCACCGGTATACAAGTCCCTAAAGGGCGAACATGGACACGCCACATCACATTTTGAGTCAACACTGATAGTAATATAATAAAAGTAGAAAATCACATGAAGTACAATAACTTTCATCGTTCTCGGAACAATATCCGTTTAGAAATTGGTGCCCTTTTTATAGAGCTGTTTTTTTTCAAATCATGTGGCTTGTTTTGCATATTCATGATGTTCTAATGAATTTTGATATGAATTTCCGAGGTTGATCAATGAACAGTAAAGTTTTGATTATTGCCCTTTTTTGACGTCTAAAAAATGAAAAAAAGTAGATTTAAGAGTCGTATTCTTGAATCAAGACATAAGCCATATAAACTTCACAATTTTGCTTTTCTTCCCTTTGTTTCCCTCATGGAAAACGGACACAGTTTGCATGCGTCTTTTATTCACTCCAGAAACAATGTGGAAATTATAATGTTCGATAATTTATTAACTTGATAATTAATGTAATTAACATGATTGTTCAAAAATACAAGCAGAGCGCAATGTCTTCAAAGAATAGTTGCGCAGGCCACGGCTACACTGCTCACACCAAGTAATGCCGCTTTTGAATCACATCTGAAATCATCAAACTCGTGTTTAGAAGAGGACGATAAAACGTTGGGACGACAAATTTCGCCAAAGTGGATGGCAGAAGGAGCCCTCAGGTCGGCATAGTATTTATATAAAAATTATAGTTTTTATAATGACAACTTACTCAATGTCATCGATCAAACCATTTTGAGGATTGTAAGCCACAATTACCATTTGTAGACAGTTTTGACCTCTGCGATAGCCATCTGGTTGGGTAGGAGCGAAAACATATCCACTTTGACTAGTCATTGTCTTATCGGCAAAGTTGAAGCTCTGAAGGTTCCTTTTTGCAGATGTTGTTAATTTTGAGTACCGTCACGGTTGAACAATGAGGCGGAGCAATCAAATTTGGCCATACATACAAACAATCTGGTTTTCTATCCCCGTCGAGCCAGATGCCGATTTTTTGAATAGAGGTTTGTTTATTAATGATTTTCGTTGTGACCTCATCTGGAAAACTTTTTTTTAAGCCTATACGATATATGATGCTTTAAAGGGGTCTGTTTCTGGCGAGCAAGTAACAGGCACCTGCTACCGGTCACCCTCGCCGCCCGAAACTTATTGTGTTTGCAGACAATGCACTAAATTTGACGACAATTACAGTAGTGATCTGCGAACGCGTTGTGTCCCTAACTATCCATTCTCTCACCTCTCAAAAAATCTCTCTCCCCAATGCTATCGGGACCAGACAAAAAGCCGCCAATAGCAGCGCACATCTGAATGCCTTCTGCCTGCGTGATAGTCTTCGGGTCATATTGAACCTGAAATCTCAATCAGCTTGGCGTCTCCGTCTTTGGAGTATGCTTACTCCTAGGCAAACCACCGTATTTTCTCGCTTGAACATCTCATAGCTTGGTGGGCACAGTCTCGGTGAGGTGGTAAGATGCGTTGTCTGAAATTAGGTTTATACAGTGTGGTCAATATTGGGATCCCTTTTGGGTATATGGGCAGAACACGGAAAGATATCGAAAATCTGTGCACGTCATTAAATTTCAGGGCGCAAAATAGGCCCGGGATACAAATGTCGTCATTCTACCGCTTTCCGTACTCCAGTGGCACCAAAAAGTCACCTCTCACAAAACATAATATCCACACTTACCGATGACAGAGTGGTAGAAACTGTCGTCGAGTACTGCGTAGACGTCACAGAGGTTGTATAAGCTTGTGTCGTTGTTAAATCGCTTGGCCTGTAGGACACTGTAATGTTGCCGCCAATCGGACAGAATTCCGCCACAGTTCTGTTGGAATTCTGAAGAACACGAGTGGAATCTCCCCTAAAATCTGAGTACCTACCTTGTAAGCCACTTTCGGACTTCGAGCATCTCTGTGGAGAACGCCTTTGGAACAGAGCACACAGTTGGTCGACCAATAACATAACTGAAACAAACTTTTAAAAATTTTACCCGGTTCCAAGTGTACCTGACAAAACGCTTGTTTGCCACATTGCACAACGCAATCCATGAAATTCACAGACGTTTGGCTCACACATCCATCATGTCCATTGATAAACCCGTTGAAGATAATCATTTGAGGGATTTTCGAGGTTCCCTTCGAGATTTTATCAGTTGTTATGCAATTAGGTTTCATATAAGCTCACCTTTACAGTCACTAGTAAAACAAGAAGGTCAAAAACAAGGCGAGGGGCCCGCATGTTTAGAAAATGTACAAACTGAAAGTGTGCAAAAAGAAAGGATGAGCCCACAACTTGTCAAAATTTTCCATAGTTACATCAAAAAAGTTGGTTTGACATGTTGAGTTTCTTTGTCTAACGAATTTATTTTTAAAACAAGAAAAAAATCAAACAAGCTTTGCACAAATCACCGCAGTACTATACACTCCGTATCCAAAAATCGTTTGACACCTGAAAATAATAGCCATGGATAGTATTCAATCTCATAAACACACCCTAAATCATCAATCATCCCATTCTGAATGGTATTTATTACCATCATCTGAAGACAGTTCTGAGGGTTACCTGAGCCATCGGGCTGCCCTGTATAGAAGGTGTACCCAGTTTGGCTAAGCATAGTTTTGTCGGAGAATGTGAAGGCCTGAAGAACAGGCTGTATGTAGAAAACTAACGAGTTATCCAACCGCGATAGTTTTACATGCCGCTGGCACAATCCATGGCGAGCCAATACATGAAGGCTTCCGGGCCCCATCGACCCACACACCCATGTTGGCCCATGGAACTGTTGCCTTCATTATTTTCCCGAATATTTGGTCTGGAAAATTTTGGAGAATTAGAAATTTTTTATGCGCCTCACCTCTCAAATAATCCCTCTCCTCCAAGCTATCCGGTCCGGATATGAAGCCTCCTGCTTGAGTGCACATTTGCGATCCTTGCTCTTGGATTATTGAATTGATTCCTGGTGGGTATTCTACCTGAAAAAGCGGGGTCTTCTTGCCAACACCACGTGTGCTTACCCCAACACAAACTGAAACATTGCCGCGTTGAAAAATCTGATAGTTTTCCGGACAGATTGAGACAGTAGTTGGAGGTCTCTGTAATCAAACAAGGGTTGAAGGGTCTTTTCCCCAGCGCTAACTGTTGTCGTTGTTGTAGACGTTGACGTCATCTGTGTAGTAGTGCTAGTTTTCATTGTGGTGGGAAGCATTGTGCTTGAAGATGTGGATGGCGTGGATAATAATGGCAAGTAGTATTCGCTAGTTGGACAAAATGGTCCGTTTTCTGATGAAGTCTAGAAAAGAAGGGAATTCAAATAGTTTCATTAATTAGTAAAGCGCCCACTTCGGTCGAAACCCCATACATAACTGCTATATAAAGGCAAGCTAGCTCGCTAACTCGGTACGGCCAATACTGAATCTTTATATGGCTGGCCGACCGCTGTGCCAGCCGACTGATAGCCTACGGGCCTGACCAATCATTCGACGCGCCATTTCATGTCAACTTTTTTGTCATTAAACTTACTTTCAACCCTGTCGTTCGTCCTACGCCAGGTATCATTTTTTGTACGTCACCGTACGCACACAAATAGCATTTGTTCGAGCTCCAATAACATACCTGCAAGTCGAGTTCTCAGTATTTCAGAGAAAACACTGTCTTTTTTACCTGACACGTATCATTCGTCCCACATTTCACAATACACTCTACAATAGTTTTGGTCCCACATTTCACAATACACTCTACAATAGTTTTTTACGCATAGAAACTCGAAACTTCACATGGGTCGTTTAACTTGATTGACGAGTGTTTATTTGCTCATGACAAGATGATTTCATATTTTGCTCCTTTGGCTTCAAAAGTTGAACGGAGCGGGAGAAGGTCACTCGAGTGTGATTTAGTGAAAAAAAAAACAGGAAAATCTTTATTATACGATTCGATCGGGAGATGCATAATACAGTGTGCCACAAAATCTCATGAAGGGGCCTGTTTGCTTGAATAGACAATAATTTATAACAAAAATGACATATATTGGTTGCAAGAATTAGTCTCAAACATATTTCGCACAAACAATTGCCCTAGTTCGGGTCAAGTATCCAAGGGTTCTATCGCATCTGTAAATCAAATTAAATTTCGAAAAGTTGTGTGTGTCTTTCTTACTGTAGGTCGTCTAGGTGTCCAGTCTGAGCATATACGCCATTTCCATAATCACTCTTCACCATCAACATCAAACAGTTTTGAATAGTCACAGTTCCATCCGGTTGATTTTTGAAAAATATATATCCATCTCGGTTTACTAACGTTTTATCGGTGAAGGCGAATGCCTGTAAAACTTTTCGGTTGGTGAGATTTCACGAGCTCTATTTTGCTACCTGTAAAGTCTTGCAGGTCGGATTTGCATCCGCAACTCGGCCTGTGCATGCTGGGGTACGTTGCCCATCTACCCACAGACCAAATGCTTCATCTTTTAAAAAGAATTTCAAGAATACTCCAGTCGAGTGATCTACAAATAATTTTCTTTGATAGCGGTCTTAACATTAGGCTCACCCCTAAGCCAATCCCTCTCAATTATGGTGTCTGGTCCGGAAATGAATCCTCCTGCTTTTTTACAGTAATCCTCTCCCTGATAAGCATTGATTGTGCCCAAATTGGGAGAATATTCGAACTGAAATTTTTTAGCCTCGGGTTATTTAATGTAACTGCTTACCCCAAGACACAACTGAGTGTTTCCCCGTTTAGTGAGGAAATAGTTGGTCGGACAGTTGGGGGCTTTGGTAGTCTGAAAACCAAGGAATTGAGTACTTTGGCGTAAGGAGGGTACTCACCTTTCTTGTGGTTGTTGGAGGTTTAGTGGTAGTTTTCTTTGTGGTACTGATTTTTGTGGTCGTGGATGAAGAAGTGCTCGAGGTCACAGATGAGAGGAAACTTTCTGTAGAAGAAACTTCGGTAGTTGTCGTTGATGTCGGATAAATGAAGCTCGTAGACGGCGGCGGAGGGGTCGAGCTCGTCAACGAGTTGTCCAAGGATGATGCAGTCGTTCTTGTTGAAGGTATATCTTGGTCAGAAGGCGTTGAAGATATTGACGACGAGTCCAACGAGGTGGTTGTAGTAGAAGGTACAGTAGTCCTGGTCACATAAGATCTCGAAGAAAGACTGTAATCGGAAAGGGCAGGTGTTGCAATGTGTGCTGTGGTGGACAGCGTCGTATAAGGAGTTGAACTCGGACTAGTAGGATAACTTGAATCGTTAGGGTGGTCAGTAGATGCAGATGTAGCAGGGGCCGTTGAAAGCACTTCCTCGTGTGAGTTCGAAGTAGAGGAACTTGACTGCACGTCCGACGGATCGTTGTCAGTTGATGTAAGTATACTTGGAGTTGTGAATGGTGAAGACATGGTCGACACTGTCGTTTGAACAGCAGTTTCCTTTGTAGTCCTAGCAGTTGATGTCAATTGGAATTTCAATTCCGACAAAGGGCACATGGGTCCATCCTCTACGTGGGTCTATGAAAATGATTCAATGCTTTTCTAGTTATTTTTTCTAGTTATACCTGACCGCTTTGCTAGTTATACCTGACCACAAACTCAGCCGACCGATCGCCCGCGAACCAAACTGGACCGATTGGTCACTTTTGCTTCAGCTGTCAAATACGCGTACGTTAGCGGCAACGGTTCGTACAAGCGAACATTGGTTAGAGCACGCAGACAGATCGATCTGGCCGGTCGGTTATCGGTCGGCTGGGTCAGCGGTCGGTCGGCTAAACCCGTATTATATTCACACCTTTAATCCCGTCCACTGTCCAGTGCTCCGCTGCTCTAATGTTAACACGACACCATGCTCGCACAGATAACATTGATTGTAAATCCAGTAGCATACCTGCACAGTTAACAGAATGGTAAGAAAACATTCAAAGCAAAAAATTACCTCGCATGTCTCATTATTCGCACATTCCAAAACACAGTTCGAGAATTTTTCCCTTGAAGTCGAATTTTCAAAGTCCGTCCTATTATTATCACTGTTCCAAGGAGTACATTCTCCACTAATAGTAAAGGTCAAAAGTGCCTTCATCACGTTCATTTGAGTCTTACACTCCTGGAATAGTCTAACGGTGAGGACACACTTCAAATACCCTTCTAAACTCACAATGATTGTGAAAGCCAATGAGATAATCAGTAATATGGATAGTGAAGGCATTCTTGAAAAGAATAAAACAAATGAACGGTTTATGGTAGAAAAAAGAACGCCTTTTGTTTTGAGCAATACTTCAAGTATGCCTCATTGATTTTGATTGACAAAGATGCTTAAAAAGGATGAACGTTTTTCCGGTTTTCACATGATTTTGTGTGGGAATTGAAGCGGCAAGGCAAGAAGATCAACTCAGTCCGGAAGTTCCGTTTATTTCCAATTTATTCAATGAAATTCTTCAGACAGAAAAATGATACAACACAATTGTTATTCTTATGCAGTTACAGATGAAGTCTTTGGTCCTCCTGATACTTTGCCTTTTCCCCATGGCACTGGTAACGATTTGCGGATGTCCTTATTGCATATAATATAAATCATGGAATTCGACAAAGCATTCAAGATGAGCAAAAACGCCACAATTGAGAACCATTCCACTTGACCGGTGGGGACAATATGTGGAAGAATTTTGAAGAATCCCCACGAGAATACATAGAACAGAGAGATGAACACGAATTGCACGAGGTGATATCCTTGTTTCCCTCGCTGGATTTCTCCTTGGAGAAGATTGAATTCTTTCGTGCATTTCTGATGGAGAGGAAGACGGATATGTAGCAGATGGATGAGATGATGGAGCAGGAGACTTCAGTTACAGTAACCAAATGGAAAGAGTAGGTTATTTCATCTTTTGGATTGATGTAAGCAAACGACATCACGGTGTAGTCAACGGTAAAGCTAAAAACAGAATAGGATATAAGCTCAATAATTTGTCTCTGTTTCAAAATCGGAGGCATATAGCAAGGTTGACTATCTACGGATATCTAGTTGGGGTTGTGGGCCTTCGATTTTGGAGCAGAGCCCAAACTTTTACTTACATGCAACAAGGAAGGAAAATCTGTACGCAGCAGATCAAAAACAAGGATGCCAAAACCACTAACAGTAGAACAGTCAAAGTAAATTTGAAGTCAAAGATGTCGTGTTTTTTCAACGTAATTATGCAGAATCTGGAATATAGAATTCAATTACAGGCAAGGCTGTCAGATTTCACAGGTCGCGGCCGGCCGCATCACGGCTATTCGGGCCTTACGTTCGTTTTCGTGGCCGGCCGATAGCCTTGTTTACAGGAGTCTTTTCAATTACCTGTTCACAGACATCACGATTTGTAGAAGACTATCCATGATCCATTCTTGCATAAATATGCCTCCAATGATAATACTTCCGATGCTGGATTGAGTTCCAGTGAGGACGTAGCGCTGGAAGATTGAGCTATGAAGAATGAGATCAGATAAACCGAACTCTTCTTCTCAATGAAAGCCATTCGAAAAACCGGAACAAATGTGAGAAGATTCAGTATGATCGCAGGAATCGACATTACAAATATTCCGAGACCGATGTAAAATTTCAAAATCATTGCTTTCCAGGAATATTCAAGTGATAAAATTCACTCCTTTTATAGTAAGAAAACTGTAAAATTGTAGATCTTTTTGCTAATTTTTTTTTGTATTTTGAAGAAAAAACCGAAAAACAAAGTGAATTTTTCCAAAAACAACTGGTTGACCAGACGATATGTGAAAAATAACAAATCCAAAATTTTTGAATTGTGTTCCGATAGTTCCGGTTTTCTCATTTCCTGGAGGAACTGTGTTTTTTGAACACGAGAACTTGTGGGAAAAAATTAATTAAAGTCACAACAGGGATTTGAGTTATATTGTTGTCAAAAAATAACGAAATAAATATTTTTTCAGTACAAAATTCAAAATCCTCTGCTCCAAAAAATCCCTATACAGCCAGTGCTCCACACAGCGTTGCCCTCCTCACAAACTCCGTATCATCCTTCGCTGAGCAACTGAAAGATTTCTCATTTTGAAAAAATCATTTATATCCAAGGCTGTCACACGGCCGGCCGCGGTATTCTGTTTAGAGTGGCGGCCACGCGCCCCTCATATTTTTTGGCCTAAAAAACTTGTTTTCGAAAGGACGACCGGATTCAACCGGTGGCATATCCACGGCCTGGGTCGCGACCATGTTTTCGACAGCCTTGCTCCTGTCCACCAACCTCACACCGGACACTTTCCCAAATCTGGGATCCGATGGATTCTTTGGAGCCATGAATTGAAGGCACGTCCCCACGCCTCCGTACTCCACTACACCCTGTGCATTTTTTTGCCAAACATATTCCGTATAATTTTTCAAATGCGGGTCCATGAACGAAAATGCGCTCGGGAAACAGTTTGTGGTGCAAGGCTTCGACTGAAATCCATCTATCCAAATACCAATGCCAAGTGTCGAGTTGTCATCGGCAAACCGTGCCTGGCCCCAACCTACAAACCCATTTTTTGGGCGCTTCATATGGAAGTTTCAAAGGTGTATTACGTTTCAAATAATTCAACTCTTCTATCCACTCCAATCCGTTAATGATATTAGAAGTAGTACCAGCCCTATTCTGACAATAGTGAAGCCCCGTGGCCTGAGTGTGTCCTTTCTTGGTGTAGGGTACCTATAACAAATTTATGGTCGAATGCATGACTACCATGGTTACCACAATACACCAAGTGTTCCTGATGAGATTCCATCCGGGGTCTGGGCACGTTTTGCGGCGAGTCGTTGTTGGGGGTTTCTGGAAAATCAGAGGTTGGTCAGGCACCGCACGTAGCCAGTTCCTAATTTGTGGGATTTTGAGCAACGGTGTGGCATTTAAAAAAAACAAGAATTCGGTGCACACAAGGCCGCGCACCATTTCAAACCCTCCCAACTGACATTTTTCAACTAGAAATGGTGTGGTTCGGCCACGGCATTCTGGTTAGGATACTTTTAATCGTGGAAACCTCCGACGGCTCTGAGCTTTTTGATCGAAATAGCTTGTTTTCTGAAGGACGAACAGCCTCAACCATTACCCACGGCCCAGGCAGAGGCAGCGTTTTTGCGACAATCTTGGATGGCGTTGCATTAACTCAAAAATTACGTTAAATTCACCATTATCATAATTGTAATCCCATAACTCGCGCAAGCAACTCATTTCAATCTTCTAACCTACCCTTGTCGTAGTACTTGGTGCCGGATTCAAAGTCATTGTAATTAACCGTTTTGGGCACGCCGCTGCTGTAGATGCATTCACCTAAAAACTTACAAATTTCAATGAACAAAAAGGCCAGCACTCACTTTCCATGCAATTGGATATCCACCTCCATGGGGTATGATACTTCGAATATAACCGTAATCACAATGATAGCAAACGTTTCTGATCCAGTAACACGCCTTAACGGGTTTTTTCTTATTTGGGGGCTTATAAACTTATTGAGTACCTCACAAGTTGTATAGTACGAAATTGATGCTTTTTCCGCCCCACAGAACAGGCTGTGACCTTGGAAATTGCACAATTTCGTAACTGTACAAAACGAGAAACACGCGAAAACGAACTAGAATTCACGGCGAAAACTAGTATTCAAAGAACGACGAACACAAACTCTACGAGACGAGAATGTGTGAGAAAACCAAGAGAAACAAAACAAAACAAAGATTTCCGAGCCAATAACTGTTTATTGCTCAACAATCAAGAGAAAAACCAGGGTAAACTACCCAAAAAGACAAACAACTGAGCAAGAAGAACCTTTAGGTCACCGGCGGTGCCTATTTCACTCTCCACTCCTGAGAAAATGACAAGAAAACAGCTTGCGAGTGTGAATTCGCGCTGAAGAGTGGTGTTTTGGCGGAAGTGCGGCGGAGCGCACTTGCCAACTCTTACTGTATGCAGAGGCAAGTCTAGAAACTTGAATGATTTTGGTCCATTTTTGGAGAATAAAACCGGAGCCAACCGGACATCTCCGGACTTTTCAAATCCCCCTTACAGAAAGATCACTCAGATAGCCGTATGATGAGAAGTCAGAGAGTACGGTAGATGAGAAAAGGAATGCAAAAAAAATAAAGATGTCGGGAACCTAACTTAAGAAATCGTAGACCTAGACTCAGGGGTGGGATAAAAGATAAAAGATAATTATTACGGGGCGAAATAATTGGGGTGGGGGAAACATAAATAATATAAATATCCTCAAATGGATATAGATGAAAAAATTATAGAATATGTATAATTGAATAATAAGAATCAACAAAGGTAATTAGACATAATTGGTGATGTTGAAATCATTGGGTGGGCTTGAATCCTGTAGCTGTGGACTCATGAGACATGATCCGGTGGACATTTGGATATTCCTGATGACCTTGAACTGGTGGGTCTTTCCTCGGACGGGGTTCCTCCTTGACTCTACTCGAACTGACATTGGGTCCATGAAGTGAATCTGGTGGATCCTTGATATTGGCGGCATCGGCACGAGTATGACGTGTTGGCACCATGTGAAGCCAACCAAAATGCGGATTGCTCATGAACTTTGTGGGATGACGGGATGAATCCATTCCGAGATGGAACTTCTCTTTGGGTCGGCATCGGGTTTTTACTTGAAAAGCACCGCGACCAGCGACATCCTCCGGTTTTTGTAGTCCGGCCTTCTGGAGAGACTTTTGGTGGATTTCCTTCAATCCTTCGAAACTTTTTGTTACTTTATTAACTATGTTCTTCTTCCGAAGACTTTGCTGTTCATTAATCAATTGTGTTTTCAGTGAGCAAACTATCTGGTCTCTTCCAGAAGTTCCAGTCTCACAACACAATACTTTAACAGAATCCTCGGCATCAGTATGTTTCACACATACACCGATATTCTCCTCTTTGACATGTGTGCATCTTGTGTAGGATCTCTGCTCTCTGTCAGATGTTTTATCCTCACAACACAACATGAATCTTGAATCCTCTGCAGATCCTTTAGCAGACTCTTCAATATAATCAAGAGCATCCACCGTAGATCCTTTAACGGCTTCTTCTTTTGATCTTTCACTCACAGCATTCTTATCTTCTTCATACAGAACACTAGTTACGCTACTGTAATCTTCTAGTTTCTTCTTTGAATTCCATTCCGTTGAACTATTTGGAACATCTTTTGTTTCAGAACACTTTGAATCTGAACTCCAAGCCTTTGAATCATCAGAATTTCTATCAACAACAAGTTGAATTCCCATGATATCAAAGTTATTCACTCCAAGTATAACAGTATCTCTGTAAATATCTGCAACACAGATAGGAATCTTCCTAGTTCTAGAGCCCATTGCTGTCTCCAATTCAACTTGGAATAGAATATCCATGATCTGGTTATTAGCAGTTATTGCATGAGATATTTTCGACGTTTCCTTCAGGATTCCTCTTTCCCATTGTTTTCCTTTCAATCTCACAATATCATTCCACATTGTTCGAGACATGAGTGAAATGCTGGAACCACTATCAATCAAAAATGTCACATCAACACCAGCAATTCTTCCATCTTCATATTGAAGTGATTCTGAAGTTGCGACTTGATTGATCTCATTCTTTTGATAGTCTATTGTTGATACACTTGGAAAATTCTTCTGTGGCAATGTTGGCGGTTGGTTACTTGAATTGTATCCATTGGGACAATTATTGGCATAATGCCCTGGTGCCTGACATTTCCAGCAAGTTACAGACTTTGGAGTTCTTGGAGCCTTTGAGCAGTTTGTCTCGTGACATCCTGTTTGGTGACACTCTTCACAGCTTGGAAATCCCATGGATTTTTGAGGCTGTTGATCTTGTATCAGCAGCTGATTTTCCGATGAAGACTGGTTGTGCTGAGACACTTGATTGTGAAGATCCTTGGTCATTTGAGGGATTTGTGAACTATCATGAGATGAACTAAACTGGTAGTTGTTGTTTCCAGGATTAGCCTGATAGTTATGAGATGGTGAGTTGAACTGCTGCTGATAATTACGGCTTTGGTTCTGCTTTGGATGGAAAGGCTTTTTAGCTTGTGACTGATTTTGCTGGTGTCCTCCAGACTCTCCATGCACAAACTTTCCCTCCTTTTTCTCACTCTCAGTATCCTTCTTCTTATTTCTCTCCCTATCCTTCAAACATCTTTCATATCTAATTGCCATTTCTCTGCCAAATTCATAGTGATCTTCCTCAGGAATATCATGAAGTTTCACACCAATTAGTGACGACATTGTGGCATCATCCACAATTGCATCCAACAGTTTTTGACTCTTCAAAGATGATAACTCCCTTGGATCCATTCGAGCGAACGCACGGCGGGCCTTTTCATCGATAACCAGACAATAGTCTTCTACAGACTGACTTGGCTTTCTCTGAAGTTGCTCCCAATTTGACTTTGCTCTTCTAGAATCATCTTCTCTCGATACACGCAACCTATCAGCCATTATATTCATCAATGAATAAAATGACTTTTTCTCAGCATCAGGTATTCCCTTGAAAGTTTTCAAAGCTTTCCCTCCAAGGAAATTCGCTTCCAACAGAGTTACCTGTTGATCTTGAGTGAGACGTCCATACTTCATTAAGAAAGTTTTCTTGAAAGCTTCCATGGAAGTGGAGTGCTCCTCAGCAGTATATTTGGGAGGGTCCGGCAAGCGGTTTTCCGTTTGCATCTGTTGCATAAAAGCGATCATTTTCATTTCTGGTGACACTCCTGTATCAAAGAGTGTGTGATAATGAGGCTTTCTTTCCTGTCTCACTTTCTCCCAGTGACCATCCTTATCCCAATACTGTGTATTAGAAGAACTAGAAAGAGGCTGTTTGTACTGTGGCTGAATACCTTTTGCACAATAATCTCCTTCAGTGTCTCCACTTTCATTACCAAAACGATCATTTAATGTATCAATATGTCTCGTATCACGCGCAATTTCTCGTTGTGATGGAGACTCACTATGCACACTCAACTGTTCATCCTCTTTTTCTGTCTTTTCAACATCTACAAAACGATGTGGAACCAAAGAATTCTCATTATTGTAAGCTTTTAGTTTCACATTTTCAGATTCAAGCTTTCTAATGTGAAGTTGAAGATTCGCAACCTGATTGGAGTCCGATTGTTGCACATTTCTTACTGCCTGACGGTTTTGTCTAGCCTGAAAGAATTCCCGATGCATTTTGATTTCTCTCTGCAACTTGTCCAGTTCAATGAGCTTGTTTTGCAACTCCTCTACCGAATCAATGTCATTTTCATTGAGAAATTTGTTCATGTCATTTTGTTTCACCACCTCATCAACAATTGAACCATTTTCAGAAGTGTGAATAATGTCATCTGCTTTAACCTGCAAAAATTTTCCTTTCTGGAATTCCACAACATCTCTGTATTTTGCAATAGAATTTTCTCTTGCATTAATGACACTTTCTTTCTCCATCACTAGCCCAAAAACCTTTTCGACAAGTTTTTTGATAGTTGATTCAGGCAAATTTGTTTTTTGCTTGATTTCGGCTCGAAATTCTATTTCAACTTTTTCATTTTCAGCCATTCTCAGTTGATGTTCATCCAAGAAGATTTGTTCATCATTTTCAAGCAAAAGCGCTTCTTCTTCTTTCTGAAAATATTCATCTTCATCTTCTCGAGCTTGATTTGAACCTCCAGGCTCTGTTTCCTCCATTTTCCTCGATTCAAACCGAATTTCTTTCGCAGAAAATTCGAAATCAGTTGAAAAATCTGAAAACACCTGAAAAGTTCAGTGAAAATCCAATTTTCAGAATTCCGACGAATCCAAATCGATAATTTCCTCCCTGAAAATCTTCAAAAGTGTAAACTATTGATTTTCAGAAGAATTTCCCGATCTTTGATGCAATTTGACGATTTCCGATCGCAAAAACCTGTTTTTCAGTGCAAAAATGCAATTTTCCGCACAAAACTCGACGAATTCGGTTCGAACAGAGCTCAAAACTTTCTCCGAAGCTTTTTCAATTGATTTTATTCGAATTGATCACAGAAAACTGTATCAAAATCGATGAAGAACGAAGAAATTGCCAGAAATTCCGATTTCCGATTGTAAGGGATATCACTATCCCTTAGGTTACTGTAGTCTAGCTTCTTAGATTAGGTAATCTCCATAGTCCTAGAAGTTCGATCAAGAATTGATCTCTTCTCCATACTTTGACCCCGTGAGTCAGTCTCCGAGGAATTTCTGGAAACATCCGATTTTTCCCATATGTCCAGGACAGATAACAGTCCAGAAGCCACCCTTTCATCCAGCCGGCTCTATCTGTCCAGGACAAATGGGAAACCTGGAATGCTCTTGCCTGTTGTCTCCCCTTTTCCTACAGTCACTAAAAAGAATGATTTCAGATGGCTCAAATCGGCTCACATCACCCGCCGGACAAAAACGCCTCCACATCCGCTGCCCGCTGACTCCGCCCACTGATAAATTCTATATAAACAGGACGGATCCTGGAAACGGGATTCGAACTGGCGATTTATTTCTGATTCTTGATTTTTGTTCCCCGCAGGCCCAAGCCCTCTGTCGCTTGTGGGGCCTGCGGTGGGTTAAATAAACCTTATTGAATTCATACAATCCCTATACCTCTACTGGTAGCAGCGAGTTTTCTGTCTCCGGACAGCCATTCTAAGATCCACCGAAGGGTATTGCGTGAGTTAATGGGACATAGTTAAGAATCAGCGCATCTGGGTAGGTTAGGAAGTGAAGACCCCGGGGGTAACTGGACCTCTACCGCTCGGAAAGGGTATTGAGTTGTTTTTTTTTTTTGAGTTTTGAGTAGCGCAGGGCGGCCGCCAGTATTTTGTAAGTTAGGTTCCTAGATTCAGGGCCCAAAGGGTCTAGGTTTCTAAGCTTTGTAAGAGTAAGCGCTAAGTTTTAGCTCCCACCAGATGTGTTCGTCAGTTCATGAGAGCAGAGAGTGAAAATTTGAGTTGAGTTGTTTTGGTACCCGAGTCCAGCTATGAGTAAGCGCAGAGCCAACAGAGGAGTTGGTTGTAATAGTACTATTAGTGTAAAACGTATTTCGTACAGTAAGACCTAGGCATGAGTATCTACAGTATCCGTTCCCCGTCGTTTCCTTTCCCCCCCCCCCCCCCCCCCGCCCCCCTCTCCATCATCTCTAAGTTAAAAAAAAAAATTCAATCATCGTAAGTGTTTCCTATCCCTTATTTCTCATCAATTTTCTTTCCGCCGTTGTCCTCTAGACGTTTTTTTTTCTCCCTCAGAATTGTTCCCCTTTTTTGACGTTCTCCACCGCCAGTTTTTGTTCAAAAGATTTCGTACGACAACCCCGCCACCGCCACGGAATCCACCGAACAACCGGGCTCCTCTGCAGGCCTCCGTCCCCTGTCGAGCCCGGTTCTGAACCCTCTCTCCATTGAATGTGCTGGTTCTCTCGGGAACTTTCCGCTGCGAAACTCACCACTGACCATGTTATTAAGCTGCGCGACACCGTAGTGGGCGATATTTCCAACATCCATCAGCACATCCACCGCCTGACCAAATTGAGCGCCGACCGTTTCGAAACCTTTGAGCAGCGCCTAGCTTCGGTTGAAAGAATTTTAGAAATCCCAAAATGCACCATCGCCACACCAAAACAGTCTTCGCAGCCGCCTAGCACAGTATTCACATTCGAAGATACCCCGCGCCCAAGACCAGCACCCCTCACCATTACGCCTGTGGTCCCCGCTGTGGTTGACGATAACGCCACCCCAATAGCGAACCAAACGGCACCAAAAGGAGTCCGCTTCAATGTACTAGGATCCAAAATGTCGAGCAACATTCCCCAGTTTGCAGGCGCACCCCAAGAAAATTTTGCTACTTTTCTGAGATCGTTTGAAGATCATGCGAATGCCGCTAAGGTTAAGCTTAGCGCCGAGGATAAATTAACGGTCTTCTTGACTTATTTGACTGACTATGCGCGAGATAAGGCTGAGGAACTGAAAGAACGCAACGCGGAAGTAACCTATGACCAGCTAGTCCAGCACCTAAAATCGACTTTCCAGGACCCGATACGCTCGGAGATGGAACGCCAGCCTTTCCACCAATGCACTCAGAGAAGTGATGAGTCCGTTGATGCTTTCCATGCTCGAATCCGAAAACTGGCTCAGAGCGCGTACCTAGACAAGTCCAGGGACTTCATCGGAGAACGAGCTAAGGAAGTATTTGTTAATGGGCTTCTTTTTAATTTGAAGTTCCATGTGAAAGGCGAGAGTCCCAGAACCTTCCAAGCGGCCATCAACTCCGCTATCAAATTCGAAATGTTGCTTTCAGAAGCCGCAAGGGCAAACACAATTCTCCCTCAAAGTTTGGCAGTAGCCCCACCACCCGCTCCACAGAGGCAAGATGACTCACAGCAGAAGCCCCGCAGAAATGGCCTGTGTTACAATTGCGGCATCCAAGGCCACTTCGCCTCAGAGTGCCGCCAGCGTCGCAATCAGCAGCCATTCCGCCAACAAAGAGGAGGACGGTACTTCAGGGCTCCTCGCCCGCAGTTCCAGTACAATGACCCGGTAGAGCACCATCAACAACCCCAATTCCCAAGACCTCCACAAGATGCCAGGTACGTTCAGGCCTTTGTCCCTGCCGACAATTCAGTAGTTGAGCAACTTAGAGAGGAGTTGAAAGCTTCTCAGGGTCAGATTGAAGCTCTGATAAGACGTAACTCTGAGTTAGCCGCTTCTTCTTTGTCTCCTTCTCACAGTACTCGCGGCAACATTCTAAGTTTCTCTGCCCCTTCTCGAACTCTCCTCACTCTCTGTACTCTCGTTCTTCTCTTCTCCTCGTCATTGGCCTTGTCTCCTCTCATGTGCATGCCATACTCTCCGAAAAGCTATCTTCAATTACCTTCTCCTCTAGACTGTACGACATACAAAAAAGGGTCTCCGTCCCCAATTTTTGCACGTCAGCTTTCTATCTTTCGAGACAATACTCTATCATACGAAGCTAATGGCACCCTTTGTAAGATCGTCAAACAAACTTCCCACTATTCCGTGAACATGTTTGGTGCCCGTTTCATAGATTCTGTCTCCAAACAACTGATGGTGTCGGTAGCTGAGTGCACTAGAATGCGAGACTTCGGTCTATGCGAGCACGGAGAACTCAAGAAACATAATGGCGTGTCCACAACCAACAATCCTCATACGATTGATTGGCCAAGCCCACCATTTTCTGTTTTTAGAGGAACTCAAACTCTCGAGACCATCAATTGCTTTATGATGGACACTAAAATCACGGGTCGTTTTAGTAGCAATACTCCTATTTCAGCAGCTGGACCGATGTCAGGATGTCAGTTTGCGTCCGGATCTTGTAATACCCGAGAAGGCGCCGCTTTCATCTGGAAGCCTCAGGAGAACCAGCAATGTCGTTTCGTCTTTTACGACTCTTTGGATGGACACCAATCAGGAAGGATTTGGCTCAGTGAGAACCGTGAGTTAGCTTTATCTTTCGATCTCAACTCTCTCAAAATCTCTGATTGCGATAGAAAGATCGTTATCACCGATCAAGGTTACGGTATCGTTTTTTCCCCACGTTCAAAGCGTAGTATTGAGAATAGCGTTCAGCTTCCTAACATGACCAATTTTGTGACCTCTAATCAACTTTCCTCTCAACTTTTAGCTTTGGAAGAAGTAGTCTTGACTAAGGCAGGAGACTGGTTTTGGCAAAATTTTAACTCCTTTTGCTCATCCACTAATTCTTATTTTTCCGCGGTCTTTTCGGCGATCGCGGAGAATCCAACCCTAGCAGCCAGAAAACTTATTCATCGGGAAAATATCCAAGCCAAGTATGTAGGAAACGGTTACCTCTCTATTCAATCTTGCTCCACCATCCCATCATCTTCTTTCAACTTTGTAGCTTTTACCGATAAATGTTACTCGAAACCGTCAGTCAGAGTTACTCTCCCCACCAACGTTTCCATTGTCACTTTTATCGATTTGCCGACTGGTATCATTACCAATCGGGCTCATCCTGTTGATTGTCATCTTGTCACCAATTTCGAGTACGCCTCCAACGATTCTCTCATTTCTCTGAACCCCTTTACTTTAGCTTCCACCACCAATCTTGATTTTCATCCATCTCGTCTAGGTGATACGACTCCTCTTCAAACATCACCCCTGGAGGAGAACCCGCTAATTTTCCGGAATCTCATCATAGGCTCCCTGGCTGAAAATATTCCAGAGACTCACTATAATGAGATTTGGGAGGCCATGCAAGGTTCCCCAAAGGCCATAACCCGTATAGTTTCCACTCATAGTAGCCCAACGTCAGGCCCTCTTGCGCCTACAGACTTGGACGAAATCATCGGATTCTGGGAGAGGGTCAAGAAAGTCTGGGCTATTGTTTTCTATGTCTGGACTTTGCTCATTGATATCATTATCACTCTAATCATCCTGACGGTTGCCCTCATGGGAACCACATATTTCTATACCAGTCCATTTTTCTCATTTCTTCCCTCGAGACAACAGAGTAATCAGTCGTCAGAACACCCCAGCAACCATCGTGTCGGCCGAGGAAGAAGCCGCTCTATTGAAAGAGGAGCCGTCTTCAATGGATTCCTGCCCCCGAACGCCAAACAACGCTCCAACCACCGAAGCATCCTCAAAGACGGCAGAAAACATCTCCGACGAGATCGCTGGCGACACCACCAACGACGTCGAAATGGAAGAGGTCCCCGACTCAAGTGATCCGAATGAGATTACGCTCGGGGGTATAGTTTGCAAAACTCATACAACTACCAGTCTTCCCACTCACCCTTCCTTCCCGTTCACAATTTCTCCACTAATATTAAATTTTTTTCAGACTTGACCCCGACACCTCAGCTAGAGACTGACGAGGAGATGGACCTCAACACTACCGACCTCACAATCACCGAAAACGACAGTCCGATCGAGCCGAACAACTCCTCAGGGAACTCCGAAGCCATCCCAGAGGTACTCGTGAAGGTTTTTTTTCCTTACACACGAGTGCGTCGGCCGAGGAAACCCTCATGGAGGTCGACACCGAAAACTCAAAATTGTCCGTCCTAACGGAATCCCCAACCCTCCGGGCCCTTCCCCCGAACATGGCGTTCGCCTCTTCTTCTGCCAGCACTCCTCGAGTATAGAAGGAGGTACTCGAACGGATTCCCAGGATGGCGCAGCACACGACCGACTCCTTCCTTGGTCGCTTGACGGTTAGAGTTTAAAGGCTTTCATCCCTTTCAAAAACTCTATCCCGAAAAACGATCATTCGGTAAGACCGATAAGTTCCTTTCTTTCAATTTCGGGGTTCCCCCAGACTTAGTCGAAATTTTTTTTTAAATTCTAACTTGCGAGGACCAGGGACGGTCCTAAGGTAAGGGGGGAGGTGTAAGGGATATCACTATCCCTTAGGTTACTGTAGTCTAGCTTCTTAGATTAGGTAATCTCCATAGTCCTAGAAGTTCGATCAAGAATTGATCTCTTCTCCATACTTTGACCCCGTGAGTCAGTCTCCGAGGAATTTCTGGAAACATCCGATTTTTCCCATATGTCCAGGACAGATAACAGTCCAGAAGCCACCCTTTCATCCAGCCGGCTCTATCTGTCCAGGACAAATGGGAAACCTGGAATGCTCTTGCCTGTTGTCTCCCCTTTTCCTACAGTCACTAAAAAGAATGATTTCAGATGGCTCAAATCGGCTCACATCACCCGCCGGACAAAAACGCCTCCACATCCGCTGCCCGCTGACTCCGCCCACTGATAAATTCTATATAAACAGGACGGATCCTGGAAACGGGATTCGAACTGGCGATTTATTTCTGATTCTTGATTTTTGTTCCCCGCAGGCCCAAGCCCTCTGTCGCTTGTGGGGCCTGCGGTGGGTTAAATAAACCTTATTGAATTCATACAATCCCTATACCTCTACTCGATGCAAAAATTGGCGAAATTCGAACGAAAAATTCGCTCACAATTTGCACTTTTTCCAGGCGATAATTTGAGATTTTCTGGCTCAAAACTATCGAAAAATAACCAAAAACTTGTGATTCAACACAAAACTGGTATTTCGAAGTAAAATTTCGGATTCTCCGCAGTAAAATACTAGCCGACGAGAATGGAAATTTTTTATGCGAAAATTCAAAATTTTCCGAGGAAAATTGCAATTTTTCGCACAAAAATCAGATTTTCTTCTTCAAAATACAATTTCTCCAGTAAAACTGAAAGAAATTTGAAGAGAAATCAGAAAATTACTTCGAAATATCAGTCGCCTAGCGAAACTGACTCGTCGCAACTTTTTTATCACTGGATTCTCGTATAACCGTCACCTAGTGAAGCGGTCCGAGTTTCTAGCGAATTTTTTTTCCGTTTCTCAAAGCTCAACCTAGTTGAAAACTTCGGAAAGAGGGAAAAATCGGAAACGAGAGGTCCCCGGTTCGGCCCCCAAGTACGAAATTGATGCTTTTTCCGCCCCACAGAACAGGCTGTGACCTTGGAAATTGCACAATTTCGTAACTGTACAAAACGAGAAACACGCGAAAACGAACTAGAATTCACGGCGAAAACTAGTATTCAAAGAACGACGAACACAAACTCTACGAGACGAGAATGTGTGAGAAAACCAAGAGAAACAAAACAAAACAAAGATTTCCGAGCCAATAACTGTTTATTGCTCAACAATCAAGAGAAAAACCAGGGTAAACTACCCAAAAAGACAAACAACTGAGCAAGAAGAACCTTTAGGTCACCGGCGGTGCCTATTTCACTCTCCACTCCTGAGAAAATGACAAGAAAACAGCTTGCGAGTGTGAATTCGCGCTGAAGAGTGGTGTTTTGGCGGAAGTGCGGCGGAGCGCACTTGCCAACTCTTACTGTATGCAGAGGCAAGTCTAGAAACTTGAATGATTTTGGTCCATTTTTGGAGAATAAAACCGGAGCCAACCGGACAGTATCCTTCCCACACAACACCGCACAACTCCGAAACGTACTGGGGTTTGGGTAAAAATTGGTTAAATTTCGACATTTTACATTCACGGAAATTGAAGCATTCATCATGTTCATTTGGATTTTGGAGACCTGTGTTACAGTTGGCTCGAAAATCGAGAGAAAAACAATTAGCAAATTCAAGAGCAGTGACATGACGAATGAATGTGAAAGAAGACGTCAAAAGCAAAAAATTTGCAAAGAAATAAAAAATGGAAATAAAATTTTCTGCATAAAGACCATGGATACCGAATCATGATTTCACTTTTGAGTGACAGTTGGACAAATTTTTGGTATGGGTTCTTTTTTGAAGATCTAAAATGGATTCTGAAAAAAGTTGTGACAAATTGGTTATATAAAAAGGTTTATTTTCGAGTTTACGTCATGGTTAGGAACATATGAATAAAGTGCATGTATATGTAAAAGAGTATCAAGAGTATAAAAACGTATTGCAATCGGGATAGTGGGTCATTGAAATCGAGGTAGAAGAATAGAGAGATAACTGGGAAAAAAACGATATGAACAAACCGAGATTACAAGTAAAAAAGTGAGGATGTACAAAAAGAATCAAGATAAATACAAAATGTTCAAACAACTCTCTTAATCTTAAGCTCATTACAGTAGGATTGAGCCACCGGGCTGGAACGGAGCTCCTCGTGGACGTGCTTGAAGATCGTCTCCAGATGCTCGAGGGGGAGTTGTCCGATCTTGTGATCGCCTAGGATGTCCTCAGGGATCGTGGATTCTGGCCAGAGGTTTCTGAAAATTTGGAAATGTTCTGGTCTTCTGGAACTCTATATCTCACCTCACAACCTGCTCCACGGCTTTGGCATTCGGCTGTCGTCCAATTTGGGTTAAAAAGCATGCCAAATCCACTAGATCTCTTCCCATCTCATTGGCACTTGTCACTTCTTTCCCAGCGATTTCCACGTGGTTTTTCGGGGAGATCTGCACAGGATACTGTAGTCCCAATTGGAGTCCAACATCTGACAACTTCTTCTCATGCGAGATCTTCTTACACGCAGGCAGCTGAGGATGGAATGAGCTCGACTTGAAGCCGATGGGTTTCTCGGGGTCCCCAAGGATTCTCAAATCGAAGAGCTTCTGAAAAAGTGCCGAGTGTCGTCGATGCGCGTGCGATAGGAAACCGAGACGATCGTCACCACTGCACTGATACTGTGAGAGGACACCGGCGGAGAGGAACGTCATTAGGTTGGTCTCGCCGTAACGGAATACGGTGTGCTCGTCAAGGCCCGAGTGATGGAGAAGGGCGTGTTGGATGAGCGAGTCGACGATGGTCTTTTGTATGGTTACGGTAGGAAGGACGGCGAGGAGATGAGGGCGTCGGAATTTCGAGGGAAGGGGTTGAGGTCCTTCGGTTGGGGAGAGGGTCCATGGACGGATATTGTTGAGGGAAGAGTCGGATTTTTTGAGATCTGAAAATAGAAATTAGAAAAGTTTCAGAATCTTCAGAAGGTTTACCTGCAAACATCAACTTCTTCGGAAACTGCGCCGTCTTCTTCCTTCCCACACCCATCAGGGTGTAGATGTCGGAACGGTAGGCGGTGGCGTTGGCATGTTGGGAAGCGAATTTCTAGAAAAATTGATTTGGAAATTTAAAGATGACATAGAAAAAATATTTCTTTTTTATGGGGAATTCAGGCCGCTGCTGTTTTAAAGCCTCCAAGTTTCCTCCATTCAACTATTCCTGGCTCCGCGACATTTCGCAATTGTGCCATTTCGAAAGTGTGACGTTTCGAAAGTGCAATATTTCACAACTGCAACGTGTTTCTTTCGAAATGTCGCACTTGCGAAACGTCATCTTTCTAAACGTCACAAAGTCCTATTCCTAGACCACGCTTTCTCTTCTCTCTTTTCAAAATCCCAACATCTAAAATTCAAAAAAAATTTGAAAAATGTGTGAACTGCCACCTTCTCCTCCTTCTCCTCCCAACGACCAGATGTTCGCGTAGTGATCACCCTTCGAATCCAATTGGTTCGTGTGCCCACATTGTGTTTTTTTATTGCGATTCGGCTCGCAGCGAGTGGTGGCACGTCCAATAACACATTTGCATAGTTTAATTTGATTGGGCGTATGAGTATGTGTGACAGGAACGAATTGTTGGGTGGAGAAGCACCAGGAGGAGATGGACAATGGTCGACAAAAAAATTATGAGAATCGAGAGAACTAAGAGCACATGGGAACTCCAAGGCCGGGCCGTGTGTAGGTTGCCAGAGTTGAATCTGGCCGTACGGCGGCCGCCGTGTGTGAACCAACCCACGGCCTAGAGGCCGACCGTGTGATAGTCTTGGTTCGGAGCCCAGGAAGTCCATAGAGCCAGAAGCTTCGCTGCCTGTGTTCTGTGGGCTCACATTGCTCAGCGTTCTCCTCTTCGAGCTCAGAGCCTCCAAATGCTCTTTAAACCGGATCTTCTCATTTTCAGACGACGTCAAATCTTCTGATCTCCATCTTTCTCCTCAAGAAGTGCTTTTGACTGAAACTTCCACTTCCTTAACCAAAGTTCATCACCATTTCCTTTAATCTCATCCCTAATCTTGATGACAAGATTAGCCAAGTTCATCCCTTCTCTAATCTTCCAATCCTCGCCGAAAAATTCAACAATGTCTGTCGTCCAAATATCCTCCATTCTTCAAAAATTACTATTCGTATACTCAATAGTTTTCTTCTTCTTCGCTCTCCTCAACCAATTCCCTCATCTCCTCCGCTAACTCTTCACAAATTTGACATGTCAATTTGTCTTGCGGACGGATGGCCAAGGAGGGCGCCACGGGCGTGGTTAAGATTAATTTGGATTGACTGGGCGGCCCGTCGGCTCTTTTGTACTATAGTAGTGGTGGTTTCGGAGATTTATGGATAGGTGTAGTGGAACTTGAGCCGGATAGATTTATTGGTATTCGTATAGTTGAATGAATTGGTTCCATGAGTAAGAAGATCCATGGAGGTGTCCTCAAGTGACAAATGGGTCTAGTTTTGAGGTCGTGGAGATTTGAAGCAGTTGTTTGTATGAAAACAACTACATAGGCTCTATGGACATTCCTAGTCCGAGTATTAGCATTCTAACGCTACCGTGATCCTCTAGTTTGAAGATTTTTTATGAAAACTTTCTGATGCCTTCTCTGATTGCCTTGTATCTCCTGGAACTCTCTACAACATTCTAGGATTCTTAAGAGCCAGCAGAATCACTTGAGGACTTTTTGAACGTTAATAGAGCATCTAGGATCTTCCAGAAGTTTCACGGCCCGCTGAGATCATTTAGAATTCCCTTGCAGTATGAGGATCTTCTGGAACCTTCTGGAGCCTCATCTTTACGGATCACCGACTAGACAGTACTTGCCAAGTTTCAGACCTTCAAGTGGTCCTCAATTTTGTCTTTCTTCCACCAGACAAAACACTTCCTGTTCTTCATTCTTCTCTCCATACCAATTGCTCATCCTGAGGTCTACTTCTCTTGGTTGCTGTGTCCCTTGTTTGTTCCGTATGCTAATTGTCATGTCTGTTTGTTCCAGAGTTCCAGAATGTCAATGATGGTTCAATTTTCTGTGAACCTTCAGAGACCTCCACAGAGCTCACGGAGCTCAACAAGCACGCGGACAAAAGAAGATCCTTCCCCGCCAGTCACTTTTTGTGCTCCTCCTCTTCCTGCTTTTCTCTCCATAGAAAAGGGTTAGAAGAATATACACCCAAAATCTGATTGACTTTCGTTGTGTTGTCTCGGAGAGAAAGAGAGAATTCCCACGACGAAACTTGTCACAATTCATTCTCATTCTCACGAGCTCCCTTCCCTTCCTTTCTTTTCCCTCTTTTTCTCCGCGAAGAAGATAAAGGAAGAAAACAAAAAAAGTGGGCGTGGCTGGCGAGAAGATGTGTTCTTTGTGTGTATCCGCGGTCATTTTACAGCTCATTTCGCGTCTGTTTGCACTGGTGGCCTTCTCAGAGTGCGAAGATTTCAGTTTGTCTTCTGATTTCGTCACAACCACAAAAAATCTTGATTAATTTTTTGGAGTCGTCTTGTTTTGTGTGGCTCCGTGCAGATGGGTATGAATCATACCCATCTTTCGAAATTTGTGGGGGGACTTTTGCTGGGGTCATTTATATTCTTGACGGTGTTCTTGTTCCTGCATAGATAATGAAGGAATTCTGACTGTTTCGTTCTTTGGCACAGCTGAGTAGTGGTGTTTGGTATCCATGAACCCAAGAATTTGAAAGATTCATAGGCTCTCAAGTTTGTAGTGACCTAGATTGATTGTTCTAGGCCGTCAATCTCGACTCTTCTGGGCCATAAGGCTTGACTCTTCACGTCGGTCTTGATTTTACTAGGCCATATATCTTCAGTCGAATTACAGAACTTCCTATTGTTCCTTGTGATTCCAGCTCAACTAGTACTCCCATTGTTTTCCATAATGTGTCACATACTCAAATGACAAGGCGATGAAAAAGACTAAGTTTCTAATAATAGAGCCACATACTCACAGAAGTCTATGAATATGTAGACGTGAGAGTATCGAAGAGATTCTGAGAATGAATAATCAGAATATGCTCGGATAGAGGGTTCTTTTGGAATTTCAAATCTCTTTGAAACTAGCTGGCGATGTGGGGAATCCCAGCGTCTTACTGTAGTTCACATGAATCTGGTATTCAAGCTTCAAGGGAAGTTCCAGCAGTCTTACTGTGACTAAATTCTGAATAATAAAGGTCTGAATTTTCCGATTGAATTTCAACGAAACTTGTTTTCTCGTGAGTTCTCATTCTTCCTTATCTCTTCTTCGATATGGTTAAGCTCCGAAATCTTCTGAATCTTTGGAATTTGAGATTCCTTCAACCTTGAATCCTGGATTCTTTCTCTCACAGTGATCCTCCAGTTTTCTTTCGTTGAAATCTCCAGATTCAGAATCCCAATTTCCCAGATTCTGAATATCTGACACCATAGTCTTCTTGATCTTATTCTCATCTCCCCTTTTCAATACTACAAAAACCCGAAGAACTCCAGACTCCAAAAAAAAGGTCTCCGGTGCTCCATTCCTTTCGCGTCACATGTATGCCTCTATAAATCACTTTCAGTCTAGTCGTCAAGAACTTTTTTCTTCAAAACAAAGGTCACCTTGACAACACAACTCTTTGTCAAATCCCTTCTATTTTTAATTCGAAAAGAACATTTTGGGATTAAACCAACACTGGATTCGTTCTCTTTCATTTCGCCTTGTTTTTGTTCCCAATTTTCGAATTTTTCGAATAGAAAAAAAACACACAAACAGGCAGACAGGAAAAAAGGTTCCCTCTCCTCCTTTTTCAACATCATCAGTTATTCTCAAGAGCATTCTGTGTGTGTGTGTTTTTTGTGCTCGTTCGTTATTCTATCCATCTTGGTCTGTAGATTTGAGTTTGAGGATTCCAAAAGTTGGGATAAGCTTGGGTACGGTCGACCTGCGGTCGAGAAAACCAAGTTCATTCTTCAGATTCTCAGTTTTCAGAATTCTTGATTTTTTCTTCTTCTTCTTATTTCGTTTCCCTTGTCAATCTTCTCAAATTAGTGTCCTTCCACTCTCTTACATTCATATGAAAAAATGGCACTTCTCGGTCCCCTCCTCCGTCTTCCTGGTTCTTTTCCATATTCCCAGTACTAACAGGGGGTCCGAACATCATCATCATAATTTAGAAGGTCCCTCCCTTCGAATCGAGTTAGGGCACCTCGTTTTTGTTCCTCGTTCGTTTCTCACTGATTGCCATACACACATCATTATTATACTCTCCCCGCTCCTTGTGTCCTTTTTTCCTTTTAGAACAACAACAGGTCTAAAAAAGAGATTCAGAAGAAGAGATATATGTATATGTATATATTCTCCAGAAGGGGAGTGCTCTCAAGAGTAACCTCTTCCTTCCTCTCGCCTTTTTCTCTTTTAGTGAGACAAAAAGTGTATTTACTTTTTCAAGGAGGGCACAGCATCAAGAAGACGAAGGAGGAGCACACACACTCAAAGTGAGGGAGTCACTGATTTGGTCACTTTTCGAGGAAGAAGAAAACACACAGACAACACGGAAGGGTTTTTGGATTCTGAAGTCTGAAGTTGCATCGCTTCTTTTGATAGAAGTTCGAAATCCGAATGCTCCATGCGGTTTCGTGAGGTAAGAATTCTGTAGATTTGAGTATTAGCCCTCAGGAAACTCGACGGTTGTCTAGAATTTTCACAATTTTCTAGATAGTCTAGAGCCTTCTAGGCCCTTCATGAATCTTCTAGAATCTTCCAGGATCTTTTAGAACCTGGGATCTTCTAGAATCTTCTAGGATCGTCTAGATTCTTCCAGGAACCTTCTAGGATTCTCCAGGACCTATAGGATCTTCTAGAGTGCTCTAGAGCCTGCTAGGCCATTTTTGAACATTTTAAGATCTCCTAGTCCATCCTTGAACCTTCCAGGATCTTGTAGAACCTAGGACCTTCTAGGATCTTTTCGGATCGTCTAAAGTCTTTTAGAACCTTCTAGAATCTTCCAGGACGATCTAGAACCTGGAGTCTCTTCGGTTCTTTTCGGATCTTCTAGACCTTCTTGAGACCGTCTAGAATCTTCTCGAATCTTCTGATATCTCCGAGGATCTCAAGAATTCTCTTGGATTGTCAAGGATCCAACAAGACCTTCTGGAACTTTCTAGAATCTGCTAGGATCCTCTAGGATCTTCTCGGATCTCCTAGGATCTTTTGAAATCTTCTAGAGTCTTCTAGGATCTACTAGGATTATCATAGATAGTCTAGAATCTTCTAGGATCTTCCAGGATCTTCTGTTGATATTTTCAGAAGCGAATCTTCCCACTCCTTCTCTACCTACTCTCCACTACCGTTCACATTTCCACATGTAGTGTGGTGTTCACAGTAGAGGACGAAGGGAATCAGACGACACCGTCAAGACATCTTCACAAACTGAGACATTCTAGAGGTAGGTGGAGTTTATGTTAGCAGTGGAGCACGCTAATTCAAATGTTGCAGGCTCTTCCACGTCTTCCACTCCATATCTAACCGCGTCGTCATCGGTCATAAATCCTCGCGAGTCGAACCGCCTCGAGTCATTCTCTCTCAATTGTCCACATGTCGTTGACTCGAGTAATAAAAACGTAAGTGCCGCGAGCCTCGTAGCCTTTACCCCTGTCCAATTTCAGGTACACATCGAAGTCGTGTGGACACTGAACGAAACGGTTTGGCTGAAAATCGAAAACGGTCATCAGCGAGTCGTCAACGGAGAGTCGACGTTTAACAAGCGACGAGTGTCGGGTTAGTTAGAAATTCTAGGGTGGTGCCCACTTCATGCATTAGCAAGTGGTAATGACACCAAGGAAGGGGAAAACTTTACTAAAAGGACATAAATAATAGGTTGGAGAGAGGGGCTTTGGGTCAAAGTCTTTTTCATGGTGGAGGATTTTTTCACATCAAGTGAAAAAAGCCTGGGGGGTCCAAACGTCTATGGAATTTCTGTCTCTTTGGGGGTGCCCTAAGACACAGAGACGTCTGAGACCTCGAGGTCAGATTTGCTATTCTAGTAACAAAATAACCCAATCGCTAGTTATCTGAGACCTTCAGAATCCCCCAGAACATTCAGAATTATATCAAGGACGACATGGCAAGGACCTCTCTCCAATTGAGCCAATATCCAGAGCACAGAGCATAAAAAAGTTCCGTTTAGACTGAAGAACATTTTGTCCGTCGAACTTCCTTCCGGGTAGTCAGAAATACTCTGCACTGCTTCTTGGCTTATGATGAGCAATTTGAGCGTCCTGAGCAATACGAGAGTGCTAATGCGTTATTGAGCTTGTTTATGCTCGTCTGTGTGTGGATATGTAGGAAAATGATGTCAGGAAACTTGAGCACCAGAATCCACACGTCTAGGCATATATATGCACAGATAGCTAGAAAGCCCAGATTCAATGCGTTTCCGGACGTTTTGTACTGTGATATTCAGTTCCTAAAATCCTTGCGCTCATGTATGAAACTCTGAACACCCAAACATCACTCCGAGGCTGTTTGGGGTGCCGAATTAGCTTGACAACTGTTCCCTCCAGAACTTTCAAAACTGTGACTATTCCAGGAAAAACCGTGATGCGTCTCCTCCTCAACAACGCTCGCTACCTATTCGACTACGATGAGCTCACCGGCGACTTCTCCATGGAAATCTCCCCGGTACTCTGGTCCTCAGATTGTGGAGCGTGGCAGTGTCATGTCACCGTCCGCCAGCCTAACGGCAAATCGCATACTCTAACCAGTAGAAGACGTATCAAGCCAGGAGAGATCGGTGTGCGTAAGGAGAGTAGACGAGAGGAGACAACGACGGAAGTCTCGAGGGTATGATATTAATTGAAATTCAGAGGGTGAATAGCGATCTCATTTCCAGATAGAGCATTCAACTGGTCAACCCGAAGTAATCAAGTTCACCTATGATTTCGCCCCTCCTATTCAGCTCCAGAAGCGAGGGGATCGCTCTTCCGACTCCGCGCACTGGGCTTCCAACGTTGCATCGTTCTCCAGGAATTCGGATGATAATGTTTATATGACAAGAAAGTCAGAGGAGATTTCCACGAATGTGGTCTTTGCTAGAAATGATGGACCAGTGAGGACACATCATCACCATCATCATCAGAAGCAACAACCGGTTAGGCATCGCGAGTTGGAACGGTTGTTCGATGCGCAGATCGATTATGAGTTGGGTGAGTCCTTCTCGACCGTATTTCGGCGGTCACACCTTCATATGGGCCAAAGTACCGTACCACCTTGACGGCCCGCCTAACAGCCTAGCCCTGATCCCAAACCCTTCATCTTCGAGCAAAATGAGTTTATGGTTCAATCGACGCAAAATTTCATGCTGATTCCGAATATCACAGTAAAAATGCTCAAAAATGCTTCTAAGGCCCAAAAAACGCCGTCAAAGTTGCAAAAAAGTTTTAACTTTGAAGGCGTTTTTTGGTTCAGAGAAGAATTTTTTGAGCGTTTTTATTGTGATATTCGGAATCAGCATGGAATTTTGCTGAACCATGAACTCATTTTGCCCGGAACCCTTTTAGCAATTTTTCCAAAGCCGATTTTTCGACAGTTTCACCTCCATGACAATCCCAGAAAGTCCAATTTCCAGTTTTTGACTCCCAGCCTCTCACTTTTCTTCAAATTTCAAACCCTTTTCCCAATTTTTCCCCCTGTGACTCCCCAAAACTCTCAATTTTCAGATATGTCCACCGACGACATGTACTACCCCAACTATTTGAACTCGCGGGCGCGAGCACGAAGTGCACAGTACTATTATAATGGAGCAGTCAACTTTAAAGGAACATATCAAATAATTGTCTGTATTTTGTTTTCCACTATTTTTGTCTTGTTTTTCTGAAAAACAATGAATGGGTCACTTTTTTGAGGTTCGGACTGTTTTGTGTCTCTCATATTTCAGTGGTCTGGCGATTCCCTGGTAAGCTCCGCCCATTTTTCCCGGGCTTTGGATATTATGCCAGTCTCAATCAATGTCAGCCCTGCCTGAATTTTCCTGATTTTTTGGCTGCGATATCTCGGCACGAAAATCCTACCGTAATACGGTAAAATTTAAAGGAACATACCCTGATTTTTAGGTCAATTTTTTAATTTTTCATGTTTTTCGAACGATTTTCCACAAAATTCAGAGTCAGAGTGAAATGTAATTTTCGGAGCAAAAAATAACATTTCGCTTTGAAATTTGTTGAACATCGTTTGAAAAACATGAAAATTTTGAAAATTGACCAATATATTACTGTATTATCCAACTTTCCCAAGTTTCATCGCGCTACATCGCGAACTTAGGTAAATTCAAATTTTTGAGCTCTCCCGCTCATTTTTTTCCCATGTAGGTCACGTCAAATATGATAATTTTGTTGATTTTGTGGTTTCGACGTGACCTACATGAGAAACAAGTGAGCGGGAAAGCCCAAAATTTTGAATTTCCCCAAGTTCGCAATGGAGCGCGATGAAACTTGGTAAATTTCGATAATAGCATTTGTGACAGGTTTAGGGAAGCTCCGCCCCTTACCTTCGCATTCTTCGAGAACACATGCGACGACTCCACCATAACGACACTCGACACATTCCTATTCAGAAGACGTTCCGCAAACGTCGTCGAGTGAAAATTGAACAGTGTCACGTCGATGTCCGACAACGACGTCGTCCGCGTCGACGTCTTCTGAAGCGAGTGCAACAGAAGCGACAGCGCCGATTTGATGGGCGCGTGACCGTCGGTGCGATTCTCCTCGGCCTCGTCGATCGTTTTCTTGGGTTGCTTCTGTTCCTTGACGTCGGGGGATTCAGAATCTATCTCAGAAGACTGTGGGGATTCTGGTGACGTGGCAACGAATTCAGAAGACTCAGAAGACGTCATCAAATGCTCCATCGGCTCTTCTTCTGGAACCGATCGCCATTGCTCTGGATCGAAAACGTGTGAGCCATCGGAAATTACGGGATGTGGATTCTAGAAAATTTTTGAAAATCGAAAAAAAAAAAAATTTTTTTTTGGATGTTTTTACCCTGGCAATAGTGGGAAATTTTCGTATCGTTGTCAGCCAGAATGGGATTTTCGATCGCATTATTTTTCTGAATAAAAAAAAAGAAATTGAGATGAAAAACCCAAAAATTTAGATAAGTAGAACCGAGGAAAACGGTTAGTGTATTGAAAAATAAGACCGAATTTATTCAAAATTCATTTTTCAAGGCAGAAAAACACCAGTTTTGGTTGTTTGATGGGAGATTCTTGACAGTTAGGAAAGAAAAAAATGATAAAAATATAAAAGAAGGAAAAAAGAAATTATAATTTAGGTCCAGAAGACGTTCCCTCTCCAGAATTCGAAGCAGAAGCCGATGCCGAATCCTTGGCCGTCATATCGTCTCCGTGTCTGCCGATGATGCCGTCGTCCTCCATGAGGAATTCATGGAACATTTTCTGGAAAAAAATTATAGAGGGAATTTAAATTTTCAGAACTTGAGAAAGATGGAATCTCAAAATTGGAGAATCTCAGAATCTTGATCTGTGAAATGGTGTTTACGAGGCTCCGCCCCCCAATTTGTGGGCGGAGCTTCGAACCAATTTTTTCAAGACGAGTTTTTTTGCTCCTAAATATGCAAAATTTCGCGCTGATTCCGAATATGATAACAAAAAAGCTTAAAAATAGCTTTGAATCTCCGAAAAACTGTTTCAAACAATACCAAAATGCCAAAAGTTGCCTCGGGTGGCCGTGGCCGGGTTTTCACCAAAATGGGCGGAGTCAGCCAATGAGAGCTCTTGGAATTTTTTTGGCGACCAATCACGTAATTGCGTTCATTGGCTGTCAAAATATTTCAAGAGCGCTCATTGGCTGACTCCGCCCATTTTGGAGGAAACTCGGCCACGGCCACCTACGGAAACTTTTGGTTTTTGGTTCAGTTTGAAGCGATTTTTTGGAGTTTTAAAGCAATTTTCGAGTGTTTTCGATATGATATTCGAAATCAGCGCAAAATTCTTCATACAGAGAACGAAATTGTTTGCCCGGTGAATTTAGAATTTTCCAAAAAACTTGAAAAAAATATGAAAATTGTCGAAAAATTGGGGATTTTGAAAAAAAAAATCATCATTGCAACTGTGACCTCTCCCCAATTTTGGGCGGAGCTTTGTCAATCCACACTCAAGATTTCAGCTCCGCGACGTTTCGAAAGTGCGACGTTTCGAAGGTGTGACATTTCGAAAGTGCGATATTTCACGGGTGCAACGTTTTGCTTTTGAAACGACACACTTTCGAAGTGTCACACTTGCGAAACGTCCCATTGTCGAAACGTCGCGGAAATTTTGGTTTTTTGCTCCGGTTTGAAGCAGTTTTTCGGGGTAATAGAGTCGTTTTTGAGCGTTTACAGTATGATATTCGGAATCAGCGCAAAGTTTTGCATATTTTAGAGCAAAAAAAAACGATTTTTTTCTACGAAAAAAATTCGAAAGTTTCTTTTTTTACCTGCAAATCCTCTCGACTGCCTCCATACTGTGACTGAATCTTCATGCGTTTTCCGTCGTTTCTCATAATCAACTTGGCCGCCAATTTTGGTATCTCCAACACTGTCTCGTGCTCTCCGATGGTCTCAATGGGATCCCAATTTCGTTTTCGAAGCTCTCGAAGTACTTTGACAAGAGTCACTTTGCCGAATACTCGTTTGGAGGGAGGGTAACGAGAGGGAATGAGCTTGAAGTCGTCATCGTATGCCGAGAGATTACAGGCGACTGGAAATTCGAATTTTGGGATTTTGGACATGTCGAAAGTGTGACATTTCAAAAGTGGACATTTCGAATGTGTGAAATCGCGTTTTTGCCTAATTTTTGGAACTTTTCATATTTTTTTCGATATTTTTCTGGAAAATTGAATTTTGGGCTCCTGGACATTTTGAAAGTGGGATATTTCGAAAGCGGACATTTCGAAAGTGAGACATTTCGAAAGTGAGACATTTCGAATGTGTGAAATCGAGCTTTTGTCCAATTTTTGGAACTTTTAAAAACGCGATTTCACACTTTCGAAATGTCACACTTGCGAAACGTCCAACTTGCGAAATGTCGTACATTCGAAACGTCACACTTTCGAAAAGTCGCGGAGCCGTTTTTAAAGCAAAAATCGGCTCGAAAGTGGACATTTCGAAAGTGTGACATTTCGAAAGCGGACATTTTCCCAATTTTCCCAATCATTTCCCAATCAATTTTCCCAATCGTTTTTCCCCAATTTTTGAAACTTATCGTATATTTTTTTGCGCAAATTTATACCACGCGATTTTCGAAATGTCCCGGAGCCCTTTTTGGAACCTTTCGTATATTTTTTTGCCATTTTTGACTGAAAATTTGAATTTTGGACTCCTGGACATTTCGAAAGTGGACATTTCGAAAGTGTGAAATCGCGTTTTTGTCCAATTTTTGGAACTTTTCGCATATTTTTTTGAGATTTTTTTGTGATTTCACACTTGCGAAATGTCACACTTTCGAAACGTCACACTTTCGAAATGTCCCAAAATCGAACTTTGAGTCAAAAAAATCGATTATTTTCCAACCTTTCGCCACGGCGCACTTCTTCGACGGATGCTGCTTGAATTTCAAATCCTTGAGGACATCCGGATGTACAGAAACTTTTACATGTTTCTGTCGATTTCTGGAGAGCATCGATAGAAGGACACTCTCACCGTATCCGATTGGCCACAGTTTTTCCTGGAAAAAAAATCGATAATCTCAAATTTATGTTCAAAACTAACATATTTAACTTGCAAATCCGGACGACGATTCATCAGTTTCGTGTAGTTCGGCGCGCACATGACGTACTGAAAAATTGAGATTTTGAGCGAAAATCGGCGACGTTTCGAAAGTGCAGCCTTTTGCTTTCGAAATGTCACACTTGCGAAACGTCACACTTGCGAAATGTCGCGGAGCCCGAAAATCCATAAATTTTACCTTGGGTTTGACTTCTTGGAGCAACTTCTCCAATTGCTCATAGTCCATTCGAAAGTCCATTGGAATGGTGACGAATTGAATGGGCAGACTTCGGAATGGCTCACGCACATCTTCGGATTGGAATTCGGGGTCTGGAAATTTTGCAATTTTTTTTTTGAAAAAAAATTTTTTTTGGAAATTTTTTAAAATTCAGAACTGTTTTTATTGCTGTTTTTATGTTTTTCAGCATAATTTTCATTATTTTCAAACTTATAAGTTATATTTCCATTTTTTACCCAATTTTCAGATTTTCAAATTTTAATTTTTTTTTCCAATTTCTGCTCATTTCAAACTGATTTTTTGTGTTTTTCCCAGTTGTTTTTCTTCGATTTTTCAATTTTTTATTCATTTTTTCTCTATTTTTCTCAAAAAACACGAAAAAAGCAAAAAAAAAAAGCTAAAAAATGAGCAAACCTACAGATCAAACTCGAGTACGGTAGGCTCGAAGTTTCGTGGATTTTTTGGATTTTTTTGTTGGATTTTTGAAATTTTGGAAGGATTTTTGTGATATTTATCTGGAAAAAAGGTGATTTTAAAGGGAAATTTTGGGATTTCGGGTTGAAAATCATAAATTTTGAATGGAAATTGATGAATTTTATGGAGAAAATTTGAATTTTTATGCTGAAAATCTTGAATGTATCTTTTAAAAAAGGAAATTCAAACTGAAAAATCACGGAATATTTTCGGGTCTAAAATTTTGAATTTCGGGCTAAAAATCGTAAATTTTTAGAGGAAAATCTGAATTTTTGCTAACAAATCTAGAATTTTGCTATTAAAAAAAAAGGGAATTTTAAAATGAAAAATCACTGTTTTCGGGTTGAAAAATAGCGAATTTCGGGTGAAAATCGTGAATTTTGTACGAAAAATTATGAATTTTGAGAAAAAACTCTGATTATTTGCTAAAAAATCTAGAACTTTGCCAATTTGAAAAAGGAATTACGAATTGAAAAATAATTAATTTCGGGATTAAAATAGTACATCAGTACAATTTGAGTCGAAAACCATGAATTTTGATTGAAAATCTCAAATTTTGGCTTGAAAAATAGCGAAGTTTCGTACTGAAAAATTACTGTTTTCGGGTTGAAAAATAGCGAATTTCGGGTGGAAAATCGAAAATTTCGACTAGAAAATTATGAATTTTTGAGAAGAAAATCTGAAAATATTTTTTATCTCAATTTTTTGTGCTAAAAATATTGAAACTTGTAATAAAAATTGGCTATTTTCCAAATGAAAAATGCTTGCATTTTTGTACTAAAAATAAAAAATAGGATGTTCACGAGGGTTGAAAGCCAGAGGTATGCAAATGCGCTCTCTGGAGAAGCCGGGCCTAAAATTAATTTTTTAGACCCTAATTCCGCTCAATTTTTCGAAAATTTTGTTTTATTCCGGTACTAAATTTAGTCGAGAATTTTTCTGACGCAAAAAAATTCAGAAATAAACACTGGAATTTGAATTAGAAGGCGTCAAAGTTCGGAAAAAGGGCCAAATCAGAGGAGCGCGTTTGCACACCTCTGGCTTTCGACCCCTGTGGATGTTTTTGAGGTGAAAAATGCTAGATTTTGAACTGAAAAAAAAAACCATAAATTTTGTCTTAAAAACCACGAATTTTGAGCCAATAATCATAAATTCTATCTTGAAAATTTTTAATTAATTTCAGTTTGAAAATCATACTTTTCGAATTGAAAAACCTTGAATTTATGTTTGAAAATAATCATTTTTCTGTTTAAAAATACGATTTTTGAACCCAAAAACCATGAATTTTGCTCAAAAAACCTAAACTTGTAATCGCAAAAAAAAAAGAAAAATGAATTTTTCGATTTGAATTTCTGTCATATTGAAAGTTTTTTTTTTCAAATTTCCAGTTCTAAATTTCAATCGAAAAACGCGAAAATAGCTCTAAAAAACAAGGACCCTAAAAGTTGAATTTTGTAAATTTGATTTTTTTCTCACATCAAAAATTTCTAATTCCAAATTTCACCTAAAAACCTTCTCCAATTCCCCCCTCAACCCCAAAAACCTCCCTCATAAGCTCTCATAAATCTGCTCTCCTCCCGCACCACCTATTTCACCTATTTCTCTCTACCACTCTCTCCATCTCCCCTACTCTCTCTCCCCTCCTCCCAAGGCCGTGTCACCGACCACACACGGCCATCGGTCGGTCGACGGCCCTTCCGACCATTTCTCTGCGTCTCTCCTCCCCGCCCACACTATTCCTCCCCTCTAACCGCTTGGCGTCTCAAAATTTGCCCGTCTCTCGACCGGCCGTCTCGGCCACTTTTTCCATTTCCCTCTCACTTGTATGCCTTTCATTTTACATTCCGCTACATTTCGTTCTTTCAGAATGTCCCTCACAAATCCCCAAAAAACATGCGATTTGCTCTCGAAATTCATGGTATCCCAAGGCATTCCATACCAAGCAATTCGAAGCGCCTCGTTTCGAGAACTCCTCAAACATTTCGATCCGAAGGCCGAGCCACCGACGGAACGGGAGCTGGAGCAGAGTCTAAAAGGGGCGGAGCCTAGTCGAATAGATTGTGAGCAAGGGGGCGGAGCGATCAGTGTTACGGTGGATATGTCGGATTTTTGTGATGAGAAATTTTTGGTTTTTTCGATTCACAATTTCTCGACAAATTCGTATGAGCGCACGGCGGTGGTGCATTTCAAGAAGTTGGAGGTGGCACAGTGAGTTTTTTTTTTTGGAAAATTGGAAAAAAAAGAGAAAATAGCAAGAATTATCAGAGGTTCGGAATTACCAAAAAAATCACAAATTCTCGATTCTGTGTTTCAAAAAAAAAATTTTTTTTTCGATTTTTTTTATTGGAAAATTGAAAAAAAATCATAATTTTTGACTCAAAACGATGATTTTTTGTCAAAAAAAAATTTTCCCCGATTTTCCAACAAAAATTTTTTGTGAAAAATTTCGAGAACTCGATTTTCCGAACGAGCCTGATTCAGAGGCTCCGGGAAAAAATAGACCGAAAATATAAAAAAAAATTTTGGAAAAAAAGAAAAAAATGAGCTCCGCGACGTTTCGCAAGTATGACATTTCGAAAGTGTGACATTTCGAAAGTTTGACATTTCGTAAGTGGGGCATTTCGAAAGTAAGACATTTCGAAAGTGTGAAATCGCGTTTTTGCTCAATTTTTTGAACTTTTCGTATAAATTTGCGCAAAAAATATGAAAAGTTTTACAAATTGAACAAAAACGCGATTTTACACATTTACGAAATGTCCGCTTTCGAAATGTCTTACTTTCGAGATTTCTTACTTTCGAAGTGTCCACTTTCGAAATGTCCCACTTGCGAAACGTCTTACTTTCAAAATGTCTTACTTTCGAAATGTCTTACTTCCGAAATGACTCGGAGCCGATTCAGAAAGGCTTCGGGAACGATCTGAAGACTTCTAGCAAGGTCTGAACGATTCTGAATGCTTCTGGAAGTCTCCGTATGCTCCGGAAAACCTCTGGAAGATTCTCAAGGATTCCGAAGGCTTCCAGAAGATTCTGAAAATTCAGAAGGCTCGCAGAGCTCAATGGAAGATTCTGAAGGTTTCAGAATTCGAAACTTCCCAAAAAATTTCAAGGATCCTAGGATTCTGATTCTCAAAATCTCATTTTTCCGAAATCAGAAAATTTGAATTTCCCGCCCAAAAAGTTGGCAAAAAACCCTGCTTCCAGGTTCAACTGGCCCACCCTCTGGTTCCTCATCCACTCGTCCTTCTCCACCTACACCAACTTCTCCACAATCAACGTCGTCTTCTCATCTCCAGAACTCGCCGACGTCTTCAAGCCTTCAGAATCCCCGTCCACCACAATTCGTCACGACTTCATTTGCTTCTACGACTACGTTAGCGAGTTTGCGATTAAAGTACTCGACATTGACGAGATTCAAAAATCGTTGAGAATTTTCGAGAAAATTCTGAGAATTGTGAAGACAAATGCGCAGGTTTATCAGTGTTTTGTGGAGTGAGTTTTTCGAAAGTGTGACGTTTCGCAAGTGCAACTTTTTGCTTTCGAAACATCGCAGAACCATTTTTTTTTGAAAATTTGAAATTTTAAAAATTTCAGTTTTCAAAAATCCAAAAATCTGGACACAATTCTGCCGTCATGTCGGAAGGGATGCTGGCAAGATGAGCTGTTCTTCTTGACGAGATGTTTGGAAATGGTAAGAGGATTCGAGGAATTCAGAAGACGTGGAAGATTCAGAATCCAAAATTTTTCGATTGTACCAAAATTATCGTCTCATTTCTAGTATTTACAAAAATAACAATTTTTTGCACAAAAAATGTTGAAACTCGAAAAAAACGATTTCAAATCGCAAACTTACACTTTATCTATCCTATTTCAAAAAATGCAGAATTTTTCGCTGATTCGAATGTGACTAATTTCGCTGCTCAGAACGCATTTTGAAGCGAGTTATGAGCGTGAAGTTTCGGTGACAGAGACGCAGAGAAAGCAGACACTCTCACTGTCGAAGAGACGCAGAGAAACCAGAAAATGTCTGCGTCTCTCACGAAAACTCCAAACGCTCATACTATTCCAGTCTCCGTCAATGTCAGTCCTGGCCGAGTTTTCCGGTGTTTTGGCTGCGATATCTCGGCACGAAAATGCTACAGTAATATATTAAAATTTAAAGGAACATACTCTGATTTTTTGGTCAATTTTCGAAATTTTCGTGTTTTTCGAACAATTTTCATCAAATTTCGATTCAAAAATTGCATTTCTCATCGAAATTCGATGAAAAGTGTTCGAAAAACACGAAAATTTTAAAAATTGAGCAAAAAATCAGAGTATGTTCCTTTAAATTTCAATGCATTACTGTATCATTTTCGGGCTGAGATATCGCAGTCAAAAATCCGGAAAACTCGGCCAGGACTGACATTGACGGAGACTGGAATAATAACTCGCTTCAAAATGCGTTCTGAGCAGCGAAATTAGTCACATTCGAATCAGCGAAAAATTCTGCATTTTTTGAAATAGGTTAGAAAAAATTCAAGTTAGCGATTTGAAACTTATAATTTTTTCAAATTTTAACGATTTTTATACCAAAAAGTTGGTATTTTCGAAAATACTTTAACTGGGACGAGCATTTGAGTCCGAAAGTCAGAATTCTCCAAATTCCAGGACTCCACATTCCGCGAGCTCGACACCGACTGGGACTTCTCCGACGACTACATTTCCGCCGCCTCGTTCAATCAACTTCTTCACGTGCAGAAAGTTCTCGACGAGTGCCAACGTGGTCTTCAAGACCTGACCACTTCAGAATCCTCAATCTCTCAAGTGATTCCAACGATGGCGAGGATTCAGAAGTTCCTCTCAATGTACTCAAGCTTTGGCGAAGTCAACATTCTGAATCTCAACTACAAGATTCAACGCCTGTTCGAGGAGACGATCGACAGTGTCGGACGAAGCCAACGACATCGCTTCGCCACGTGGCTCGATCCTCGATACGCGTGGAATCGCAACGTCTTCACGGAGGCTCAGCAGGAAGCGATTGGAAAAGAGATTCTGGAGCACTTGAACGACCTAGGCGCTGAGATCGAATCCTACATGAAAATTCTCTACGAGAAGCCGCCGGACGCCTCGGAACGTCCCTTCCTCTGGTGGCACTTTCATCAGGAACGCCTTCCGATTCTCGCCAAAATGGCCAGGGGGTTCCTGACGTGCCCCGCTGTGGCCATCGATGCACAGTACTATTTTGGAGGCGGAGCCGGCAAACTCTCGCATATTTCGAAGGTCTACAGTAGGAATTCCGACTTAGATTGGCTCAAATTCACCGGCCATCAACAGGAATTTCAAGGGCGTGGCGCGGGAGCGACGTATCGAAGGAGCGATGGCTTCGCTAAGCCAGATCTCAGATTCAAGGTAGGATTACACTTTTTTCTCAAATTACTTACGAAAATAACAATATTTTTGCACAAAAATTGATTTAAAAAATCGATTTGCACCTGCAATTTTTTCTAACCCATATCAATGAATGTAGAATTTATCGCTGATTCGAACGCACTTAATATCGCTGCTCAAAACGCAATAAAAACATTTTTATGAACAAAATTGCACTTTGTCGCGTCGACCGCTGCCGACGTATGAGTCGGCAGCGGCGAGCGCGACAACACATTTATTACATTTTCGCCGTCTGTTGTCAGATCGATTTAAAGGCGCATGCAAGTAGTTCGAATGAGTCTCGCCGCGAATAACTTCGACAGTATCCCACCGCAGTGCATTTCTGATTACTGTCGAAGTTATTCGCGGCGAGACTCATTTGAACTACGTGCATGCGCCTTTAAATCGGTGTGACAACAGGCGGCGAAAATGTAATAAATCTGCTGTCGCGCTCGCCGCTGCCGGCTCACAAGTCGGCAGCGGTCAGCGCGACAAAGTGCAATTTTGTTCATAAAAGTGCTTCTATTGCGTTTTGAGCAGCGATATTAGGTGCATTCGAATCAGCGAAAAATTCTACATTGAAGTAAATTAGAAAAAATGTGAGCTTGAAAATCGATTATTAATGATTTTTATGCAAAAATATTGTTGTTTTCGTAAATAATGGAATTGGGACGATCATTTGAGAAAAAATGACTGTAATCCTATTTTAAGGCTGAGCAATCGACGACTGAGCAATCGGAGAAGCCACGAGGAAAGAAGAGAAAACTGGAGACCCCCGTGCTTCAGAATCCGCCGAAAAGAGTTCGAGACTATCCATATGTGCGGAAATCCATCAAATGGACGCCACCGACGACGATGGGCTTTATTAAGCCAGTGGCCACTCTTAAAGAGGCACTTCAGGCAACGACTCCGGCGGCAGAAGACGTGCCGCCGAGTATGACACTGAATGAGATGCTATTGAAAGAAGTCAAAATGGAAGTCGTGGAGGGCTCAGAGGGCAATGGGGGATTTGAGGATCCGGAAGAGGTGGATCCAGAAGCGCTGCTGTCGACGTTGGCGCCGTTGATGAATGGGAAAAATTCCCTGGTGAAGAAGTGAGTTTTTGAAAAGCGTAGATTTCGAAAATAGTGATGAAAACGCTCAAGAATTACTTTAGAACTCGAAAAAATCGCTTCAAAGAAGCTGAAGATACCAGAAGCTTCCGCGGTCTTTTGGAGTGGATTTTCGAGGTATTTGAGCTATTATTATTATTTTAGAGCCTTTGACAGTAAGATTACAGTCATTTTTTAAAAAATTTTCTCAAATGATCGTCCCAATTCCAGTATTTACGAAAATAACAATATTTTTGCATAAAAATCGTAAAAATCGATTTTCAAGCCTGAATTTTTTCAAACCTATTTCAAAAAATGTAAAATTTTTCGCTGATTCGAATGCACCTAATATCGCTAATCAAAATTCTGTAGAAAATTTTTTTCCAGATTTTTCCCCAAAAGGAGCTCACATCTTTTTTCTTCAAATTTTGAAATCAGATTTTTTGTTTACTTTTTCTATTTTTTTGTACTAAACTGATTTCAGGATTAGACTGTAATTTGAGTATAAAAATTCAGAAAAATAGACAAAAAAAATCTGGTTTTTAAAAATTGAAAAAAGAGAAAAAGTAAGCTGCTTACGTGGAAAAAATCAGGAAAAAAATGTTTTTACAGAATTTTGAGCGGCGATATTAGGTGCATTCGAACACTTTTCATCGAATTTCGATGAGAAATGCAATTTTTGGATCGAAATTTGATGAAAATTGTTCGAAAAACACGAAAATTTCAAAAATTGACCAAAAAATCAGAGTATGTTCCTTTAAATTTTAATATATTACTGTAGCATTTTCGGGCTGAGATATCGCAGCCAAAAATCCGGAAAACTCGGCCAGGACTGACATTGACGGAGACTGGAATAGTATGAGCGTTTGGAGTTTTCGTGAGAGACGCAGACATTCTCTGGTTTCTCTGCGTCTCTTCGACAGTGAGAGTGTCTGCTTTCTATGCGTCTCTGTCACCGAAACTTCAATCGCTCATAACTCGTTTCAAAATGCGTTCTGAGCAGCGAGATTAGTCACATTCGAATCAGCGAAAAATTCTGCATTTTTTGAAATAGGATAGAAAAATGTGAGCCTTGAAAATCGATTTTTAACGATTTCGAAAGTGTGACGTTTCGAAAATGAGCTATTCTCGAGCTCCAAAACCCTCGAACATTTCCAGACGAAGCCAATGCAAACGTAGCTGCATCCTATGCCACCGTATGCGTCTTCACGAGGAAGTCAAAAACGTCACAATTCCCGGCGAGAAGCTTCTGATGACAATGGGACTCTTAAAAATGGGTCTGGTCACCGAGGCACACGCCCAGGCGATCTACGTCCGTCAGAAGAAGAGCTTCTTCTGTCGAGAGCATTACGGAGAAGCCGCCGCCGAGGTGCTGGCGATGTTGGGCGTCGGAGGGATCAACGAATTGAGGAAGTGCTCGATGGCACCGCTTCAGGGATTCTGTGATAAGATCACACAGGGAAAAGTGCTCTTGAAATCGGATCAATCGCTGCGAGGATTCATTGTTAATTTTATTGAGAAATATTTGGAATGGAAGGTTGGTTTACAGTCATTTTTTTAAATTTTCTCAAAAAGATCGTCCCAAATCCAGTATTTACGAAAATGACAATATTTTTGCACAAAAATCGCTAAAAAATCGATTTTCAAGCTCACATTTTTTCTAACCCATTTCAATGAATGCAGAATTTTTCGCCGATTCGAATGCGACTAATATCGCTGCTCAAAACGCAATAGAAACATTTTTAGATGATTTTCAAAAAAAAATGTACTAAAATTTTTCAAAAAATTTAAAAATCTCCTATTGGAAAAAAGCAATGAAAACGACTAAAAGCATATCAAAATTTTCATTGCGTTTTTGTCGAATAGGCGATTTTTAAATTTTTTGAAAAATTTTAGTATATTTTTTTGAAAATCGTCTAAAAATGTTTCTACAGCGCTTTGAGCGGTGAGATTAGTCACATTCGAATCAGCGAAAAATTCTGCATTTTTTGAAATTGGTTAGAAAAAATGTGAGCTTGGAAATCGATTTTTGTGCAAAAATATTGTTATTTTCGAAAATAATGGAATTGGGACGATTATTTGTGAAAAAATGAGTGTAATCCTAATTCAAAAATCTTGAAAATCCATTTTTTCAGCCAAGCGAAACTCTCGAAAACCATTCCCATTCCGACCACGATGATGCCGATGTTAATAACTCGATGCCAGTTTAAATTTTTTTTTCTATTATTTTTTAAAAATTCAATAATAATTAACTGTGCTTTCCGAACATTTACTTGATTCCTATGCTATCCGGGTGCGACTTTAAAAATTAATAAAATTTTCGATTTTTAAGACGATTTTTCAGAAAAAAAAAACAGCGGTTTTTCCCGAAAAAAATCTATGAAAAAAGCGAGAAACGAGAGACAATGGAAACCAAAGAGACGCAGAGAGAGCAAGTGCGCTCCAGGGAGACGCGGCGATTTGAATCGGGATTTTCTCATTTTTTATTTTTTCAATTTTTGAGCTAATTTTTCGATTTTTTCGACTTTCCAGGATAAAAAACAATGAGAAATTCAAATTTTCAGCTCTCAGAATGGAAAATCCACCGGATTTCGCCAAAACCATCGCTCAATTTATGGCTTCCGAGGGAATCCCGTTCGAAAATGTGAAAAATCCGGGTTTCCAGAGATTTCTGAGCCAACTTGGAGTGAATCCGACGGGTTTTCACGGCGAGGAGCTCAAGAATCGAGCAAAAATCGTGCGAAATCGTCGAAAAATCGATGAAAACGACGGTCCGATCAGTGTGACAATGGATGTGGCGATGGCTGATGGGCGGAGCTTCTTGGTTTTCTCTGTGCATTCTTTCGAGAATTTTTTCGAGAGAAAACATGAGATTTTTTTCAAGAAAATCGACGAGAAAAGGTGAATTTTTCATCGGAAAATTAAAAAAAAAATTTTTTCCGAAAAAAATTTTTTTTCAGCACAAACCCATCTATCATCACTGAGAAGATTGGCCGCCCGGATTTGCAGATTTCGAATTTTCTGTGCTCAAAATCTTCGAATTTCGAGAATCTCGCTCTTTCTGACGGCATAATTTATACCTGCTTCCATGAGCACGTCGACGAGTTCGCTAACGCGATTGTCAATCAGAATTCGATACGATTGGCGGTGAAAAAAGTTCAAGTGTTTTTGGAAAATTTGAAGACGAATCAGACGGCGTTGAGAACGTTTCGGGGGTAGGAAACAATTTTTTTCGAAAAAAAAAAATTTTTTTTGAAAAAAAATTTTTTAAAAATTTTCGGCTCCGAGACATTTCGAAAGTGTGACGTTTCGCAAGTGTGAAATCGCATTTTTACCCAATTTTTGGAACTTTTCGTATATATTTTTGCGTTTATTATCGATTATATTATGCCAATCTCTGTAAATGAGAGCCCTGCCTGAATTTTCCGGATTTTTTTTCCGGCTGCGATATCTCGGCAAAAAAAATGCTACGGTAATTAATATATTAAAATTTAAAGGAACATCCCCTGATTTTCAAGTCAATTTTTCAATTTTCATGTTTCTCGAACGATTTTCAACAATTTTGGGTGCAAAATTAATCATTTCGCTTCAAAATTTATTGAAAATCGTTCGAAAAACATGACAAATTGAAAAACTGACCTAAAACCAGGGTATGTGCCTTTAAATTTTAATATATTACTGTAGCATTTTCGTGCCGAGATATCGCGGCCAAAAAATTCGGAAAATTCAGCCAGGGCTCTCATTTACAAAGATTGGCATAATATGATAGAGAATGAACGCAAAAAAAAATATACATGAAAAGTTCCAAAAATTGGGTAAAAACGCGATATCACACCTGCGAAACGTCACACTTTTAAAAAAATGACAAATTTTTGTACAAAAATCCCCCCAAAAAAAAAATTGCAGATTCCAACGCACGAATGGAAGAAGCATCGTACTGCCGATTCTCGAAAATAACACGTGGCAATCGATATCGAAATTTTTGAACGAATGGGTCGAATTGGTGAGGAACTAGAAATTCGAAAGTGTGAAATCGCGTTTTTGGTCAATTTTTTGAACTTTTCGTATAAATTTGCGTAAAAAATTTATGGAAAGTTAAAAAAAAACGCGATTTCACACGTTCGAAATGTCACACTTGCGAATCGTCGCGGAGCCAATTCAGAATTTTGAATTCTCCATTTTCCAGCACATCTCACTCGAAGAAAATCGCTATCTATCGGGAGACGACGTTCGGAACAACGAGACGTTCATCATGATTCGTCGAATTCAAAAAATTCTCAAGCAATGCGTTCAAAGTGTTCACGAGCTGAGCAATGAGCACAGCTCGATTTCTCAAGTGATTCCGGCGGTGAAGTTGATCGAAAGTCAAGTTTTCGAGGATCCAAAGCATTCTCGATTGGAGGCCGTTTTGAGGCAAACGTGTGTCAATGTGTTTATGGTGAGAGACGGTTTTTTTTGACATTTCTAAGACAAAAATGACTCGAAATTCGATTTTTCAAGCTTTTGAAACGCTAAAAATCAAAATTTTGACCCAAAATTGACGAAAACGCTATTTTCTCGATTTTTTAGCCCTAAGGTAAGATACCTAGATTTTCTTCATTTCCAGGTCAAAAATGAAGGGAAAACCGATTTTTTTGGCATTTAGAAAGTCGAAAATTTGGATTTTTACCTAAAAAAATCGAAAACGCTCCAAAAATGACTCAAAAATTGAGTTTTTAGCTTTGGGAATGCTCAAAAATCGAAATTTTGACCCATAAAAAAGACAAAAAAAAAACGATATTTTCTCGATTTTAAGCCCTAAAGCAAGATACCCAGATTTTCATCATTTCTGGGCCAAAAATGACTCAAAAATTAAATTTTTCCCATTTGCGAGGCTAAAAAAACAGACTTTTGACCTAAAAAAATACCAAAAACGCTAATTTCACAATTTTTAGCCCCAAAAATCCCCCGATTTTCAGCCCGTTCTCTCCGGACCCTCTACCGGGCGATACGAGATCGCAATGCTTCTGGATCCGCGTTTCGCGTGGAATCATCTGATTTACACGAGCGAAAAATGGATTCGAGTGCAGAAGACGTTCATGGGACAGGCGTTGTTGAAGAATTTCAGCGAGGCGGAGAAGGCGTTTTTGGAGTTGAATGAGCAGGAAGAGGAGCACTTTGAGATTAGCGATCGATTTGGAGTTTTTGAGGTGAATAAAGAAGGATTATAGCAATTTTTTACTCGCGCTCAAAAGATCGACGCAATTCCAGTATTTACGAAAATGACAATATTTTTGCAGAAAAATCGCTAAAACTCGAGAAAATCGATTGTCAAAATTTTGAACCTGTATTTTCTAATTTATTTCAAAAAATGCAGATTTCTTTTGCTGATTCGAATGCGCCTAAAATTGCCCGATAAAATACTGCAGAAATAAAAAAAAAATATTTTTTTCACATCGGAAGCATATTTTTCCTTTTTTTTCAAATTGTTTTTCCCAGATTTTTGGTTTTTTTTAAAAATTTTCGTACCAAACTTATAGGTTCAGACTGAAATTTAATCTCCGCGACGTTTCGAAAGCGTGACGTTTCGAAAGTGTGACATTTCGCAAGTGTGACATTTCGAAAGTGTGACGTTTCGCAAGTGCGCTATTTCACGAGTGCAACGTTTTGCTTTTGAAACCTCACACTTTCGAAATGTCACGCTTGCGAAACGTCACACTTTCGAAACGTCGCGGAGCCTAAATTTCATTCTGAACCTGTCAGCTTAGTACAAAAATTGAGAAAAAAAAAGACTAAAAATATGAAAAAAAGAGAAAAATTAACTTTTCGATGTGAAAAAATCAGAAAAAAAAACATTCTTTGCAGTATTTTCAGCAGCGAAATCAGGTGCATTCAAATCAGCGAAAAATTCTGCATTTTTTGAAATAGTTTAGAAAAAATGAAACTTCGCGATTTGAAAATCAATTTTCTCGAGTTTTAACGATTTTTCTAATGCAAAAATATTGTTATTTTCGAAAATACTGCAATTTGGACGATCATTTAAGAAAAATTTTAAAAAATGACAAGAAAATTTTCCAGCGAGAGCTCAGAGACTACCGTACCATCATCGCCGCATCCGGCGGACGCTATTCGACGATTCAGAATCCTCTAACAGAATTCTGGAGACACCATCACAGGCGACTGCGATTTCTGACAGTGATGGCGCGAGAGTACCTGGCGTGCCCGGCGATCGCCATCGACGCCGCCTACTATTTCGGCGAGAGTTCCGGAAAATTCTTGAGATTCTGGAGGCGCTATCAGAAGGATTCTGAAGCGGACGTCGAGCGTCTTCTCGACGTCGCTAGCTACGATCAAGAGTTCCGTCGAAGGGGATTCTCGGAGGCTGTTAAATGTCTAGAAGTCTCAACGCCACCGGACAGTAGTAGGCCTGTGACGTATTCAGGGCCGCCGCCGCTGTTTTTTGGAGGAAGAAGAAGAGATAGAAGGACGACTTCAAGACCGTCAACGTCTTCAGAATTTCATGCTCCAGGTCAAGAGGGCCCAGTGAAAATCGAGGATCCAGAAGATCCATTATTCTACGAACAACAGCGGCCCGCCGAGCCGAAGCGAAGAAAGCTTCAGAATCGTCTGAATCCCGAACCAGAACCCGAGCGAAAACCCGAGAATCTTCTAGAAGAAGGAGCAGCTATAGTTAAGCTCGAGGAGCCCGAAGACGAGTATCGAAGTGTGGGACCTTCGGAATCGCTGAAACTGGCACGTGGCGCGTTGAATCTCAAGGAGAAGGAGGCGTATCAGGTGTCAATGTTGTTGGATCCGAAGATGGAGGACGCCGAGGGCACTCAGATTGTTTTGAGGTAAGTGTGACGTTTCGAAAGTATGACAACTCGCAGGTGTGACGTTTCGAAAGTGGGTCGTTTCGCAGGTGTGACGTTTCGAAAGTATGTCGTTTCGCAATTGTGACATTTGGAAAGTGTGACATTTCGAAAGTGTGACGTTTCGAAAGTGTGACGTTTCGAAAGTGGGTCGTTTCGCAAGTGTGACGCAGGCTTGGTCGGAGTCGGAAAAAACGAGATCTCGTTTTTTTCCGATTTTTTTCGGAAACATTTCTCTACGGAAAATGTTCCGACTTTTTTTTCGGAAAATCGGAACTATTTCACCGGAAATTCGGCAAGATAGACAAAAATTGCCGAAAAAATAGATATTTTGACGAAAAATCATCATTTTTGAGCAAATTTTTTTTTAACGATTTCCGATTTTTCGGGAAAAAAATTCGAGAACTCGTTTTTCCGAACAAGCCTAGTACGACATTTCGAAAGTGTGACATTTCGCAAGTGTGACGTTTCGCAAGAAAAATGTTATACTGTGCTGAACTGTATTGAAGTACTTTTTAAAAAAATCATAAGATTTTTGCTTTCGAAATGTCACACTTTCGAAACGTCGCTAAGCCAAATCTTCTATGCCCCTTTTTCCAGCGACGCGTGGAACGTCCCGGAGCCCCGTCCACCGTCGCCAAAGCCACCAAAACCGTACGTCAAAGTAGACTATCGATGCTGGCAATGCAAACACGCGGGCTCGCAAATCCCAAAAAAACACTTCAATCTTCCCGAAGACCGAATTCTGGTCCTGATGACGGCGGTTCTTCATAAACGAATGCGGCTTTCGGATGCCATTGAAGCGTATCCGGTTAATAATCGAAGCTACTGTGCGACGCACGTTCACGAGACGTGTCGATTCTTGATGATGGATGTGTTGGGTGTGGACAGAGTGGATCAGATTCAGAAGATGTCGTCGGAGACGGTGATCAAGGATCGTGTTTTGGAGATTTTCGCAAAGATACAGGAGCTGGAGATGGTTAGGGAGTCGGGTGAGGATTTAGCGAGATTTTAAGATTGAGAATTTTGAAGAAAATGAAATCTTTAAAAAAATGCTGAAATTGCTCACTTTCCAAATTTCAAAAATTATAGGAGGATTCCAGGCAAAAAAAAAATTTTTTGGAAGATTTTCAGGGTTTTTCGGAATTCGAAAATATACCAGTCAAACTTTATCGTATTCAAATATGTAACAATTTTGCATTGATTCCGAATATCCCAACGAAAACGCTTGAAAATTGCTCCAAAACTCCGAAACTCCGTTTCAATCAGACTAAAAAGTCAGAAATTGGCTTCGGTGGCCGTGACCGAAGTTTCTCCAAAATGGGCGGAGTTAGCCAATGAGCGGTCTTGAAGTCTTTCTTTCAGCAACAAATCACAGCTTATAGCGCTGATTGATTGCCGAAAAATTCAAGAGCGCTCATTGGCTAACTTCGCCGATTCTGGAGAAACTTCGGCCACGGCCACCCAAGGCAACTTTTGGCTTTTTGGCCCGGTTTGAAGCGATTTTTGGGAGTCTTAGAGCTATTTTCGAGGATTTTTGTTATGATATTTGGAATCAGCGCAACATTTTGCAATATAAAACGCGCTCATTGGCTAACTCCGCCCATTGTGGAGAAACTTCGGCCACGGCCACCTAAGCCAATTTTCGGTTTTTGGTATGGTCTGAGGCGATTTTTCAAGGTTTTTGATTTACAAGCGTTTTGTTATGATATTCAGAATCAGCGAAAAATTTGGCATTTTTCAGAGCAAAAAAAATTTGCCTGCAGCATTGCTTTGAATTTCAGAACTCCAACTTGAATTTTGAAAAATGAACATTTTCAGTTTCTTAAAAGATTTTCTTAGAATCTGAAGCTGTAGAACAATAAAATTCTGAAAAATCCTTACTAAATCACTGAAAATCTCCTCGATTTCCAGCCAGCTTTCTCAAGGATCTCGCTCAAAAGTTCATCTACAAACACTCGCTCGACTTCAACTGTATCCTGTGTCATCGTCGTTTCCATCGATTACAAATGTTCATCGTTTCGACGAGCGCCGGAAATCTATCGCGATGGATCACGAGTGGAAAGATTCAGGAGCTCGATGTGGGCTCGGAATATCGAAAAATGGAGGTAAAAAAATGAGAAATTTTAGCTCTAAAACCTTCAAAATGGTTTATTTTGAAGCATTTTTGAGCTCAAGAAGCTAGAAATTGCGGCTCAAAAATTGGATGGGAAAAAGAAAATTTATAGTGGAAAAAATCTTTGAAATGATTCATTTTGAAGCATTTTCGAGCTCAAGGAGCTAGAAATTTGGATCACAAAAGTGGAACGAGAAAAGGGAATTTTTAGTGTAAGAAGCTTCAAAATGGCTCATTTTGGAGCATTTTTGAGCTCAAGAAGCTAGAAATTCGACTACAGAGAAATCTGGGTTTTTGTCAATTTTGGAGCATGTTCAGTGTGTTTTTTACTTTGAGAAAAACCATGAGAAAGGAGCCATTTTGAGCCCATTTTTTTCCAGCGCCTCGACCTCTACAAACTGTTCCAAACGATGACGGATCGATATTTGTGCAAACAACACTTTCATTTTCCCAACAAATGCACCAGCGCTATGGGTCGCCTGTTGGCTCCGGAGAGAGTTCTGGGAGAGGGCTCCGGGGAGGAGCAGGAATATGTGGAGGAAGAGGAGGAGGAAGACGAAGAATAATAATGAATTGTTATAATTTTTTCTCATGTTTTACCTGTTATTTCTTGTTTTTTTTTTAAACTTAAATTTGGTAGTAAAGTAGTAGTAAGGATGAATCGTTTGCTTTTTTTTTTGAAAAAAATTCATTTTTAAGCCAAAAATTTTGAACATTTTTTTGCTTTTTTAACCGATTTTTGACCCATTTCTACTCGATTTTGAGCCAATTGGGAGATTTTTGAAAATCGATTTTGAGGCATTTTTTTTACTAATTTTTACTGGATTTTTGATCCAATTTTTGACTCATTTTTTACTGGTTTTCCTTTCATTGAAAATTCAATTTTCAATGAAAGGAAATCTTTTTTTTCAACTGATTTTTAACCCATTTTTACTCGATTTTGAGCAATTTTTTGACAAATTTTCACTCTTTTTTTCATTTTTTTGATCTGATTTTTTTCCCCAAATTTTTGTACTCTTTTTGACTCGACTTTGAGAGTCAATTTTCGACTCATTTTTCACAAGATTTCCATTTTTTAGCCCTTCAAACATCTTCAAACTTTTTTTACTCGATTTTGGCTCATTTTGAGCCAATTTTTTAACGTTTTTTTCTACCGTTATTGATCCATTTTTTCGCACCATTTCCAGACCTTTTCCCCCAACAAATCCACTCAAAAAATTCTGAAACACTACCTGTCAAAATGACCATATTCCGGTGATCCGAGCCCAACACCTCGACCATATGAGCGGCATCGCCGATTCGAAGAGACGAGTGACTGGTGAAGATCTGGAAAACTTTTTTTTTTGGGAAATTAGATTTGGCGGGAACTCGAATTTACAAATTTCAGAATTTTCGGAGTTCTAGAATCTTGGAATTTTAAAATCTAGAATTTTTTAGAATTTGGAATTGTCAGAGTTTCAGAATATTCGAAATTTTTGAATTCGTTAGATCCTTGAAATTTCAGAATTTTTTTTTGCTGAATATTCGGCTCCGTGACGTTTCTCGAGTGTGACGTTTCGAAAGTGTGACGTTTCGAAAGTGTGACGTTTCGCAAGTGTGACATTTCGAAAGTTTGATATTTCATGAGTGCATCGTTTTGCCTTTAAAATGACACACTTGCGAAACGTCACACTTGCGAAACGTCACACTTTCGCAACGTCATACTTGCGAAATGTCACACTTGCGAAACGTCACACTTGCGAAACGTCACACTTTCAAAACGTCACACTTTCGAAATGTCATTTTTCGAAACGTCGCGGAGCCGAATATTCGGTTTTCAGAATTTTTGAGATTTAAAAAAAAAACGGAATTTCAGAGTCTTCGAGAAGCTTTAGAAATCTCAAAATTAGATTTTTAAAAGTTAAATTTTTGGATTTTTCCGATTTCAGATTGCTCACCACACACGGCGTTTTGAACTCTTTGGAGAAGTTTCCATACAACGAATCGTAGATTCGAAGACGTCCCGATTTGATGAGATGATTGTGATAATAGGGTTCTTCTGGGAGATATACAGCTTTTTGTCGGGACTCTGACATCCATTCGGCAGAGATTGATGCCATTGCGATGGCACTTTTGGCCACGGGCGAGATGAAATAGATGGGAGTGTCCACGGAGATTCCGGACTGGAAATTTTTGATTCTCATATTTTTAAATTTCACTATTTTTGGGCGCTTTTAAGCGTTGAAAAGTCTGATTTTTCAAGTTTTGAAGGCTCCCAAAGCTCAAAAGGCCCAAAATTCCGTACTCTTTTCCCTTACCGTAGTACTAATAATATCGGAAACCGCTTCCAACATTTCAAAAATCGGTCCAATCGGAGAAATGGGCAAAATCACGGAACCCTGTTTCCTGAGCACATCCGTCACAGTTTTCGTCAACATTACACCATTCGATTGGACATTCGAATCGGTTAGAGTGGATAAGGAGGTAACTAATACATAATCCACAGATCTCAATGGGGTGATTTCCATTAGTTTCACATCGGTGGCCGTTGGATTTGAGGCACTTAGATAGGCGAATTTCTCGTTTTCAGTTTTTAAGGTCCAGTAGCATGATCCGTACGTGTGACCGGAGACAACTGGCGTGATTTTGATGCGGAAGAGATCCTGGAAAATATGAAATTTTTAGAGATTTTAGATTAAATATTTGGCTCCGTGACGTTTCGCAAGTGTGACATTTCGAAGGTGTGATGTTTCACGAGTGCATCGTTTTTGCCTTTGAAACGTCACACTGTCGAAACGTCATCTTTCGGAATGTCGCGGAGCCAAATATTTTCGTTAAAATTGTAATTGGGATGATTATTTTGAGTACAAAATGGCTGAAATTCTAGCTTAGAAGTTCTGAAAATTGACTTCCCAGCAAAAAAGCTTTCAGAAATTTCGATATTTTCAAGTGTTCGAGTATTTAGACAGTCTGAGAATTTGAAATTATAAAATTCTAGATATTCAAATTCCAAAACAACTGGCGTGATTTTGATGCGGAAGAGAGCCTGGAAATTGAATTTTTTAAAATTAAACTTAAAAAAATTTTTTTGAGCCGTAAAATTCTTCTTGTTTTTTTAAAATTTTTAGACTGAAATTTCAAAAATCTTGCAAAAATCAGGATTGGAAAAATCGCAGGTTTCTCTAAAATTGAGAATTTCGAAACATCTGGAGTTTTGAAATTCTGAAGTTCTAGAAGTTCAAATTCAAAACTCTATTTTTTAAATTTTTATCCAAAATCTTTGGAAAAAAATTTGAAATTTCAAAATTCTAGTTATTAAAATTCGAAGATTCCAGAAATTTCGAAGTTCTCAAATTTTGAGAAAATGCGATTTTTCGATCCTTTTTTTGGTTTTTTTCAAAGTTCCAAGGTTCTGAAATAATTTTTTTGAAAAAAAATAATTATTTTAATAATAAGAATTTTATTAAGCGAAATTTTGGATTTCTGGAGTGAAATTTTGTGATTTTTAAGACTAAAATAACGAAACTGGCTCAAAAAATTGAGTTTTTAGACTATAAATTGAGATTTTTTAAAATCCAAAAATCGACTGAAATTCCCAGATTTTTTTTGCTCAAAAAACCCACAATAGTCTGATTGAAACTGAGCGTTATGACTTTCGTCAAACACGAATGCATCTCTTGCGATGTGTAGAATCTTCTCCATTCCACCGGATTTCGAGGTGGACGATTCGGGAATTTTCTGAAAATTTTGTGGGTCAGAAAGCGAAATTTTTGCGAAAAAAATTCGATTTTTACCCGCAAATCTCCTCTTTTTTCCATGATTTATCGTCGGGTTTCGACTCGATTCGCTCCATAAACTCGACCATTTCTTCCATGAGAAGTCTGGAAAAAAAAAATTTTTGAGGAAAAAAATTTTTCGAAAAAAAAATTTTTTTTTCAACTTTTTTATAAAAATGGTACTAACTTTCCATACTGATAAGCAATCTCAGTAACATAAATTTTTCCAGAAAATCCAGTGCCCTCAGTGAAAAAAGGGAGGCCTAGGAAGGAGTCGTAGTTCGAAATAAGGATGGCATCGATTGTTTCCATTTTCAGAGAGTCCGCCTGGAAATTTTTGGTTTTTTCAAAGATTTTTATCGATTTTCTCACTGAAACATGGATAATCTCGGGTGGAGAATCGATATAAATCTTCCCGGAGAGATCTTTGATGTATGGAAGTCCGAACTTTTTGACAATGTGAGCATTTTTGATTCGAGGGCTGAAATAATATCATTTAATTATGTTAAAAACCTTCAATTACCTCTGATAAACATGTGGAAGAAAGCTGAAAAACGGGGCGTAGTCGAATGGAGTATCCAAAAGAATTCGCGCCGTCGGCCATTCTACGACAAACGATGGTTTGTGTGCTTCAATGGAGTAGTTTGTCTGGAATTTATTATATTTTTTGTTTGTTTAAAGTTTCTGATGTTTTACATACTATATTCATTGTTCATTCGCTTCGATTTCCGCTGAAAAATAGACGAAATTGGTGGAGAAATTCGAAAAAACGAGAAACGCGCAAAGGAGGCGGCAAGGCGCACTTTGCGTTTTTGTTGGCGCGTTTCTCGTTTTCGGCATTTTCGAAAAGAAATTTATTGTTTTCCACCTTATTTCCACTGATTTTTCTCAATTTTTCAGTGAAAAATGTCCTCGAAATACGCCAAAAAGCGAAAACAACTCGACGATGACACTTCAGAAGCGGGCAGAAGTCGAAAAGACTCGTCAAGGTCTCCATCGCCGCCGAGAACGAAAAGGTTGGTTTTTATTGAGTTTTTAAATAAAATTTTGGGTTTTCAGGTCGGCAAAACAACGGGAACCAGAGGACAATGAAGAGCCGTAAGTTTTTTCTTGTTTTTTGAAGAAAAAAGTTGAAAAATAACCGAAAATTGGAAATTCGGAAGAAAAATTTAAAATCGTCCAGAAAAAACTCAAAGTACCTGAAAATTTGTAAAAGAAACCTTATTTTTCAACCCGAATAAAGTGTTGAGCTCGAAGAAAGCAAAAAATCTTGAAATTTTGCACTAAAAATGAATTGGACTGAAAATTAGTGAAAAAAATAGATTTCGAAGAATTCGATAGCATTTTGAGGTTTTTTCGGCTATTTTAAATGATTTTTTGGTCAACAATAGTCCAAAACAGCTTCAGACTGCTCTGGGACCAAATTCAATGAATGTTATGTCTCGAAAGCCATTTTGAAACTCCATTTTCCCATTTTTCAGAGACCTATTTTGATCCCCGAAGACTTCAAAGCTTTTTAGGGCTCCTTAGGCTGTTTCGAACGATTTTTTTCGATAAAAAACCACCCAAAACATGATATTTTTGTTTCTACGAACTTCAGAGTGCTCCAGGATCGATTTTAGTGGATTTTATAGCTAAAAGCTACTTTAAAATTCGAAATTTCCAATTTTCAGAGCCGACTACATGTCAATTACACTAAAAATAGCCTGAATCAAAAACAAGCTTTAAAAATCTGATTTAGGCTATTTTAAATGATTTTTTCGGTAAAAATGGTCCAAAACTTGATTTTTTTGTTTCTACGAGCTCTAGACTGCTCCATTATCGTTTTAAGTGAATTTTATGCCTTAAAATCACTTTTAAAACCCAATTTTCCCTATTTGTAGAGCTAAATCCATCCTAATTAGACCAAAAATCGCCTAGATCAAAAATTAAATGAAAAATCTAATTTAAGCTATTTAAAAGGATTTTTTCGATTAAAAAATGGTCAAAACTTGAAAATTATGTTTTTTACGAGCTCGAGGCTGCTTTAGGGCGGATTTCAGTTGATTTTTTGCCTTGAAACCCAATTCTGGAGGACTCGAAAACTTTTTGAGGTTCTCTGGGATGTTTTAAACGATTTTTTTCACTAAAAATTATCCAAAACATGATATATTTTGGTTTTTGTGAGCTCCAGACTGCTCCAGGACCGATTTCAGTGGATTTTATGTCTTAAAAACTCGTCTCGAACCCAAATTTTCTCGATTTTCAGAGCCGAATCCATGTCAATCGAAGAAACCAACAAGCTTCGTGCTTCCCTAGGCCTCGCCCCATTGGAAACCAACGATAATAAGGAACGAGACGCCGATGATGGTACCAATGAGAAGATCTACAACGAAGACGGCTTCGAGTTCCGTCATCGGAAAGCCGAGAATCTGGCAGACAAGAAAAAGGAAAAGGAGATCAAGGAGAAGCTAGAAATCGCCAAACAGAAGCGTGAAGTCTACTCGAAAGTGCTGAAATCGAAGAAGCTCGCGGATTCGGATGACGAAGATAGCGCTGCGGGATTTGTGGAGAGAATGAGAAGAAAGGAAGATGAGGCGAAGAAGGCCGCGGAACGAGCGGCGGCGTTGGATCAGTTGGATGAGACGTTCGGGGTTTCGGCGACAGTGGAGAAGGCTAGAAAGCAAAAGAGACCGAAAGGAGCCGCTAAAGGGCCCTCAGATACAGCTGGAATGGTTATCGGACACGGGCGGGACGCTTTTGTGGAGGGAGATCAGATTTTGGTGCTTCAGGATAAAGGTAGAGAGTTTTTTTTAAGTTTTTGCGCATATTTTGGTCATTTCGAGCTAATTTTTACACATAAAAATCCGGCTCCCGGACATTTTGTAAGTGTGAACGTCTGGTTGCGAAATGTCGCCCTCTTGTCCACTATTGCCAATTCAAAAAAAAAATCGCAAGAAAATTCTTTTAAAAATTTTGATGGGTAGAAACTTTGTAGGCTCCGCCCACTTTTACAAATTTCTGCGCGGAAAATATTGTGGAAGCAGCCTCGATTTCCCGGCTCCGCGACGTTTCGAAGATGACGTTTCGAAAGTGTGTCATTTCAATGGCAAAACGATGCACACGTGAAATATCACACTTTCGAAATGTCACACTTGCGAAACGTCACACTTTCGAAACGTCATCTTTCGAAACGTCACGGAGCCGAAATCGCGATTTCGCTCAATTTTGAAACAATATTGTGGAAAAACGCTGTAATATATACGAAAAGTTCCAAAATTAAGCAAAAACTCGATTTCACACTTTCGAAATGTCCCAAAGTCAAAAATCCAATTTCCAGGAATCCTCGACGATGGAGACGAAGTTCTGGTCAACCCCAATATGCTGGACGACGAGCGACACGTTCGGAACGTCGAGTTGCGGAAGAGAAAGGATCCGAATCGGAATTTCGATGAGGATGTCGACGAATTTGGACAGGTAAGCACCGTAAGCAGACAACCGGAAATTTTGGCGAAAAATTGAGTTTTTAAGTGAAAAATGGGCCGAAAATCATAAAAATTGACTAAAATTGGGAAGAAATTCATTAAAATTGATTTCTGGACTTTCAGGGTTGATTTTCTTGATTTTTAGCCCATTTTTAGTCTGAAAATTGAGTTTTTAAGCGAAAAATGAGTCAAAAATCATGAAAATTGACTAAAATTGGCAAAAAATTTGTTAAAAAATGATTTCTGGTCGTTTCTGAGTCAATTTTTATGATTTGTAGCTTAATTTAAATCTAAAAATAGGATTTTTCACCTATAACTTCTATTTTGATTTTTTAGGAATCATAAAATTTGCAGGGTTGCAACGGGCCGGGCCGGGCCGGGCCGGGCCGGGCCGAAAGCAAAAATTCTCGGCCCGGGCCCGCGGGCCCTGTGAGGGAAAATTTCGATCAAAAAATTTCGATCCTAATTTCTAATTTCCAGTTTTAGTCGCTATTTCATGTATAAAAGTTTGAGGAACTTCTATGATCACATATGACAACATTTTTTTTTTGAAAATGTCCCAATTTTTCTTTAAAATTTCGAAAAAATTCGAAAATTTTCAAAAAATTTTCATTGAAATTTTTCCTGACGGGCCCGCGGGCCGGGCCGGGCCGAGAAAATTTTTTTAAGCCCGGCCCGGCCCGCGGGCCGGGCTTTACGGGCCGGGCCGGCCCGTCAAATTGCAACTCTGAAAATTTGAAAATTTTGCAAAAAAAAGTTTAAAAGTGAAAAAAAATGAGCCAGGAATCATAAAAATCGACAAAAATTGGCCAGAAATTCATTAAAACTTGATTTCTGGACGTTTCTGACAAGGGAAGTGTTTTCGGAGGGGCTTTGAGAATTTTATGAAAATTGGTACATTAGTACTTTCGACTATGCTGAAAAACATGGTAAATTTTTTTCATCCCCCTTGCCTCCGTGAAACGAGATATCAGCCAATCAAGCTGATTTCAGTACAAAAATGGGATTTTTCGAAGACCTGTAACTTGGCTTCTAAGCACTTTCAGAAGGTCTAATTTTTTGTTTTGGACTCAGAATTGAATGTATAACAATTTCTAATACTTTTTGGAGAAAAAAATTTTTGAGCCAAAAATCCGAAATTTTTCCCACCATTTGGGTGCGGATTTTTTCGGTCAATTTGGGTTCATCAACTTTTTTCTTCCGAATCGGAATTTTTCGATTGGAAACAAAAGATATATCTGTAAAACAAAGTTCCTGATCAATCTCAATCGTTTTTGAATGATTTTTGACAGTTCCAGAGGACAAATGATGGCTGAAGTAATGGGATGTACTTTGGAACCTAATTAAGTTAGCTAGCTTCGAATTTGAACAAAAATAACTGAAATTGATTAGAAACTTTGTTTTACACATATAACGTTTGTTTCCAATCAAAATATTTCGATTTGAAAGAAAAAAGTCGATGAACCCAAATCGATCGAAAAATTTCGCACCCAGATGGTGAAAAAATTTCGGAGTTTTTGCTCAAAAATTATTTCCTCCAAAAAGTATTGGAAATTGTTATACATTCAGTTCTGACTCCAAAACAAAAAACTTGAACTTCTGAAAGTGTCTAGAAGCGAAGTTACAGCACCTCGAAAACCCGATTGAAAAAAAGAAAAAATCGGTTGAGGGGATCGAACTCGCACTCTGCCTCCTTGCCGCCAACCCCTTACCACTACACCACGCTGCCACCGAAAACCACTAGATCTGAGAGCGTTGAAAAGAGTGCGAATGGAGGGAAAGCGCGCGCGTGCGTTGAAGATAGTGCGAGTGTGTTAAATTTGGCTGCAAATTTCAGACGAAAATAATACGTTTCAGGGGGGCAAGGGGGATGAGATATTGTTTGCATCGTTTTCAGCATGTCTAAATGTACCACTGTCCAAATTTTTAGAAAATTCTCAAAGCCCCTCTAAAAACACTTCCCTTGTGAGTCAATTTTCTTGATTTTCAGCTTATTTTTAGTCTACAATTTGAGTTTTTAAAGAAAAAATGCGCCAAACTAATTAAAGTTGGCTGAGATTGGCCAAAAATTCAATAAAAATTGATTTCTGGTCAGGCTTGTTCGGAAAAACTTTTTCGGAAAAACGAGTTCTCGAAATTTTTTCCGAATATTTTTTTCGGAAAAACGAGTTCTCGAAATTTTTTCCGAATTTTTTTTTTCGGAAAAACGGAAAAAAATCGGAAAAAGTATCAAACAGTCTATAATTGGCTTCTGAGCACTATTTTTGCAAATTTCTTAAAATTATCGAATTTTCAGGCATTTAATTGCCAAATAACATTTATTTAACAAGATATGAACCAAATAAAACAATAAGTTCGGGAAATTTTTGTTTAGTTTTTCACTTTTTAAAAATTTTTTCGGATTTTTCTTTCCGATTTTCCGGAAAGCTGGGTCGGAATGTTTTCCGTCGGAAAAATTTTCCGAAAAAAATTTCCGGAATATTTTCCGTCGGAAAAATTTTCCGGAAAAAATCGGAAAATCGGAAAAAACGAGAACTCGTTTTTCCGATTCCGACCAAGCCTGTTTCTGGTCGTTTCTGAGTCAATTTCCATGATTTTTAGCTTATTTTTAGTCTAAAAATAGGGTTTTTCGTCTGAAACCTCTATTTTCATTCTGCATTCAAGAAATGAGTTGAAAAGACTCGAAATCCATCATTTTATGTAAAAAAGTGACTGGAAAATCATGAAAATCGACTAAAATTGCCCAAAAATTCTTTAAAAATTGATTTCTAGACCTTTCAGAGTCAATTTTCATGATTTTTAGCTTATTTTTAGTCTGAAAATTGAGTTTTTAAGTGAAAAATGAGTCAAAAATCATGAAAATTGACTAAAATTGGCAAAAAATTCAGTAAAATTGATTTCTAGACCTTTCAGAGTCAATTTTAATGATTTTTAGCTTATTTTTAGCCTAAAAATGGGGTTTTTCGTCTGAAACCTCTATTTTTATTCTGGAATCAAGAAATGAATTGAAAAGACTCAAAATCCAACATTTTATGTAAATAATGAGCCGAAAATCATGAAAATCGACGCAAAAACAACTAAAATTAGCTAAAAATGCTCAAAAAATAAAATAAAAATATCGAAAGTTCGGCTCCGCGACGTTTCGAAAGTGTGACTTTTCGAGAGAAAAAACGTTGCAGTTGCGAAATGTCACACTTTCGAAACGTCACACTTTCGAAACGTCGCGGAGCCAGTTTTCATGGTTTTTAGCATATTTTTAGTCAAAAAGTGGGGTTTTTTCATCTAAAACCTCTATTTTCATTCTGGAATCATGAAAATCGAAAATTTTTCAAAAAAAGGAGTTTTATAGCCAAAAATCATGAGAGTGATGCAAAAACCAATAAAATTAGCTTAAAAAATCGAAAATTCCCTATTTTCAGCTCAAAAACTTTGGAGTTCTTGCGAAATACGATGAGACTCTGGAAGGCGAGCAAAAGAAACAATTCCGACTCGATGAGCACGGAGGAGTCGATTTGGAAGAGGAAAAGAGAGAAATGGAGGCGTTTCGACGGATGAAGATGGCCGGAAAGCGTCTGGAGACTTTGGAGACCAAAAAATATGAACTCGCTAGCGAATTCTACACCCAGGACGAGATGACGCAGTTTCGGAAGGTTAAGAAGGGAAAAAAGGAGAAGAATATCAGGAAGAGGAAGGTTCTGAAGGCGTCGGATTTGGAGCCAGTCGAGAAGGCCGAGAGAAATTTTGGACGACGTCGGAGGGATTCTGAAGGCAATGAAGATGAGGGGGAGAAGAAGGATGTGAAGATGGAGGAAGAGGGAGAGATTCCAGAGGCTCCAGAGGAGGATAAAAAGTGGAAGAAGGCCATGGCGGGCAATGGAGTCGATCTTCAACGTCTTCAGAAGCTTCGGAACGCGCAGGAGGAGGATTCTGACGATTCTGACGATGATATGGCGTTCACTGGAGGCGTCGATTTGACGGGAGTCGTTATTGACGATGACGCTGAAGACGAGTTGCACTCGATTCTGGCGAAGACGCGAAAAGTGAAACAGATCGATGGGAAAGTGGAAGAAGACGTTGGAAAGCGGGTTCAGGATATGCTGTCGACGCACGGCGTCAAAATGGAGGTGGACTCGGATTCAGAAGACGTCAAACCGCCGGTGAGGGAGGGGCAGTTGTTCATTGACTCTACCACAGAGTACTGTCGTCATGTGGGTGAGATCACGACGTTGGGAATCGGTGGAAACCGGAATGTTGATGTATCGGAGGTGAAGAAGGTGAAGGAGGAGGAAATGGAGCAGGAGCAGGAGACTGATGGATTTGAGCAGTGGAAACGGGCGAAGGTTGATAAGGATTTGAAGGAGAAGGAGCGGAGAAAGTTGAGAGATCAGGGAGGATGGTTGGCAGCCGGGAAGCCCATGGAAACCAACGCCAGAATCGATTCGGACGATGAGGACGCGTTGGAGGAGGCGAAGAAGTATAGAAGATCGGATGACGAGGATTCAGAAGGCGGCGATTCGGATGAGGAGAAGGATGACTATGCGCCAGCGTTAGGAAAAGAGGTCGACGTGTCGAAGGGTGTTGGGCAGATGTTGAAGTTGGCCGGGCAGAAGGGCTATCTGCAGAATCCCAATGCGAAATCGCACTCGGGACCCTCGTTGGATCATTTGAAGAACAAGGCGTCGCATCGGGTCGATGCGTCGAGATAGTGAGTTTTTTTTTGGAGCATTAAAAAAGACCTAAATGAGCTGAAAGGAGCCAAAACGGCCGTATTTTTAGTCTGGAAATGGGGCTGGAATATTTTCAGAGAGTTTTTGAGCTCAAAAATTGTCTCAATTCTTTGAAAACTTTTCTGGAACTATAGTACAAAAACGAGCCAAAAAAGTCGAATTTTCAGTCTGAATTTTTGAAAAAAAAACGTTTCAAAGGCGATAGCTCAAAAATCTTCTAAATTTGCTTAAAAGTTTCCTAAAAATTCAAAATTCAAGCTACAAACCGCCAGAAACGTTTCTACCACTCAAAAATTGCATAAAAAGGCTGAAAACCTTCCTGCAAATACAGTATACCTCATGGCTCAAAACGAGCGTTAAATGTCAAAATTTTAGTCTGAAATTTCGCAAAAAACGTTTTAAAAGCGATTAGGAGCTCAAAAATACCCGAACTCGGCTCAAAACCTCCATGGAAATACAGTACACCTTACAATAGCTGTTAGAGCCAAAAAATTAGCAAAAAATATCAAAATCTCAGTCGAAAAAACTATTCTAAAGCCATCAAGGGCTCGAAAATTGCCTTAACTTACTGAAAACGTTCCTGGGAATACAGTATCCCTAATAGCTCAACGTGAGACAAAAATATATATATATTCAAAATTGCAAGCAAAAAATCGCTTCCAAAGTGCTTATAAACTTTAAAATTCCCCGATTCGGCTGAAAACCAGCCAAAACGCCAGAATTTTCCATCTAAAAATCCCTAATTTTCCAGCGATCCCGACGACCGTAACGCTAAAAAAGCCGATCGACTCAATGCTCAGAATCGTGGACCAACGATGCCGTTCGCTGAGAAGACCGACTATAAGCCAGATGTTAATATCAGTTATGTGGATAGAAAGGGACGAGATATGGATGCGAAGGATGCTTACAGAGAATTGTCTTATAAGTGAGTGAAGAATGAAAAACTGTCTGAAATTGGGTAATGTTGGGCTGAAAATGGTCAATTTTGGGCTAAAAATGGTCAATTTGGGGCTAAAAATGGTCAATTTATGGTTAAAAATGGTCGATTTTGGACTGAAAATGATCGATTTTTGACTGAAAATGGTTTTTCAAGCTCTAATCTTTTTCAGCTCTAAAGGATCCAAAATAGCTAAAAATCAATAACATTTGTCTGAAAATGGTCAATTTTCTGCTAAAAATGATCAATTTTGAGCTAAAAATGGTCATTTTTGGACTGAAACTAGTCAATTTTTGACTGTAAATGGTTAACTTTAGGCTGAAAACGGCCAATTTTGCGCGAAAAATGGCTAATTTCATCAAATTCCAACCGAAAATCGTCAATTTTTCAGATTCCACGGCCGTAATCCGGGTAAAAAGCAGCTGGAGAAGCGCGCTAATCGTAAGGATAAGGAGGAGAGAATGATGAAGGTAATACTGTATTTGGACATCTGGACAAACCAAAACTCTAATTATTTTCAGACCAACAGCTACGACACTCCGCTGGGAACGTTGAGCAAGCAGCTCAAGAAGCAGAAGCAACTGTCGACACCGTATTTGGTGTTGAGTGGATCTAGTGATCAGTGAGTTTGAAACTTTTTTGATGGAGAAATTTGAAATCGAGATATAAAGATAGTCATGGAAATTCTAGAAATTTCAATGGTCAATTTTTGAAATTTCAGCTTAAATTTTTTTGGAAAATTTTGACAGCAAAAATAGTAGTTGAACGTAGAATTTTCAATTTTTCAAAAATCTATTAGGTTGTCCCAAAAGTAATCTACTTTTTTTCGAAAATTTTCAACAATTTTTTTCGTTGTCCAGGGAAGTTCCCGAAGCAAACTATATTGTATTAAGGAATAATTATTACCTCTACTATTTAAAACCACATGAATCAATACAACTAACTTGAGCACGAAAGACTACCAGCTCCAGATAACTTTAGGTTACCATTTTGGGACCGAATTTCAAATGAGCTCTATTTCTCTCATGAAAGTCGTAAACTTAAAAACTCTTTTGGAATATAAAAACAATTTAATGTACTGTGATTTGAAACTCTAAACATGCTTCTACCGCCCTCCTTTCATTTTTCCGACACCGCGAAAGAGTATGTTGCAAAACTGAATGACTAGGAAAATATTGGAGGCTGGCTCCCGGAAAGGAGGCATGAGGCTAGGTCATCATAATATACCAAAAGATTAAGTATATTTTGACGATCAGTTTCATTTATATGAGAAACAGTTTGGCTATGTCAGAAATGAGATATAATCGAATACCTAGCATAGACTATTTTTTACCGATTTTTCCGGTTCGAGACAAAATTTTAAAACGCTCCGAACTTCCATGGCTTTGAAATTTTGTCATGACATGCACAAAACAATGCTATTTCGATTTCAGAGAAACATTTTGACCCAGCGAAAAATGTTACTTCCGTACAATGGCTAGTTCAAGATCAGTCAATTCACTGACTTTTCGAAAAATGACAAAATTTCGCCAAATTTTTAAATCAAATTTTTGAAGTGGTCAGGGATCCCCCATAATAATTTTGCCTATGTTATTAAAGTGTGTGATAGTACAAAATAATTTATAGTCAGTCAACATGTTTCTATCTTTGAGTATGTCCTTATGAAATGCTTCAACATATGAGTTACAGTTCTCAAAATCGCATGTGTTTCATGATATTTTTTTCAAATGGCGATCTGATTTGATCTCAACTTTTATTTTAAAATTGTGTAGATTTGTCGTGTTAACAATATGCCAGTCAGAAACACCGAAACCCCTTCCACAATAAAAAGTTTGGATCCTTGATGTGAAAAGTACCAAAATGACATGGTAAACTTCTTCCGATTTTCAGCGACTTGTTTGGGATTTTGAACAGTTGGTTATTAAAAATTGTAAATTAAGAGTCCTTCAGTTTAAAAACAAAAAAAAGTTTCCAGAAATTGGTCAAGAAAGAACTGAAATACAGGGAAAATAAAAAAGTGGATTACTTTTGGGACAACCTAATAGAATTTTCAAATTTTCAAGTCTTTTTTTGGAAAATGTTAACGAAAAATAGCAAATTTTTGATCCCAAAATCCAAATTTTCTATTCAATTAATCGTTTTTTTTTCAGCTCGAGCTTGAAGAAGGAGTAATCTCATCACTACGATTCCAAAGGCGATTTCCAAAGGCTTCATTTTTTACAATTTTTCTTTCTCTCTTTTTTCCCCACCTCGATTTTTTTTTGTATTTTCTCTCCTTCTCTGTGGTTTTCCCGTTTTTTGGCTTTTTTGGTGTCCTTAAAGAGATGCTCATGGATATATAAATTATTTAGTTTTTATGGGTTTTTTTCATGGATAGACAGACGGACAGGGGATGTTTGATGATAACTTGGAGTTCTAGAATTTTGGATTTCTAGCTTTTGAGATTCTGTATTTTAAGCGATTCAGGGATTCGGTTATGTGACATTTCGCAACTTTTGTCGGCTACAGAACGTCATGGTTTCCAAATGTCGGGGTTGCGAAACGTCGTGGTTGCGAAATGACACGGTTGCGAAACGTCCCAATCACAAAAATTTGTGATGGCGAAATATCAAGTTGTTAAACGTGTCGGTTGCGAAAGGTTACGGTTGCGAAATATCGAAGTTGTGAAATGTCCCGGTTGCAGAACGTCCAGGTTGCGAAATGTCTTAGTTGCGAAATTACTGGTTGCGAAATGTCCCAGTTGCAAGACGTCATGGTTTTCGAAATTTCGTAGTTGCGAAATGTCGTGGTTACAAAATGTCCCAGTTGCGAAATCGCATTATTGCAAAAGGTCCTGGTTGCGAAATGTCATAGTTGCGGAATGTCTCGGTTACAAAATGTCATGGTTGGGAAATGTCACGGTTGCGAAACGTCTTGGTTGCGAAATGTCGGGGTTGCGAAATGAAACGGTTGCGAAACGTCTTGGTTGCGAAATTTCATAGTTGCGGAATGTCTCGGTTGCGAAATGTTGTAGTTGCGAAACATGGAAGTTGCGAAACGTCTTGGTTGCGAAATGTCATAGTTGCGAAATGTCCCAGTTGCAAAACGTCCCGGTTGCCAGATAATCAAAGATTCAGAAATTTTTAAAAATTTCACGTCCATTTTTGTCCTAATTTTATCCCACACACTATGCCAACACCACTCCTCTTCCTCCTCCACAAAAATCAGTTTCAAAAATTCCAAATTTAAAAAAAATGCAACCCTTTCATCGTCAATGTCTTCTAATTCTACATGCTTTGCTGGATGTCACTATCACTTTTTTCTATTCGGGTCTCGACTGGAAATTCATGGATTACTGTACCTCTCCAATCGATTTCATCATCGTTTGCCTGATACGCCAAACTGTGATACAGTATGCCCTTCAATTGGCTCAAAATCGGGAATTTGAAAAGTTGAAAAACAAAATGTTCCCATTTTTCGTCATTGGAATTTTGACTCATGCGATTACGGTATTCAAGGTTCTAGTTTTGGATCATTTTGGAGTTCTAGAACGGCATCCGGAATACTATAAATGTGCAAATTGGTCAGTTGTGTTCTCGTTCACAATGCCACAAGCGATTTGGTTTTTATTGGTGGAAAAGGAGGACAAAAAATTGGAGAGAGAGGGTGATGGTGGTGAGTAGTATTGCCGATTCAAAAATTTCAAAGTTGCGAAATGCCATGGTTGCCAAATGACCGGTTGCGAAATGTCCTGGTTCGGAAACGTCTGGCTACTAAATATCCTGGTTGCGAAATGTAATTGTTGTGAAATAGTCAGTTTCGAAATGTCCCGGCTTCCAAATGTCGAAATTTCAAAAGTCGCGGTTTCAAAGTGTCCCGGTTGCGAAATGTCACAAATCCTTTTTTTCAATAATGTTGTATCAACTTAACATTGCTACGCAGCTAATTGCAGATCTTTTTCTAAAACATTGTCCACTATTGCCAATTTGAAAAATCGCACAAAAGAAAATTTCGAAGTGTAGAAACTTTTTAGGCTCCGCCCACTTTTACAAATTACTGTAAGGGGAAACTGTTGTGGGCGGCGCGTTTTGACAAATTTTTCATAGTGATTTCTTTGAATAGATAATAGAGGAAATTTTTCGCAAAATTTCTGAACTTTGAAGCAATAAATTTCGAAACTGTTGACATTTTGAAACGAAACATTTTGAAAGCCGGACTTTTCGAAACCTGAAACTTTGAAGCCGCCACATTTCTACACCGGAGCTTCTGAAACCAAGCCGTTTCGCAACCAGACATTTTTGAACTATGAAGTTTTGAAACTAGACGTTTCGAAACAAAGACATGTTGCAACCCGACACTCTGGAATCGAACATTTCCGAATCGGATATTTTGAAACTATGACATTTCGAAACCAGAACTTTCGAAACCGAGACATTTCGAAACCGAGAAATTTTGAAACTGTGACATATTAAAACCCGAATATTTCAAAACCAAGACATTTTGCAACTGCAATGTTTCATAACCGGGACATATCGTATCCAGGCATTTCGCAACTAATATATTTCGAAACTGCTACGTTCTGTAACTGCAACATTTCAAAACCCGAAAATTTTAAAACCAAAACATTTCCCAACCAGATATTTCGAAACTATGACATTCTGAAACTGCGAATTTTTGATACAACGAGTTTCTGAAACAGGACATTTCAAAACCGCAACATTTCGAACCCAAAACATTTTACAAATTTTCAGATCCCGTTTCCTTCCTGGACATCTGGAACATCTTCTGGTCGAGTGCCCGTCCCCATTGGAAATGGTTTCTTCCTGCGTATTGTTGGATGATTCTACAGTATACTTGTGAGTTACTAGAAAAATTCGGAACCAGATGTTTTGAAACAGCGACAGTTTGATATTTTTCCAAGAAAATTTGAGGATAAATTTTTGAATTTAAAAGTCTCTCTACTTTTCCAGTACTCAACCATGAAATATCCCTCCTCAATGGGCTGGCGGATCAGCTGAAATCTTTTGCATCCAATGTAGCCCCTCAAATCAAAACCGAAGCCTTTGACACGGACACTATTACCCAACAAGAACCCTTTCAAAATTTGGCTTGGTACTGTACCAAAATCCTCTTGGCTTATTTCGTCGGAAGATCCCTCAAATACCGTAGTACCATCGATTTAGATTGTGCGAAAGAGTTGACTTCTGGAGATCTTCGGAAGAGAATTCACAAGGTCTTGGTTCATCAATCAATTTCATTTTTTGATGAGCATTCAACTGGAGAATTGATGTCTAGACTGGATAGTGGCTCGATATCGAGAAATGTTCCCGATCATATTGACAAGTTTGTTCGGAATGTTATTGTGATTTATGGAGCGTTGCCATTTTTGTTGGAGAGGTCTTGGCAGTTGACACATTTGACTCTGCTGGCATTTCCAGTGACAATTTTGATGGATATTTATATGGAAGAAGGGACGAAGGTAAGGAGGGTCAAGTTTGAGGGATTGGAAAAGTGGTTCTAAGCATAAGCCTCTAAGCCTATAAGCCTCTAAGCCTCTAAGCCTAAGCCTCTTAGCCTAAGCCTCTAAGCCTAAGCCTCTTAGCCTAAGCCTCTGAGCCTAAGCCTCTTAGCCTAAGCCTCTTAGCCTAAGCCTCTAAGCCTAAGCCTCTAAGCCTAAGCCTCTAAGCCTAAGCCTCTAAGCCTAAGCCTCTAAGCCTAAGCCTCTAAGCCTAAGCCTCTAAGCCTAAGCCTCTAAGCCTAAGCCTCTAAGCCTAAGCCTCTAAGCCTAAGCCTCTAAGCCTAAGCCTCTAAGCCTAAGCCTCTAAGCCTAAGCCTCTAAGCCTAAGCCTCTAAGCCTAAGCCTCTAAGCCTAAGCCTCTAAGCCTAAGCCTCTAAGCCTAAGCCTCTAAGCCTAAGCCTCTAAGCCTAAGCCTCTAAGCCTAAGCCTCTAAGCCTAAGCCTCTAAGCCTAAGCCTCTAAGCCTAAGCCTCTAAGCCTAAGCCTCTAAGCCTAAGCCTCTAAGCCTAAGCCTCTAAGCCTAAGCCTCTAAGCCTAAGCCTCTAAGCCTAAGCCTCTAAGCCTAAGCCTCTAAGCCTAAGCCTCTAAGCCTAAGCCTCTAAGCCTAAGCCTCTAAGCCTAAGCCTCTAAGCCTAAGCCTCTAAGCCTAAGTCTCTAAGCCTAAGCCTCTAAGCCTAAGCCTCTAAGCCTAAGCCTCTAAGCCTAAGCCTCTAAGCCTAAGCCTCTAAGCCTAAGCCTCTAAGCCTAAGCCTCTAAGCCTAAGCCTCTAAGCCTAAGCCTCTAAGCCTAAGCCTCTAAGACTAGGCCTCTAAGACTAAGCCTCTAAGCCTAAGCCTCTAAGCCTAAGCCTCTTAGCTTAAGCCTCTTAGCTTAAGCCTCTACGCATACGCCTCTCAGCCTAAACCTCTAAGCCTAAGCCTCTGACCCTAAGCCTCTACGTCTAAGCCTCTAAGCATGTCTCCTTCTTCTTCAGATCCTTTTTCTTCCAGAAACTGTCCAAAAAAGTGAGCGATGCCAACGAGGTAGTCCAAACCGTCGCCAATGAGTCCCTAGCCACTATTCGAAACGTTCGATCGTGCGGAGCCGAGAGAATCGAGTGCCAAAAATATTCCACTAAAATTGATAACCTGGTAAATCTTTGTATGAGGAGAACCCATCAAGTCAACTATCATCATTGGCTAGAGAATACGGTTTGGGTGGTGGAGCATGCGATGGTCTTCTTCTTGGGAGCATATTTGACATATTGTGGACGGATGACTGGTGATCGATTCTTTTTCTATTTTTGGTATCGACATAGGTTGATGAATGCGTTGTTGGTGAGTTTTTTTGGGACGTTTTGAAACCGGGAGAATACAGAAATTTTTGGAACCAGAAAGTAACTTTTTTTCTGAATTTCTAAATCCAAGAATAGTTCTTACAGAAACGATAACATACATTCATTGGCTATGGGTAATTTTGTAACTGGTCATTTTAGAACTGCGACATTCGGCAACTACGCTTTTTTAAAACCAGACATTTTGTAACCGAAAATATACTGTTTCATTACGGGCAAGATAGCCTAAAGTTGTTGACTCTTTAATTTTGTATTGTCTCCAATAGCCTAAAACAGCCAGATTAAAAAAAGTTGCGGAACGTCTCGGTTGCAAAGTGTCCTGGTTGTGAAATGTCATGACTGCAAAATATTGTAGTTGCGAAATGTAATTGTTGCGAAATGGCTAGTTGCGAAACGTCGTAGTTGCAAAATGACAACTTGCAAAATGTCTTGGTTGCGAAATGTCGTAGTTGCAGAATGTCCTGGTTGCGAAATGTCGTAGTTGCGAAATGATTAGTTGCAAAATGTCTAATTAAGAACTGTCGTAGTTGTAAAACGTTCGATTGCAAAGCCATTCCATAACTAGTTGAAAACTGTTCTGGTTGCCAAATGACCGGTTGCGAAATGTCCTAATTCTCAAACCCCTATTTTTCAGGCCTTCCACGGTCTTCACACCGACGTCATCACAACCATCGTAGACTCTACAAAAGTCGTCAATCTCTTGCGTATGGCACCAGAACCATACGGCTCCGCTAAACCACAGATCACCGGTCATATTGAATTCCAAAACGTTCACTTTTCCTACCCCACGCGAAAGTCCGTCAGTGTCCTCAATGGCATCAACTTGTCCGTTGAGCCCGGCAAAATTCTGGCACTGGTGGGCCCCAGTGGTAATGGAAAAACAACTATTGTGTCTTTGCTTCAACGCTTCTACACTCCGACTTCTGGAAGGATTCTAATAGATGGTATGGACATTGGGAAGATTGAGCATTATCACTTTCATCAAAATGTGGCCCTGGTGGCTCAGGAGCCGGCTCTGCTGAGTGGAACAATAAGAGAGAATATTTTGTATGGATTGGAAACTTTTGATGAAAAGATGATGCTCGAGGCCGCCCATAAAGCAAATGTACACGAATTCGTCTCGAAATTCGATCAGGGTTACGATACTTTGTGTGGAGAGAAAGGTGTACAAATGTCTGGCGGTCAAAAACAGAGAATCGCCATTGCCAGGGCCCTAGTGAGGAATCCAAAGGTATTGATTCTGGATGAGGCCACATCTGCACTAGACGCAGAATCGGAGGAGTTGGTTCAAGAGGCTCTCGAGCGATGCTCCAAAGGGATGACGGTTATTGTGATTGCTCATCGTTTGGCTACAGTAAGACGGGCGAATCGAGTTGCTGTGATTGAGAATGGAGCGGTGGTGGAGATGGGGAGTCATGAGGAATTGATGGAGGCTCGAGATGGAGTTTATCGGAGATTGGTGGAGAAACAGTTGAATGTTATTTGATTTTATTTTTAATAAAGAAGTGAATTTTTTGGTTGCGAAACGTCTTAGTTGCGAAATATTGTATTTGTGAAATGACAGGTTGCGAAATGACTAATTGCAAAATGCCCCAGTTGCGAAAGTTCGTAGTTGCGAAATGTCGTAGCTATGGAACCTCGTAGATGCAAAATGACCGGTTGCGAAACGTCTTAGTTGCGAAGTGTCATGAAGGTCAAACTTCCTAGTTGCGAAACGTCGTGCTTGCGAAATTGAGTAGTTGCGAAGTGTCCTAGTTGCGAAACGGCTGGTTGCAAAATTTTATAGTTGCCAAGTGTAGTGGTTGCGAAATATCGTAGTTGCAAAATGAAGTAGTTGCTAAATTACAAGCTGAAAAATGACTTGTTGCTGGGTGTCCGGGTTGCGAAATGAGTGGTTGCGAAATGTCATAGTTGTTAAATGACGTGGTTGCGAAGTGTCATGGTTGCGAAATGACTGGTTGCGAAATGACTTGTTCAGAAATGTCGTAGTTGTGAAATGACATGAGTTGTAAAACGTCATAGTTATGAAATCACTGGTTGCGAAACGTCGTGGTTGCGAAATTGAGTAGTTGCGAAGTGTCCTAGTTGCGAAATGGCTGGTTGAAAAATTTTATAGTTGCCAAGTGTCACGGTTGCTAAAGGACTGGTTGTAGAATGTCCTAGTTAAGAAATGTCCTAGTTGCGAAATGACTAGTTGCGAAAAGGCTAGTTACGAAATGTCTTAGTTGCTAAATGTCACGGTTGTTAAATGACGTGGTTGCGAAATGTGGCGGTTGTGAAATGACTGGTTATGAAATGTCGTGGTTTCAAAGTTTTTTAGTTGCCAAGTGTCACGGTTGCGAAATGTCGTAGTTGTGAAATATCGAGTTTGCGAAACAGCTGGTTGCAAGAAGTCATAGTTGCGAAACGTCATAAGTTTATTTACAAAAATCCAAAAAATTATTCTTTAAATTTCCAATATCAACCAACAGTCGATGATTGATGAGTGGTGCTGATTTTTGACTGTCTTCCCATATTTTTGCCTGAAACCAAAACTTTTTTTCATTTCAAATTCCCGCCCAAAACCTACAAAGTACAGTATTCCTGAAATCGCGGATCATAAAAATGGCAACCAACGCATCCAGGGCCGGATAGAATCCTGCGTAGACACTTGGCGCATTTGACCATTTTCCAATACTAATCGAAAACATTGGAAGGATATAGAGACCTCCAACTGGAGCAAACAGGATGCATAGAGGGATTAGGGTCTGAAATTTGAGATTGGTGGCCTAGGTTTGGGATTCTAGTCCACCTGGAACACTAGAGCTTTGAAAAGTTGATTGTTGAGTTCCTTGGTCTTTTGGCTCATTGAGCCGCCGACACTTCCCATTTTTTGGTAAGTTTTCCAGCCGCAAATGAGCATTGTGAGAAAGCAGGATTGCTGAAAATCAAAGATCGGTTGGACTTAGGCTTAAAGGCTTTAGGCTTGGAGGCTTCAGGCTTAGAGGCTTCGGCTTAGAGGCTTCGGCTTAGAGGCTTAGGCTTAGAGGCCGAGGCTTAGAGGCTAAAGCTTAGAGGCTTAGGCTTGGGCTCAGGAGCAGGCTTCAGACTGCGCCATTTGGGCTGAGGCGGATTAGGCTTAGGCTTAGGCTTAGAGGCTTAGGCTCAGAGGCTTAGGTTCAGAGGCTTAGACTCAGAAGCCGAGGCTTAGATGATTAGGCTTAGGGGCTTAGGGTTAGAGGCTTAGGCTTGGATAATTAATACTTACCATAATCCCACAAAGTGTAAACGCTCCAATAAAATCAATGAAGGAGATTACAAATTCGTCAGATGAGTTGGTGTACTGTAACTCGAAATTGGAGTTCGAAAAAAATTCTAAGGCTTACATAATACAACGCCGCAATGTATCCGAGCTTTGATGTGTCCTCAGAATACATTTGATTAATGGATTGTCTGGAATTTTACTTTTTTATCAATGGCTAAAAACACTTGTTTACCTCATGTACTCCTCCTTAACATCAGTGGGTCCCAACAAGACTATAATAGTGAAATACCACAAAACCGAGTAAAAAAGTGGTACCAAATAAACGCGGAGAAGTTTATAGCCTTGGAATTGGTGTATGTTTTGGGGCCTGAAATTTTATGTTTTCTCTTAAAATTTCTGGATTGGTAAACCTGCAAATGGCCACGTAGCGATAAACAAAATGAGTTGCCAGAAGAGATACACAAAGTCCAAAGCTAGCGCAGTAGAGGCCCATCAAGATGAGGCCGACGGACTTTTGGTATTTGAGAAAACTGTCGATGTAGATGAAGAAACAGGCTCCGTAGAGGTAGATGACCTGGAAAATTGAGAAGTAAGCCAAAGCCTCTAACATGTATTGTACCCCAAATGATATTGGGCTTTTGGGTCGAGTGTAGGTCCAAAAGAACAAGCACAAAAAGTTATCTAATTGGGTAAATTTTTTTCTGGAGGATATCAACGGTGTTCGAGAAAACCCACTTTTTCTAAAATTTTGATGAAACTCAAATTGCGCAACTTCAAAAGCTCATTTCTCAGCTCATTCTTGACCGATTTTCGAAAACAAAGATGTATTATAACAAGCAAACAATATACTTTTCAATTCATAAACAAAATTACAGTTATCAATTTTCAGCTCAAAGATATAGCTTGAAAACTGGCAAGTGCCAAGTCTCAAGTAATGCCTAACAAAAAAGTGTGCTGCTATATATTTCTAAAAACAAATTAAAATGAAAGAGAATAATCAAATTACTACAAAAACATTTTAAATTATAGGGCTCACCGTCCATTTAAGAAAAATAATTTTGATTGAAACAATTTTTTTCTGGATTTTTTTCGGAAAAAGCATTCTTTCTACAATAGTGGAAACTAAACATTTAAAAAATGTTAATGTCAATCGATTCAACTTGTTTCAAGCTTTCCAAAAAGTGTTAAAACATAATTTTATCTTCAATATGAAGCATTTTGTGAGAGGTCAAAGTTGCCACATTGAATTCAAGCCAAGCTCAATAGACCACAAATGAGAGTTTACCATTTCCGATTTTTCCAGTTTTTGATATATTTTTAGTTGTTTTCAATTGTTTTTGACGCATTTTCAGTTCTTCTGGTCGTGTTTTAATGATTTTCGGGGATTTTCGATTTCTAATTTCCCATGCTATTTTTTAAGAACCGCCAAAGGGCATACTGTGTGGCGAAAAGTATGACTAGTGCAAAAACCGAACCAGAAGAACTGAAAATCCGTCACAAACAATTGAAAACAACTAAAAATACACCAAAAACTGAAAAAATCAAAAATGGTAAACTCCGATCATTTGTGGTCAACTGTAGCTTGGCTTGAGTTCAATGTGGCAACCTTGATCATTTAGGTCTTATTCATTTTTTTTCCTCCTTTTTGTTTATGAGTTAAAAAATATATTGTTTGCTTGTAATAATACATTTTAGTTTTTAAAAATCGAGCTGAGAAATGAGCTTTCGAAGTTGCGCAATTTGAGTTTCATCAAAATTTTAGAAAAAGTGGGTTTTCTCGAACACCGTTGATATCCTCCAGAAAAAAATTTACCCAATTAGATAACTTTTTGTGCTTGTTCTTTTGGACCTACACTCGACCCAAAAGCCCAATATCTTTTGGGGTACAATACATGTAAGCCTAAGCCTCTAAGCCTAGGCCTATAAGCCTAAGCCTCTAAGCCTAAGCATCTAAGCCTAAGCCTCTAAGCCTGAGCCTCTAAGCCTCTAAGCCTCTAAGCCTCTAAGCCTCTAAGCCTCTAAGCCTAAGCCTCTAAGCCTAAGCCTCTAATCCTAAAAACTTACCGGCTGTGTGAAAATCTCAATAACCGCATAAACCACTGAAAATAGTGCATACGACATCATGATATGTTTATAAGCTCCAAGTCGACTTGAGGATTTTGTCATGATCAACCATAGTAATACCAAATTTGTAATAACGGTAAAAACAAAGCCAAAATATTGCGGAATTTGCAAATAGAGATGCATTTTGTGAAGTCTAGTGGGGGAAAATTGCACATTTATATACCAAAGTAAAAATTTTGTAGTTGATTTGGGTGAAAAACAATGATGATTAATAAGGGGAAAAATTCACTACAATGTGCATTTTTCAGAAAAAGCAAAAGATATTATTGTGATTTTTGATTATGGAAAAAAGTGACTCAACATTTTCAAAAATCCCTATTAGTCACACACTTTAAAGTTACATAGATCAAAATTTTGAGATGTGGCCTAACTTTGGAGTTTGGGATTCTAGGCCACCCTTCAATCTCCACTGGTATAATTCGACGATCTTCGAGCAGGAGTGATTCTCGATTTTTTCTCCGATTTTCTACCTGAAAATCACACTATTCACCTATTTTTCACCAAAAAAAAAATTGTTCAGCTCACAAAGTACAGTATTCCTGAAATCGCGGATCATAAAAATGACAATCAACGCGTCGATGGCTGGATAGAAACTTGCATATAATGTAGAGAGGTTTCCGAGCTTTCCAATTTCAATCGAAAACATTGGGAGAACTAGAAGAGAGCCAACTGGGAGAAACATGGTGCATAGGGGGATTAGAGTCTGAAAATTTGGAAATTGATGGATTAAATTGAGATTTGCGGCTAAAGGACGTTTTAGAACCAGACATTTCGCATCCATTTTTTTGATTATTAAGGAACTTGTAAGAAAAACAGTTTCAAAATAATCAGTTACAAAACGTCGTAGTTGCGAAGTGTCCCGGTTTCTAAATGATCGGTTGCAAGACGTTACAGTTGCAAAATGACTTTTCCTGAAATTTCATGGTTGCAAAAAGTCGTAGTTGCAAAGTGGGCTCCGCGACATTATCGCGGAGAATTTCGCAAACAAATGTAAAATATTTCGCAACTGGCCATTTTGCAACCAGCCATTCCGCAACTCCGACATTCACCTGAAGCACTAGTGTCCTAAAAAGTTGACTATTCAATTCCCTGGTCTTTTTGCTCATCGTCTCCTCAACACTTTCCATTTTTCGATACGTTTTCCAGCCGCAAATTATCATTGTGAGAATCAAAATTTGCTGAAATTCATAATCAATCTTGTAATTAGAAACATAGTCTAACCATAATTATGCAGACTAAAAATGAAGCTAGAAAATCCATCCAATTGATGATCAGTTGTCCAGATGGGTTTTGGTACTGAAAGTTCGAATTTTTTCCCACTTTGCCTTCAACTCACATAATAAAACGCTGAAATGTAACCAAGTCTAGAAGTGTCATCCTCATAATTTTCGAACACCGAATCTCTGTGAAACCAAGGAAATCCTAGATATTTTACGTATTTGCTTACTTCAAGAACTCAGTTTTCAGATCAGACATGTTCATTCCATAATGAACATCGAGGTACCAAAAAATTGAAATTGAAAATGGGATAGTGTAGAAGAGAAGAAGATTGAAGCCTTCGAAGTATTTCATGTTTTGGGGTCTGGAAGTTAGAGATTTGAAAATTTGAGAATCCAAGAATCCAAGAATCCAAGAATCCAAGAATCCAAGAATCCAAGAATCCAAGAATCCAAGAATCCAAGAATCCAAGAATCCAAGAATCCAAGAATCCAAGAATCCAAGAATCCAAGAATCCAAGAATCCAAGAATTCAAGAATCCAAGAATCCAAGAATCCAAGAATCCAAGAATCAAATTATCCAAAAATCCAAAAATTCCAAACCTGCAAATCGCCACAAATCTGTACACAAAATGAGTTGTCAACAGTACACAACACAGTCCAAATGTGGCACAGTATAGGGTGACAAGATGATGGGAAATCGTTTTTTCGAATTTTAGAAAACTATCCACATAGACAATAAGACATGCTCCGGATGCGTGAACGATCTGGAAGTTTGGGTTTGAAAAGTAAAAATTTTTAAGGGGTTTTTTTTTGAAAAACTAAACATCAGTTCTATTGGAAAAAATTTCCTCATATATCTGGATCCAGTAAAAGAGCTGTAATCTGCTCAGTTTTTTAGATATCGGAAATCTGAACATACAGTGGCGGAAAATGATGAGTGTCACTTTACATTTTCGTCTGTAACTTTGTTCAAATATGTTCAATCAACACGAAAAAAAAAACGAAAATGTAAAGTGACACTCACCATTTTCCGCCACTGTATGCGCATAAAGGTAGTTGAATTTCTAATCTTTCTGTAAACCTTTCATACTAATTGGTTAATTTTGAGCTAATGTAAGTTACAGTGACAGGCAGACTAGCGACAAAGGGAAATCATTGGTCGTTTTGTTTAGTAAAGCAAACGAGCTCTAAGCATCTAAGCCTAAGCCTCTAAAGCTCAGCCTCTAAGCCTAAGCCTTTAAAGGTAAGCCTCTAAGCCTAAGCCTCTAAGCCTAAGCCTCTAGAGCTAAGCCTCTAAGCCTAAGCCTCTAAGCCTAAGCCTCTAAGCCTAAGCCTCTAAGCCTAAGCCTCTAAGCCTAAGCCTCTAAGCCTAAGCCTCTAAGCCTAAGCCTCTAAGCCTAAGCCTCTAAGCCTAAGCGTTTAAGCCTGAGCCTCTAAGCCTAAGCCTCTAAGCCTAAGCCTCTAAGCCTAAGCCTCTAAGCCTAAGCCTCTAAGCCTAAGCCTCTAAGCCTAAGCCTCTAAGCCTAAGCCTCTAAGCCTAAGCCTCTAAGCCTAAGCCTCTAAGCCTAAGCCTCTAAGCCTAAGCCTCTAAGCCTAAGCCTCTAAGCCTAAGCCTTTAAGCCTGAGCCTCTAAGCCTAAGCCTCTAAGCCTAAGCCTCTAAGCCTAAGCGTGCACTTACCGGTTGTGTCAATATCTCAATAACTGCATAGACCACTGAAAACACTGCATATGACATCATGACATACTTATACGACCCAAATCGATTACCAGATTTGGTCATGATTAAATACAGTAAGAATAGATTTGTGAGTTCCGTTATAAGAAATCCGGTATATTGGGAGACTTGAAGTAAAAGGGGCATTTTTTCTTATTATCTGTTTTCAAAAAATGGCTAGGAAAGGAAAAATGAGATTTTCTATTAAACTTGTGAGTAGATTGATCAGTAAGCAGCACATGGCCAATAGCTAACCTAATCATTTATAAATTGGATTTTCAGACTTTTTTTCTAATATCTTTTTTTGCTTTATTTATCAAGAAAAATACCCGGAAACTTAATTTCCAAAACATAAAAGTTAATGATCAGCAGAAACCGAATACTGTACTCCAGAAGTGGTGGTACTGAAGGTGACTTTCCTCCCGCGATGACCTGAAAACATTGCTCATCTTAAAAAAATCTCCTTTCGATTTGAAGTAAAGGAGGCTTACACATAACAGCTTCTCGAAAATCTCGAATCATGAAAATCGCAATTGTGGCGTCGAGAGCCGGATAAATCCCAGCGTTCAGACTTGGAGCATTGGCAAAAGTTCCGACGCTGATGGAAAACATGGGAAGGATTACGAGAAGGCCAACTGGGGTGAACATGGTTAGCATTGGGACGAGCGTCTGGAAAAGAGGAGAGGATTGGTTTGGCAACTAGGACGTTTCGCAACCAGTCATTTCGCAACCATTAAATTTACCACAACAATTTGAACAAGGCTTACCTGCAAGATCAGTGTCCGAAACAATTGATTATTGAGCTCTTTCGTCTTGAAACTCATCGAAGACCCGACACTTTGCATTTTCCTGTATGTCTTCCATCCACATACTAATATGACTGTTATAAATAGACCCTAGAAGACAAGGTTCTTTTTTAGATTCATCTCGCTATCAAAAACTCACCATAATTCCACAGATACAGAAGCAAGATACAAAGTCCGACCAGCACACTATAGTCTGCCCATTAGTGTCCGGGTACTGTAACTATTGAACATTTTTTGAATCCAACTTTCAAAAAAACTCACATAATATAGCACTCCAATATACCCCAGCTTCGAGGTGTCTTCATCATAAATTTGCTTCGCAGGTATTCTGAAAGTTCGAGTTTGGAAAACAGTTCTAAAATAAGTATGCCAACCTGGTGTACTCTGCTTTGACATCAGATGGTCCTAATGGAATATAGGCAATTAGAAACCAAGTAACGGAGAAAATGATTGGGAGAATGTAGATTTTTATGAGTTTAATGCCATCAAATTGGCTGAGAGTGTTGGGTCTGAAAAAAAGCCCAGTCAAAAATTGCTTTTCTGCCCTTCAAAATCATGATTTCTGAATCAATCTTTATACCAAAATTTAGAGCTTGACAAAACCTACAAAATGGTACCAAAAATCAACTGTCTCAGTTTTTGTTTTTAGCTTGCAAGGCCAAGTGTTCTACAATCTTTTGACAAAAAAACTGAGACAGCCAATTCTTTTGATTTTAGTACTATTCTGTAGATCTTTTTAAATATTACATTTTGTTATAAAGATGTTAATTGTGAAATTTTGATTTGAAGAAGATCGCCCACCTGCAAATCGCCCAATATCGGTAAACAAAATGGGCGGCTAGGAGTGACACGCATAAACCGAAACTAGCGCAGTAGAGGCAGACAAACGGTTGAGCAATGTGTTTGTAGTGTTTGAGAAAGCTATCAGCGTAGACGAGCAAGCTAGCGCCGTGTAGATGCATTATCTAGAAATAGAGATTTTCCAAAGAATTTTTTCAGGGCCTTTGAGGGCCCCGGCTCACCGGCTGTGTCATGATCTCCACAACTGCATAGATCACAGAAAATATGGCATACGATAGCATCACATATTTATAATTTCCCAATCGTTTCGAACCTTTTGTAACTATCAACCATAACAAGAGCAATGTGGATATTTCAGTCGCAATGAACCCGAAATATTGGGCGACTCGGAGAACCAATGGCATCGTCATTTTTAGGATGAGCAATATTGAGGGATTAGGGTGATTTGAATTTGAGATAAAGCAAGATAAAGAAGTAAGCTGAGCTCACCCAAACACGGAAGGAACAATGACAAGATTTTGTGTGCCTTGTTTTTGCCTTATATAACAACCCGAATTCTTGTTCCTTTTTTCAAAACATCCCTAATGAATACTTCGTCACTGATCAGACACATGTTTATAAAAACGGTATGTCTGATGAAAATAGGCTCAGGAGAGCAAAATAGACCATAAAATCAAATCATTCGGGAGATCTGAAACATTCATAATTGTCTAGACATGACACCACTTGTTGACGAACGTTCTGGGAACCGTGTTGGTGATCAAGAATCGATTCAGAAACTTTAAGGTACAGTAGCTAGATTAGCAGGTACAGTAGTAAGATCTGCAGGCATAGAAGAAGCATTAAGTATCTCAAAGCCTAAGCCTCTAAGCCTAAGCCTCTAAGCCTAAGCCTCTAAACCTAAGCCTCTAAGCCTAAGCCTCTAAGCCTAAGCCTCTAAGCCTAAGCCTCTAAGCCTAAGCCTCTAAGCCTAAGCCTCTAAACCTAAGCCTCTAAGCCTAAGTCTCTGAGCCTAAGCCTCTAAGCCTAAGCGTCTTTTCTGAAATTCTTACAAAAAAGAAACCACTTTTTGAATAATGTATTCATTTATTTAAAAATACATAAATTTGAACAACGATCCATATAAAGCTAACTTGATAAATTATACCCATAACTCAAGGTTTCCAACATTCAAAAAAACTGCCAATTAATAAGTCAACAACACTTCATCTAACAATGGCAACCTAATACTTTTCGGTCTATACAAGCAAATCAAAACGTTCAAATCTCTCTGATCTTTCTGTTGTCTTTCAAGAAGATCGATGACATTCAGAATTTCAGCGAATCTTCCAGGACCTTCAAGTCCGTGGTTGGCCATTGTGTAGTTAAGAAGAGCTACAGTATACTTGGATCGTTCAGCTGCTACGACGCTTCGAGCAGCGGTGGAAATGTCGGGGGCAGCTGGAAAATAAGGAATGTAGGGTTGGCAACAGCGCTCCATTGAAATATTTCAAAAAAAAATTTAGAACCCTGAAGTTACCTGAATTGCACAACAGGATCGCTCGTAGTAGCAAGAACTCAATTTTGTTGCACTTCATTCGAATAAGCGAACTGATTGCTCGTTTCATAATGTCAAATGTGTATTTGTCCATGTACTCCTTGGGTATCCTGAAACGTGACAGTTCCTCATGGCTAAAATGTGCAAACTCCGGTAACCATTTCGGTGGGGCTCCTGGCGTCTGCCCATCGGCTCGTATGAGTTGATCGGTTTTGTTCTCCATGGAAAAGTAGGCTCGTGTGAGATTCGAGACCATTAGGGTGGTGTCACGGCAGAGGTAGTACTGAAATGAGTTTAGGTTTTTTCGTAGAAAGTTTGACCGACCGCCAGCCGACTGCTAGCCGAACATGAAACCCTATCAAATTTTGAAGACTAGCGCGATCTCAAATTGATAGAGTGACATGCAGAAATGCATACTTTCGCTATGGTCCATCGGCTCACGGTCGGCTCAAGGTCGACTTGGCCGGCTCACGGTCTGCGATCGCCAATTTTCGACCAACCAAAATGTATTTCTCACCCTATCATTTTCCGATAACTTATTGAAAAAGTCGAACGTCTTGGCAAGCTCCACAATCATTAGCAAATCGTACATCAACCATTTTTTCACATTCGACGGGAGGATTTTCGGGGACCCTGGGTTTGGGTTCGGTTTCCGGGCCTCGGCAATAACTTCCGGTGTTAGGGGCCAACCGGGCATAGGCTGAAAAATTGGGTGATGTTTTGGAACTAGCTACTATTCTGCTACTGGCGGCAACTCAAGGCTGTAAAACTGCCGGCTCGCGGCGGGCCCTGGAGCCTGGTGCTACTGTAAGAGCCCTCGTAAGCCCTGGGCCGGCCAAGAAATCTCCTTGCGGCTAAAAACTTACCCCAAATCGATCGCCATATCCAATCTTTGATATCTCGTCTTTGACTGCGTCTTTTAATGTCGGGAAAGTCATAGGATTATAAGCACAATCTCGAAACGCATCGGTTTTTAGGTCAAGGTTCACTAGATGCTTGATGAGGTCCGCCACTTGAGCTTCAATGGATTTTGGGGGTTCGGTTATCTGAAAATGTGAAAATTGGTTCGAATTCTGAATCCTAGAGGCCATGTGGATATTAACGGGGCTTAAAAAGGTATTTTGGACCTTCTGGATTAGATAGCAAGTCAGCTGAATTAAAAACGCAGGGAAGATATGGGGCACTCCCGAGGATCCCGTTGTCCCTATAGAAGCCCATTGCATCTAACAAGTCTAGTAGTCTTTTTTGTGCCCCAGGGAACCCCGGCTCCGTCGAAAAGGACCTTGGATCACATGGACGATACCAATTCAAAATGGTCTGTATCACCAAAACTTTGAAAAACTCACCCTCGGCAAAACCACTACTTCATTCCCAGAACTTGCTGGTTCTTCGTTCGACAAACTTTCTTTATGCTTCCTCAATTCCGATTGAATTCCCAATGAATTCATTCCGGTATCCACACATCGTTTGTAGCGACATGCTCGGCATTTTGGGACGGCGTCTGAAATTAATTTGGATGCTGGGATTTTACGGCTTAAAACATTTGTAGTCTCGAAATTTTGCTATAGGCACAGTGTCCCTAATGGCTGAGTCATTCTAGCGGAAATGGGCGCAGCCACCAAGGAAGTAAGGAGGCAGCGTGTTAATCGCTAAATACTGTCCACTAATTAGCTATCTGCATAAGGGATCCCCCAAAAAACTTTTCGGTTATAAGATGTGGCCGACCAACTGGGTCCACGACAGCCGGCCGGTGGCCAAACTTTTCAGCGCGAAGGCCAAGCCGACCGTTCGGCGCGATTATTTGACAGCTTAACTTAAAAGTTCAAAAATTTGGTCGGCTATTGGTCGGTCTGCCGGCCGTCATTTTTTTACCGCAATTAATACTAAAGAAAAACTCACCACCAGGCTCAAAACCTTTATAACACTCCATTCCATCATCACATTTGTACACAATTTTCTCAATGGTGACACGTCGGAAAAATGATTTACAGCCGTTGCAAGATGCTACCTGAAATCAAAGATCGTATTATACAGTAATCTAATTTAAAGGTGGTGTGCGGGTTTTCAACATAAGGGCTCAAATGGGGTAAAAATACAAGTATTTTCATAATATCGTGATGAAAACGCACAAAAAAATTTCTTACGGCGGCAAAACGCCGTCAAAGTGCGATTTTTTGGTACGGTAGTGGTCCCTGATGGAAGAGCTGGCCTAGCTTTTTCCGCTAGTCCGCGGGCCGCCGACGCGGCGAAATTCGCATATTTTCCCGAAATTTTCAATTTTTTAGCCAATTTGCGGATAAATTATCAGTTTTTCTGCATAATATGTTAGAAAATCACCTGACAAAGCTGTCACAAATGAGTTTTCACTGTTTTTCGCTAAAAATAAGCGAAATTCGGTTCGCGAGAAAGGGACCACTACCGTAGTGCAAATCGCACTTTGACGGCGTTTTGCGGCCGTAAGAAATTTTTTTGTGCGTTTTCATCACGATATTATGAAAATACTTGTATTTTTACCCCATTTGAGCCCTTATGTTAAAAACCCGCACACCACCTTTAATTTAAAAACTCACATCATAATGATGTCCCGTGGCCTTTCCATAACAAACTTGACATGAGCTCGGCAAAAATTGATACGGTTTTCCAGACTTTCTATGCGTTTTTGTTTTGCCGCCAGGTGAAAAGGAGATGTCGGTAGGGGCTGGACTGGGATTCGATGAGTTGCTGCTGCTGGGCAAGTCGATTTGGTCGAATTCTACCATTTTTGAGCCTGAAATTAAGATAACATGAGAAATTGAGTTAGGAAGCAAAAAAAAAACGATGTTAAGAGCGGAAAAGTACGGAAGAAAACGGAGAACTGAAAAGTTCAAAATTTGAATAAATGGGCAGAGAAAAACGAGATAAGAAAACTTGAGACGCAAAACTTTATAGAGCATGCGGGGTATATAGGGATGTAAAAATAGAAAAAAAATGAGTGTCTGTGTGTCCAGATGTCCAAAAGTTTATACTGAATAGGAATAACAACAGACTTTAAAAAATTATACATGAAATCAACACTTTAAAGCCAACAAATAGTACCCGTAGTTGTTTTTTTTTTCAAATTTCAAAAATCTACCGTAGTTGCTAACAAGACAACATAACATCATCCAACAACGGTAGCCTAACATGTTTCGGTCGATACAAGAAAATATAAACGTTCACATCTCGCTGATCCTTCTGTTGCCGTTCCAACAAATCAATAATGCTCAAGATTTCAGCGAATCTTCCCGGGCCCTCCACTCCATGATTAGCCATAGTGTAGTTGAGCAAGGCTACCGTATACTTGGCTCTCTCGTTGGAAAGTATCGTTCGAGCAGCTTGCGAGATGTCGGGGGCGGCTGAAATTTCTTTTTGTTGTGGGAAATTTTTTTTTGAATAAAGAAATGATGTACCTGCATTACAAAGAAGGATAGCTCGAAGTAGCAAAAATTCAATTTTCGTGCACTTCATTCGGATCAATGTACTGATTGCTCGCCGCATTATATCCAGTACTAACCTGTCCATGGACTCTTTTGGAATCCTGAAACTAGGTAAATAATTTTTGAGAATTTAAAATGAAAATTCTAACCAAGCTGGCGGGGGTCCCATAGTTTGGCCATCGGCTCGAATCAGCTGATCGGTTTTGTTTTCCAGGGAAAAGTAGGCTCGCGTGAGGTTGGAGACCATTAGGGTGGTGTCACGGCACAGGTAGTACTGAAATAAATTTACATTGTTTTTTGATGGCGGCCAGCTCACGGTCGGCGGGCGCCATTTCAAACAAACAAAAAATATAAGCCCAGTCACTTTTTCTCAGATAAAAAAAACCTATTTAGAATAATTGTAGGGACAGAAGGAATAAATAGTTGTTGGGCTTAAATGCCCACAGGGCCGAATTTTCCTCATGCGCCTTTAAACTTTTAAATTTCCTAGTTTAGCTTTTTTCGTTCGTTTTAGCTTCAAAATTAATTGAAAAAGGATAAGATCCCTTTCGAAGTAGTCATACTGTAAAAATTTGCCCAGAAACAGCAAGGTTAGAATAATGAAATAATTTAAAGGCGCATGGAAAAATTCGACCCTATGAGCGTCCTAAAACTACGGTGAGTTGCAACTATTGATTCAACCTTTTTGAAAGATTTTGAAGTGTTTTAGGTTCACTCTAGAATCCTAAACGTTTGAAATCCTGAATCGTCAAAGTTGCGAAACGACAGGTTCCGAAACGGCACTTCCAACTATAACCCCACTAAATTTTTTTTTCATAAAAACGAACCCTATCACTCTCCGATAACTTGTTGAAAAAGTCGAACGTCTTGGCCATCTCCACAATTGTCAGTAGGTCATACATCAGCCACCGTTTCATATTTGGCGGTAAGATTTTTGGAGACCCCGGATTTGGATTCGGTTTTCTTCCTTCCGCGATAATGTCGGGTGTTAGGGGCCAACCGGGCATTGGCTGAAAATATAAATTTTTTGGTTTTGGTTTTGGGTACTGTTTTCAGCACCGTGGTGGCCGTTCGGGCTCAAAACACAAAAAGTTATTTTGGGCACCTAATACTATCAGTATTTTTAATATGAGTTATTGTAAAACCTCTTATAGATCGACACCCAGAAGACCAATGTTCGGAAATCCGTACGACCGTAATTTTTGTTATTCGTCGGTAAAAATTACAGTAAAAAAAGAAAATTTTGTCAACTACAAAACGCATTATACGAAATTTTCAAAAAAATCTCCAGAATCCATCCAGAAAAGTATCGATATAGTGGTGAATTGGTGCCAAAAATGGAGATTAAATCTCGCCGAAAACAAAACATCGGTCATCCATTTTGGCAAATCTAACCCCCAAACCGTGTATTATGTCAATGGAATTCAAATCAAACCTAAAAACTCGGTTAGAGATCTTGGAATTATTGTGGATAATAAACTGAAATTCGAGAACCACATTAACCAAATTGCCCATACCGCCCTACTAAAATGTCGTCAACTCTTGAAAGTATTCCGCTCCAAGTGTCCTGAATTCTACTTCAAGTTATTCAATACCTATATTCGACCCATTCTTGAATACGGGTGCGAATTATTCTCACCCTCATATAGCCACTTAGCCAATAAACTTGAGTCCCCACTACGCTTTTTCACTAAGAAAGTATTTCAGCGATGTAACATTTCTTACTCTTCATATAGTGATCGTTTAGCTCAGTTCCAAATGAAATCCATATTCCATCGTCGCATTATCCTCATCCTTCGCACCTACCATAAAATCACCATCAATAAATACCACTTCCCTTCACTTTTGACCACAGTCCAACGCACAAAATCTCAGCGACACCCATATATGTTAAGTGTAAAAGGTCCTCGCACCGAGTGCTTCCTGCATGCCAATTTGTCCCTGTGGAACAGAATAACTAAACTTATTCCTGCCAATCTCTGTCCGATGGCGTTTGCGACGCGCCTAGATGCCCTCCCCTTGCCCTCACTCCTCCCCCCCACTTGACCACCTGGACTATAGCTGGTCCAACAGGTCATTTAATCTTATTTGCTCAGTTTCATCCCCTTTTTCTTGTGCCATTTAATTTTGTATACCCTGTGAAGCCAATAAATATATTATTATTCAAAAAGTTCGAAATTTCTCAAAAAAAAAGGTTGATAAACCTATTGGTCCGGTTTCGCTTTGTTAGTGGTCTTACGGTAATTTAAAATTATATATTTTTAGATTTTTTCACTGCAAAAAGAAAAAAAAACTCACCCCAAATCGATCACCGAACCCCAGAATTGATTTCTCTTCTTTAACAGCTTCTTTCAGTGTTGGAAAAACCATAGGATTAAATGCACAATCTCGAAATGTTTCGGTTTTCAGATCAATATGCATCAAATGTTTGATAAGGTCCGCCACTTGAGCTTCTATCGATTTTGGGGGTTCTGCTATCTGAAAATTGATCATTGATATTTTGGAATTTCGAACATTTCTATTTCAATTTCTTTTTATTTCCAGAAAATCGAATAGTTGGGCGGAAGTGAAATTTTCAAAAGTCGGAAGTACAGATTTTAGACCGAACTTAACTTGTCCGATTTTTCAAAAATATGTCAATTTTTCCGAAAATGTTGCCATGATAGGCCTAGAAATCTTGAAAAATGGCCTAGGTTTTCAATTTTTTCCACTTCCCCGACTTTTTGGTTTTGAGTCGGAAGTAGGAAGTAAAATCTCAATGTCGGAAGTCGGAAGGCGGAATTCCACCCAACACTGTACTGTATGTTTAATTTCTCGTTATGTGCATAAGAATGAAAAATTTCTTTTTTTTTATTAAAAAAATTTTTGAGTCAATTTTAGACTACAAAATACTCGCCCTTGGCAACACCACCATTTCATTTCCCGAACATCCCGGCTCTTCCTTCACTAAATTCTCTGCACGCTTTTTCAATTCCGATTGAATTCCCAATGGATTCATTCCAACCTCCACACATCGTTTGTAACGACAGGCTCGACATTTTGGGACTTTGTCTGGAATTTTTTTTTGAATATAATACAAAAAATTAAAAAAACCTACCTCCTGGCTTAAAGCCTTCATAACATTGTCCATTTTTCGAAACTGCTGGACATTTGTAAACCAATTTTTCAATAGTAACCCTGCGGAAGAATGATTTACAACCATTGCAAGACGCCACCTGGAATAATTTGGAGTCTAAAAAACCAATTTTCCAAGTAAAAACTCACATTATAATGGTGTCCTGTGGCTTTTCCATAGCACACCTCACACTCGTCCGGAAGGAACTGAAAAGGTTTTCCGGACTTCCGGAGAGCCCTCGATTTTCCGCCAGGTGAAAGTGAGAGAAGCGTAGGGGCGGGGCTTGGTGTGGAAGAGCAGCAACTGCTGCTCGGCAACTCAATTTCGTCCATTTTTGGGGGATTGCTGGAAAAGAAAGGGTTTGGGGAGAAAGAATTGGAAAATTATGATAAAAAAGAAGGTCAGATTAAGAAAGATGAGAGGCAGAACATAGATTTTTAAAAATTTTAATTTTGAAATCATACTAAACATAAGGAGTAACGACATGAACGGTGTCCAAATTATCTCGAAAAACGAAACTGTTAAAAAATTTCTTCAAAAAGTTATGAAATTTTCTAAAAAACTAGGCATAAAAATTTTTCAAGTTTTATGAAAACTAAATTCAAAAAAGTTTAATTTTCCTTAGCGATAAGGGACGATTACAAATTGTGCTCTATTGAGATTCCTATTGTAAGTTTTTGTATTTTTTCTGAGGCATTTTGTACTCCTCGAGGACAACATAAGTGTGGGAAAAGTTGTCCACGAGGAGCACAAAAACTGAATACAAAAAACTTTGATTTTTTTGCACTAGAAATAAAAATGACAATTAAACTAATTAAATTATGGAACCAAATTTGCAGCCAAGCCAAAATCGCTCAATTTCTATGCAAAAAAATGTCTCGTTTTCGAACACTAACTACAGTAAAACAACAACTACAGTAATGCAGTAACTACAGTAACACTAACTACTCTATCAACTAATCGATTTTTTTGGTCTTTGTTCTAGAAAAAACAACGAATGTCCTGTCAACAGCGTCATCAGTCTATCTTCTTCTTTTCCTCTACCCTCTTTTTCTCTGCGTCTCTCTCTCTCTCTCTCTCTCTCTCTCTCTCTCTCTCTCTCTCTCTCCCTTTATCAGAGAAAATCTGTGACTTCGGGTACAGATCGATATCTGGCGAAACACAGATTCGGATATTCAAAGGGCGAAAAGAAAAAGAAAGAAACGTGCGAAAAGCACGTTCAAAAAGACCAAGATATACACAAAATGCGACCTAATTTGGAATTTTCTGGAAGCTTGAAGAAAGGAGCAGGTGGTTTATAGGGGAAGTGGTAATACCGGGAAGTAATCGGAAAATTCTGAAAATGGAAAGAGTAGAGTCAGGTGAAAAGTTTATAAAGCGGAGATCTCAGAATTCAAGAATCTAAGGATTCAAGAATCTAAGGATTCAAGAATCTAAGAATCCAAGAATCCAAGAATCCAAGAATCCAAGAATCCAGTAATCCAAGAATCCAAGAATCCAAGAATCCAAGAATCCAAGAATCCAGGAATCCAAGAATCCAAGAATCCAAGAATCCAAGAATCCAAGAATCCAAGAATCCAAGAATCCAAGAATCCATGAATCTAAGAATCCAAGAATCCAAGAATCCAAGAATCCAAGAATCCAAGAATCCAAGAATCCAAGAATCCAAGAATCCAAGAATCCAAGAATCCAAGAATCCAAGAATCCAAGAATCCAAGAATCCAAGAATCCAAGAATCCAAGAATCCAAGAATCCAAGAATCCAAGAATCCAAGAATCCAAGAATCCAAGAATCCAAGAATCCAAGAATCCAAGAATCCAAGAATCCAAGAATCCAAGAATCCAAGAATCCAAGAATTCCAGAAATGAGGAATCTCAAAATTTTGAATTCTCGAAATTCCGGAATCCTCAAAAAAAACTCAGAATTACAGCATCCATTCAGATAGTTAAAAATTTCGAAAATTCTCTTCAATTTTTTTTTTTTGAAAAAAGTGATCTTTAAAGTAAATTTTAAAAATGTTCTCTACAGAAATGTATTCCTCAAAAAAGACACTTAAATTAAAATTGTACATAAATTAAAATATGACACACTTTTTCTCGTAAATGAATATGGTCTAGTCATAAGACACAATATAATATGATCTTCAATGTAAAATGGCTGGGAAAAGTGGGTTGAAAAAAGATAAGAAGGTTTCAAAGTACTATTTTCAGGGGCTTCCGAAAAAAAAAAGTTGAATCAGAAATCAAATAATTTTTTTGAATGAGGGAAAAGAAAATGAATACTTTTTTTGTCTAAGAATTGAAAAAATAATCCAAAAAAATTGGTTTTATTAGACGGACATCAAACTAAGGACATTTGAAGGGTCAACAGTCTGAATAATTTTGAAAAATCCTAAAAAAATTTCATAATCTTATTCTCCAAACTTGACTCTAGGAAAAAACTCCACATGATTCTTCCCATTCGCCAAAACCACTCATTTCCGTTTTCGACGAACCCCAGAATTAGTCAACTTTTCGAAAACTAAAATTGAACCTGAACTGATGTGTATGAAATTCGAAAATCTACACTACGAATACTACAAAATTATATTAGGATATTTTCAGCTGTTCAAAATACATATAATTCAGAAATTTCAAATCTAACGAAAATCAAAATCTTTTATAATGTCCATTTGCACCTTATAAGATCTCGATCTCAATTTTCAAAGTGTCGTCACTTTTGAAAGATTCTATTCGGAGATAAAGAAGATCTCGACCGGAAAAAAAGTCGAATGCAAAACTCTTTGGATTCGGAGATTTGGTGGAACATGGGATAATGATCAAAAAGTTTTCATACAAAAAGTACAGTATCACTTTAAAGTGGCTACGCAGTGAATTCTTCTAGGCTATAGAGGTTAATAGAAATTCAGAAACTTCTTCGTTTCGCTGGATATAGCTCACTGTTGAGCAAAATTTTGAAAAAATGCAGTATCACTTCCCCATGGCTACGCAGCGAATTCTTCTAGGCTCTAGAGAGGGGTCTAAAAAACCAAAAACGAAACTAAAATCCATTCTAGCAAAAAACCAAAGAGCGAAAGACAGACTTAGTGTGTGTGGGAGATATGTACATACATATTGGCAACAGGTTTTGTCTTTCTCTTTTTCATTACAAAAAGACAAACGGATTTGTTTAGGCTGGGCGATGGGGGAAGTGAAGGGTCTATGTGATTTGTGTCTTCATTTTTTGTATTATAGTAAAATCAATGAAGATTTCAAGAATAAAAAACGAAATATGATATTGAAAGTAGTACCAAAAATGAAATGGTGTTGAAAACTTGCTGAGGAAATGAAAAAAAAATGGGAAAGAAAACTAGTTGGTCACAAAAAAATCAGCTGTCTGAAAGTGGTCACAAAAATGACGTCATCGTGAGAAGATAGATTTTTTGAGAGTAGAAAATAATCAATGGTTCGAAAAAATATTATAAATTGAGTTCAAATCTTGGAAAATTAGACTGTAATTCCGAAGAAACATTTCCACAAAAACCAAATTCAATTTTATAAAATTGCATTGCTTTGAAACTTCAATTATTAGAACTTCTAATTAATAAACTTTAAAAAAATAATTCAAAAAATTGAGTTAGATTTCTGAAGTTATTCGAGTTTTCTTCAGTCTGATTTTTTTGGAATTTCAGAATTATTTTTCAAAATTTCAACTATTTTCTAATGATTTGGAATCTAATTTAGAAATTCAATCTCAAAAGATTCAACTCAACAATTGAAAATCAAGCAAAAAATTTTGAAAAAAATCGAGCTCGAATTCCAAAAAAAAATTCCAGCCTTGAAAACTAATGATAAAACTTTGAAAAAATGAACTGAAATTTCCTAAAAAACCGTACTAAACTATCTGAAAAATCGATTTGAAATCTCATAAAATACTACTCAAATCTTTAAAAATAGAATTCTAATCTAAAAAACTGAAAAAAAAAACCTTATTCTAGCGAACTTTTTTGAATTATCTCAAATTCTAGCAAAATTTTTTTTCAATTCTGAAGACCATAGAATTCGCCTAAAAACGGTCAAAAATTGAATAAAATACAATTCAGGTTTCAAAAATGACATCATTCGGCAATAAATTTCAAATTTATAACATCCCATTTTCAAGTACTCTTCCTAAACATCTAAAGATCCTAGGGTTTCCAACTACAAACTATGAAAAACTGATTCTTCCCGAAGAACAAAAATCGATAAGATGGCAAACATTGATAAGTACACATACACACACAAAAGTTGTGACTACCTACTAACATTAGGAAGAAAACACAGAAAATATAAAAGACAGTAGTAGAAGGAGGAGGGGACTGTAAAAAGGAAATCGAAAGAAAAATAGTGTGAAAATCGGAGAGACGCAGACACCGACGATAAAAACCGTAGAAAAGAGAGAAATTTGTCTTACCCGGGGCATTCTCGATAGAGTTTGTGTTATACATAGAAAGATAGTGGGCGACAATAGAGAGAGGGAGAGAGACAGGTTGTACATGTCCCCAATCTTTGGATTTTCCGATTCTTTTTCGTTAGTGATTTGTGGTGTATTTTGTTGGGAATCGAAGGAGTTAAAGATGAATCAGATAATTGAAGAGAGAGAATGTATGTATTTTGGAAGGTTTTGTATCCGAGATTCGGAGATGCAAAGTATTCTTGATTTTCAAAGAAAACCGAAAGAGAGGTTATAGGATGTTTTTGGAAAAGATGTTTTCGGAAAGTGGGAAAAAGGTTTTCTATTGTCTATTTTTCCAACACCTGAAAAGATATATCTGAATTCTCAAAATGGACCGAAACATCTGTTGCAGAAGAGATTTCAAACATATTTTATAACGTATCCAGTCAACTTTTGACAATAATTACCTCGCCCCCAAACTTCGAAACGTCTCAGCTAGGATCCCAGGTGAGCTAAAAAGATGAAAATTACTGCAACTTTTAGATAATTGAATTCTGCACAAAATTTCACAACAAATGGTAAAATTTTTATTTTTCTAGCTCGCCTAGAAGTTGAGATATGATGCTTCAAAGTTGGGGAGGCGAGATAGTGTGGGAAAGGAGGAGGACGCAGACGCTCTCGTCGTCTACGCACTCTCCCTTTTGCATACTGTCTCACCCCAAACTTTGAAGCGTTGTATCTCTGAAAATAAACAATGAAAAAACAAAGACTAACCCTCAAAAACTGTAATTTATTCCAAATTGAATTCGTCATTTTTTATGAGTGGGTGGTAGTACATACATATGTACATATGAGAGAAAAAGAGGAAGCGATGGGTCAAAAAAAAAAACTGAACCTATTGAACTCTACTCCAGGTCAAAGTTTCCCGTTAATAGTGTTAACAGACGAGCGAGGGCACAAATCACGTTTCTCTCGAGTTGGAAAGTGTTGTATCATTTTGAGGAGAAAAGTTGAGTAAGTAAGTACGCTCTAAGGAGAAGTAAGGAGAACACAAGCAAAACCTAAATGAACTGTGCAGTATCAACTGACAGTGGCTACGCAGTCAATTTCAGGCTAAAAAATATATAGAAAGATCGTCTTAAAACCCGCTGTTCCTGAAGCCTGGCATGCAAGAAAAGTTTTTCTGGACGGTTTTTGAGATGTTTCTGAAACTTTGCACATTTTTTTTCAAAAATTTTGAATAAAAAACCAACTATGTTACTAAATAAAACTCTCTTTCATGTCACCAAACCAAAAAATCGATATCCTAAATAAAAAATTTCCGAAAAAAAGCCACCTAAACAAGAAAGAGAAAAATGAGCCCAACTAAACACCTTGTTGCCTTTTGGGCTCCTCCTCGCTGTTCAAACAAAAGTGCCACCTAAACGGAAACAAGACTATAGTAGTGGAGAAGTTAGGCAAAGGAGAAGAGAAGACCAACAAGACATGGGAGAGGGAAATTGGAAATTTAGAATTTATTTCACCAAAAATGTTGTCGTGGGAACCCAGGGAACGTCAGGTGCTTCTCTGCAAATGCTCGAAAGGTTTCGAAACCCAGCAAAAATGTTTAGTGGTGTTTGAAATGCGGAGTAGGGCATCAAGGTCTATTTATGGGAAATTTGAATTTGGAAAAAGGATAAATACCAATTGAGCAAGAAAAACAAAATAAGAAAAAATGCGTAGGTATAGTTAAGATGAAATTCACTGCGTAGCCACTTTGAATTGATACTGCACAATTTTTCGGCATGCTACCTAAAGACTTGCAAAGCTGATTGAAATCCAATCCGAAAAAATCTATCCAATTTATACCATTCTCCCATTTTGTAGCTAACGTGCTTTCTACAAAATTCTATGCATTTATATTTATCCAGGTACGTGCTCTTTTTGATACGCGTTCACATATTGTTACACAAGACTTCAGGTGGTCAAATACAGTTTCGTGTTTTGTGCCTGGATTATCTTTTGGTGTCTAGTGAATACTAGTGGATCACATTTGTAGAATACTATGATTTACTATCATATTAAAAAAAAAAAGAACCAATAAATTTTTGAGGGATCGGAAAACGAAGAAATTTACTATGACTGAGATTTTAAACGAGCATGGAAAAGCTGCAGTCCTGTGCGCCTTTAAAACGGGGAGGACACAAACAAGAGACAGAATGTCAGGAGATTTCCAGAACGCCGCCAGAATGAAAGATTCACACATTTCCCACATAGATGGTTCTATGTTAAAGATCAGAGGTATAAAAAATCAAAACTCTGAAAAAATGACTCTTCTAGCTCATCTGAAAGCCCAGATAAAATGCTTCAAAGTTTGGATGAGACAGTGTGCAAGGGGGAGAGAGCGCAGACGACGAGACACTCTGCGTCTCTCCCACTCCCACACTCCATTGCCCACCAACTTTGAAGCGCCATATCTCAGCTTCTAGGTGAGCTAGGAACTTGTTTTTTTATTTTGAAATATTACGTTTTGAAAAGTACATATTTTGGTGTGAACTTTGAGTTTCAAGCTCTTTTATGAGCTGAGATAAACTTGATTTGTGAGTGGGTTGGGTGCTCAAAAAGCTTGTTAGCAAGAAATTAGAGGCTTGACATACTTTTGTAAAAGTTTGACGTGTCTAGCTCATCTAGGCGCTGAGATACAACGCTTCAAAGTTTTGGGCGAGACAGTGTGCAAGGAGGAGAGAGTGCAGATGACGAAATACTCTGCGTCTCTCCTCCTCCTACACTCTCTTGCCCTCACACTTTGAAGCACCATATCTCAGCTTCTAGGTAAGCTAGAAACTTGATCTTTATTATGAAATTTTTAATTTCAAAACTCTAATTTATTTTGAAAACTTCAGAGGAATAACTTATTTTTCGAAGTAACCTCTAACTACTCATTTTTCCAGTCAATCGATCAAATTAGTTTTTTTTTTTTGCAAAATTTTTTTCCAGACTCGTCTTCTCTTCTTCCAATGCCCAGTTCCCATCAAACTTCAACTCTCGCAAAATTCATTCAATAAATAAACAAATTTTCGATACCATATCAAATGACAAGACTCCGCCTACACAAGCACAATCCCAAATGTTTATATTAATTTTGCTACGAAAACTTTTTGTTTATACATATACCTGAACGACTAGCTTTCTCTCTATTGGCCCTCATTCCAAGTTTCATTTGACTAGTTTTCCGGTGGAGCTTCTGATGCTGTGGCTCAAATTGTTACCGATAGGTGAGCCTTAAAGTTTTGGTACCAAAAATTTAAAGATTTTTGTAGCATTCCTGATAATCTACCATCTGGAGCATGTTGCCTCTATAACCGATGATGATCGTGACTTTCAAGCGAAGCTGTTGAAAAACTATAACAGCAAAATTCGACCAGTGAAATTGGAGACTACAGTAACCCAAGTGACAGTATTCCTCAATATCGCTCATGTGGAGAAAGTGGTAGGTTTTGAAGGCCCCATTCATACAGGTTACCGTAATATCAATTTTTCAGGACGAAGCCGAGCAAACCGCATTAGTCCACGGACACCTTTGGGCCTCATGGACTGATGAGTATTTGCAGTGGGATCGGAGTAACAATATCACAAAGATAACACTGCCGTCGAATCGAATTTGGCAACCGGCACTGGCGCTGTATAATAGGTTAGTGGGGGAAATGCGCTCTATTGAACTCTCCTTTTTCAGCGAGTTCTGATTGTAAAAGCTTTCTTGTTCAGAAGATTGTTAGTTACCGTATGATAAAGAAAAGGTTTCTAAAATTGAAGCGGCTACAGAGTCATCTTTCTTTGATGCTTTTTGAGCTATAAAAGTTTTTAGGATCCAATTTGAAATTCGGTTCTCTAAGTTTTGTAGCCACGCGTAGTGTCTACATTTTCACACCATAATCTTGTAATTTGGGGGCGAATTTTAATGGGGAAAAGCTCTTTTTTTTCCTATAACTTATTAGGGTGGCAAGAAAGTTTTTGACCATAGATGAAATGAGCTTTATCTGAACAGAAAAAGTAGCTGTCAAATTTTTCCTGTGTGATTTATAAACTTCAATTGATACAAAAACTGTAGACAAGTTAGCAGTCTACCTGATCTCGTTTTAGCCGAGAAGTATACCCATGAAGTTATATGTCCATTTTTCGGGTATAAAGTGGGAAAAGACTTGGGGTTTCATTGAAAAAGTAGGAAATCGTTAGATAATTTCTGTGTAGTGAACCATGTGTCTAAGCTGTTGTTAGCCAAAAACAATAAAGATATGGATACCTTTCAAGATCAGGAGATATCCCCGAACAATAGGTAAACTTTCCAAGATTTTCACAAAAATCGAAAATTTTGTCTAAAATCGTTTATTCAAAAGCGTTTGCCGTGATTTTTTCTAGTAATTTTATTGAAAAGTAGACAAACATTCATATATTGTTTCTAAAATATGACCTAAAGTTTTGTGGAAAATATCAAACTTTTTCGAATTTTTCATGTTTTTGGTGATAATAACAGTTCTACGATCACGAGTAAAAACAGTTATAGTGCTAATTGTTAACAGATATATGTGTAACATCATATCAAAAAATCACAAAATAATCACATCTTTGGCATGAGATATGGCTACCAGTACATACCCAAATTTTTTCGAAAAAGTACACTTTAACTTTTTTGCCCTGTAACTCGCTGAAATCATTTTGTGTGGTTCTATAATTTTGGGTATAATATTTTCGTTTTATAACATACAATAATTTAATAAAATGAGGCCCTGGAAATAGAAGGTCTTTCAGTACTAAAAGCTTGAATCATGGTCAAAAACTTTCTTGCCACCCTAATATAAGCCCTTGGCCTTCGTAGCCGTTAGTGGCGCGGTACCCAGAGTACATTCTTTTTGACCGTCAGCAAGTGCAATTACGCTCCACCGATAACTCTATGTTTCAGCGCTCGCGGGAACACATGGCACCTCTACATGGCCGGTATGCCGGCCACCATCTATTACACTGGAAAAGTTTGGAGCAGTGGAACATTTTCCTTCTTCGTCACATGTCAATTCGACTTTGTCAATTGGCCCTTTGATCAGCAGGTACCTTCTGGCCCTGAGCCTGTCTAGCCGTGGTAGATCCCAAATGTTTGCAGAGCTGCCCAATTGTGATCGCCGATTGGGTGTACGGTCTGGCGCAGGTAAACCTGAGCGATCCGAATACGGTAGCCGAGTATGCCAAGCCATCGATTCGACTGAGCTATGATCCATTGGATAGGAAGAATAAGCGACACGTTGGAGGTGGGTTACTGTATTAGCTGCCAGGGGCCATCTGTAATTTTTCCAGGTTGGGAAGTAATGGACGCGTGGAAGAAACACTGCTATTGGGGCCCCAAGGGTTGTAAGGAGGAGCAACCCGAAGGCGAGCCCGACTGGTATTGGTCACTTTTGGAATTCGGAATCATCTTGAAACGCCACCTACCGTACTTCCAAATGACCATCTTGCTTCCGATTGTGAGCGATTCCCCTATGGATCTTATAATCTCTTATATTATTTGCTTTCAGATCGTGACATCTCTTCTAGTCCTTCTCGGTTTCTGGATCGATCAATGTTCACTGAATGCGTTTGTGGTGTTCTTCAATCTGGTTCTGCAGACGTTGTATGGATACAACATGATGAAAAAGTTGCCGCCGGGAAGTGGAAGTATTCCGAAAGTTGGTATGTAGGGTTAGGGACGTTTAGCAACTTTCATATTTGGCAACCAGACGTTTCGCAACTGCAATGTTTCTCCTCGTTTGCTAGTGGCTCACGTTCGATAGCAACTGTCAAGTACCATTTGTTGCAAAATTGAAAAACGTCGTAGTTACAAACCGTCCTTCAAAATGACCGGTTGCGGAACGTCGTAGTTGCAAAATGACTGGTTGCGAAACTTCGTCTATTTTCAGTCCAAATCTTCACGCTTAACCTATTGCTGACTGGATTCCAATTTTTGATGGTCATCGCGTTCGGATTCATCAAAGAGTTCTCGCCGAAGAAATACGTATTCGACTTTGGATTTGATATTACTGAGATTCCGAAGAAGATGGGAATCGCAACGTTTTTCACTCCCAAAGGGTTGTCTTTCGATCCGCAACAGTGAGTTTGGAGGATATATTTTCGATTAGAAATTCAAAGTTTTACCAAAAATGTGTAGTTTTTAAAACTGAACATTTCAAAACAACAATCAAATTCCTAGCTCAACTAGAAGCCCAGATATAGCGCTTCAAAGTTGGAGGGCAAAATAGTGTAGGAGGGGAGAGACGCAGAGTGTCTCGTCGTCTGCGCTCTCTTCCCCTTGCACACTGTCTCACCCCTAACTTTGAAGCGATGTATCTCGGCGAAAATATGAGCTAGTTATGTCAAATTTTCTCAGAGTTATGTCGAGATTATAAGTTATTGCAATAGGGTGTTTCGGCACCTAACCCGTCTACAAATAGAGTTTTCCTTCCGGCTTATAGAAGGCCTAATATTTCAAAGTTTATACCAAAATTTGAAGCTTTTCAAGATGAAAGTTTCAAAACAAAAACCAAGTTTCTAGCTCACCTAAACGCTGAGATGTGGCGCTTCAAAGTTGGATTGCGAGAGAGTGTGGGAGGGGGAGAGACGCAGAGTGTCTCGTCGTCTGCGCTCTCTCCTCCTTGCATACTGACTCTTCCCAAACTTTGAAGCGTTGTATCTCGGCTTCAAGATTAGCTAGAAGGGTCATTTTTTCACGGTTTGTATTCCAGAATGTTCGTCGAGCAATCAGAAATCGACGAGCTCGAGGCGGCGATGAAAAACGGTGACACCTCGCCTTCCATCGGTATCGGTAATCCATTGAACGACGATGGTTTTGAAAGCTTCCAACAATCTGCCACGTCGTCGACCACCTCGGATACTGCAGTTTTGATCAATCTCCCAACTAACTCCGATGAGCCAGCAGCTCTCACCGATAGTATTGAGAATCTAGGAGTGGATGATGCCAAACTCGAAGCGAAATTGGATCAGGTCCCCGAGAGACAATTGGTCATCCAACTTCTTCATATAAAACGCTACCTTTTCTTCCTGGTCATCTTCATCTATTGCCTTGTTTTCCTTATGGTCCTTTTCCTTTAAAATTTTTCTGAATTTTGCAATTTTTTCCTGTCATAAGTTTCAAACTGTTTAACATAATCAGAGATTTATTTTAGGTTGGTTTGGCGCGCAATGCCCTCTCACTGAAATCTTGTTTGGTAACATAAACTGATTGGTAATATTGAAGAAGTGAAAAGAAAATCGATCAATAAATTAGAGTATTATAAAACGAGAAAAAAGAGCGAAAGTCGTTGTTTGCCATCATCATCATCATCATCAATTTCTCCATCGTTGGTTATTCAAGAAAATAGTCGGATGTCTCGAAGGGTTGACGCTTCTGTTGAAGGGCGTGCGGCATGTTTTGCCAGTCGTACCTGGAAAAATGGGATGATGAGTTTGGATTCTGGATTCTGGGCTAATTAAGATACCGTATTCTTTCTAATAATCAAGATGAGAATTCAATTTTCCCAAAAGCATCCATAACTAAATATTGAGAAGAAATTCGAAACAATGGGCATATTTTTTTTGAAATGAGGAATCAATAGACACTGTTTTTCAGATATACAGAAATTTCAAAAACTGCTCTTTTTGAAATCAAAATCAAGTGGAAAATTTTCAACTTTTGTTCTAGAGTTGCTTGATGCACCCACTAAATTTCAGAAAAATTGGATGCCTGGAAACCACTTTTTCAGACCCTCACAATTGACCGTTTTTAATGATTTTGTATTTATTTTGAAGCGATTTTTACGCTAATTCGAACGGTATTAATTTTGTTGAATTTGGATTAAAAATGGCCAAGTTACAGTACTTTTAAGTTTCACAAATGTCAGAGTGAAAACTGGCCAAAATCGACTAATACTATGTTTCTTCGGGAATCGATCAAATTTTGCAGTATCACAGCTACACGGCCACGCAGCGAACAGTATCAATTTTTTGGGAATAACAACTTCACATTTTTTCCAAAAAAAAAAATCGATTTTGAGTATTGAAATTTGAGTTCACATTTTGTACTTTTGTACTTGGTTTGTGATGCTAGAAAACAGGGACAGGATTCGAGAATATGAAAATTCGAGTTAGGCTCTGATATCGTGCTCTAAAATCCTCGTTCACTAATAGGAACCAACGAAACAAAATTTTCAGAGGGACTAGTTACTTCCAAAAAAAAAACAAAGGATTATAGGATCTTGGGAATAGTAAAACGTCTGCAAAACCAAAATAGCCAACGATCTCAAAAATATAATTTTAAAAAATGCAATTTTTCAAAATTGATTTCGAGCTATTCTCTAACTCTAACTAGGGAACTTTGGAACCAATTTTTCCGAAAATTCTACTCTTTCAGATTCTACGAGGTTCAAGATTCTCTACAATTCGAAACTTTAATTTCTCAGAATCTATATGATTCTTAATCAGAGCCAAAATTTCCATGAGCTACTTTCTCGTTTCCTTACCACTTCTTGGTGACCTCCAAATCGTTATTCCACGAGTACCACTTTTTCAACCGCATCACTCGATGACGGTTGAGAATAGAGCCAGCGGCTGGCGCGCATGTACTGTAGTTGATGAGCAGAAGACCCAATAGAATTGTCAGAATGGCCAAGTTGAGCGGTCGGGACATTCTGGAATTGGGAGGAATGGGAGAATATGAGAACTCAGAATCCAAGAATCCAAGAATCCAAGAATCCAAGAATCTATAATTGAAAGAATTCAGAATCCTTGTGACCTAGATTCATAGATCTTTTCTTCCTGAGCCTGAAAGTCCAGAAAAACACAAAGAAAGTCTCTACCAGGAACCAAGAAAGTTCTAGAACCTCCTAGTGGTACGGTAGCCGGCTCCCTTTCTAACAAACATAATAATAATAATAATGAAGTAATGAAAATGTGTATCACAACAAGTAAGAGGGCGTGAAGGGAAGAATAGAGGGAGTATATGTCTCTGACGTCTTTACGAGCGAGTATGGATACAAAAACCATACAAATTATTCATGTTTTATATACGCTAAGGGACGCGGGAGGTGTGACTAAAAGTACCACTTAGTCTTGATTATGATACTAAGAATAGTGGTTTTTATGGGGTCATAGGGAGCAGTAGAGGGGTGTCAGAATATGGGAGCAGAATTACAGGAAGTTGGAAAGTTCTAGAATGGAATTCAAGAAAGCTCCAGAATGGCATAGCGGGAAGTCATAGAATGAAATTCTGAAAATTTTCAGAATGGAACTAAGGAAAGTTCTAGAATGGAATTCAAGAAAGCTCCAGAATGGCATAGCGGGAAGTCATAGAATGAAATTCTGAAAATTTTCAGAATGGAACTAAGGAAAGTTCTAGAATGGAATTTTTTAAAGATATATAATGGTATTATGGAAAGTTCTAGAACGGGGCTTCGAAAAGTTCTAGAATGGAGTTTTGAAAAGTTCTAGAATGAAAATTCTGCCGAACATTTATTTTCAGAAATTACAGATCTTTTTAGTATTGGTAATTTTTGATTTGTGCACATACAAGTTTTCAGAAGCAGTTATATCCAGAAGGGTACGTACAAAGTTTTGGTCAAGAAGTCAGACAAATTTTTTTCAAGTATTTAGGGGTTCAAAAAATGTAGTGAGGATTTTTTTTTTGGAAAAAGTCGAGTCTAGGCATCAGGACAACAGGATATTATAGCGCTGCAGTATTTTGAGCCAATTTGAAGGTTTTACAGTAATCTAGAAACTGAAAATACAGTAACCTTGGAAACTGAAAATACAGTAATTTCGAAGCTTCAAATACAGTAAATTCGAAGCTTCAAATACAGTAACCTTGGAAACTTAAAATACAGTAACCTTGGAAATTTCAAACACAATAACCTTCGAAAATTCAATATTTTGTGACTCGTTTAGATACTTTAACTGTGATAATTTAAAACTACGAATAAGGACGTTTCGCAACTCTTCATATTCCAACTTTTTCAGTCACGCGTATATTTGAGCCCATAGGAGCTTCTTTTTGAGCATATTGAGCCTACAATTGAGCTTATCTGAGTCCATAATTGTCCATATTGAGCCTATATTTGAGCCTATAGGAGCCTCTTTTTGAGCATATTGAGCCTACAATTGAGCTTATCTGAGTCCATAATTGTCCCTATTGAGCCTAAATTTGAGCCAATCAGGGTGTCAAAAGTTCTCAAATTCTAAAAAATGAAATATTTTCTGTTTCTGAAGTTGCAAACAGAGCCGATCAAGAATACATAAAAGTAAGACTCTAAAAAAAGAAAACTATCCGAGTATCTCCAACAGCTTCTATTTATGTACCCCTCAAGCCACGCCCCCTTTCCATGTATTCTCGTTTCCAATTAACCTAAGCGGATTCTGAATCACTGCCCCACGATGATGATGATGACATGAATGAATTTCAAGAAAAAAGTAATAGGATTTCGAGAATAGTGAATAATGGGTATATAGGGGCTACTGGTGGGTGGATGAGCTGGGAAAACAAGGAAAGCTTGTTTCCCTTCTGCTGCTAATGTATTCGGTATGACATAGTGTCAGTATGCAAAAGAGGTACAAAATGGGATAATGGAAGGGATTCTGGAATTTTTCATCATCCGAGTCAACGTCTTCTGACATTTTCAGCATCGGAGACAAGTCATGAAGAAGAATGGGGGAGCACATTTTGTGTATCCAAAAGCAGATGGAAAGAGTTTTTGTAAAAAGATACAAACTCGAATCAGAGACAAAGCGGACCCCTTTATTGGGATAAACAAGACTTTGAATTTCTAGATAAGAAATTTTTGGAAGAAAACGAGGATCGAATTTCGAAAAAAATCTGACTATTTTGGTCAACTTTGGATTCAATTAGTGTTGTTTTTAATTGCATTTTCTTCAAAATTACGTTTTTGTTGTGATTCGATGTTTGAATCGTAGACTTTAAGACAAAGGAATTTGGGAGAAATTGTTTTTTTAATTTTCAAAAAAACTTTTTTTTCGATTTTTCAGAATTTTTTCCCAATTTTTTCAGAAAATTGTTTTTTTTTCTCGATTTTTAAAATCAATTTTGAAATTTCGAGAACTTGATATTAGATTTAACTCCTTGAGAATACAGTTGGGGTTTGTAAAAATTACAGAAAATTTTCTATAATATTTTTTTCGAACTCAAAAAATTGTCCCAATTCCTTTATTTGTGAAAATCGGGTTGTCCGACATTTGGAAAGCAGAAATTTCCAAAGTGTGACGTTTCGCAAGTGCGACGTTTCGAAAGTGAAGTGCTGAGCTGTACCGGGAAGTATTTTTCCTTAGAATCTCCTGATATTTTTGCGTTCCAAACGTCGCACTTGTGAAAAGTTAAACTTCGAAATGTCTCCTTGAGAAACGTCGAACTTGCAAAATATCGCACTTTCGAAACGTCGCATTTCCGAAACATCATCTTCCGAAACGTCACACTTTCGAAACGTCGCATTTTCAAAATGTCTCCTTGCGAAACAACGAACTTTCGAAATTTCTGCTTTAGAAATGTTGCGGAGCCGGAAAATCGATATGAAAATCTGGAATTTAAATTTTCTCAAATTTATTTCAGAAAATTTATAATTTTTTGCTGATTCTAACGCGCCTAATTTCGTTGCTCAAAACGCTATAGAAACACTTTCATGAAAAAAATTTCACTTTGTCGCGCTCGCTACTGCCGACACAGTAGCTGCTATCAAAGACTCTGTATAAAGTTTTTTTTTGACGATTTTTAATTTTTTGTACTGTAATTTTAGAGCGCTCATCTTTATTACAGAAGACGCCATAATCATTTAAAAAATTGGCACGTTGAACAAAGAAAAAATACACAAAACAAGAAAAAAAATTAGTTGGCTTTTGTGTTGAGAATGAGGAACAAATGAAGAATCTTCGGGACAAATGAACGACAAGAAAAAAGCAGTCAGGAGCGAACAGGGGGACCCGAAAATGAATCGCACGTTTTGGTTGGTTTTTAGGAAAACAAAAATTAGAATGAAAAAATACAGTAATTCAAAGCATTTCACGAGTGGTGCTCGTCGATCCGTTAGAAAGAGTTGCCTGCACATCGGTTCGGATGAGCAGTGGACGCGATGATGTCGTGTAGCTGGATCCCTCGCAGTCCAGTACTACCTGTTTTTTTCGAACCCTGCAAAAAATTGTAGATTGGGAAAAATGGGGTTGTAAAATTGTGGGTTTTCATGGGGTTACTGGCCAGAGTGAATGCTGGGTCATCTTCGAGAGTCTGAAAAAATGGGTTCCAGATGTCCAATTTTTCTGAAATTTCGGGAATATATAGAGCAACTCAAGAACTCTATTTTTGTAGTTGACAACTTTTTCATAGCAACCCAATCCGATTAGTTAGAGCGCATGGCAGCCAAAACGCTCCAAAATGAGACGAAACTCGAGAGGCCGACAGTCAACTTGGCCTAACTAACTGGATTGTGGTTCTCTGAAAAAGTTGTCAACTACAAAAATAGAGTTTTTGAGTTGTTCTATACATCCACAGAATTTCAGAAAAATTAGACATCTGGAACCCATTTTTTCAGACCTCAAAGTTGACCTAAAATGTCAGTGCTCGCATTCATAGCCGATATTACAAAAATTTAGAAATTTTCTTCATGCGATAAGTAGCTTTCTTCAAATTTATAATAGGACGATTCACAACTATGAATTTTTGAGAAATTTGATTTTTAAATAGGTTCTACAACGGTGAAGTTGCGAAATGGAGTCAATATAAAACGGAAAGCTAATTTTGTCACAAAATTCATTTCGCAAATCAAATTGTTTTTTAAATTCAATATTATGGCACTGCGACGTTTCGCAACCGGTTATTTGGAAACGGTGACATTTTGCAACCAAAATAAATAGTTGCGAAACGTCCGGGACCCAGGTAAGGATCTGACCATAAGTTTTTTGAATAGAAACTTTGAAACTATCCTTTTCAGCAATTTCAAAACTACGCTGTTTCCATAAACTGGAATTTCTATAAATTCTTTGAAAACGTTTTGTGCCAGTCTTTTTTCGAAAAATATTGACCCATTTTACCTAGATTTACAACACAGAAAAGAGACAAAAAGTCGAAAAAAAGCCGAGCAAGAGTTAGAGGAGATATTGAAAAGTTAGAAGAGAGCGAGTTTTTCTTCAAATGCATTCTTACCTATCAGTACTTCTCCGGAACGTCGACCGTCGAATCGAATTGCTCACGCGGCTAGCGAACGAAGAGACGATCTGGAAAAACGGGAGGAAACTGAAGACATGACAAAGAAGGGAAAAAAAGCGCCGGAGGGACAAAAGGGAAACTTTCGGAATGGTTTTAGAAGAGAAGCACACGAGTCTAATGTAGAAATAGGAGTTGTTATTTTCAAGAAAACATACCTCTGTTGAGTTTAGAATCTTTGATAGTCCAGAACGCTTCTGTTTCCGTGTTAGCCAGAAGAAGAGAAGGGGATTCCAGACGACGAGAGACATGGCGATGACGTGCGCTACGATTGCCCAGAAGAATGGTTGACGCTTCAGCCATTCGGGTTCTTTTTCTGGAAAAGGTTGAAATTTAGAACAATACAGCTAAATAAAAAAGTGGAGTTTTCAAAACTGGCGCTCCTTGAAGCCGAGATATGGCGCTTCAAAGTTGGAGAGCTAGAGAGTGTGGGAGGGGGAGAGACGCAGAGTGTCTCGTCGTCTGCGCTCTCTCCTTCTTGCACACTGTCTCCTCCAGACTTTGAAGTGTTATATCTCGGCTTCCAGATCAGGGGTGTGCGGCAACGAATTTTCGGCAACGCATTCAACTGTGAATAACTTTTTTCAAGACGATCGGGTAAAAATACAGTCAACAGAAAAAATGTTCCTTATTAAAAAAGCTATCGATCGGTTAAAAAATCGCCAAATTTTATCAAGAATGAACAGAGTTACACCCTGTGTTGCCGTAAAATTGCCGATTTCGGCAATTTCGGCAACGCTTTCGGCAATTTTTCGGCAACACAGGGTGTAACTCTGTTCATTCTTGATAAAATTTGGCGATTTTTTTACCAATCGATAGCTTTTTTAATAAGGAACATTTTTTCTGTTGACTGTATTTTTACCCGATCGTCTTGAAAAAAGTTATTCACAGTTGAATGCGTTGCCGAAAATTCGTTGCCGCACACCCCTGTTCCAGATGAGCTAGACACGTCAAACTTTCACAGAAATATGTCGAGATTCTAATTTCTTTCTATCGGCTATTTTGATCCCCTACAAAAAAGTTTTTATGCTGGCTCATAAGAGAGCTAGAAAATCAAAGTTTTTACCAACATGTGTAGCTTTTAAAACTGAATCCTTCACAACAGAAACCAAGTTTCTAGCTCATCTAGAAGCTGAAATATGGCGCTTCAAAGTTGGAGGGCAAGAGAGTGTGGGAAGGGGAGAGACGCAGAGTGCCTCGTCGTCTGCGCTATCTCCCCGTTGCACACTGTCTCCTCCAGACTTTGAAGTGTTATATCTCGGCTTCCAGATGTGCTAGACACGTCAAACTTTCACAGAATTATGTCAAGATACAAATACATCTTATCGGGTTGTTTGGACCGTTACCCACCTAAAATTAGAGCTTTTATTTCGGCTCATAAAAGAGCTACAAAATCAAAGTTTTTACCAAAATGTGTATTTTTCTAAACTAAATTTTTCGAATCAAAAACCAAGTTTCTAGCTCACTTAGCAGCTGAGATATGGCGCTTCAAAGTTGGAGGGCAAGTAGTGTGAGAAGGGGAGAGACGCAGAGTAGATCGTCGTCTGCGCTCTCTCCCCCTTGCACACTGTCTCATCCAACTTTGAAGCGTTGTATCTCGGCTTCCAGATGAGCTAGAGGAGTCATTTTTTCATAGTTTAAGTTTTGGGTTAACAGTCGGTCAAAGAACAAAAAAACTCACTAAAATCCTTGACCAAATTGAGCAGTGTCAATGGTAGCCAGCACCCGATGAAAGTGACCACCATGGCGATAAGGATGTAATTGACTTTCTTCTTTCTGGACGTCGCATCATTCCTCTGTTTTTGTGTTAGCGATTGACAGAATTGAGCGTTTTGAATGATCATATCTTTGGATACTTTTTGCAAGATTTTGAAGTAGCAATAAGTGATGACGGCCATTGGGACGACGAACTGGAATTTGGGGATATAATAATCTCCAAAAAAATTCCTATCGATCTGCACAAGTTTCATAAAAATCGAGCCATTGGCTCTCGAGTTATGGCCCAAAACTTATGGGCTCTTCGTTTTTGGCATTTCAAAACCCCTCACCTGCAACAACATCACCGTCGTTCCATAGATCTTCCTACTATTCTCACTCTGCCAATTCGCCTCATCACAAAAGTGTCCGCAGTACGGTGTCTCTCCGGGCTGCACATAAAACGATCCCTCGACGTGCTCGAACGACATCAAGTACGGTAGATTGATTAGAGTGGACACTATCCAGATAAGAGATGTTATGCCCAAGGCTTGACGGATCTGAAGGAATGATTTATAGGAGCCTCTAGAGGAGTGCAGACTCACCGAGACAGGCTGCTTGGTGGGATCGTTGATGTGCAGAAATTTGTCGAGTGCGATGGCCGTGAGACTCCAACTCGTCACGAATACCGAACAAGAATTGGATAGGGGTACCAGATGGCACATTACTGACCCGAATGCCCAGTCTTTTGTCATTGCGTACCTGGAAAGTTGAGGTTTTTCAAATTAAAACTGTGAAAAAATGACCCTTCTAGCTCATCTGGCAGCCGAGATACAACGCTTTAAAGTTAGGGCGAGACAGTTTGCAAGGGGAAGAGAGCGCAGACAACGATACTCTCTGCGTCTCTCCCCCTCGCACACTCTCTGCACGCCTACTTTGAAGCGCCATATCTCAACTCCTAGGTGAACTAGAAACTGGTTTTTTAAATTTAAAATATTCAGTTTTGAAAACTACACATTTCGATAATTTTTTTGAACTTTTAGCTCTCTTATGAGCCGGTATAAAAACTTTTTTAGAGATGGGTCAAGAAAGTCGATAGCAAAAAATTAGAATCTCGACATACTTCTGTAAAAGTTTGAAGTGTCTAGCTCACCTGGAAGTCGAGATACAACGCTTCAAAGTTAGGGTGAGACAGTGTGCAAAGGGGAGATACAGTGCTGGCCATAATTCTATCAAATTTTGGTTTTTTGACCATAACATTTTTTTGAGAAAAGCCACGTCCGTAAAATTTTGGCACAACATTTTCAGCCTAATCAGCCACATGTCTGCCAATTTTCATGCGGATATCTGAAAAATGGATGATTTTGTGAGCGAAATGGTGATTTGGCCAAAAAGTTGATTTTCAGAGATTTTCAATAAAACAGTCATATCTTAACAGAAACATGATTTATTGTAACAATTCATGGTGGAAATAATTCTCAGAGCCTAGTACTTGATTGCGAACCTTTTCCCATCAATAACAGCCTCCGTCTTCTGAAGATTGAGTCGATCAAAGTATCGGTTGCAAACATGGAAAGGTGATTCCATGCCAGTGGCTGTTGGGCGAATTTTTCATCCGTATTTTTAACTTTCCTGGCTTCCAAACGTCAGACGATGTGTTCCCATAGATATTCAAGCGGATTTTAGTTTGGGCATTATCTTGGAGACTTCATAGAGTTGACTCGGAGACTCCTGAACGAACCCTCCAGCAGAGAATAGCTGTAGCTAACTGGCTTTTTTCTTGAATTGAGAAAGAATAACAAATGTTTCGGTTCATTTTCTATTTGAAAATGACTTCCACGACCCATAGCCTTCAGACACGGTATCGCTTGACATTCCAGAATGTCCTTATAGGCAGCGAGATCCATGATTTCAACCGTGGTCGGAAGAACGTCGGTTTCTATTGTTGGGGAGTGATGGAATTCAATGGATTCGAAGATCTATGATTACCAGATATGATGCTTATTACTAATTACCGATCGTGAAATAGTAGGTCTCTGATGCTATCGAATTCCATCGCTCCCCAACAATAGAAACCGACGTTCTTCCGACCACGGTTGAAATCATGGATCTCGCTGCCTATAAGGACATTCTGGAATGTCAAGCGATACCGTGTCTGAAGGCTATGGGTCGTGGAAGTCATTTTCAAATAGAAAATGAACCGAAACATTTGTTATTCTTTCTCAATTCAAGAAAAAAGCCAGTTAGCTACAGCTATTCTCTGCTGGAGGGTTCGTTCAGGAGTCTCCGAGTCAACTCTATGAAGTCTCCAAGATAATGCCCAAACTAAAATCCGCTTGAATATCTATGGGAACACATCGTCTGACGTTTGGAAGCCAGGAAAGTTAAAAATACGGATGAAAAATTCGCCCAACAGCCACTGGCATGGAATCACCTTTCCATGTTTGCAACCGATACTTTGATCGACTCAATCTTCAGAAGACGGAGGCTGTTATTGATGGGAAAAGGTTCGCAATCAAGTACTAGGCTCTGAAAATTATTTCCACCATGAATTGTTACAATAAATCATGTTTCTGTTAAGATATGACTGTTTTATTGAAAATCTCTGAAAATCGACTTTTTGGCGAAATCACCGTTTCACTCACAAAATCATCCATTTTTCAGATATCCGCATGAAAATTGGCAGACATGTGGCTGATTAGGCTGAAAATGTTGTGCCAAAATTTTACGGACGTGGCTTTTCTCAAAAAAATGTTATGGTCAAAAAACCAAAATTTGATAGAATTATGGCCAGCACTGTAGCGCAGACGACGAGACACGCTGCGTCTCTCCCTCTCCCACACTCTCTTGCCTTCAAACTTTGGAGCGCCATATCTCAGATTCTAGGTGAGCTAGAAACTTGGTTTTTGTTTTGAAATGTTCAGATTTGAAAGCTCTACTTTTTTGCTCTAAAACACTCACCATGGCGTGACCGGAATCGCCGTGAACACTAGAATCAAGTCGGTGAAGATCAAATTGAGAAGAAAGACGTTGCGCGCGGACTGTAGCCGCTTGTTCCGAGCGACCGCCCATAGCACGCCGCCGTTTCCGAAAATGCCTAGGACGAACAGGAACCCGTAGAGGAATGTGAAGATCGAGCGGATGTAGAAGTCTCTGAAAATGTTTGGGAATTTTAGTGCCTCTATTTCTGGAGAGCATTTTTCAACGTTTCCCTCTTTCCCTTGAGATCTCAAACGACAAGAACATAAAATTCGACACTTTCCTTTCCTCTTTCACTCATTTTTTGTGTCTCTCTCTCTCTCCCTCAAACAGTTGTCGCGTGTGTCACAACAACTGTGCTCAACTCTTTTCTCACACTGATAATGATAACATGCTCTCTTGAGCCGAGAGCGGTGGAGCACATTGATTTTCACCTCAGAGAGCACAGCTCTCTGAGGATGTCCAAATGTCAGGAGTCACACACACACATATGTCAAAAGTTGAAATGTTTGAGATGTGATGGGTACTGGATTTTCGTTTGTGGTTTGAGAAGAGGTTATTGGGTGACAGGTTATGAGGTGGGGAAAGGGGGGGGGGGGGGTGAGAAAATGAGCATTCGGGAAGTAGGGAGTGCTTTGGAATGGGTTTGTGATCTATGAGTGACACTTTCGGGAAATACTAGGTTTCAGAATCTTGAACTTTCGAACTTTTATGAAACAAAACGTCAAGGCTGTAACACGGACGGCCGTCCCGCGGCTTTTGAAAAAAATGACGTTTACACTGATTTTCAGTCCAAAAATGGCAATTTCCTTTGGAATGAAAACATTTCAGTGTTAATTTTCACGTTACTGAAGCCGCAGCCGGCCCGAAACCAAGGGTTTCAAACTGTCGGCCCACGGCCGGTCTAGGGCCGCGGCCTAGGGCCGATCCAAAAATTTTTTAAAAATTACGACCGTATTCAGCCATGACAGGCCGGCCATGCCCGAAACCCAAAAAAATACTTACACCGTAATATCATCGATGCCCTGTGCAGCGATCGCCTCAACGATATTAATACAAGTGGCGTTATTCGAGTTTTGCTGTAGATTACTGCTAATAACGTGACTGCTAATCGTTGGAAACGGTGTTGTCGTGGATGTCGTCGGACTCGAAATGGTGCTCGAGATAATGGTGCTTGGCGCCGCCGAACTATTCATGCATCGAAGGTTCTGAAAATTCGAAACTAATGATATTAAGTTTGAGATTTTTGTGGGTGGGCGAGAGGGAAAACATCAAGACCAAAAATAAGGTTTATGCATGAATGTGATACGTGAAAATAGTGAGCTTTTTTTGGGTTTAGACTAATGACGAGTGATGATTTTTGAAATGTATCAAAACAAGACAAATTCTGATTCAAGATGACACTTTTTGACCGGAGTGGAATGGATAGAAATAGAAAATGTAGGAGGGATGGTTGAGCTCAATACAAAAATTCTAGAATAGAAGAATCCAAGAATCCAAGAATCCAAGAATCCAAGAATCCAAGAATCCAAGAATCCAAGAATCCAAAAATCTCAAAATCTAAATTTCTAGCCCATGGAATTTTCTTCGATCTTTACTCTATTTTCAGACCTCAAACCTCAATCTGAAAGTCTACGAGATCTTGTGATCCACTAATTCATTCTGAATACAAAAAAGTATCCATCCATCTACATTCAGAAGAAAAAATGAACAATAACCCCCAAAATTGACCAAGAAAAGTGACTAATACTCTTTCGTTCCTCTCTCTGAACACAAAGGATAGATGATTATGAATGGAAAAAAATAGGCGAGGTACACAAAAAAGTGAAGAGTCAACGGGGTCAGAAGACGTGCGAAGGCACGTCATCTGAAAAAAGAAGAGGAGAATTTTTGAAAATCAGAACATGACGAAAATGATATGATTCAAAAAATTGAAGCATAAGGAAGTGAGATGTTGTTAAAAACATTAGCATTAGATTTTGCAAGAAATTTTTTAATACGATGACTGATATTCGAGGAAAGTAGAGAAAACTGCAAAAAAAAGGAGACAGAATCAGATGGGAACACCAAAACTCAAGATTTGAGAATAGCGAAAAAAATTGTAGAAAAAAATTTTTTTTCGATGAATTTCAAAATTGCAGTATTTCTATTTTTATACTGTTAAAACATGACTGTTCTAGCTCATCTGGAAGCCGAGATACAACGCTTCAAAGTTTGGGCGAGACAGTGTGCAGAGAGGAGAGAGCGCCGACGACGAGACACTCTGCGTCTCTCCCCCTCCCACACTCTCTCGCCCTCAAACTTTGAAGCACCATATCTAGGCTTCTAGGTGAGCTAGAAATTTGGTTTTTGTTTTGAAATATTCAGTTTTGAAAACTCCACCTTTTCATACTACTCGTTCTCATATTCTCAAAATTTCAAAATCGTTGGGAATCTCTGGATCAACAGAATTTCCAAATCTAGGAATTTTCAAATCGTTCGATATATTGAAGCCTTACAAAAATTGAAACTCTAGATTCCAAAGTTTCAGGAATTCGAAAAATCTTCAAAACCTCAAAATTCAAAAATTTTCCAATCCTCAAAAATTCACCAGGAAAATTTAGAAATCGTTTTTGTTTTCCCTTTGCTTTTCGCTATTTTCAGAACAGTCAATAAAAAAGTGGATTACCCTTTTTTGGCCAAGATCCTGAGAACTCCTTGTTTTCGATGTTCGGCATAAAAAACAGGAGAAAATTCGAAAATTTGATCACGGAATTCTAAGGAAAAGTTAAAATACATTATTTTCATGAAGATCTATTTTTGACATTTGGCGGTCGAAACTTTGGCGGCCCAAACTTTCATGATCGAAAATTTGAGCCAAGGCAAAAGATTATATGATCTAGAATCTAGACCTCCCGATAAAATTATTAGATTAATGTTATGATCCTTTGCAACAAAAATATTGCTCATCCTTAGATTCCAGACCTTAAGGTTCAATAAGATTAGGAGGAGCAAAAAAAGGACGAAAATGATATATAGAACAAGAAAAGATGAGCAGGAAGAAGGAGAGAAAGAAAACCGGTGATGAGATAATCTTTGAGGTTTTTGTCGAGAGAAAAAGAATTTCCTAAGGGGACCCCTCTCTGGGTAGGATAGGATAAAAAGTGTAAGTGTCTAGTGAAATCTGAGACACTTGGAAAAGATATTTCAAAGTTAGGATGGGGGCTCGATCACCTGGAGGGCCACAAAAAAACGAGTGAATGGATTTTTTTTCGAATGAGAAAAAGGTTTATGGTGTTGTAATGAGTTCACTATGGCGCGTAGTAGCACGAGGTTGGAGAAGAGGGGGAAAAATAACAAATAGTGAAAAATGAGAAGAATTCAGGTGATCTGGAGGATTTTTGAAGAAATAGTGTTTTTCTTGGTTCAGAAGATTTTTGAAAGTTTGTAGTTGGGACATTGATTTTTTTGGGATTCTGAAAACTCTAAGTTTTGGAGCGAATTCTGTTTTCGGAGATTCAATTTGGGTCTAAGATTTCTGAAAGATTTTCAGAACTTTCGAGATTTTTTAAAATCTAGAAGGATTCCGAATAGTTTCATATTTGTAGTTTTCGGAATTTGGAGAGCGTGACATTCTGAAATTTCAAAATTCTAAGAATGTCAATTTTGCAGTTTCAGAGATTTTTGATGAGATTTGATGAAGTTTTGATCAGAAAAAAATAATGAAAAATTCAACTTTTGTTCGACAAATCCACACTATCATATAATGTCTCCAGGAGTCGTAAAAGTACCATATGTCAAAAAGTGTTGCTTTTAAAAATAATCTACATAAAATTCCCTTTAGAACCATATATATTTCGTCAAAATTAGCTTACTAGAACTCGAGATACATCGAAAATTCAAAATGCACCAAAAAAAATTTTTCGAAAAAAAAAAATTTTTTTTGAAAATTTTTTTTCACTGTCACAGTTCCTCGGAACCATCAAATTTATACTATGACAATCATCTAATCTGACAGACAGACAAACAATTTAAGTTTTTGTCAGGATTTTCTGGGTGTCTGTCAGATTTAGATCGCATTAAAAACAGCAAAGAAACTTGAGTCATCTATTGTGAATACAAAAACAAGGAAGGTTGAAAATCGCCTCAAAAACGTCAGGAGTGATCTGGATAATGGAAAATGTGCTTCATTGAAAAAATAGTTCTAGAAAACGGGGCCCCTACAGCCTTATATAACACTAGTCTACCATAGTACACTCCGAAAAGCACAATCTGGAAAAAAATACACAGAAAAATCAAGACTAGGATTAGTCCTTATTAACTGAACAAAATCCGTTTTTTCTATTTTCTGTTTCAATTCTCGTGCTCATTTTTTGACGTTTTTCATATCACTTTTGCTACATTATGAACGTCATCTGATCCATTGTAATATCATGAGACGATATGGGTCAGAAATATGTTTTGGTGCATTTTTAGAAGAAGGAGAAGAGAATTGTAGTATGGAGTAATAGTAGTGGATGGAAATTTGCAAAAAATTAAAATCAGAAGGAGAAACGGAGATCAAGAAGATTCAGAGGTTTCCAGATTTTTTTGAAATTTTGAGAAAAAAAAATAGCGCACGGCACCCTGAAATGGAAATACGTTTCACGGCTGCTTACGTGTCTAGGGCATCTCAACCTTTTGAAATTAGCACTGAAAAATTGGATTTTCAGCTATAACTTAATTCAAAAAAATAAATTCAGAAATCGGCTGAGATTAAAATTTTCAGAATTTCCCGAGCTACCCGCTGATGTAAAAATTGTATTAGAACGTCTAATGTCAACTGAGTTATTTCAGCTTGAAATTTCAACAAAAATGTACTGAAAATTAAGATTTTTCGATCTAAAAAATTTTAAAGGACCTAATTCAAAAATCGGCTGAGATTAAATTGTAGTCCCATGTAAGACCTACAAGTTGACATATAGAACTCGTAATTTGGGTCAACCCGAGTTGAGTTATTTCAGCTTGAAGATTTTGAGCCAACCGATCTCTTGTTGCAAAAAAGCAAATATGGGCAAATTTAGGTTCAAAATGATCACAAGAACATGATTAGGAATTTTAAATTTATAGTATTATACTATGACTGACATGTTTTCTGATATCTAGGTGTCAAGTCAGTGTAGGTTTTAACAATTCCCTGTATTCAAAGTTCACGGGGAAATTGTGAAATTTGAATTTCCATTTGAGGACGCCGTGTAGCGGCAATTTTTTTCCTTTTTTTTTGTCCGCGGCCGACCGGTACTTCAGAGAGAGTTATTAACGTTTATACTGAAAATCTGCCTTCGAAAAATTTTGAGAATTTGGATTTTGAAAAATTTTCCTTAAAACTCTCTTCAAATCTGTATATTTTTCATCAAAATTGAACCACTAGAAGTCGAGATAAAGGTAAAATTCAAATTGCTCACTTCTTTTTCAAGCTCACTCCTACTATTTCAAATTTTTTTCTGTGTAAATTTTTTGGTTTCTAAACTTTATTTTTTTGAAATTATCTCCATAAAAATCCCTTCAAAATGGTATATTTTTCATAAAAGTTTGGCCAGAAACAGTTGAGTTACAGTAAACTTCAAATTGCTCACTTCTTTTTCAAGCTCATTTCTATGATTTCAAGTTTTTCTCCTTGATTTTTTAGGTTTTCAGTTTTTATATTTTTTTCAAAATTATCTACATAAAATTCCCTTTAAAACTACATAGTTTTCATTGAAATTGAACCACAACAAGTTGAGATAAAATTAAAATTAAAATTGCTCAGTTCTTTTCAAGCTCACTTTTACTAATTCCAGTTTTTTTCCTTGAATTTTTTTTGTTTCTGAATTTTCTATTGTTTGAACATTATCTCCATGAAATTCCCTTCAAAACGGTATATTTTCCATTGAAATTGAACCACTAGAATTTGAGATACAACACCAAGAAAAACCCCATAATTTTTAAAATCTTCTGAGAATCGATTCAATTTTCTAAACATTCTTCAAAGCTCCATGACCATCGAGAAAAAAAAACAAAAAAACAGAGAAGCGAATAATAAAAATGATAAAGAAAACAAGGCAAAGAGAGGGCCCCTTCAACATCATACAAAACATCATGAAACACGGGTCTTTCTTTTTCTCTCTGGATTTTTTCTCACCGCGGATTTTCAAGTCTTCAGTAGAAGAAGAGGGCCCCATGGAGCAACTGTCGAATAATCCTCTCTCTCTTTTCACTCATCAATTTTCGACTTTTTGATTGGAGAGAGAGCAAGAGAGCAAGTAGAAAAGATTTGGAGAAGCAGAAAAAAAATTTTCTGGAGGACACAGAAAGAATCAAGGTTCACTTGAACGAGAGGGGAGGAAAAGAGCAGAAAGGACAAAAGAAATGGGGAAAAATTGAGGAGGAAATACTTGTAAAAGTTCGAAAATTGAACAAGTTTTGGTTCCGGAGATGGACTAGTTTTTGGGGGAGGAGGCATTCTAGGCCATACATTGTACGGGGTTCAGGGACTTCATATAAAAGTCGTCTGGGCCATGGCTGCTTCAAGTTCCCACTGGTGGCCTAGGATTTTCAGTTTTGAGGTTTTCTAGGCCACCAGTGTAAATCTAGAGTGATCTAGCTTTATTTCGAGTTGAGGGACTAGGTTTCTAGTTTTTGGTTTTCTAGGCCCCCAGTGTAAATCTAGAGTGATCTAGTTTCACAATTTGGAGTTTTCTAGGCCATCTACTATCGTCATTCTATGAAGGCCTAGAATTCTCAATTATGGATTTTCTATGCCACTAGGCTAGGATACTTTCAATTCATAAACGATGACCTAGAATTCCTTAAATTTAGATTTCTAGGCCACCAATTTTCATGTTGAACTGATTATCAACCTATGCTCCTTGTTAGGGCTTAGAATTCCCAATTTGGAGTTTTCTAGGCCACCAGTCTTGAATTCCAAAAGGCTGGCCTAGAAATCCCCAAATTTGGATTTCTAGGCCACCATTTTTCATTTTTTCAAAGGTTTTTTCAACAGGGATTCGATTCCTAACCAAGAACTAATCCGTCTTCTAGGATTTCCTCTATTTTTAAATACCTATCTATGTCATCTCTATTTTTAAAAATAATTTTCTATTTTTGGTGACGGATTAGTTTTTTTTTTAAATATCCATAACAAGAGTTGAAGGTGATCTGACAAAAGAATTATATGAAAAGGTCGATGAGAATGCTCAAAGAGCAAAGATTGGAGTTTTCGGCCATTGATGACTTGGGCTCAGGCTCAAGGCCTCAGGGCTCAGGGCTCAGGGCTCAGGGCTCAGGGCTCAAGCTTAGACTATGAACTCAAGCTTAGAGTCGGGCTTAGCGTCGGGCTCAGGCCCAGGCTCAGGCATAGGCTTAGGCTCCGGAAAGGGCTTATGATCGAGCCCAGGCCCAGGCTAAGGCTCTCTTTGTCTTTTCCTATTAAATTTTTCAAAATACAAAATATGATTTTCCAACAACACAAATAATTAGGAACAAAACGGAAACTGAACCGGCAATCAGGTGGTCGGGGGACAATTTTGTTTATTAAGAAAAAAATTGAATGTGAATTCGAAAAAAGATGTAAAAGGGTTCCAGTCTGTGCCAGAGAACCTCTAGAAGAGGTGGGGAATGGAATTTGAAAATCGCAATTTTCTCGAAGAGGGGAAATTTTGAAGGGTAGACTAACATAAACTTAAGGGGAAAGTTTAGAATTTTGAAAGTTTAGAAATTTGAAATTGTAGACAACATTAATTTGAATGCAATTATCAGTTAAATTTGAAGGTCAGGGGGGACTAGAAAAACCTAGGCCATTAGAAAATAGCTTAACTTTTTTCCCCAAATTGGAAATCTAGGCTATTAACAAGCTCAAAAACAAAAAATGGCCTAACTTTCTCAATTCCAAAACCTAGGCCACTATGCATCCCTGAGCCTTACTATAATGTTAACAAAAACAAAGAGACGGCCTAACTTTCTCAATTTTCAAAACCTCGGCCATCCTCAAAATAGAAAAATAGGGAACCTTTTGGGAAGTAAAAACTCTCCCATGTAACCCAATTTGTGTTCATACAATTTGCATTTTAAATTTCGCGCCAAAAAAATTTTTTCCGTGTTTTTCTGTTCTGGATTTTTTGTCGTCCCAAGAGCTATATAAGTGGATTTCCCATGAATCATGGTATGACTTCTGAGGCTAGACACTTTTTTTTTGACGATGGCATTAGGGGAACATCCGGTACATGATAAGAGCTCAATGATGATGATGATCCAAAAAAAATGAGGAGGACAAAAAAGAATGAAAAATAACAATGTGACACACATCCACAGAGAGATAACGGAGGGATAGAGTAGGTATTCTGTAGTTTGATCTGATTTTTAGAGTCCATGAGGAAAAGGGGGGGAGGAAACTCATGTGTAATCGGAAGGGGATGGACACAGGAAATGTGTGGTACTAAAAGTGATAGGATTTGAGGTATTTTGGGATTGAATGACGGTGAGATGACCTACAGTGCTGGCCATAATTCTATCAAATTTTGGTTTTTTGACCATAACATTTTTTTGAGAGAAGCCACGTCCGTAAAATTTTGGTACAACATTTGCAGCCTAATCAGCCACATGTCTGCCAATTTTCATGCGGATATCTGAAAAATGGATAATTTTGTGAGCGAAATGGTGATTTGGCCAAAATTCTCAAAACTTTAGAACTACAAAGTTCTGGATTCTTTAATTTGAGCTTCTTGAATCCCATTATTCTCTTTTTGAAAATATTGGGATTTTTTTCAAATTTCACACCAAAATCCAAGTTCAAGTTCAAACATACAAAATTCAAATTGCTCATTCTTCAAAAATGATACAATTATCAAATTTCGTCAGCATAAAAAATGAAATTGAAAATTACTAGGTTCAAAATTCAACGAGAATCTCTTTGATGTCTTGACTCACAACTTTGAATCAAAAATTCCAAATCTCACCTCAAAATTCAGCAACAAAATATTTTTTCACCTGGAGAGTGAATCAAAACCATCTAAAAAATTCAAGTCAAAGACGATGTCTCAATGTTTTCACCAATGACAGAAAAAAGAGGATCAAAAATCTCGCCTCAAAATTATTCATCAGAGTAAACCTGATGCTTTTTCTGACCTCCAACTAAAGCAAAATTTGAGATTTTACATCTATACATCAGTCTGAGACTTCACTCAACCATAGTAATTTTGAAACGTCAAAGATCATAAAGATGACCTGAATTTTGGTACATCTTACTAGAAAAGAGAGTACATATGATGATGTCGACGGAGAAGAAAAGCATCACGCAATGCGGGTAAAAATGGAGATAAGATTTTTTGAATGCCCACATGACCACACACATACATACCTTTGAGCATCCTCTTTCTCTTTGAGATTTCAAGTGCTTTTCAAGTTGTGCTCGCCGAGCCCACCCCCTATGTACTAGTATACTTTTTTCTTTCTATCTCTCTTTCTTTTGATGATAAGTAACGAAATGTGGATAGGTAGAGGGAGAGGAATAGAGAAATAGAGGGAAAACAGGTTTTTTTAAATTTCCAAACGTTTTATCTCGGCCCCCAGGCAAGCTAGAAAAATAAAAATTGATACTACTTTTAGATAATAAAAATCTGCACAAAATTCCACACAAAATGATAAAAATTTCATATCTCTAGCTCGCCTAGAACCTGAGATATGACGCTTCAAAGTTGGGGAGGCGAGACAGTGTGGGGAACGAAGAGAGTGCAGACGCCCTCGTCGTCTGCGCTCTCCCCCGTCACCACACTATTTCGCACTCAAAACTTTGAATAGCCATATCTCGAGTTCCAGATGAGCTAGAGAGCTGATTTTTGTATAATTTGTTTTCTCCAAAAAAAATTTCAAAATTCCAAATAAAACATCCTAGTCATTCTACTAGACGCCTGAAGTCCCCCCTGTACCCAGACAAGGATGTTCGGAATTGTTGATATCCGTCGCACACATCCGTAAACACTGAGTGTGTGCGTATGTGTGCTCTGGAAAGAACAAAGAACCTATGACGAGTGGTGACCTAGAAATTTAGGGCTTGGGATTCTAGGCCACCATGTGAGGGTGGCCTAGGATCCCAGGAATAGGGGTTTCTAGGTCAAAACTGAAATTTGGACTTCCTTGAGCCAAAAATTCCAAAATTGGAAGATTCATGGTCACCTTGGGATCTAAGATAGCGAAGCTAACAATAAGACTGGAGGAATACTGGTGGCCTAGAAAAGCCGAAAATTGGATTTCTAGGCCACCAAATGAGAGAGATACATCAGAAGGAAGATGGTGGCCTAGGATCATAAGTTGGGCGGTTTCTAGGCCAGAGCGGAAATTTCGAAGAAAATTGAAGATTCAGGAACACCTAGACTTCAATGATAGTGGAGTTAAAAGTATTGAAAAATTGGTGGCCTAGGAAACCAAATGTTGGATTTCTAGGCCATCTGCACAATGAATTAGCCTCGAATTTCACAATTTGAGTTTTTAGGCCACTCTCAAATAAAATATTTAGGACCACCAAGGGATCTATGGTAGGGTATAAAAAATATAATAATATAAAAATTGGTGGCCTAGGAAACCGAAAATTGAATTTCTAGGCCACCAAATAAGAGAGATACATCAGCAGGAAGATGGTGGCCTAGGTCCCCAAACTGGGAATTTCTAGGCGAGAACTGAAATTTCGAAGAATATTGAGCTCAAGGTCACCTGGGGATCCATCATTGTAGAGCTAAGACTATAGGAAAATTGGTGGCCTAGAAAACCCGAAATTTGATTTCTAGGCAACTTTAAGCCATGACTATGGAACTAGACTACACTCGTGAAAAAAGCATAACATATGAAAAAAAAATAACATCCGTTTCATTTTTTTCCCCCACGATCCCCATTCATTCATTCAAATTTCAATGACGAGAGAGGGGGCAGGAAGTTGCCCCTCGTTTTTTTTTCAGACCGGAAAATGAGATAGGCGGTGGGTGGATAGGATCCTGATGATCCTACCAAAGTGAAAAAAACCGGAAAGTGAAGAAAAAAAAACATATTTCTTCTTCTCTTTTTCTAATTCCTCATCTCCCATTTTTCTGCTGGTCCCGCAGTTTTTTTCGATACATTCGTTTTCATTGTAAATGTGTCAAAAATTGATGTGTCCGATATGTGTGTGTAGTCATGCATAGAATAGTTTTTGGGAGGGAATGGGAAGACAAAAAGGAGATGATGATGATGAAGATGAAGATGATGAGAATTTGGGTGCAAAAAACTAGATGGTCTGGACTCTTGAGTGCAAAGGGGGGGGGGGGGGAGATAGTGATGTATACATACATATCAGAGAAGTCTAGACTTCATATCTTAGAATTTCAAGATTCTTGGAATCTCAGAATCTTAGAATTTAGAATCTTAGAATTCAGAATCTTGAAATTCAGAATCTTGGGATCTCAGTATTTTAAAATTCGGAAGCTTAAAATTCAGAATCTTAGAATTCAAGATTTTAAAACCTCGGGAGATCTAGAATTATCATTTTTTGCAAATTTGTTTTCGGACATGAAAAAAAATTTTGTTCGAATTTTGAGATTCTCGGTCAAGATCGTTAATTTTTAGGCAATTTTCATCAATTTCGTTCAGGTTTTTGAAAAAATTTCGAAAAAAAACCCGGGAATTTTTAAATCAAAAAAAAAAAGAAAAATTGGAAAAATCGATAACTCAATTTTCTGACTCCCAACCAAAATCTGATCTAGAGAATTCAGAAATTTGGCATTTCTGAAAAAATCGATTTCCGAATTTTGGAATCCAGGAATCCAAGAATTCAAGAATCCAAGAATCCAAGAATCCAAGAATCCAAGAATCCAAGAATTCAAGAATCCAAGAATCCAAGAATCCAAGAATCCAAGAATCCAAGAATCCAAGAATCCAGGAATCCAGGAATCCATGAATCCAAGAATCCAAGAATCCAGGAATCCAGGAATCCAAGAATCCAAGAATCCATGAATCCAAGAATCCAAGAATCCAAGAATCCAAGAATCCAAGAATCCAAGAATCCAAGAATCCAAGAATCCAGGAATCCAGGAATCCAAGAATCCAAGAATCCAAGAATCCAAGAATCCAAGAATCCAAGAATCCAAGAATCCAGGAATCCAAGAATTCAAGAATCCAAGAATCCAAGAATCCAAGAATCCAGGAATCCAAGAATCCAAGAATCCAAGAATCCAAGAATCCAAGAATCCAAGAATCCAAGAATCCAAGAATCCAAGAATCCAAGAATCCAGGAATCCAGGAATCCAGGAATCCAAGAATCCAAGAATCCAAGAATCCAAGAATCCAAGAATCCAGGAATCCAAGAATCCAAGAATCCAAGAATCCAGGAATCCAGGAATCCAAGAATCCAGGAATCCAAGAATCCAAGAATCCAGGAATCCAAGAATCCAAGAATCCAAGAATCCAAGAATCCAAGAATCCAAGAATCCAAGAATCCAGGAATCCAGGAATCCAGGAATCCAAGAATCCAAGAATCCAAGAATCCAAGAATCCAAGAATCCAGGAATCCAGGAATCCAGGAATCCAAGAATCCAAGAATCCAAGAATCCAAGAATCCAAGAATCCAAGAATCCAAGAATCCAGGAATCCAGGAATCCAAGAATCCAAGAATCCAAGAATTCAAGAATCCAAGAATCCAAGAATTCAAGAATTCAAGAATATTTGAAAATCTCCAAAACTGAAAATTGAGGTCTTCCAAATCTTTAAATCTGCATTCCTAGGCCACTAACAAAAAATTAGGCCTTCAAATTTTCTTAAGCCAAAAATTTTCAGAGCTCGACTTTTAGCCTGTTTTCCCGAACTGGGCCTAAAATCTGGGGACCTACAGTAATCCAAGAATCCAAAAACAAGAATTCCAAAACTTTGAATGTTCAAAATTTGGAGTTCCTGTTTTTTTTTTCAAAAAATTCAAAAACCTTAAAATCTGGAAATCCAAGAACACCAAAGTTCTCCTCTCACAATTAAAATTCCAGGTCCATTCAAAAAAATTTCAAAACAAAAAATCCTGGAACAAAAACTTTGAAGACATCAAAAATGAGAAAACAATTTCTGAAAAAAACTTACAAAAGCAGAGAGCACCGTGCAAAATGATCCGGACACATGCAGCGTTGTCAACATCTTATTTTTTGAGAATTTTTGAGTTCCAGTTTCTTTTTCAGAGGGACCTCTAATAGTTATAGCAATAGTAGTAAGAAAAATAAAGTTTTTGTGTGTGCGTTTTTTTGTCAGTGGTCTTTGAAATAAGGGATGAAAAGACAAAGAATACTTCAGTCTTCTTCTAGAAGTCCCTTTGCGTAAGCAAAAATATCAAATTTTCGTGTCCCTTTTGTGTTTCTTATGTAGAGTAGGGGGGTGTCCTCCTGTTTATTCATGGGAATTGGAGGAAGAATTGGAAAATGGACACTTGGTTTTGGCAGAGGAAATTAGTGGGATTTGGGGGGTCAGTGAAACAGAGGGATAAAGTATTGGTCTGGATAATGGTACATAGAGGGTTTCAAAAATATTGTACGAAAACTTCCAGAAATGTCAGATTTACTGTTTTTGCGAGGGTTCAAAGAAATTCAAAACCTGCAGATTTCGGAAATTCTAAAGTTTTGAAATTCGAATTTTTGTAGATTTTCTGAACACTTGTTGTTTTAGATTCCGATATTTTGAATTTAGGTCATGTTATCCGAAATAGGACCAGCCATTTCGTAACTTCGACGATTTGTAATTGGGACATTTCGCAACCAGCGTAGATTTCGCAACCACGACGTTTCGCAGCAAAAGTTATCTGATTTCAGCTTCTGACAAAAGAACCGGTGCTTGTGGTTGCAAAATTTCTGGTTGCGAAACGTCGTAGTTACGAAATGACAGATTGCAAAATGTCCCGGTTAAAAAAACATCAGTTGCGAAACGTCGTAGTTTCAATATGGTCCAGTTACGAAATGACAGGTTGCGAAACGTCGTAGTTGCGAAACGGCCCAGTTACAAAGTTTCCGATTGCGTTAGTTTTTGATCATATGAGTTTCTGAGATTCTGGGATTCTGGAATTCTGAAATTCCGAGACTCTGAGGTTCTGAAGATTAAATTTGAGAATCAAAAATTTTGAGATTCTACAGGTTCTCAAGATTCAAGATTCAGCGGAATTCAAATATTCTAGATTCTCTAAAAATTGTCAAGATTTTCTATATTTTACAAATCAAATATTCCAAAATTCTCTAGACTAAGTTTTTCAGATTCTAAAACTTCCAGATCCTTCAGAGCTTCTTCGGAATGTGAAGACCTATGAAACTGCAACCTTCAACAACACAGAATAATAAAAAAGAACCAGATAATTTGTTTGTCTTCCTGAAAAAAAATTTCACCTAAAAGTAAACATGAGTCACTAGAACAAAAATTTTCCAGTCAGCTAAAAAAAGTCAGCTAAAAAACCTAAGACGGAGGTAAGAATGTCTAATGGAATTACTAATTTTTGCCTCTTTGATGGGAATGGAATGGGAAAAAAACGAAAGCTAAAGGGAGACGACGTACGTTTTGAGGTTGAAAAAAGTAGAAATATTCTGATGAAGTAAGAAGGTCAGAAGACGTTGGGGTGCAGCAGAGATTCTGAGGTGATCAAGAATCGAAGATGAGAGAAAACGGCTACAAAATGGGGGAATGGATGGATCAATTGACGTACTTTGTAGGGGGGAGGATATGGGAGAGATTTTGATTCTGAATTTTGGATTTTGACAGGCTTCTGAAGTCTGGGAGCAGGTTCTTGGGACATGGATTTTTTGGTGGAAATTTTTGACAAAAAAAAATGTGTTCTTTTTTCAATTCTAGCTAGCGAAACAGTTGATTTCGTGATCTTGAAGATTTCAAATTTTTGAGAATTTTTGGTCATGAAATTCTGAAATCGTGGTTCACATTTTCGAGATTATGACATTGCGGGATTCTGAAATTCTGAGGCCCCCAAAATTCTCGGATTTGCGAGACATTTAGAAACCTTCAAGATTCAAATCTATAAAATCCATCATCGCAACCGTTTAGTTCATAACTGGGACATTTCGCAACTGGTCGTTTTGTAACTGGAACATTTCGCAACTCTAGTATATTTCGCAACTACGACGTTTCGCAACTAGTAATTTCGCAACCGCGATGAAAATGAAAACCTAAATTAAATGTTGGTCGCAAAATGACCTAGTTTTGGTTGCAAAATGACCTAGTTTTCAAACGACTGGTTGCGAAACGTCGTAGTTGCGTAATCGACATGAGTTGCAAAATGTCAAAATTACGAAATGACTGGTTGCGAAACGTCCTAGTTGCGAAATCAACGTTCGTTACAAAAAAGTCCAGTTACAAAATAACCTGTTGCGAAATTTCTCGGTTGCGAAATGACTGGTTGCGAAACGTCCCGGTTGCAAAATGCCCCAGTTGCGAAACGTCCGATGAATCTTGGTACTTGGATTTTGACAGTTTTTCACATTTTCGATCATATCGAATTCCACAATTTCAAAAAACAATTTCACCTGAAATTTTCAGACATTTTGTTTGTCTGAAAATCTCAAACAAGATTGTATTCTGATCCATCGGATCATCTAGGATTTCGGAAAAATACTACAGTCAGAAAAACAAAAAGAATGTTTTGCAGATATGAATTTTGACACAAGATTTTCTAGAAGAATTGACTTGGTTTTGAGGCAAATCCTTAAAATAGAGCTCAAAAAAGTGGGCGGGGCTTATGAGCATTTTTAGAGTAGACAATAGAAATATCCACTCAAAAAGTGGGCGGAGCCTATGAAAAACCAAAAATCTCAAAATGGAACACCACTTTTTTATAACTCACTTTTATCAAAGTGGGTGTACGTTTTTTTCCAGAAAACAAGCCAATTTGCTGACGCGTTCTTTTTTAAGTGATCTGATAAATACTAACCAATATTATTATTTATATTTCCTAGTGTCTTAGAAACCGAAAACTTTTTCGGGGGGGACCACATTGAGAGGGACACGCAAATGAGCAATATGTCAGAATCAAGTGATCATACATGTGTGTTTTGGAATAAGAATAATATAAGGGAACCTTATTCTATGTAGTAATTATAGGCTTGGAAAGTTGACAAGATTCAGAAGAGAATGATTCGAGGAGGAAAATGTGGGCGGAGCCTGTTTTGAAGAGGAACCAAACGGTGAAAGAAATGACACCTCAAATCAGTTCCTGAGAACTTTTGAAGTCGAAAAAAATAATTATGGGATTGGGAAAAATGAAGAGGGATATGACTCAAAAAAAGGTGACTCTCATGGGAAAAAAGTATGATTTAAGAATTTTGATGGAAATTTGAAAATTGACTAAGAGTAAAATGGAAAAAAGTACCGTATCCCTATTTTTAATTGCAGTTTTTAAAAGAAAAGCCGAAAAAAATTTCAGGAAAAAAGTAAGTTTTTGTAAGGTTTTTCTGAAAATTTTTCAAAAACCTTTTTTTCTGAAAAATTTTTTTTGAAAAATTAAGGTCAAATATCAAATTTTTTTGAAGATGTTTCCTTTTTCTGGTACTAAATTTAGTCCATCTAGTATTCATCTGACAATAATAGTCTGAAAATAGTTTTTTTTCATTTCAAAAAAACCTTTCCAAAAATTTCGAATCCGGATGTGAGGGTGAAGTGGAGTTATGTATTTATTTTGGGGTACCTGAAATATAAAGGAAAGTAGAATTTTTTGTTAGTAAAATTTAAAAAAAAAGAAACAGCATAATACGGAAAAAGAAATTCTGAAAAAGAAAAATGGACATCCAGTTATTGAAAATCTAAGTTTTCGGAAAAAGGAGTGGAAAATTGAAAAAAAATGAAATTGTAGAAGAAAAAAAAACGTCTGAAAATCAAAAATAGTATATATTGGAACTTCAAAAGTTGTTAAACATCTACATGTTATTTTCAGAACAAAACAATTCCATAATTTTCAAATCTAAGAACCTCGGAGATTCTCAAAAAAAAAAGTGAATCATTGAGAATCAAAATCTCACGATCTGAAAAACTGAAAATTTCAATATCTCCGAAATTCAAAATCTCTCATTCAGTATCATAGGATGTCAGAATCTCAGTATCATAGGATGTCAGAATCTCAGAATCTCAGAATCTCAGGATTCAAGAATCCAAGAATCCAAGAATCCAAGAATCCAAGAATCCAAGAATCCAAGAATCCAAGAATCCAAGAATCCAAGAATCCAAGGATCCAAGAATCCAAGAATCCAAGAATCCAAGAATCCAAGAATCCAAGAATCCAAGAATCCAAGAATCCAAGAATCCAAGAATCCAAGAATCCAAGAATCCTAGAATCCAAGAATCCAAGAATCTGGAAACCTCCAAACTTCAGCTTCTTTAGAGCTACAACGCCTACAATTCCCGAATCTTCTTGATCATCGAAAACTACAATAATCCATGAGAATCTTCATCCCCAGTACACCCCCCTACTTCATAATGCAGGGACGATGATTCCAAGAACACATCAGTCCCATGGCCATTCATGGAAAACTCTTCTTTTGCTCCCCATCATTTCTCTACAAAAATGTGCGCGAGCTTCAAAAACCAAAAAGATGAATAAGCTGATGGAGGCTGGAGAGTCTTCTGAAGAAAAAAAAGTTCCCACACAGAATCTCTTATCTCATTAGAATTATTTGTTGTGTGGAGAGGACGAAAAAGCCAAATATTTTTTGGGGGAAGATGTTTTCTGGAGATGAACACCTGAGCTTATGCTACAATGAATTTGTATCTATATGTATTTTTTGAGATGATTTTTGAACGGCGGAAAATGAAAATGTCGGGGTGGTTACGGATGGATGTTTTACTGAAAATAGATGGATGGGATATTTTTCTCGTTTTTTAGAATGTAGCAAAGTCTGAAATTTTTGAGAGGGCCTTGAGAAACTGTGCGGTGTCATTATAACGTGGCTACGCAGTGAATTGTGGGTTTCTGTTTTTTAAAGTTCTCACAAGCCTCTCGAGGTAGATTTGCAGGTACATATAAGGAATTAAGGAATCCGGAACCGCACAAGTTTAGTTTTCAAAATTTTGAGATACTACAGTTTCGAAATTTCGAAATTTTATGATCCTCTAAAGTTCTCAAATTTTGGTATTTTGTACTTTTCAGAATTTTTTTCACATACAAAAAAGTCAAAAAAACAAAAATTTCAGATTCCATAGTAAGCTTTTCAAATTGCAAACTACTGGTGTACCTTTTGCGCGTATTAGGAAAATTTTAGAGCGTAATTAGTTTTGCGCTTTAAAATTGTTACAAAATTCGAAAAAAATCAATTTTTTTTAAAGTTCAAAATTTGAAAACAATCTCCTTTAAATTCCCTATCGATACGTATAATTTTCATAAAAATTGAACAAGGATGAGCTATAGAAAACCAGTTAGAAAAACTTGGGATATTTTGACAGTTGTTAATTTGATAAAATCTGAGAAAATTTTTCGTTTTTGAAAAAAATCCAAATCGAAAACTTTCGTCATTCTCAGCACATTCAAATTGGTCAAAATATTTATTCTCAAAAACACTATCATCCTAAAATAACATGAATCTTAATTCGTCTATCTCCACCAAAAAAACTTTTCCAAATTATTCATCTCCAAAGATCTTTACACCCCCTAAATGCCAAAATTTGAATACAAGGCAAATCAATTCAGAGGCTAACTTTTTTTGGATCTAATAAGAGGATCTTTGTCAAAACAAGAAAAAAATAAACAAATAGTCACACCATCAAACAGAATAAAAGAGTAAAAAGAAGAAGAAGATCCTCTGAATTAGTCATAATACGTAAATGGGGTCGAGGGGATGATAGCAGGAGGAGGAGGAATGGATAAATGGAAAAAAGAAGAAGAAGAAGGATACCAAAAATGAAAAGAAAATTAGGCACAGGAAATTCGGATAGGAAGAGGGGTCCCTCCTCTCTTTTTCAAAGTCAGTGAACGGACGGATCGGTCGGTTGATGAAGAGGCTCACGTTGCATTCGGAGGGGCACGGAGAGATGTGGGAATTGGAATTGAATGGGGGCGAAGGGATTCAGAAGGAATTCAGAAGTCAAAAAAAAAGGTTTGGGACCCAAAAAATGGATCAAATGGTGGGAAGCAGCCTAAGACTGTCAGATTTCAAGGCCTTGTGAGCCGTGGCCCATTTGGGCCTTACAATTGAGCCAAGGTCCCAGGGCCGGCCGCGGGCCGTGAGTTTAAACGGAAAAATCAGACTTAGCAAATTTCGGTCAGACTGTTAGATTTTACGGCCTCTTGGGCCGCGGCTCATTTGGGCCTCACGAGCTGCGACCGCAGGGTCCGCCGTGGGCCCTGAACTTGAACTGCAAAATCAGACTTGGTAAATTTCGGTCCGGCTGTCAGATTTCCGCTGCCGGCTGGCCCCATGGCCCTCGAAGGTCGCGGTAGATTCGTGCCTCGCAGTAGAGCCGAGGCTCCAGTCTCGGCCGCAGGCCGTGGCTCAGGGTAGTGAACTTGAACAAAAAAATCAGTCTTGGCAAATTTCTTTCCGGCTGTCAGATTACACGGTCTTATAGGCTCCGGTCCATTTGGGCCGCACAGTAGAGCCAAGGCCCCAGGGCCAAATATGTGCCGGAGCCCCAAGGGTTTGAGCTTGAACTGCAAAATCAGACTTGGCAAATTTCTTCCCGGCTGTCAGATTTCACGGCCTTATGGCCCATTCACGGCCTTATGGGCCATTGACGGCCTTATGGCCCATTCACGGCCTTATGGGCCTTTCACGGACTATTGAGCCCTCATAGTATAACCGCGGCCCCACGGCCTGGCCAATGAAAGTTAGGGAAAAAGTTCGCAAGCTTGAAAATTGTTATGCTTTTTTTGCATTAAAACCTGTACATAGAAATAAAGCAAAATATTTAATTCTCAAAAATCTCAAATCCCTAGATATTCCCTAGACCGATACGTAACCCCCCGTAGTGCAGAAATACAAGAATATAAACTAGCAATAACGAAAATAAAGAAAGAATACAATGTCTAGAAGCCAGAGATCTAAAAGTTGCCCCTAGAAGCAAGGCTGCCCCGAGGCCAGCCGCGGCATTCTGGGCCCTGAGCTTTATTGATCCAAAGAGCGTGTTTTCGAAAGGACTTCCGAATTCAAGCACGATCTACCCATGGCCCAAGCCGCGGACGGCCGCGGCAGCATCGCCCAGAATGTGCAAAAAACGCGCCAACAATACTCCAGCCATATGCGCTCAGAGATTCGGATCAAAGGAGTAAAAAACAAAGAAATTACTGAATAGGGAGAAAAAACAGAAAAAATGAGCCTACTCATGAGGAAAAATCAAATTCGCGAGTCACACACAAATTCACTAAATAAATCATATAATTTCTTCATTGCTCACAAATTTTTTTGCAGATTTTGTTTGGTTTTTGCAGATTTGATATTGGAGCCTAATAGAAAATCATTAAAGGCTCAGGAAATCAGGATTCAGGGAACATCCTTAGGCATACAAGAGGTTCAAAACACAAAGATTCTGGCATATCTTTAGGTACTCATAATTCAGTCACAATTTAGGCCCACGAGCTCAGGAACACGCTCCAGGCACCCTCAGGCACAGGGACACTTCGGGCTTAAGGTCGGCCCGAGCCTAGAAAATGTAAAGAAGGCCTGTCGCGGCCCAGCCCGGAACCTTGAAATGGACCGAGGCAAAAAGAGAATTTACAAAAACTCCAAAAAGTCAACATTTGAAATTTCAGATCGCAAAACATACAAGTTTACGAAATCCAATTTCCGCAACATTATGAGTAACCGGAAATTATTTTCATTTCGAAAAAAGATTGTAGGGAAATTTGTTTAGAACTGATGTATGTATGTATGTCACACCATTCAAAATCTTCTCAGAAAAAAAATTATAGTGCAAAAAATTTTGTGATTCGAATTTCCGGGGGCATGTCTGGAGTCAGAATTTCTGGGGATTCTTTCGGGATCTTTGAAAACTTACATGGTGGCCTAGAAAACCAAATTTGGGGAGTTAGGCCAGAATATTTTGAATTTTCAACAAATTCTGGGACACCAATCTTCTATTTTTAGGTAGAAGAGTTAGAGATGGCTTAAAAATTTGAATTTTGAATTTCTAGACCACCAGATTCTCAGCCACAATATACGCTATATGAAATGTTCAAATGTGGTCTAGAAAGTTCAATTTTTGGAAGCCTAGGCCGTGACAGTCAATATGTTGGTTTTTCTTGTGGCCTAGAAACCCAAATTTTTAGATTTCTAGGCCACGAAATTCTGACTCATTTTTCTCTGAAAAAACTTTTCAATCTTTGACCATTGAAAAAAAGGAATAAAAATCACCTGTCAATTCCACAAATACATTTGAACATTCAAGTTGTCCAAAATCTCTCCGAGAATCCAAAAAATAATGTAGTCTCTGACTCACCAGACTACGGTAGGATAGGCTCAAAGACTAGAAATCTGGGTCAACAATAATACTAAACTAAAAATGTGCATCTCTGGATCTGACATTCTTTTTATGGTGAGCAATTCGGGTTCAAAGTTTGGAAAGAAGAAATTTTGCATATTCAAGTTACTTCAAAAAAAGATTCTCACGGAGTCTGAGAAAACGTTGGACTCTAGAAATTGGAAACCATAAAGATCAGATGGCCTAGAAAACTAAGAGGGTGAAAAACTGGGCCACGATTTTGAAAACGATGAATTTGATAGAAGTATGGTTAGATGCAACGGATAGTTGATAGATGACCTAGAAATCCAAAATTTCGGGTTTCTAGGTCACCAGGACACATTTCATAGATCCCATAATTTTGAGAATTGTGATGGCCTAGAAATCCAAATTTTTGGGTTTCTAGGCCACAAGTGATGCCATTGAAGATAATACTGCAAATTTTGTTGTCGTGGCGTAGGATTCTAGAAATTGAATTTTCTTGGCCACCGAGGCGTAAAGCCCAAAAAAAGGTGACCTAGAAATCCAAATTTAGGGTTTCTAGGCCATGTCACTAACTTCAACCAAAAATCGAATACTGGTGGTCTAGAAATCCAAAATCCAATTTTTGGGTTTCTAGGCCACCAGGGATGACAGTAAAGACGAAATTGCAATTTAGATGGTCGTGGCCTAGGACTTCAAAAATTGAACTTTCTAGGCCACCTAAGCATAACGCTCAAAATTGACGTCCTAGAAATTCAAAATTTGAGTTTCTAGGCCATTTCACAAATTTCGACCGAAAATCGAAAACTGGTGGCCTAGAAATCCAAGCTTCGAGATTCTGGGCCACAAGTGATGCCACTAAAGTTAATACTGAAAAATTTGTTGTCGTGGCCTAGGATTCCAAAACTGGAAGATTCTAGGCCAACGGGACACATCTCATAGAGCCCATAACTTTAAGAAGTATGGCGGCCTAGTAATCCAATTTTTGAGATCCTAGGCCACCAAATAACAAAATCAAAAAAAATAGTGGCCTAAAAACCCACTTTTGGAATTTCCAGCCCATTTTTAAAATTTGAACCCCCCTTCCCTCGAAATAAATGAAGCCATCTAATTTGCTCAGAGGGAGCTCATTGGTCTTTTAGAATTCGGTGTGCTCCGTTGCTCATCGAAAAGATCAAGAAGAACATGTGTTTTTGACACCTCATCAGACACATTGAAAAGGGGCGGAGCTTCGGAGATAAGACAGGAGGTCATGGGGAGAATGATAAGGAGCATAGATCTGGCACTAATATGGGGGGCAAGGGGGCCGGCCCACCGCGGCGGGCCGTGGCTTTAGAAACGTTAAAATTAACACTAAAAATTATCTTCAGAAGCCGCGGCCTGCCACGGTCAGCCTTGGCACATAGAAGATCCAAATATACATTTCCCTCAGAAAAAAGTTTCAAAGTCCACCCAAAAAAGACGAAGAAAATAAGGCAAATATGTAGTCAGATACGAAAAAAAATGTGTACCTTGTCAGTCTTCGGGAAAAAAAGGAGAAAAAAGACCAAACCCAAAAATATATAACATAATAATCGGAGTCCCTTCGAGCCAACAACTTTGTGACGCAAAATTTTTTCTCCTGTGGCAGGGATTCTATTGGAAGAAAAGGACATGAGCAAAAATGTTCGGGACAGAGAGCAATTTGGAACAAAATTGGGGGGGGGGGGGGGGGGTGGGGCACAAAAAAGAGGACAATGAGATTATAGATTGGGTATGGGGGAACAGAACAGAGGAGTTATTGGTGGCCTAGGGGAGTTCTAGGCCACCAATAACCAGTGTTTTAGGATAAGAACTGGGTGTATGAGAGATGGCCTAGAAATCCAAAACTTGCAGTCCTAGGCCGCCAGGTTTTTCAAAGCGTCATGGACTCTATGAAATCTGTGGCCGAGAATCCTAAGTTTCTGGAATCCTAGGCTGTGACTATCAAAGTTACCATATCGTCTTCTCTGGCATCATTGGTGGCCTAGAAAGCCAAAAACAGATTTTCTAGGCCACTGCAGTCCAAAATTGCAATTTTGTCTTCACTTTCATCTCTGGTGGCCTAGAAACTCAACATTTCGATTTCTAGGCCATCTCACTTTTTTCGCCTACTTTATGTCCAGATTGCTCATCAAGAAATTACAAAAACGAAGAATTTAATGATGGTCAAGGATTCCAAATATGGGAAACTCTAGGCCACCAGGGTGCAGTTTTAAGCCTCTCCCTGCGCGATAGCCTAGAAATCAAACAATTTGGAATCCTAGGCCTCTAAGAGTTTCAAAGCTTTGTCGGCTCTAAATGTCCAGGTGGCCTAGGATTCTCAGTTTCTGGAATTCTAGGCCATGACAATCCATACTCTTGGTTTTCTAGGCCATCTGATCTTTTTGTCTTCCAATTTCTAGAGTCCAACGTTTTCTCAGACTCCGTGAGAATCTTTTTTGAAGTCACTTGAATATGCAAAATGTCTTCTTTCCAAACTTTGAACCCGCATTGCTCACCATAAAAAGAATGTCAAATCCAGAGATGCACATTTTTAGTTTATTATTATTGTTGACCCAGATTTCTAGTCTCTGAGCCTATCCTACAGTAGTCTGGTGAGTCAGAGACTGCATTTTTGGATTCTTGTGGTGATTTTGGACCACTTGAATGTTCAAATGTATTTCTGGAATTGACAAGTTGGTCGAAGATTGAGGATCTGGTGGCCTAGATATTCAAATTTTGGTTTCTAGGCCACAAGTGATCACGATAGAAACGATAATAGAATCTTGATTGTAGTGACTTAGGATTCTAGAAATTGAAGATTCTAGGCCACCTGGACATACATAGTTCCTAGAGTCCACAAGCTTAGTAAAAAGTTAGTGGCCTAGAAATTCTAAGATTGGGTTTCTAGGCCTCGGGATAGTCAGTAATTTTAGGGACCTAAAAGCGGTATATAAAGGCCTAAGAAACCAAATCGTGGATCCCTACAACTATTGATTTTTATGCTTTTTAGGCCAGAATCAGGCATAAATTTGGCCAAAAATTGACGCCATGGAAAATAAAAAAAAGTTAAAAACAGTACATATTACGGTAACTTTACAAACTTTAAAGGAGGATTCCGAGCAAAAATTTTTTTTGCTTTAATAGATGCAGAATTTCGCGCTGATTCCGAATATCATAAAAAAAAAAGCTCGAAAATGTTTCTCGGAGCCAGAAAACGTCGTCAAAGGGGTCGAAACGGGCCAGAAGTGCTCCCTTGCTTCTCCTGTGATTTTTAGACGGCATTAGTCAAATTTTTTTGGTAATTTACATGCCAGAGTGTCATCCAATGCTATTTTCAGTGAAATAATGAGAAAATTTGTACAAGTCCGTCAAATAATAGTCATTTACTGCGGCGTGGCCTAGAAAACTCCGGAGAAAACTCGGCTAAAAGGGAGCACTTTGGGCGCAATTTTCCCCCTTTGACGGCGTTTTCTGGCTTCGGCGAGTATTTTTGAGCATTTTCGTTGCGATTTTCGGAATCAGCGCCCTGTTTTACATCTTTTAAAGCAATAAAAATTTTTGCTCGGAATCCTCCTTTAAAGGCCTTAAAAACTTTGGTGGCCTAGAAATCCATATTTTGGTTTTCTAGGCCACCCATATATTAAAGGCTCACGTGGAGTATGGTTTCCTTGAAACCCTATTTTCTAGGTGGCCTAGGATATTCAATTTCTGAATTCCTTGGCCAAGACAACAAAATTTGCAGTATTACCTTCAGCGGCATCACTTGTGACCTAGAAACCCGAAATTCGGTATTCTAGGCCATCAAAGTTCGCTTTTTCGAGCTAAAGGAACCCGGAAACAAAAGGCCTAGGCCAGGCCTAAAAGCCCAAAACCAGGTTTTAAATGGCCTAGAAATCCAAAATTCGGGATTCTAGGCCATCAATATTAGCTGATATGCATTCCTATCAATGGCCTAGAAATCCAAAATTTGGTTTTCTAGGCCACCACGATCTGTGTTAGCCTTCAACATACGAATGACCTAGAAGCCCGAAATCGAGTTTTAGATGGCCTAGAAACCCAAAATTCGGTATTCTAGGCCATCAAAGTTCGCTCTTTTGAGCTAAAGGAACCCGGAAACAAAAGGCCTGAAAAACGAAACCGGAAGACAAGAAAAAAGTGTCAAAACGTTTGTGTGTGTGGTGTGAATGTGTAAACGTTGTAACAAAAACAAAGAAGAGAGAGGGGTACCAGGGGGTCCCCCCTCTCGAAAAATTCTCCAAAAGTTTTATCGAGAGGGGGGGGGGGGGGGGGGACTAGGAGCATCATCATGTGCTCCTTCTCCTCTTCTAGTTTCACAACTGTGAAAAACGGTCCCTGGGGGATAAGGGGGGCCCCTGATGATCACTCACTACATATATATCCCACATCCATTCATCCGTTTTTAAAGAGTCTCTTCTCTCGCCTTCACATTTTTCACCACAAAATTTTCGAAATTTCTAGTTCTAGGGGACTCCATGGGGCCCCGGAAGGCAAAAAAATGTAGAAGGGGCAATTAGAAAAATGGGATTAGTACATGTGTAGTACATGGGTACATGGGAAGAGAGTAGACATTTTCTGAAGATGCATTAGATGATGATGATGATGACCTCACATCAGAAGAAGACAAAAATGAAGACGTTGTTGCATGCCAGAAATCAGAATTTTTGAAATATGGGACGAAGAACAAAGGGGAGGCCTAGGAATCAAAAACTAGGACATTGGCAGAAAGATATTTCAAGGGTGGCCTAGAAAACCAAAATTTAGATTTCTAGGTCATCTAAAACTCGATTTTGGGCTTCTAGGCCATTGAAGGCTCACACAGATCGTGGTGGCCTAGAAACCCAAATTTTGGATTTCTAGGCCATTGCAAGGAATGCATATCAGCTAATATTGATGGCCTAGAATCCCGAATTTTGGATTTCTAGGCCATTTAAAACCCGGTTTTGAGCTTTCAGGCCTTGCCTAGTAGGCCATCCTCATGTTGAAGGGTCACATCAATTTTGATGGCCTAGAACACCAAAATTTGGATTTCTAGGCCACCAAAGATTCTCTTTTTAGGAACTACAGTGGAACATGTTCAAAATCTGCTGGCCTAGTTGCCCAAATTTCGAATTTCTAGGCCACCATCTATGTTTCCAGAGATCCCGCAAGTTTCATTGTTCCCAGATCCTTTAAAAATGGTGGCCTAGGAATTCAGGAAATGTGAAATCTAGACCATTAACAGAAAAGAGTAGCTACCAGGAACTGGAAAGGTAGATGGCCTAGAAAGCCAAAATTTGGGTTTCTAGGCCATCAAAAACCCGATTTCGTGCTTCTAGGCCATCTGTGTGATGAAGGCTCACACTAACTATGGAGACCTAGAATCTTCAATTTCTGGAATCCAAATTTTGGATTTCTAGGCCACCAAAGATTATCTTTCCAAAACTAGAAGGTGCTCAAAATCTGCTGGCCTATTTTTTCAATTTTTGGATTTCTAGGCCACCAACTAAGATTGCAAAGAACCTATGGTTTTGAGATCCTTCAAAAATGGTGGCCTAGGAATCCAAGAACTATGAAAACTAGGCCATCCCTATGCTGAATGCGCTGACTGATTATGGTGGCCTAGAAATCCGAAATTTGGTTTTCTAGGCCATCCCTATGTTGATGGTTCACAAAGATTATGGTGGCCTAGAATACTTGAAACCGGCATTGGTGGCCTAGAAACCCAAATTTTGGGTTTCTAGGCCATGGCGTTCCTAAACCAATTTTCTAGGCCACCACTGTGAAATGTTCCCAGGTGGCCTAGAATCTTCAATCTCTGGAATTCTAGGCCACGACAATTAAAATTACAATATCATCTTCTCTGATATTACTGGTGGCCTAGAAACCCAAAATTTGGGTTTCTAGGCCACCAGATTTTTCATAGATTGATGGGCTTACTGAAATGAGTCTTGGCTATGTGGCCTAGAAACCCAAAAGTTTGGATTTCTAGGCCATCTCTATTTTAAGTTCTTGAACAGATCATGGTGGCCTAGAAAACTGAAATTTGGGTTTCTAGGCCACGAAAGTGTACTTTCATGACCTAGAATTCCAAAAATTGGATTTTCTAGGCCACGTGGAAATTTTCTGGCTGTAAACAATTGGTGGCCTAGAAATCCAAATATTGGATTTCTAGGCCACGAACTAGTAAAAGTACAAAATCTCTTGGCCTAGTTTCCCAAAATTTGGTTTTCTAGGCCACCGGCCAAAAAGAGTGGCCTAGAAAACCAAACTCAATATTTCTAGGCCACAAAAAAAGCAAGAAATACAAAATTTTCAACCTCTGATCTTTGGGACATCACTCAGAAAACTCTTCACATTTTCAATGAGTTCGAGGAAACACCCTTTGAACAAAAATGATGCGTTGTCCTTCCCCAAAAAGCCTTTTAGAATCGAAAATGAGCCACATTCGCATTCAGAAGACGTCAAAAATGACAACGAAATGTGTCTTTTTTGCGGTGAGACGACAAACAACGATTATTATGGGATTTATGGAATGAGTTGGTGTTTTTTTGTGTTCCTGGAATTTGGAATCATGGTTTTTCGTTGAATTTACAGTATTATTTCTGATTTTTTCCTGTTTTTCCTCCATTTCCCGGAAAATAATTCATTTAATTGAATTGTTCGTCAATTATGATGCATTGTACGCGTTTGCGCGTCGCGGTGTTTTTGTTTGGTCCGCAAACACAGCGCGCATTATTTGAATTGTTTTCACTTTTTTTGGTGGATTTTCGTCGGATTTTTATTGATTTTTATGGATTTTCGTGGAAATTTTTGCTTAATATAATTAAAAATTGCTGAATTTTCAGATGGAAGACCCAATTGTCGACGAAAAAGTGGCAAAATTCCCGGAATCCACCGAGGAAGCCAGTGCTCCCGAATCATCAACCGAGCCATCAACACCGGCTCCAATTTCATCGCGTCGCGAAACGTATAACAAAAATGCGTATATTATGCTCGATGTAAACCATCGAAAGGTGCATTTTATAAACAAAATTTCGATGAAAATTTATTATTTTTCTTTTTTTCCTTCAGGTCGAGCCAAAAGATGTTATTGAGTACGAGTGGCCCCCAAAATCCGGTGATCGCTGGTTTATACAGGAGCAAATCGGCGAGCTACTCGATATTAAATCGTTCTCGAGAAAATATCCGGATTTTACGAGAAGAAAAGTCAATCATGAGGAGAGGGAGTTCCTCGAGTGGAATTATAACATTCATAAGCTTCTCAATGAGACTTGTGAGTGAATTTTCGGCTAAAAAGCTCCGAAAAAATCGATTTTTTGGGTCCAGAAACCTTAAAAACTGCATTTTCCTTGCCTAAAAACTTTGCAACCCGATTTTTCAGATCTAAAACCTTTCAAACCAAATTTTAAGGCTAAAATCCCTCCCAAAATTGATTTTTTGGGTCCAAAAATTTTAAAAAATACATTTTTAATGTGTTTTTCTACCTAAAATCCCCAAAAATCCAAATTTTTCCAGTGCTCCGCGATATGAACGCAATGCGAGCTAGCGAGATTCACGACATGATGCAATCGGATTTCCAGGATATTTTCATTGAATACAAGAAGGTTGTGTCGCAGAGAGAGCGAGAAGCTCAGTTGGAGAAGGCCAAGGAGATGGAAGCGGTAGGGGAGAGAAAAATTGGGAAAAAGCGGTTTTTTGGCTTAAAATTGAGAAAAATACTGATTTTTTAGCTGAAAAACCATAAAAACAACCAAAAAATATGATTTAGCATGAAATTTTAACCCGGGACCATGTTTTTTTCGATGAAAGTTAATTTTGACTCGAAAAACTCGGATTTCCAGCGGAATAAATCGATTTTTAGCCGAAGATTTTGATCTTGGACCAATTTTTTCGCAGAAAATCGATTTTAATCCAAAAAACCGCATTTATAGCTTAAAATCGACGAAAATATTCCAAAAACTTAGCTCAACTCAAAATGTCGATTCTGGACCAGTTTTCATCGCAAAAAAATGGTTTTTTACACAAAAAATCCCTTTTTTTTTTCGATTTAAGAGCCAAAAAATCGACCCTGGACCTTTTTTTCTCGCTGAAAAGCGATTTTTCCTCTAAAAATCACCCATTTTTCTTCCAGATCAAAAACGACGCTGGAAAGCTCGCCGAGTTGCGTCGCAAAGCCATCCAAAGTGCCGTCGACTTCAACAAGGATCTTCAGAATCAGCGACGAAACGAGAGGAAACATTTTTGGGATATTCAGACGAATGTTAGTGTTTCTGAAAGGGATTTCAGTGATTTTCAGCTGTAAAAACGCCCGAAAAGTCACTAAAAACGCAGCAAATTCACTGAAAGAAAGTGAGAAAATGCTACAGAAACTATAAGTGCTCATTTTTCGCATTTTTAACCGATTCTTGAAAGAAAAATCGGAAAAAAGCAGAATTTTGATCAATTTTTCATAGATTTTGGTTCGTTTTGAGCTATTTTCAGCTCCAAAATGCCTCTAATTCAGCTATGAATCGTAGAGAGAGCGATTTTGACGATTCGGAGCTGAATTTGAGACATTTTGAAGCTGAAAATAGCTGAAAAATGTGAAAAATCCAACTAAAATCATGCCTTTCTCAGAACATTTTCAAAATTCCATTTAGGTCCTTTGACCTCTGTTTCTGAAGCTTTTTGACGGATTTCAGTAGTTTCTGACAGTAAAAACGCCGAAAAAAGTACTGAAACGCATTAAATTCACTGGAAACATGAGGACATAGTATCAGACATGTGGAGAAGCGATTTGTGCTCAATTTTTGCATTAAAAATCGAAAAATCATGATTTTAACCAATTTTTCATAGTTTTCGGCTCGTTTTGAGACAAACTACGTGAAAAATTGTGTATTTTTAGCTACAAATTGTCTCGGAACCGATTTTTTGGCTTATTCTATGCTCAAAATTCCATTTTTGGCCTATTTTGACCTCCAGCTCCATCTAGAAGATATCCACTTCTCTAGGTCTCTTTCTCTTCAAATTTCTCAATTTCCAGATCATCCAATCTCGCCGCAACAACTGGAAGATCATGAAACCCGAAGCCACCCGCCCAGGTCCCTACCCGGTCGCCCTGATCCCCGGCCAATTCCAGGAATACTACAAAAAGTTCTCGAAAGAAGAGCTCCTCCGTCTTCCACTCGGCACCGTCCTCGACTCGGCCCACTTGTTCCCGGTGACTCGTGAGCCGTCGCCACCGCCGCTCACCATCGCCGAGCAGGATTTGGTTCGTCTGGAGAGGGAGGAGGCGATGAGAGCGAGAGAGGCGTCGTTGATGAATCCCAATGTGAAGCAGGTGAGGAATTGGAATTTTTGAAATTGAATGAAGATTTTGAGTTTTTTGCATGCATTTTTCCACCTTTTTCAGTTTTTTTCATTCCCCACTGCACCTTGTTTTGTTCCTTTTTTGCATGGCTTTCTTTTGTTTCTATTGTAACTTTATTTATTGGGTTTCGTTTGGTTTTAGGCTCAAAGAATGGTGGATGGATTTGGACGAGAAGACGACGCGGAGAATTACTACTATTAATATGGGATTTTTTGGAGGAGAAAGAGGGGAATTTGGAGGGATTTTGAAAATTTGAAAAAACCAAATTTTTGTATATTTTGAAGCAGATTGGAGCTTAAAAATTGAATTTTTTTAAAAATTGCTCCAAATTTTAAATTAAAAATCAATATTTTACTTCATTTGGAGTTGTTTTATGGGTAAAGAGCTTAAAAAGTGATCCAGAACTTTGAAATTTTTTTTTTCTTGAAATTTCCATATTTTTAGCTACATTTTAATTTCATAGCTGAAAATCTTGAAAAATCGTTCAAAATTTTGCAAAAATGAAATTTTAAAAATTCGAATTTCTGCTCCTTTTTAGGAAGTTTTGGAGCTGAAATGTTTTAAAATTGCTCCAAAATTTGATGGATTTTTTAAAGTTCTTCAATTTTGAACCAATTCTATGGCTGAAAAGCTTGAAAAATCGCTCAAAATTTTATATACTTCAAGAAATTCGAATTTCCCTCTATTTTTAGCCTAATTTTTGGCACTGAAGCTTAAAAAATGTTCCAAATCTTCGCGAAATCCTAAACTTCAAAAAATCCAAATTTCTCTCTATTTTTGAGTCATTTTTTTTTATCAAAAAGCTCCCAAATCGCTACATTTCGAGCCTGTTTCAATTCTGAAAAACTTCAACTTTTGCTCCAAATTTCATGAAAACTTTTAAAATTTTTCAAAATAAAAACCCTGTTTTTATCTTATTTTCACCACTAAACCTTCAAAAACTGCCTCCATTTTCAAATTTCCCTCCATTTTTCCAACAAAAAAATTCCGATTCAACTATCGACTAACCCCCATCTATCTCAACCTTCTATCGATCTGTATATTGTGATGTATCTCAATTTTCTTCTTTTGCTTCTACTTTTTGGTTTTCATTTTTTTATTCAAAATTTCGAAATTCCCTCGACCTCAATGTTCTCAATTTGTACCCCAATAAACTCCCTCAAAAAAGTTACTCTCTGATTTTATTAGCTCTAAATATGTTTCCCAGGAGCCCATGGATCAGTCTTCTCCACCCACCGCAGCCGGTACATCATCAATGCCTGCGTCGAACTACGTACAACCGCCACAAGACCCCAATAGGCAGTGTGATTCGTGTGAGAAGACTGGTGGAGAGATGATATGGTGAGGAGAAAAAATGGTGGGAAAATGAGCATTTTGAGCCAAAAAGGGTAAAAATGCCGAAAAATGAGTCAAAAAACGGCGATTCAGCGCTGAAAATCCTGGAAAATGGGCCAAAAATGGTCCAAGATAAAGTTTTCTTGTCTCGAAAAACAAAATTTTCTGATTCTGATGCCGAAAAATGCTTTGCAATCCAAGAACATTGAAATGGAGCATTTTGAGCCAGAACCCCCAAATTTTGGATAAAATTCCTTAAAAAATGAAGTTTTTTGGCTCAAAAATTCTAAATTTAGTGATTCTGAAGCCAAAAATGCTTCAAAACTCAAAAAAATCCCATTTTTCCAGGTGCTCCGTGTGCAAAATCGTCTACCATCCGAAATGCATCGAGATGCCCGAGAGAATGGCGACACTCGTCAAAACCTACGAATGGAGTTGTGTGGATTGTAGAGTTTGCTCGATTTGTAATAAGCCGGAGAAGGAGGTTTGTGTGGAAGAAATGAGCAAATAATGGAGAAAATTGGCTCAAAATTGCTCAAAAAGTAGCCCAAAGTTGCTTAAAAACGCTCAAAACGGCACAAAAATGACAAAAAAAATGCTCAAAATTGCTCAAAAGTCGAATTCCTCAGTTTTCAGCTTGAAAATCTTCACTTCCTCTTCGAAAATGTTCCATTTTCTATTTCAAAAATCATCATTTTTATCTTCAAATCCGTTCAATGTAGAGCCTAAAATTATGATTTTTGGCTCGAAAAAATGGAAAATTCAAAAGTTTCGAAGAAGAAATGACTATTTTCAAGCTGAAATTTGAGAAATTCAACTTTCAAAACTGCAAATTTTGAGCTGAAAATTGAAAAATTCGCTAGTGGAAATGGAGATTTTGGAGCTCAAAAATGTTGAATACTGTAGTGAAAATAGACATTTTTCGAGCTCAAATTTAAAAAATTTGACTTTGAAAATTGCGATTTTAGAGCTCAAAAAATTTTTTTCGCAAGTGTGACGTTTCGCAAGTGCAACTTTTTGGGCTTGAAATGTAGCTTTCAAAACGTCACACTTTCAAAACGTCACACTTTCGAAACGTCACACCTGCGAAATGTCACGGAGCCGATTTCTCGCTCTAAATCCTCATTTTCATCCTCAAAAACTGTTTTTCCACCATTCGATATTATCAAATTTCAGTCAAACAACCTGTATTTTTACTGCAATTTATCTTGATTTGAGCTCAAAATTTTCTATTTTCACCAGCGACTTTATCGATTTTCAGCTCAAAAATCGCTATATTTAATTTACGAATTCCGATAATTTTAATTCTCCCCTTATTTTTTTCCAGGAAGAAATCGTGTTCTGCGACCGGTGCGATCGCGGTTTCCACACCTACTGCGTCGGCCTCCGTCAACTGCCACGTGGCACATGGATATGCGACACGTACTGCTCGACGGACCAAATCCGAAATCAGGCGCGGCGAGCATCGACAGTCAGCACGACGTCGGGACGACGTTGAGAGGATTCTAATTTTCAAAAAAAAAAAAAAATTTTTCCCAATTTTTTTCGCTTTTTTCCCATGTTCTCAAGCTCTCAAACTGTAATTTATTTATTTATTTTTACATTTTTTGTCGATTTTTTTCTCTCTAACTTATTATTATTATTATTATTCTTATTCATTGAAAATTATGGTCTCTTATCTATAGAAAAATCACTGGTTGCCCTGAAAATATAACGAAATTTTGAATCCATATTTTTTTTGGCGTTTTTGAGAGTCTGTTATCATCAGTTTTGATTTCTTTTTCCCCTTTTTTTGCTATTCAAATTCTGAGGTTCAGAAAGACAAAAAAATCAATTCCAGAAGGGTTTCTACCATGTCCGTATCATCAGTATCGTTGAGCTCGGACGCCAACGTTCGATATCAGCGGCTCGCGGCGGAGTACACCAAACTGAGAGCCCAGGCGAAGGTGCTCCGTGAGGGAGTGCTCGAGGAGAGAGGGCGGGTGGATAAGTTGACGGTAAGAGAGATTGTCCACGAGGAGTACACGAAAATTGCCTTCAGGAAGACGTCAAATCGAAAGAAGCCGTCATACGACGCCTTCAAGCCGAAAACGAATCGCTCACATTTCGCAATGATCAACTCGTTCGACGTGTGGAGAATTTCCAGTTTGAGCCGCCGTCGCAAGCCGCCACGAAAAAGCCCGCCACAAAGGCCCCGCCCACAACGGACCCTGGGGCCTTCGCAGCGGCGACGGCCAGGATAGAGCTGCTGGAACAGGAGTTGAAGTTAGTTGAGGCTTAGAGGCTTAGGCTTAGAGGCTTAGGCTTAGAGACTTAGGCTTAGAGGCTTAGGCTTAGGCTTAGAGGCTTAGGCTTAGGCTTAGGCTTAGAGGCTTAGGCTTAGGGGCTTAGGCTTAGAGGCTTAGTGGCTTAGGCTTAGATTCTTAGGCTAAGTGGCTTAGGCTTAGATTCTTAGGCTTAGAGGCTTATTTCAAATTAAAAAAAAGATATTTTCAGACAAAAACTCGAACAAAACGAGCGGCTCGTCAGTGAGCTCGCCGACAACGAGCGTCAACACGCCGTGGAGATGGCGGAAATGTCGGAAAAGCTGGCGAAAGAGATGCGAAAACTCGAGGACGAGGTGAAGCGAATGCGTATGAGGACGAAGGCGCAGAGTCAGAGACGGAATCAGAATCTTCTAGAAGATTCTGAATCTGTTTCCACGATTCTGGTGGAAGAGGAAGAGGTGGAAACCGAGCAGAAGGCGAATCTCGAGATGGAGGAAATCGGGAGCCCCGAGCCACCGGAGTCGCAAGAGGAGGCCAGGATTATGGTCGCCGAGGCAACGAGGGGAACTTTTTCGGGTAAGAGTGATGGTCTTGTGGTCTCGACCGCGAGTGGCCGTGGCCGAGAAAAGTCGAGAAATCGCTGCGTAGCCATGACAGTTTGATACAGCACAGTTACCTTATTCAAAAGACTGTTCTGTATCAAGCTAGCACGGCTGCGCAGTGAATTTCGGATATTAGGACTCCCGGAGCCCTTCGAGGGCTCAAAGCCCCCTAGGTGTTTTGGGACCTAAGCCTCTAAGCCCAAGCCTCTAAGCCCAAGCCTCTAAGCCTCTAAGCCTCTAAGCCTAAACCTCTAAACCTAAGCCTCTAAGCCTAAGCCTCTAAGCCTAAACCTCTAAACCTAAGCCTCTAAGCCTAAGCCTCTAAGCCTAAGCCTCTAAGCCTAAGCCTCTAAGCCTAAGACTCTAAGCCTAAGTCTCTAAGCCTAAGTCTCTAAGCCTAAGCCTCTAAGCCTAAGCCTCTAAGCCTAAGCCTCTAAGCCTAAGCCTCTAAGCCTAAGCCTTTAAGCCTAAGCCTCTAAGCCTAAGCCTCTAAGCCTAAGCCTCTAAGCCTAAGCCTCTAAGCCTAAGCCTCTAAGCCTAAGCCTCTAAGCCTAAGCCTCTAAGCCTAAGCCTCTAAGCCTCTAAGCCTAAGCCTCTATCATTCCAGGTCTCACCAACGTGTTCACCCTTCTCCAACAACGCTGTGAGATCTACCCATACGATATCAAGCTGGAACGACTTCCGGCTCACGTCGAGAAGCTCTCCTCGGAATACGCCCAAACCGCCCGTCTTTTCTCGGCTCTCGTCGAACTCGTCGACGCTATAATCCAAAGCTCGACGTTCGAGCCCGAGCGACAGATTCCTGAGGTGACATCGAAGTGCCGGCTCATTTCCCAACACTGTAGCCAGATGCTCAGCGAGCTTGTGAAGCAGATGACGTCCGAGGAGAACCGAGTGACGTGGTGCACGCCGCCGTTGGCCAAGTTGAATCAACGATGGGAGGAGTTGATGTTGACGATGTTTGATGTCTTTGAAGATGTTACGAAGGCCTTGGAGACGTTGCAGATCGCGGAGGACTCGTTCTTCTTGGCCTCCTTGGATGCCTTGGATAAAGTCACCACGGAACTCCTGGATTGCTTCCAGAAGCGATGGATCTTTGAGGCGCGACTCCCGACGACTACAAGGCGCATGAGATGTGTTGGCTCGGCTCTTGAGGATGCTCTTCAGATGACGTCGCAGGAGACGTCGAAACTAGCGGCGAGGACCCGGCGGGTGACGGTGATGGAGGGAGAGACCAGAAGACGTGAGGAGGAGGCGGAAAGTCTGGAGAAAGAGATAGAAGAGGAGGAAGCGGAGGCTCAAGCCGCGAAGGCTCCAGAGGCCTACAATCCGTTTGAGGACGACGATGAAGACGTGGACGACTTCAAGGATGCATCTGAGGAGCCACCGGCGGATCCGGAGACTTTGAAGACCCCGGAATCCCATAAAACATCGTCAGCTTTGTTTGAAGTCTCCCAGAAGACCCCTGAATCGGAATCTCAAAAATTCGAAGATCCCGAGCACCTGCAAACGGAGCTCCGCCTCTTGCTCTCGCGGAACGAAGAGCTCCAGAAGGAGCGAGACAAGCTTTTTGTGGATAACTCGCTAGTCAAGAGAAAGCTAGAAATCGCCACGGCCAACGAAGAGCCGAAGGCCCAGACGGACGTGGATCGAATTTGGAACATTGGCATGGAGCGACGAGATGAGTGGATTCAGAGGGTGTACACCGCGGAGAAGGCGTTGCGATTCTATGAAATCGAATTCGGGCTCTTGCTCCGACAGGAGTTGGCTTCCGAAGAGCACCTAAGGCAGGTGCTCGCCGAGTTGGAAGCGGTCGGCAAACAGAATCATCGGTTGGAGGACGAGCTCGAGTCGGTTCGCCGGAGCTATGAATCGCAGCTCGGCGATTTGTCCGAGCATCTGGCGACGTTGGTTAAGGAGCGGGAGAAGGACAAGGAGACGAGCAAGGGTCGTGGAAGTGTGAGTTTTAGGCTTAGGCTTACCGGCTTAGGCTTAGAGGCTTAGGCTTAGAGGCGTAGGCTTAGAGGCTTAGGCTTAAAGGCTTAGGCTTAGAGGCTTAGGCTTGCTTAGGCTTAGAGGCTTAGGCTTAGAGGCTTAGGCTTAGAGGCTTAGGCTTAGGCTTAAAAGCTCATGGGCTTAGGCTTAGAGGCTTAGGCTTAGAGGCTTAGGCTTAGAGGTTTAGGCTTAGATGCTTAGGCTTAGATGCTTAGGCTTACCGGCTTAGGCTTAGAGGCTTAGGCTTAGATACCAAAATTTCCCAATTTTTTTTCAGCTCAAATCCTTCTTCAACAAGTCATCGTCATAGCCTTCTGAATCCGAATCCACGTGTCTTCATCATCCCAAAAAAATCTACGTCATCTTCTGAATACTTGCATCATATAAAACTGTGATAATAATATTGCCTCTCCGAGTTGTCTATGTATACTCATATCATTCCTAACATAATTTATTAGTTTTCTTTTTTCATGTAATTATAATTATATTTATGATTCTTCTAATGATTTCAGTTTGTTGTCTTATGGGCATTTTTAATTCTACTTTGTCCCATTTTGCCATTTTTGTAAGTCTATGAATGGTGCTGATTCCTAGTATGACCCGAATTTTCCTAGTATGACCCAAACTACGTCAGATGACATCAAACACAAAAAGAAACGAAAAAGGAATCAGTTTTGAAAGATCACTAATCAGAACGGAGACCAAACTTTTCTCTATCCGTTTTCGAATCATTTTGATTCGATTCGTCTTCTAAATGAACCGAAAAAGCGTTGTGTTTTTGATCTTTTTTACTGTTTTGGGTGAGTTTTTAGATTTATTTTTCACAGACTTGGCAATTTTCGGGCCGACCAGGGTCAGAGCAAAATTTTTGTAACTTTTCGCTGCTAAAATGAAACGAAACACTTCATCATCTAAAAATATGACTTATTCCGGAAAAACCACCGAAAAATCTTTTTTTTCTTAAAAAAATCTACACCTAAATTTTTGACTGCCGGGCCAGGCCCACAGTATGCCTGATTTTTCAGAGTATAGAATTATATATTTTTCAGCCATTATGGTGACAGCGGATCATGGGGACCATGATCATGGGAGTCATGATCATGACCATCATGATCACCATGATCACCATGATCATGGTGGTGGCGATGGTGGCAGTAATTATGACAACTCTCATATAAGGCCGCTGTTTGGGAGAGGAGGGTGAGTACGATTTTCGTTGTTTGGGAAACTAAAGCACTTTCGAAATGTCACACTTTCGAAACGTCACTCCTGCGAAATGTCACACTTTCGAAATGTCGCGTAGTTCAAAAATAGTTCTTTTTTTTTGAATATTGCCAATTGTAAGTGCGCTCTTCTGGTCGTTTACTGGAGTTAGGAATCGAATATTTTGTGTATGTGGGTTACTGTAGGTAGCGAAATGAAGTTTGATGCTCAGTTTAGGAGCAAAATTTTACGCTGATTCCGAATATCCTAACGAAAATGCTCAAAAATAACTCTGAAATCGCAAAAAATGGCTTCAAAACGGATCAAAAAGTTGTGGCCGAGCTTTCTTCAAAATGGGCGGAGTCAGCGAACGATTTTGAATGTTTTGGCAACCAATCACTGACTCCACCCATTTTTAAGAAAACTCGGCCACGGCCATCCAAGGCATTTCTGGCTTTTTGGTCCATTTTAAAGGCCGTTTCGGTTTTTAAAATCCAATTTTGAGCATTTTCGTTATAATAATCGGAATCAGCGCAAAATTTTACATAATTTGAAGCAAAAAAATATTACCCAAAGTAATAAACTGATAGTGAGTATCAAACTCCATTTCGCTACTTACAGTATGTCACATTAAATAAAACATTGAATTTTAAGTTAATTAGCAGTGAAGCACCTTTTTAAATTCTCTGCTAAATTTGAAATTTTTCAAAATTCTTTGCTAATTGTAAAACAAATTCGCTGCGTAGCCATATAAAAGTTGATACTGCAAAGTTATTCAGGATTACTCACCACACTTCCCTACAGATTGAGTCTAAGCTCTGAAAATTCAAAATTTCCAGCTACTTTGGCCGCGGAGGATACTATGGTGGTGGTGGCGGTGGTGGACTATTCAGCCGTCTTTTCGGATGGAGAAGACGTAATAGATACTACAATCAAGGAGGATACTACAATGGATATCAAAACTATGGGTTTTGTAGATGTAAGATAATCAGTTTTTGGTTTCACATTTTGATACAAGTTTCGATAGAAAAATCTATTTCAAGTTAATTTTTTTACAGTATCCCAATTCGTTGACTACGTTGGCCGCATGCCACGCTTCTACTGCGACTGTCCACCGTATCCACCAAACTACCAATGGTATCAGTGTAGCCCGATGTATAGTGGATAATTTTATAGTAATAAAGCATTATTTATCCGAAAACGGAGGGACAACAAGGCCAGTCCGGGGGTCGCGGCTCAAAATATTTTTTACAAGGCTAAAATGTTCAAAAAACATTCAAATTGGATATTTTCATACAACTTTTTTTCACTTTTTTCAACTTTATTTAATTCTCGAGAAAAAATGATTTACAAGAGTACATACATTCACAAAATTATGCATAGCTTCCTAATATTCTACAGTACAATTCAGGACGCCAAATCCTGTTTCCTAGTGAGCTCATAGTATTTGCCACGTTGCTTCATAAGCTCCTCATGACTTCCAGATTCTCGAACTTTTCCTCTATCAATATAGACAATAAGGTCCGCATTTTGTATCGACGACAAGCGATGAGCAATAGTGATGCATGTACGGCCCTGGCGAGCACGATCGAGGGCTTCTTGGACGGCCTGGAAAATAGAGTTCCGAAATGGCTGGTTGCGATATGACTGGTTGCAAAACGACTAACCTTCTCCGATTCCGAATCTAACGCTGACGTCGCCTCATCTAGCAACAGAATCTTGGGATCCCTCACCAACGCTCTAGCTATTGCGATCCTCTGTTTTTGTCCCCCGGACAACTGTGACCCTTTTTCTCCAACTTCCGTATCAATCCCAGATGGTAAATTGGCCAAGAACTTTGAAGCGTTCGCAAGCTCCAACGCTTGGCTCACTTTTTCCATGGGAACCTGAAAGACCAACTTTACATAAGGCTAGCCTAAATTTTACCTACATTTTTCATCCCAAAACAGACGTTATCCTTGATGGTTCCTGAGAAAAGTCGTGGTTCTTGACCAACTAAAGCCATTTGGGATCTGAGATGGAATAAGGAAACGTTTCGAATATCCATCCCATCGATCTTCAACTTCCCACCGGACACATCATAGAACCTCTCCAACATTGAAATACACGTACTCTTGCCGGTTCCCGAAGGTCCCACTAGCGCAATAGTTTGTCCAGGGTTCGCAGAGAAACTGAGATCAGTCATCACTGGATGCTTCGGCTTCTGAGGATATGAAAATTTGATAGAGTCAAATGAGACACTTCCCAGGATTTCTGGAGTGGTTCCCTCCATGACATCGCCGGTTTGAGGTTTCCGGTAGATGAGTTTGAAGAGCATTCCCGCTGCTGTTTTGGCTTTGACGAATTCGGGGAAGCTGTGGGTGGAGTGCATCACGGCCACCGAGCCCATCATCATGGCGTTGATGGCGCTGGAAAAGTTGATAGATAGTCAGTAAGGCTGTGTACACAATCATTACGGGCCGAGGCTTGGCTCAGGGTCGTGAGTTTGAATTGTGAAATTCCAAAAAGTTTGGCTTCAAATTGTATTAAAAACGCATTTAGACCACAGATGCAAATTTTTAAATTACGGCGTTACGACTTGGCCCATGGCCAGTTGTGGACAGACTGTTAGACAGCCTTTATGTACACCAATCGCTCATCAACTTTTGGCCTTTAATGTAGAGCCACAACCCCAGGGCCCGCCATGCGCCGTGGCTCAGAGTCGTGAGTTTGAACTGTGAAATCAGACTAGAGAAAAAAGCCTAAGCCGTGGGGGAGAAAAAAGCCTAAGCCGAGCCTAAGTCCCTTTTCACGAACCCAGGGCCGACAATGGGCCGGGCCTTAGGTTCGTGATTTTTAACTGTGAAATCCGGCTAGAGGTAAAGACTAAGCCGCGACCCAGGGCCGGCCCCTGGGCCACAGCTCTAAAAAATGTTTGATGACAGGCCCGGATAGAGCCGCGGCCTTCTTTCGGCCTCAGGGTCCTTGATGTACCCCAATTTCCCTTCAACTTTTTTGAGGCTTACCGAAACGCCTCATTGGCCTCCACAACGCTATGATGCATCAATGGCACTCCCACTCCATAACAAATGAACATTGCGAAATACATGTAGGTTTGTGCTATGGCCATACTAACGGATTGAATCAAAGCCTTCTTGATTTCACTTTTATGCCCCATTTGCTGAGCACATTTGTAGTAATCCGAGAATCGTTGGGTACTGGTGAGAAGTTGAATTGTTCTCACGTTCTCGATGATTTCGATGGCGATCTAAAAGAACCAATTAGCGTACATATTTGAACGTGACTGCTCACCTTGCCCGCTTCATCGTTCTTCACTTGCTTCAGGTTCTCCTTCGCTACCTGGTACGCCAAGCTCAGGGTAACAACGAAAAACAAAGTGAGTAGCAGACTCCCTGTCATAGCGATTTGCCAACAGCAAGTGTACCCAATGATTAGATTGATTACTGTAGATGTTGCGGAATAAATAACCTGGAGCATTCTTCCATCCATAACTGCTTTCACATTAGGCGCGTCGCTAGCCAGCCTAGTGATCAATTTCCCTGGAGCATGAGCAGGATTGTCGAAGAATGAGGCATCTTGGTAGAGAAGGTTTTGAAAAGCCTTGGTTCGAAATTTGAGTCCAAGGTTTTCAGAGACAATTGTGTAGAGGGTACCCTGAATATTCAAGCTAGGATCGTATTTTCAAAAGTTTGCCCACTTACACTAATAATTTGAGTTACAAACACAAAGATTCCCAACAACCCATATAATAAGAATACAATCCCTAGAGCCTTCATAATCCCGTTTGCCGGTTTTTGAAACGCTTCGAATTCATAGCCAGCTAACACTGCCAATATCGCTAGCTCAGATCCTCTAAGTATAGCGAAGAAAGTTCCGATCGTCAGAAATCCATAATTTCCATCAGCGTTCTTGAGAATATCCCAGTAGCCCGAACTTATGATTCCATCTTCTTCCATCACTTTTTGAACTTCCTCCGCAAAAGTTTCGTTCTCGATTTCAGTCGTTAGCGATGGTCGGGTTAGGGAATTGAATCTGCTAGCTATGCCAAGACCGACTTCTGCGCTTGTTAAGGAGTTGAAGGAGTTGTGGAAGCTGATACGTCGGGAGTTGATGGGTTTTCTGAAGTTTAACATTGAAAGTAGGATTACAGTCATTTTTTCTCAATTGATCATCCTAACAGTTTTTTTTTTCATAAAAATCGCTGAAAAACTCAAGAAAATCGATTTTCAAATCGCGAACTTACGAAACTGACATTTTTTTCTGACCGACTTAAAAAATGTAGAATTTTTCGCTGATTCAAACGCGCCTAACATCGCAACTCAAAACGCAGTAGCAAAAAGTTTTAGACGATTTTTAATTTTTGAACTGACCATAGGTGAAATTTTAAACAATTCGCCCAAAAATTTTTTTTGACGATTTTCAATTTTCTAAACTGAAATTTCAAAGAGCTCCTTTTAAAATGTTTTCCACCGCAAAAACGAGTCCAAACGGACCATTTTGAAGCAAGTTATGAGCGTTTGAAGTTTTAGTAAGAGAGACGCAGACACTGTCTCGTTTCTCTGCGTCTCTTTGACAGCGAGAACGTCTGCTTTCTCTGCGTCTCTCTTACTGAAACTTTGAACGCTCATAACTCGCTTCAAAATGGTCCGTTTGGACCGATATTAGGTGCATTCGAATCAGCAAAAAATTCTGCATTTTTTGAGATAGGTTAGAAAAATTGGAATCTGCGATTTGGAAATTGATTTTCTCTAGTTTTATGCAAAAATATTGTATTTTTCGTAAATACTGGAATCGGTACTATCAAAATGGCTCAAGTACTCACATGCTCTTCATCGTCACATCTTCCTCCTCCTCTTGCTCTATCTCTCTGAACTTCTGAGCCTTCACCAACTGTGCATACCCGCCTCCCATTGCCACCAACTCATCGTGTGTCCCACTCTCCGCAATCACCCCATCCTCAAAGAACACAATCTTATCAGCGGCTCTTATAGTCGACAACCGATGTGCTATCATTATAGTGGTCCTCCCTCTGGCTGCGTTGTTGAGTGCAGCTTGAACAACACTCTCACTTTGAGCATCCAACGCCGACGTCGCTTCATCGAGGAGTAGAATTTTTGGGTCACGAAGAAGCGTCCGTGCTATTGCTACTCGTTGCTTCTGTCCTCCGGATAGTTGTATGCCGCCATCGCCGATAACAGTGTCATAACCATTCGGCATTTTCGAAATGAACTCGTGAGCATTGGCCATCTTTGCCACCCGAATCATGTCGCCTCGAGTGGCGTTTGGATTTCCAACTAACAAATTATTGTGAATAGAATCATTGAAGAGTACAGGTTCCTGTTGCACAATTCCCACTGTCTTCCTCAACCAATCGATGTTAAGCTCTCTAACATCCTTCCCATCAATCATCACTTTGCCAGTTTCTGCTTCGTACAGCCGGGTCAGTAAGCCTACAGTAGTAGATTTTCCACATCCCGAGTGTCCAACAAGCGCCACACAAGTTCCGGGCTCAACCGTCAGATTGAGGCCCTTCAAGACTTTTGCCTTCTTTCTTGTTGGATATCGGAAATGGACGTTTTCAAATGTGACTTTTCCGATTACATTTGGGATGGTGTCTCCTTCGTTGGAGTAGGCGTCAATGGAGGGGGTCTGGAAAAGGAAAATGATACAGTGAAACCTATGGTTTTCTGCGTTTCTGCGTGTGTTTTTTCGTGAGTTAGTAAGTTAGTAAGTTAGTAAGTTAGTAAGTTAGTAAGTTAGTAAGTTAGTAAGTTAGTAAGTTAGTAAGTTAGTAAGTTAGTAAGTTAGTAAGTTAGTAAGTTAGTAAGTTAGTAAGTTAGTAAGTTAGTAAGTTAGTAAGTTAGTAAGTTAGTAAGTTAGTATGCTAGTAAGCTAGTAAGTTAAGCTAGTAAGTTAAGCTAGTAAGCTAGCAAGCTAGCTAGTAAGCCCTTACCTTATCAATAATCTCATAAATCGACGCAGCAGCCACTCTCGCGTTCAACAAAACCATCAATTGAGGCGATATCCGACCCAAAAAATAAGCCCCCAACAGCATCGATGTCACCACGACGAACACATCTCCAGGATTCTCCACGATTCCCCATGTATAAAGTTGTCCACCATAATAAGTTGCCCCACCGAGATACACGAAGAAAAGAAACTCAAAGATTCCTCCGAAAATTCCACCCCAAAACTCTTTTTGTATCGCGTAGGACTTTCCTTTGCTGAGTTCGGAGGTGTATCTGGAAAGTAATTTTTTAAAAGTGAGTTTGAAGATTACTGTACTTTTCCACCATCTCCTCCTGACCATTCAACGATTGTACAGTCCGCACTCCCATCAGAGATTCTTCGGCAATGTTGCCCGCTTTTCCAACATCGTTCAGTTCTTTTGATGTGAATTTGGACATGGACTAGAATAACTTTGATCTTAAAAATGCTCTGTACAAATCGAACGATTCTTACCCTAGCCATGAGTGACATGCAAATACAGCAAATCGGTCCCATACCCATCATCATTAGGGCCAGTCTCCATTGGTAGAACATGGAGATGAAAATTCCAGTGATGAACATGACAATGCCTCGAATAAGGACACCGAGTTTGTCACCGATTCCTTCGAAGACTCGCTCCATGTTGCTGAAAATGAGGATGTACGGTACCGGACAAAAAGTTTAGTGAAAAATAGCCATTTTTGGCCTCATCTACAGTAATGGCCGAAATGAATGCGCGCTCTGTTGAAATAGGTCAACTTTGAGGGCCTGAAAAAGTAGTTTCCAGATATTCGATTTTTCTGAAATTTTGTGGATGTATAGAACAACTCAAGAACTATATTTTTGTAGTTGACCATTTTTTCATAGGATCACTACCCAGTTAGTTAGGACAATTTTACTGTCATCACCTCGAATTTCTATTACTTGGAGCTTTTGGGTTGCACGCTACCTAACTAACTGGATAGTGATCATATGAAAAAGTTTTCAACCACAAATATATAGTTCTAGAGTTGCTCTATATATTCAAATAATTTCAGAAAAATCGGATTTCTAGAACCCCCTTTTTCAGACCATCAAAATTACCCTTTTCGATTGAAACTGACTTGGTACACAAGTTACTACAGTTTTGAACGTTTGTAACGCAGGAAATTAAGCAAAATAATCAAAAAGGTCACAATTTCACCTTCAAAATGCCCCCAAAAGTACTTAAAAAACGATCACGCACTCATTAAGTTTAGTAGTCAGCTGTCCCGAATGATTCGTATCAAACCATTCCGCATCTTGTCTCAAAATCGACTTCACAAAAAGTCGCTTCATTTTTGTCGTTATCCGTATGCAACAGTACTGGAAGCACATGTATTGCACAAAGTTGATCCCAAGGACAGCTAGACCGATTCCTCCGAACAGCCAGACATCCTTCATGGCAGAGTTGTAAAATTCTGAGCTGGTTGTGTTGTAGACGAGAAGGGAGTTGGTGATTTGGCCGCTGGAAATGGGGTAAATTTTGAGGGCTAGAAGTTAAGGGGCTTACGAAATAATGCCTAGTGCTGGCTGAGCGGCTCCAGAGATGCAGGATAGGGAGATTCCAATGAACAGTAGCAGCTTGTCAAGACCTTCGGCAAAACGGAACTGAAACGGATGAAATTAGACATTTTGTAACTAGACACTTTAGAAATTCTTACCAATCCCACCAGAGTCACCGGTTTCACTGATAGCTTCTTATTTGCCAAATCACTTCTACATAACAGATAATTGATTATTTTCACGATTCCAGATGGCTTGTAAATCACTTCCGAGTTGTTTTCTTGTTCTTCTATTTCTTCGGAGTCTATTGATGTGTCTTTTGATACCTCACTTGACTGAAAATTTTCAAAATTCTTAAAACAAATGAAAATGAAGTTTTGACTTACAGTAATACTATTCTTCTTCAGATTCTCATCAGTAGCTTGAACTTTGTTCCGGTTCTTCCACCACCTCATCTCTTAGGCGATTCTGAAAAAGATGAACTCTTGGAAAACCATCACATTGCAATACGATACTGATAAAATTTTTAATGGCGAAAATGAAACTCGACCTGTGGTCGAATAGTACAGAGCAGTGCATGGGGTTCAGTTTTGGAGAAAGAGCAAGGAATGAAGTTTCAAGAAAGGATCATCAATGGCATAAAAATGGCTCTACTGGACCTTCATTGTCCGAAGCAAAAAATTGGTCCCAAAAGGTAGGTCCCTTGAAGTTTGTTAAAGCTATCCCTATACTGTCAAAAAGAGTATATCAGGTTTCATTTTTCATAAATTTCCGACCGCGCCGGGTTGGCGGAGGAATTCCTACAGGCCCGGGCCACAAGGTCTACATCCAATGAATTCCAGGGAAGAAATAATAGGCTTTTGAAGTTCCCTGACAAGGGAACCATTTTTAAAAAGTGTCTGAGAATTTTCTCTAAATTTGCTCAATTATAGTTTCGAATATGGGCTTTCGATTGCGCTAGGTGGCTACCTGCGCAAACTTCTAGAACTCGAGATATTTTGCTCCAAAGTTTGGTGCATTTTTCACCATCTCCTTTCCCTTCCCTCGCCGCCAGTTTCCCCACTTTCCTCATCTTTACTAATAACAACCAGTGATTTCTGTATGTCTGTTTGTATGTTGCAGGTTGTAACTCAGCCCAAACTGAACCGATTTTCATAAATTTTTCACAGAAAGATCAGCAATTTGTCTACGTTGATGCCCGTATGTTCAGATTTTTGACATCTCAAAAATTGAGCAAGTTACGGCTCTTTTCGTGAATTTTCAGTACTAATTTCGGTACGGAAAATGTGTTGCAAGTCATAACTCGCTTCAGAGTGACTCGATTTTTCTGAAATTTTCACAGTTTGTTCCTGATTATCTGAGGATGATGCACGACGTTTTTGTTTTCCAAAATTCAAATTTTGAAGCCTTCTGGAGCACTGTTTCTGAGCAACTAGGTTCATTTTCGCACGTGCGGCGACAGAGAAGCAGAGTCATTTTCGCATGCGGCGGCGGCAGAGAGGCAGCGCACACACAAAGTATAGTGGCCGACGCGGACCTGGATTGATGTCGGCTGCTTGATTTCATCACCTCTGCCGACATGAAGGGAAAGCCGGTTCAATTACCCAAGTTTGGGGTAAGGCGCGCGATGGAGAAAGATAGATGGGTCGAATTTTATATCATTTTGTTCGTCTCGACGCGAGGAGACAGAATATGTAAGAAAAATTTGAATTTGAAGCAAGGTTATCGGGGTTTAAAGTTCGAAAATATCCCTTTTCTCATTTCAATGGTCTCATACTGCGCCGCCGCGTTGCTTTTGTACTGCTTAAATCATGATTCGAATATCTCAAAGTACGGAATGTCACCTAGGCGGGCTTTAATGGATCAGACTCAGGAAAAGTTAAGATGCCAAAGGTTCTGTTTAAAAACAGTTTAAAAAATAAAGCCGAAGCCTCTGATGGGGGAATGGAAAGTTTCCATTTTTGAGAAAAAGAGCCGAAGGCTCTGAAAATGGAATCGAAGGTTCAACACCTAAAGTAAGCAAAGGCCAGGTTGATGAGCCCCGGAGGGGCGACATCCACCTGGTTGCAATGTAAGCAGTGAGAAAAGCAAGCAGTGGTGGCCGAGTGGTGAGCGGGGAGGGGGGAAGTTCGGGAGTTCCTGGTTCGACTCCTCGTTAGGCGTTTTTATTTTTTCTTTTTATTTTGGAAATTTTTTGTAAAGTTTTCAACTTTTGTAGATTTTTAAACATTTTTAAGATCATTTTTTGCTTTTTTTTCTGTTTTTTTCCGCGATTTTTGTGCAGAAGCTTCCGGAACAGCTCTGGAGGCACTATAAAAGGCGAGGATTTTCGTCAGTCATCATTCATTCATTCATTTTTTCAATTTCCCCCATTTTCATCCCACCTATATTTGTTTGCTACTATTCTTGTCCATCATGATCAACGTGGACAAAGTTTTCGACTTCTTCCAAGCCTACTGGAAAGGTCTCCCGAAACGCCCAAGTCTGGATAAGGAGGATTCGGAGTTTGCCGATTTCATTATCGAAGCATTCAACGCAGCTGCCAATGGATCGTTCCAAATTTTCAAGGAAGAAATGTTCACGGAGTTCGAGGACGACACCAAGGATTCTAGTCAGTTTTATTCGCTACAAAAAAAGTTTGAAACAAACGATTTTAGATTGGACTCCAGAAGATGAGGAGTACCACAGCATCAAAGTGTACAATTATGTTGTCGATCTTCCTGGTATCCCCAACGTCATTCAATTCAGCCGAGGAGAATTTGTGGAACTTGACAAAGTGAAGGCTGCCGTTGAATTCTATGGATCAAGAAAAGGGTTCACAAACGCTGGAGGCCGTCTTCGTCCGACTTTGGAGACCATGAAATCAAAATTCAGATTCATAAAGGATCAGAATCATCTTGCCAAACTTCGCGAGTATGAAGACACAAGTGAGTTTAAAGAATTAAATTATTTTCATCCAGAAACTTTTTTCAGATATCATCGAATCATTCAAGTGCGCTTCGAATCATTCCTCCCGGAACCACTGGATTGGTACAACCCTGTGACATTGGAGTATTCGGAGGTTTCAAAAAAATCATCAAAACGATCACTGGATACTCGGCTACTCTCGCCAAGTTTTGTACAGACTCACCACAAGTCTTGCACAAGCCTCCCGCAATTGTTACGTACGCACAGTCCAATAGTTGTGGGAAGTTTGTGCAAGACTTGTGGATCAGCTGGAAAAAATTGGCGGCAGCCCTTCCTTTTGTTTTCAATTTCGAAAATTGTTTTATGATGCAAAAACACATTATTGAGTCAATTTTATTGAAAAGAACTACCTAAATTACAGAAAAAAGACAAAAAACAAAGAAAAATTTAAAAATTCCTTCCGTCCGATTCCGAAAATGGTGTAATTGTTCTGGAGAAAGTAATGTCGTTGTTTCGATATTGTTGTCAGAACATTATGATTGTCGAAAATCGGAGAATTTTTTCCTGAAAAATTATGATTAAGTCATGTAATCGGAAATCGGTTCATTAAACTCACTATTTTTATACCGTTCGATATACTTCGCCTGTTTTCCACTTTTAATCCGGCTCATCGAAAACTTCCGAGTGTCGGTGTTCTTTCCGTGATAACTGATGTCATTTCTGGAAACTAGTAAAGATGAAAACAATTATCTGAGCAATTTCCAAAAATAAGTAAGAAAATTGGGGTCAAAATGTAAAAAAATAGACAAAAAAAAATAGACATTCCCACATATTTTTCATTCCCACATATTTTTCATTCCCACATATTTTTCATTCCCACATATTTTTCATTCCCACATATTTTTCAAACGTGGAACGAGCTCTCTGTCTCTCTGTCTATCATGTCGGAATCCAAAAGGAAAGGATCAAACTCTGGTGGTTCTACAAGTAAAATGAAAGTAGCGGCAAAGAAAACTAAAATGGTTCATGGTTATACCATGGACGAAATCATGGAGGAGTTGTTTCGAAGGTTCGAAAGCGATCGATTCAAAGAGGTTGTGGCCAGTTGGATCCAAGATAATACTCAGATCAAAACTCTGGAGACGAAGCTGGTAGAACAAGAAGCTGTTATGGTAAAGCTGGAGTCAGAAATCAAGGCACTGGATGAGAAGCTGAAAGAAATGGCAAGTAATCTTGGTGTTGGTTCGACGTTGGTGGAAGGTTCGGGGCATAAGGTAATTGGAGCAGAAGAATTGGAAAGAAGACGATCCGTAGTGGTCAGTGGTATTCCGGAATATCCTGGAGGAAATGAGCGTACAAAGTGGTGCTGGGATCAAGAAGCGATGATGAGGGTGATGAAGTTTCTGGATATTGGTGCCGACCCATGCTCAGTCTACAGAATGGGAAAGGTCAGTTACGGGCGATCTCGTCTCCTGAAAGTAGTTCTCCCCACCAGTGCAATCCAAAAGTTACTGTTGGCTCGGTCTAAACATCTCAAAGAATTCCCATCTGGAAACGTGCCAGTTTTCATTAGACCATCAATGACTCGCGAGGAACGTTCTAATTTTTATAATTCTAAATCTCTTTCTCATAATTCTAAACTTAAATCTAATGTTACTATCATTCCTCCTACCACTCATACCACGACCCACGATAGTATGGATTATAACGATTCGGGGAACTAGTTAAGGGGCAGCAACATCCCCCTTATCACTCTAATGTTCTGCCCCCGCCCCTCCCGAATCTCTCTAATGTTTATAATTCATCTAATTTTACCTCTCGCTCTTTAAATTCTTCTTGTTCACTAAATTTGTATTCCGAAGATCTCTTCTTAAATTTTATCTCTGCTAACATTAGGTCATTGGTCACAAACAGAAAGGAACTGGCGTATTTGCTTGAGCATAGTAATATAGATATAATATTATTACAAGAAACCTGGCTCTCCGAAAACTCTCCTATCTCTATAACGAATATTCACCCGAATTACTATTTTGAAAGATGCGATCGTCTCTCGAAACGTGGCGGTGGTGTTGGAATTTATATTAAAAACAATTTAAAAACTTCAAAAGTCCACGAGGAAAGTTGCCTAAATTCATTCGAAATACTAGTTATTGATATCCTAATCGGCATAAATAAAATAAGATTATTCAATGTTTATCGAACCCCTTCCTGTAAAATTTCAAATACTAAGAAATTAATCAAATCCATAGGTAACTTCATAGATTCAGACAGTAACTTACTGATATGTGGTGATTTTAACATAAAAGACATTAATTGGAACAATACAACATCGCCTGTGGGTAGTAGCGATTCCGCAAAACTCATCCTTGAATTTCTAGAACAGTACAATCTTATTCAAAATGTAATTTCTCCAACTAGAGGTCCCAACATACTAGATCTTATTATCAGCAACTTTAATATACACTCCACTCTAATTGACCGACCTATAGGAACATCAGACCACTCGAAAATATCCTTTAAAATAGACTTACTTGAGAGAATACCTCCTATAACATATAAAACACCTGACTTCAAAAACGTCAATGGATCTTTACTAAATAACCTTTTGAAAAATCCAGACTGGACCATCATCCTCGGTTTAGACACGGATGTAAATACAAAATACAACAATTTTATTGATTATCTATCTTTCTGCTATCAGCAATGCGTCCCTCAAAAAGTAGTTAATATTCTTCATGGTCCCCTTCCCAATTATCTTGATTCCTTTAATCTCTTAGTCGAATCCAAGTGGAACAAAGCCAACACAACTAGAAAACAAGAGGATTTTGATAAATACGTGATATTAGCTAGAAAATTTCGACAAAAACTTTCCAAATTCAAAAGAAACCTAGAAAAATCAACATTAATGAAATTAGGTAATTGTAAATTCTCTCATTTAGCGAAAACAATGTTAAAACCAAAAAGTATGAAAATTCCTGACTTATTTAATGCTACTGGATCTAAATCATGTACAGATCTGGAAAAGACAGAACTTCTAGCCTCTTATTTTGAAGAACAATACACCCAAATATCACCATTACATTATTCTTTTCCTAGAAACTACTGCAGCCAGCAAGAAATGATATGGGTGACAGATGATGAGGTTTTCAAACGTTTATCCAAAATCCCGTCTAACCTTACTCTAACCCCAGACGAAATTCCATCAAAATTTATTAAATTAATTTCTCCTTACATTTCTAGCATAGTTGCCCAGCTGTTCAACATGACCATGTCTAGAGGTGAAGTTCCGGAAAAGTGGACTAAATCAATTATTTTACCTTTTCAAAAAATCAGTAATCCGAGCAAACCTAGTCATTTTCGCCCGATTTCTATAACCTCCATTTTCTGTCGCACATACGAACGTTGTATCCTAAAGAGGTTACTACCATTTCTAGAATATCTAAATTTCTGGTCTCCGACACAACACGGGTTCTTACCACAAAAATCAACAACAACATGTGTTCTAAGCGCCATTAATAACTGGACAGCCGAATTGGAGAAAGGTAATCAAGTAGATGTTGTTTTTTTTGATTTCACCAAAGCCTTCGATAAAATCCAGCATACTCTTTTACTAAAAAAATTAATCGAATTAGGTCTCGACAAACGGTTAATCATATGGGTCAGCTCTTTTCTCTCTAATCGAACATTTAAAGTAAAAATCAACTCTTCACTGTCAACCTCTCGTATAGCTCCTTGTGGAGTTCCTCAAGGAAGTGTACTATCCCCAATACTTTTTAGCATTTTCGCTAACGACTTAAGTAAGATTATCCCGAAATCCATAGGCTGTGCACAGTACGCAGATGACCTGAAAATTTTCAATTCCTTCTCTAAAAATAACCCACATAACGATCTACAGAGGGCAATTGATATTATAGCAGAATGGGCCAAGAATTCATATTTAGAACTCAACCAAAGCAAAACGGTCTGTATAAGCTTAGGAAGTAAGCCGCAAATCCTCACCTACACTCTAAATAACGATATCATAAAACGAGAAAGTGTAGTAAGGGATCTTGGTTTCTTTTTAAATCACAAACTAGACTTTGTGGATCATTGGAAGAATCTCATAAGAAAAGCTAACGTCGCTAATTACACAATCTTCAAGCGCTTTTGCTCAAATGACACTAAACTTATGACTTTTCTATTTAAAACCTTTGTAAGACCGTTCTTAGAATACGGCATTCCAGTAACAAATCCATACAAGAAAAAAATCGTAAAAAGTATCGAATGCGTTCAGAACAATTTCACTCGTAGATTGATGTTTAGACAAGCTGGGTATACACTAAAACGAAATGAATCGAGCTACAGAAATGCGGTCGAACGTCGACGGTTATTCGGGTTAGAATCATTAGAACGCAGACGAGAATTATTAGACCACAAATTTCTTAAAAAATGGATAGCGGGTAAAATCAATATAGAACACTCCAACTTTTTTGATTACAATCCTTCGGTTAATATAAATATCCGACACCACCACCCTTTTCGCTGGAAGACTCCAAAAACAAAATTGAGAGAGCATTTTTTCACTAACAGAGTATTAAGCAAATTGCCCATTTCATCTACTGTTCGATCAGACTCAACCTAGCGGAGAGATTATCTATAAGAGATCCAAAGAATATTTTCCTATTTCCACCCTCATTCTTTTGATGTATACTATTTTATACACTATTTCCCCATATACTTTCTTCGATATACTATTTTTTTTAAACTTATCCTCATTATCATTATCATTCACACTTATTTCCATTCACGTTCAATAAACGTATTACATAAAAAAATAAAAAAAAAAAAAAACGAAGGGGAAAATGAAAAATGAACGCATCGGCGATTTCGAAATCAATAAGCTGATTCTTGGCCAAGACTTGTGGGAGTTGTTTTGGACGCCCAAACTTCCATAGTTGGGCCAAGACTTGTGTGATCCTTGACAAACTGTGTTGTGCGCGCTATTATTGTACAAGACTTGTGGCAGCTGAGTCCTATACTTGTGAAAGGTGTAGCCAAGACTTGTATACCCCAACATTGGTACAAGACTTGGCAAGATTTGCCGAGTACGGACAGTTGTCTCACCCGAAGTATAAGATATATGCTCGCGATGAGACTTTAAAAGTAAGAAGTCCTAGTTTTATCGAAATATGCAACTAAATTTTTTCAGCTGCTGTCATTGGTTTGGTGGCAACTGTGCTCTCCAAAGCTGAAGCCGTGGGCCCAGTATACCTGGCACGCTTGCGGATACAAGGTTCCGAAGCCAACCAATTTCCTCAATCCAGCACAGTACCTCTTCCCAAAAGATGTCGCGAGAGACTGTCATTCCAACGGATGCCAAGAGACATCATTCATAAAGTGCATCTACTGTGAGGACTACTTCTGTTTCCTACACTTCATCCTAAAACTTCATAGATGTTGTTGAATGTTTTTCGTTTCTGTTTTTGTTTCTCATAAATAAATAGTTATCATTGTTAAAGAACTACACTTTAAAAATCTACAAAAGTTGAAAACTTTACAAAAAATTTCCAAAATAAAAAGAAAAAATAAAGACGCCTAACGAGGAGTCGAACCAGGACCTCCCGAACTTCCCCCCTCCCCGCTCACCACTCGGCCACCACTGCTTGCTTTTCTCACTGCTTACATTGCAATGAGGAAAGTGGGGAAACTGGCGGCGAGGGAAGGGAAAGGAGATGGTGAAAAATGCACCAAACTTTGGAGCAAAATATCTCGAGTTCTAGAAGTTTGCGCAGGTAGCCACCTAGCGCAATCGAAAGCCCATATTCGAAACTATAATTGAGCAAATTTAGAGAAAATTCTCAGACACTTTTTAAAAATGGTTCCCTTGTGAGCTTATTCACAGTACAATGTAAGTTTCTAGGAATACCAAGGGATCCCTATGTTTTTAAGTGGTCTAGAGGGGTCACTAAACGGCAATATCTTTTTTCTTCTCAATTTCAACTTGATTTTGAAGAACCATGGGGTCCACATCTAGTTGAAAATTACATTAGGGCACTTTTGAACTTCAGTTTCCCAAAAAAAGTGAAAAAATTCTCCCAAAAACCAAAATGACCCTTCTCCCGGGACACTTATCAAAGCTTTGCATTTTCCCGCAATCAAATTTTGATCGTTTTGTCATTCTTGTCATTTTGCACGCACAGAAAAAGGCCATAACAAAAAAATTAGTGATACTTTTTTCATTGATAAGAGTTTTAATTTTGCAAATGCACGAGTACAGCTGGTATGAATGGTCATTTTGGGGAAGGTGGACTTTCGAGTTTGAACGTTGAAAATTCCGGACTTCTGGAAAAATGCTGAAAATTTAAATTTCAACGACACGGTTGTTCTTAACATTGACTTTTCGATAGAAGCAAATGTTTATTGCAATAAACCACTCTGAAAAAACCCGTCGAAAAATTAGCGAATACAGCAAACACAGCTTCTCGCGTTGTTCGACGGGAAACCGGATGCGGTGGTCTGAAAAATTTTTGCTCCAAGTTCATGGCTCAAATTCAAACTAACAGCAGAACGTCCAGCAGCTAAGGCAACAGATTTGCAACATCCCATGCATCTGACAGATGGATCCGCAGCGGCATCAGTACAACTGGCAAGGGTACGGGTGCCGTCGATGATGGAGGTGAAGGAGGCAGTTGTGAAGCAGTCTGGAAGGGCAAAAATGACACAAAAACTCTGAGGAATTGGATGGTTTTGAGGTTAGATTAGTTGAAAATGGGGGAGATTTGGAGTTGAAATGTTTGAATCTTTGATTTTCAATTTTTAGATTCTACCAACTTTGGTCATTTATTTTCGTTTGAAAATCTGAAAATTGGGAACTTTTTTGGTCTATTACACGGCACCCTGAAATGGAAATACGTTTCACGGCTGCTTACGTGTCTAGGGCATCTCAACTTTTTGAAATTACCACTGAAAAATTGGATTTTCAGCTATAACAGGATTCAAAAAAATAAATTCAAAAATCGGCTGAGATTAAAATGTTCAGACTTTTCCGGGCTACCTGCTCATGTAAAAATTGTATCAGAACGTCTAATGTCAACTGAGTTATTTCAGCTTGAAATTTCGGCAGCTATTATAGCTATTATAGAATAGCTATTATAGAAGCTAAGGAAACAGACAGGCTCTTCAGAAAAATTCATACTCTTTTTGCTCTTTTTTTATCAGGATCTACTCCAGTTTTGAGTCCATTGCTCATCATAAAATATCCCCCCCCCCAAACTCACTGAATCCCCTTCTTCTCAAACTCTCTTCAGAACTACCACGAGAATTTGAACCAAATCGTGGAGGTTGATGATTCTCGCGAGAACGGCCATTTTCACGAGAACGACCATGAGAATTCTCGTGGCTATTTGAATTGCTTCGACGTCCGCCGGGTCCTTCAGGACGCTGAAATAATTGGAGGGAATTTGGCGGGAATTTGAAAAAAAAATGTTGAAAATTTGAATTTTTTAGGTGAGAATTGGGAAAACTACAATTTTTGCTGTGAAAAATTCAGGAAATGTTGAGTTCAATTTGCCGTAAAAATGGAATTAAATAGTCAAAATTGAAACTAAAAAATTATTTCAGAAATTTGGAAATTTCGATATTTTGGGATTTCGATTCCTCGAGTCTCAAAATTTCGAAGTTCAAAGATTTCCGAATTTCTGAATTCCGAATAAAAAAATAATATAAAAATAATATACGAATAAATTTGACTCCGAAGGGGGCGAAATAGTCAAAAATAACAGAGTTTTTCTTTCAGAAATTTGGAACTTTTTGAGTTTTTCGTGTTTTTGAGCTCTCCAGAGTTTGGGAATTTTGAAATTCTAGAATTTTCAGTAAGATTTTTCTAGAATTTTGACGGTTTCGGGCTCTCTCCGAATCTCAGATTTTCTGTTCAAAATTCTGAATTTTTAGAAAAAAAACTCACCTGAGCCTCTGCGAAGACAACGACCAAAACCAGAAGAATCAAGCAGGTCTTCATGATTTTCTCGATTCAAATTATTCCGAATCGAATGAAAAAAACATCGATTTCAGTCCCATTTTATAGGCGAAATTCTATGAAAATATATCTTTACTAATAACATTTGAAAACCTAAAAATGTATGTTCGTCTGTTTGTCGCAAGCTGTAACTCTGCTCAACCTGAACCGATTCAGGTAATTTTTTCACAGAAAGATCAGAAATTTTTCTGAGATGATGCCCATATGTTCAGATTTTTGATATCTCAAAAATGGAGCAAGTTACGGCTCTTTTAGTGAATTTTCAGTACTAATTTCGGTATGGAAAATGTGTTGCAAGTCATAACTCGCTTTAAGATTAACCGATTCTTTTGAGATTTTCACAGTTTGTTCCTGATTATCTGAGGATGATGCACGACTTTTTTGTTTTTCGAAATTCTATTTTTGAAGCCTTTCGGAGCACTTTTTCTGAGCAACTAGGTTCATTTTCGCATGCGCAGCGACAGAGAAGCAGTCTTTTCCACATGCGCGGCGGCAGAAAGGCAGCGCACACACAAAGTATAGTGGCCGACGCGGACCTCGATTGATGTCGGCTGCTTGATTTCATCACCCCCGCCGACAAGGGTCGAGGCGCCGGTTCAATTACCCAAGTTTGGGTTGAGATTGGCGAGGGGAATCATGAGGGGAAAATTTGACGGGAAAATTTTCCAGGCCCCCTGTATTTTTAAAAAATTCTTCTGTTCAAAAACACAAATTCTTTCTAGGGTTAAAAAAATAGGGGGCCTGGAAAATTTTCCCGTGAAAATCACTGTTGAAAAGGGGGCCGGGAATCGAGAATTTCGCCACTTTGAGGTCATATAATTCGTTTCAGAGACATTTTCAGCTACCTCCCCAAGAGAGTTTTTTCTTTTCCCTGTTATTCTGAATCGATTCATATAAAAAAAGTGGGATCTTTTGGAATAGTTGACTACCCCTTTAAGAAAAAAAACCGAAGGTTCCCAGTTTTAAGAAAAAGAGCCGAAGGCTCTCAAAATGGAACCGAAGGTTCAAAACCTACAGTAAGCGAAGGCCAGGTGGATGAGCCCCGGAGGGGCGACAGCCACCTGGTCAAAAAGACTACGAAAAGAAACTACAAAAAAAGGGATAAAACAACATTGAGAAAATTGAATTTTTCAAAAGAAAAGAAGGCTCAGAAAATCAAAAATCTTCTTGGTTTTTTTTTCTGAATCTTCCATTATTCTGTACTATTTCTTTTATATTTTTGAAAAATTTCGTAGCCAAAACAAAGATAGAGATCGATTTCTTTAGTAAGACAAACATTCATTTTTAAAAGTCATAGTTACGGAAATCGAAAAAAAACATCTAGGTGGAAAAACATGAAAAAATCAGAAGGAAAATTGTCAGTGACAAATGCCATAGTTACGAAATGAACGGTTGCGAAACGTCTCGAAGGCAAATTTTCAGCTGGAAAATGGGAAAATAAAGCATAGTCGACCAAGGCTGTATTCGGCGGCCTACGAGGTTGGCTTGGGCCGTACGGAAGGACTACCAAAGTTTCAAGTCTCAGAATCCTCGGCAGGCCGCGGCTGGCCGGCTTCATACTGTCGAAAGGGTCGAGTATTCCGGAGGAAGATCCATCTCCTCTGAATGATCTTGTGTGCAAGATTCACATGTCGTTTTCTCTATGTTCCCTGTGTCCGTTTTCCATTCTTCATGCACCACTCCTCCATTTTCCATCCTTGAAATCAGATAACGCTTCTTTTTAGAACAATACTTGACACATCGAAGCTCATTGTCTTTTGGTTGTTCTGCTATCCTCGGATATCCTTCCGAATTCCAGAGCCACTTGAAAACTTCATCACTATAGTGAGACACCCTTGCAGTGTTATCCTCGATGTAAATGCAGAATCCTGCGATATACGATTTCCCGTTTTCCCAATAGTATGTCACTTGGATCCGATTGGCTCCGAACATTTGGTATGTAAAGTGGCTTCCAGTCGAAGGCCCATGGATAGGTTCAAAATCATGACAAAGTGTTCCATGTTTGAAGCCATCTTTTTTAATAGAGATTGTCTTCGCATTACCAGGCACACAATTTTTCACTTTCAATTTTCGTTTCCCGCGCAAAACATGCTCATACTCATCGGGCATTCGGTGCTCCACACCGTACATCACATGCATCCATTCGTGCATTTTTTCGTGGACAAGTTGGTGAAATGGGAATCGACCATTAAACCATGATTTTTTAGGTGTTTCACACTGGATTTTCACTTCGGGAATGTAGTTTCGAAATTCGGCGGTAGTTTGAAATAGGAAAAGGTTTTCTTGGGGGAATGGGATGATTGGTGCTTCAGTTATAGGACCGACTCGCTTGGATTGTTTCTTGCCAATACAATTTGTCACAAGGTTGTAGATCTGAAAATACGCGTAATTTTTTTTTTCCAATTTCAGCACTTAACAATTTTTTCAAATGAAACTTGATAAAACTCTAGAAAATCGATTCTCAAATCGCTAACTGATATTTTTTCTAACCTATTTCAAAAATGTAGGATTTTTTTGCTGATTCGAATGCACCTAATATCGCTGCTCAAAACGCAGTAGAAAAAATTTGAGACGATTTTCAATTTTTTTAACTGAAATTATTGTAGAATTTGCTTTTTAATGTTTTCTTCCGCAAAAACGAGGCCAAACGAACCATTTTAAAGCGAGTTATAAGCGTTTGAAGTTTCAGTGAGAGAGACGCAGACACTGTCTCGTTTCTCTGCGTCTCTTCGACAGGGAGAGTGTCTGCTTTCTCTGCGTCTCTCTTACGGAAACTTTGAACGCTCATAAAAATGTTTCTATTGCGTTTTTTGCATCGATATTAGGTGAATTCGAATCAGCGGAAAATTCTACATTTTTTGGAATAGGTCTGAAAAAATTCGAATTTGCGGTTTGAAAATCAATTTTCTCGAGTTTTAACGATTTAAGGACAAAAAAGGATAAAATGAGGACAAAAATTTGATTACTATCAAAAAAACTGAATTCCCTTTTTAAAAAACTCACTACAATCAATAAAAAAGCCAAATAAATTGTCACTGCCAAAGGAGCATCCTCGTTTTTAGCAGTTTTTGTAGACTCTGGATTGGTGGAATTCATTTCGGGAGAATAGTCGAAAAATCAATAAACCGGTACCCCTTGTGACCGGAATTCATCTTTACCCGTCTTGGCAAGAGAAATGAGAGATAGAAGAGGGTGGAGACGTGTTAGTATACTAGGACGGAGGTTAAGATGACGTAATGACTTGGAGGGTTGCCAAAAACAAAAGAAAAAGAAAAACAATTAAGAGTCACTTCCTGGGACAACATGATTGAAAGATAGATAAAAATTTTCAGTAGCTAAAGGTATCCGAAAAAATTTTAACTTTTAGCTTCTTCGCATAAGCTGTATTTTGCTTTCGAGTACTGTATTCCTTGGCGTACTTTTACTGTGAATTACTGTAGTTTTGAGGGGTTCCGTAGTTTATGTTTAGACTCATTTTAAAGCTATTTTCAAATGAAATCGATTGGTATAATTTTCATAAGAATTGGAACAATATTCGAAGAGTTATGATCGATTGAGTTTTGACAACTTTTACAAGTTCTTAACGCTTCTTTGCATTATACATTAGGATTCCGTTAAAAATAATAGTTTTTAAAACATTCTTACAACATTTTTTACTTTTTCAGACCAAATTATCAAGAACACAAAAGTACATCCACTTTTCCGTCATAATGATCAAAATCAAAAACCAACTTTTCCCAGGGTAATAATTTACTTTTTGAGTACCAAGTTTGTTCTGATTGCACTTTGCTGTGTTATTTTGTAATGCTGTCATGAAAGTGTATAAAGAATCAATAATCAAGAAAATCAAAAAATGAACTCTCGTAATTTTTTCGAAAAAAATAAGAATTTTTCATGTTCTACTGTATGTAGTCATAACTCACTTTCCATAAAGCCTAAAAGGCTCACTTTTGGCTCAAAATTCGTGAAATTTTGCAGACAGCATTTTCAGATACAACGTTATATTGTTAGTAAATTTCAGCAGGTTTGATTGCCTGAAAACCGAGATATAACGATTCCAAGTACACCAGTGATTTTGGATTTAGTGTAATTCGACTTCCAGAAGGTCAACGAATTGATTTTTTGGCTCAAGATGTTAGAAAGTTTGTTGCAACTTTGAGGGCTCATATCTCGAGACACATGAATATTCGGCTATTTTTTATTGCAGATTTGGGCTTTTCAGGGTCAATTTAGTCTAGGGCCAGAGGATCAGAAAAAATTAAGATCAAGTCTTCAAGGAAGTCCCTAGCCAAGGGACAATGAAAACATTCTTGGAAATTTTTTATGAGAAAAACAATTATAAACTCCCAATAGACTATCACATTCAAAAAACAACATTAGATAACACATTTTTCGATAAATTCGGAACACTTTGCCGAACACTAGAATCATGTGCTTTTGAGGCGTAGTTCGTGGAAACTTGATGTTTCCTTCTACACAATAAAATATCCAAAAACCCTCTTCGATAATGCTTGACAATGAAAATAGTGGGCAATGGATCGATAGCAGGGTATATAGCGATGGTTAGTTCTACAAAAGGATACTTCAAGTCTATATCCATATTGAGCATTGGAGCTGTGAAGACGATTGTGGCGGGAAGGTACATCAGTACAAATGGAATTGCGGCTTGGACTAGTAGAGCGTAGAATAATTGGGTTTGAAGGGACTTCGTGGCGGTGGATTGGTTTTCCATGGATTCAAGTTTTTGGGAAATCGAGAGATAGCAGTGGAGGCCGAAATAGATTACACAGAAGAATGAGCAGCCCTGGAAAAAAATCTAGTAGGTACTGTAAGATCTGTTTTTTCTTTTCTGAATTCTTAAAATAGATCGTAATATCTGTTGGAAAAGAGATTTGAACGCCAACTTTTGACTTTTGAGGATTTTAATGAGACCATTTTCAATCAGTTTCAATTTAAAGAATATGCTCATTTTGAGGCCATTTTTATACCAATAATTTTGCGGTCTATAATTCTTACCAAAATAAGGTACAGTATCCCTACCCCTATAAAAGAGGTGGGATCCGGATGGAATTTTCCGGCTCGATCGGGTCTCCAGAAGTATAAAGCGATGTAAGCACACTGGTCAATGTTCAAGTCGAACTTTTCTTTCACGTAGGATCTGGAAATTTCGAAGAATTCGAGAATCCAAGAATCCAAAAATCCAAGAATCCAAAAATCCAAGAATCAAAAATCCAAGAATCCAAGTATCCAAGAATCCAAGAATCCAAGAATGCAAGAATCCAAGAATCCAAGAATCCAAGAATCCAAGAATCCAAGAATCCAAGAATCCAAGATTCAAAGAATCCGAGAATCCAAGAATCCAAGAATCAAGAAGTGTCTCACCTCATAAAATCACTAGTCTCCTTATTTTCCGACATCGTCCACCAACAATCCAATCCCCATAGAACTCCAGATACCACTGGACAAACATACAGTGGCGAAAAATGGTGAGTGTACCTCCAAACTTTTGATTATAACTTTGCTGAAACCTGTCCAAAAGACAAGAAATTTTGTGGAGACATTGCTATTTAGCTTAGAAAAAGCTCTAGAAGTTTTTTGACTTTCAGAAATCTTTCGTTCCTTCAGAATATCATCAGAAGTGCCGGTGACGTCAGAATCAAAAATATTATCTTTCTTCAAAATTTTTTCTATGAGGAGTTCTAAAGTGCAGAATGTTTGTTATAGATCAGATAAACACCACAGAAAATTTGGAGCGATTTGTATGATCGGCTCCAAAGATATGAACGTCCGAGCACAAAATGGTACGTTTTGCTCATTGGCCGTATCAACGCTGAAAATAGTGCTAGAAGTCTCAAAATTTGGGAAGATATGTACTTTGAAATACTCTACAAAATGGCAAAAAGAAATTTTACTTTTGAGCAAAAAAATTTTTTCGAAGCATGGGGCTCGTTTCGGCCGAATGGGGTCAGTACATCAAGGAAAAATTTTTTTGCTCAAAAGTGAAATTTCTTTTCGCCATTTTGTAGAGTATTTCAAAGTACATATCTTCCCAAATTTTGAGACTTCTAGCACTATTTTCAGCGTTGATACGGCCAATGAGCAAAACGTACCATTTTGTGCTCGGACGTTCATATCTTTGGAGCCGATCATACAAATCGCTCCAAATTTTCTGTGGTGTTTATCTGATCTATAACAAACATTTTGCACTTTAGAACTCCTTATAGAAAAAATTTTGAAGAAAGATAATATTTTTGATACTGACGTCACCGGCACTTCTGATGATATTCTGAAGGAACGAAATATTTCTGAAATTCAAAAAACTCATAGAGCTTTTCCTAATCTAATCAGCAACGTCTCCACAAAATTTCTTGTCTTTTGGACAGGTTTCAGCAAAGTTATAATCAAAAGTTTGGAGGTACACTCACCATTTTTCGCCACTGTACAGTACTAACTGTTTCGCTCCGGAGAGCCATGAACGATAGAAATCTCTGGAAAAAAGTTTGCTTTCGAAACGTCACACTTTCGAAATGTCGCATCTCAGAAAAATCTCACTAATTAACTGCACCATAACGATAGATAAAATGCACGGCAAACAGAGCCATTGAGGATCCAAAACAGGTTAAATAGATTACTAAATTTCAAAAAATTAGAGTTAAAATTTTCAAATCGAAATTTACAAATAAAAATTTCAGTTGTCCTATGGTCCAACCAGATACCTTGCATGTCTTGAAAAACGATATTCACTGATTTATAATTTCTTTGCATCTGAAATTTTTTTTAAAAGTTAGGGTGACCCTCCAAAAAAATTCTTACCGGTGCCACAAAAAAGTTCAAACAGGCATAAATCAATTCGAAAAACGATGTATACAACATTAGCCATTTATAAGGACCCAATTTCGGTGGAGACTTTGTGAGGATCAAAAACGCCAAAAATGAGTTGGTATTTATTGAAACTATACCACAAGCTTCTTGAAAACGGGACTCGAAGTTGAGCATTTTTTGGAATGAAAGTTGGAAGCGGAACAAGTCTAGACAGAGCTAACTGATGATGTTAGAAGCAAAATAATCCCTTTGGGGGAGTAATTGGAGGGTTAAAGGAAATGTGAAAGTGCTTCAGGTAATAGTAATGAAAGTGTTTGACGTAAGACTACATTTGAACAAAGATCTAGTACTTTTTTGGGCTCTCCTAGGCTTGGGCTTTGTGGATTTTCACTTCTCCTTAAGCCTAAGGTATAGGGATTTTTAACTGAGCTTCTTTGAGCCTCAATGTCTCTGGGCCTAAGCCGATCCGGGCCGAAGTTTTAAAGGATAACGTTCTACAAGCCTAAGCCTCTCTAAGCCCAAGCTTTTCGAGGCAAAGCTCCTCTGAGCCTGACGCTCTAAGCCTAAGCATTTTTTCGCCTGATTGTAAGCCTTTATAAGCCTTAGCTTAAGCCTTTCTTAAGCTAAGCCTAATCCTCTAAGCCTAAGTCTCTAAGCCTAAACCTCTAAGCCTAAACCTCTAAGCCTAAACCTCTAAGCCTAAGCCTCTAAGCCTAAACCTCTAAGCCTAAGCCTCTAAGCCTAAGCCTCTAAGCCTAAGCCTCTAAGCCTAAGCCTGTAAGCCTAAGCCTCTAAGCCTAAGCCTCTAAGCCTAAGCCTCTAAGCCTAAGCCTCTAAGCCTAGGCCTCTAAGCCTAAGCCTCTAAGCCTAAGCCTCTAAGCCTAAGCCTCTAAGCCTAAGCCTAAGCCTCTCTGAAAATGACCGAAATGTCCGAAAAAAAATTTCTTCCAAATTTCGTCAGAGGGGTTTATTTTGATGGAAACCAACTAATAATGGCTTTTCAAAACAGAGCAGATGTTTTTATATGATAACTTCCAAAAATTTTTCCGAAAAATGGTGAGATTTTTCGATTTTCAGGGGAGTCCTATCATTATGACGCGGTCAAAAAAAGTGACTTTTGGGAGTAAAGTGCTCCAAACTTGCTCGATCTCTCTGAAAATTTACAGGCATAGGTTTTTTGACATGCTTAGCAAAACTGCATTCACAGAATTTTTATAAATTTTCTGATGTTTTCAATAACCTCTTTTGGGAGGGGGGGGGGGTCCTATATTTATGACGCGCACTGTAAGCCTAAGCCTCAGCCTCTCTTAGTCTAAGCCCAAGACTTTGATTCTAGCACCAAAATAATTTTTTGCTCCATACCTTTTTCATAACTTCCAATCTCTACTCTCAACACTTCCTGCACCGTCACAGTCTGCCCACAAAACATCCAACTGGATAATCCCTTCTGACCATTTTCCGATTTTCAATTCAAACTTTGTTCAAGATTTTCTCTTTTTTCAAACCACCAACATGTTCAAATATTGTCTAGTAGTTACATTTTTCATAAATTTTGCCAGCTCCGCTCCTTCCAAAAATTCAACAAATGGAGACGCCACACCATGCCTCAGAGATTTCTTTCAAGCGGCATATGATGGCACTTATAATTGCACAAAGACCTATGATTTCTTCTCGGTATGAAAACAAAATTAGCTAATAAATCAAATCAATGATTTCAGGAAAACTCAAAAACCAGCCCCTTCATCGATGGAAAATCGTGTTTCTTGGAGATAGCTAAAGAGGAATGCTCGAGCTCCCAATACAATTTACTCTCCACAAAATACCAAGATTTTCTGGATGTTATCACTAAAAAATCAACCGACTGTAGTAGTATCTACTACAAGTACAATGCATTGAAATGCGTTATTATAGCAGAAGATTTGAATATCAAAGAAGTCATGATTGTGAAAAGACACTTGAAAATTAATGATTCGAGAGCTCTGGAAGCGATTGGTTTGTGTGAGAAGGTTCAGGTAAGACTACCCCTGGAGCTTCCTGAAACACATAATTTTCAGAATTGTATGAAAGCCAACTGCTATCCTGAAAACGAGCTGACAATCATAAATTCGTATTGCGAAACTTTAAAAATGTCGAACACCGAGTTCAAGGCTTGTGAATACCAAATCAAAAAAGAGTCTCCGGATATGTCGGAATACAAGTGTTTAGAGGGATTCGATTTTTTGGACCAATCAATTTTGGCTCAAATCCAAATATATAGGGAGAAGAAGGATTGCACAAAAGAGATAATGAAAGATATTTGTGGAGAAAAGGCTGTGAAGGATTTCGATAAATATGCAGATTTAACTGCTGAATTTTGGCTGAAAACGGCTAAGATGAATGTGGCAATTACGAATGAGTGGACGGAAAATGATCAGAAGGAAGGATGATAATTGTATTGGATAAAGAGAGTTTCTTGATGATGATATGAAAAATGACTTTGTGGCCTTTCACAACCAACCATTTAGCCATTGTGACCTTTCCTTCTCCTCCAAATTTTGAATTGAAAAAAGGAATATGTGATAGGGCCATCCAACAGGGATGGGTCCATTCAATTCCTATTGGGCCATCCAACTCGAGTAGAGCCGGAATTTAATTTAGGTTTTTTAGCTGCCGATCGTAACTTCCATCTAGACAAAGTTGTAAGACTTCACGACAGAAATTTCGAAATTATGTAAACCCTCAAGTTATCCTGAAAACACGTTCTGAACGCAACGCAGAGGCAGGTTTTCAGGTCTCGACTTCAAGCAGCGACCCACGGCCGGGCCGGATCCGCGGTTTTAAAAATTTTCGGTGACACACCCGGCCGGGGGCCGTGGGCCGAATGTTGGGCAGCCTTCCGTTTAGGTAATCCTCCATGAGATTACGATTCTCATGTTTTTTTTTATATTGCGAACTATTTTTTTCAACATTTATATACCAGCCACTTTCATACACATATGACCATAACTTATTGTCTATCCACATTGATTTTTTCCTCTCTATTTTGTATCGTTGAGCTCTCTGACTTCAAACCATGCTCCACCGAACAGATTCTTCAATTCACTAACAGATGTGGTCCTATCGAACAACAACTAACTGATTTGAGGACAAAAGCGAATGTTCATGTTCCGAAGCAAGAAGAACTTGTGAATATGACGGATTTGTGTAGGAAAATTTCGGTGAGCAAAAAAAAGAAATTTTGGGAAGAAAAAACCACATTTTAAAGGAGGTGTCCGGTCAAAAATTTTTATTGCTTTAAAATATGCAGAATTTTGCGCTGATTGCGAATATCACAACGAAAACGCTCGAAAATGCCTCCAACACCCCGAAAAATCGCTTCAAAAATAAAGAAGTTGCCTTGGGAGGCCGTGGCCGAACTTCGCCGAAGTGGCGCGCGCAATGCAGCAAACGCGTTTGCAGTGTTGCGCGCGCGCGTTAGAGAGCGCTCATTGGCTAACTCCGCCCACTTTCCAACGCCCACGCGCCACTTCGGCGAAGTTCGGCCACGGCCACCCAAGGCAACTTCTTTGATTTTTTCCTGTTTGAGGCAACTTTTCGGGGTGTTGGAGGAATTTTCCAGCGTTTTCGTTATGTTGTCCGGAATCAGCCAGATAATCTGCACATTTTAAAGCAATAAAAATTTTTGACCGGACACCTCCTTTAAGAACTGCTATGGATCGATAAAATGTCAAGAATCAATCGATAAAAAAGCGAAAATCGATGAGAAATGTGAAGAAGATCAATATAGATTTGGAGAGGTCCCAACATGCATAAAATGTTTTTTCAAAGAAGTTTTTGATGGAAATTATTATCCTTGCTTGAAAGAACACGATTTTTTATCGGTGAGTTTTTTGGATTCTCATTTTCTTAATTCTATAATTTCGACCACTTTCAGTACAACCTTACCGCTAAACGAGACGCCTTTTTATCAGGACAAAGTTGTGTGGAAAAAGTGCTCAATGAATCTCAATTTTTCGAATGTGAACCAGAATCTGCTCAGTTTATTATTTTGAACTACGAAAAAGTTGTGGATTATCTAACTATGAATCAAACAAGAGACTCTTGTGATAGAGTACACTATGTTTATCAGAAACTACAATGCGAGGTTATCCAGGATATTTGGGATTGGGAAAAGTTGGAGTTGAGGAAACAAGAGTTTAAAGATGAAAATGAGATTGAACAGTTCACAGATGTTGCGAAGAATCTTACTGTAAGTTCATAAGAAATTTCAAAACCGTAATATTTTCCAGAATTGTGTAATCAACTCTTGTGCATATTCTGATGAGGAAATCAATGAGATTATGAATGAAAGTGATGGAATATTGATGGAAAAGAATAATCGGGAAGTTATAAACAACTGTACAATGAATAAAGAAAGTTGTCCGTATAAATCTAAAAATGAATAAAATTTGATTTTTAAAAAGTTTCGATGTTGAGATTTTGAAAATGGAAGATTTTTGGATTCCTGGATTCCTGGATTCCTGGATTCCTGGATTCCTGGATTCCCGGATTCCTGGATTCTTGGATTCTTGGATTCTTGGATTCTTGGATTCTTGGATTCTTGGATTCTTGGATTCTTGGATTCTTGGATTCTTGGATTCTTGGATTCTTGGATTCTTGGATTCTTGGATTCTTGGATTCTTGGATTCTTGGATTCTTGGATTCTTGGATTCTTGGATTCTTGGTTTTTTGGCTTTTTGGATTCTTGGATTCTTGGATTCTTGGCTTTTTGGCTTTTTGGATTCTTGGATTCTAGGATTCTTGGATTCTAGGATTCTTGGATTCTAGGATTCTTGGATTCTTGGACTCTTGGATTCTAGGATTCTTGGATTCTAGGATTCTTGGATTCTAGGATTCTTGGATTCTTGGACTCTTGGATTCTTGGATTCTAGGATTCTTGGATTCTTGGATTCTTGAATTCTTGGATTCTTGGATTCTTGGATTCTTGGATTCTTGGATTCCTGGATTCCTGGATTCCTGGATTCCTGGATTCCTGGATTCCTGGATTCCTGGATTCTTGGATTCTTGGATTCTTGGATTCTTGGACTCTTGGATTCTTGGACTCTTGGATTCTTGGATTCTTGGATTCTTGGATTCTTGGATTCTTGGATTCTTGGATTCTTGGATTCTTGAATTCTTGGATTCTTGGATTCTTGGATTCTTGGATTCTTGGATTCCTGGATTCCTGGATTCCTGGATTCCTGGATTCCTGGATTCCTGGATTCTTGGATTCTTGGATTCTTGGATTCTTGGATTCTTGGATTCTTGGATTCTTGGATTCTTGGATTCTTGGATTCTTGGATTCTTGGATTCTTGGATTCTTGGATTCTTGGATTCTTGGATTCTTGGATTCTTGGATTCTAGGATTCTTGGATTCTTGGATTCTTGGAATCTTGGATTCTTGGATTCTTGGATTCTTGGATTCTTGGATTCCTGGATTCTTGGATTCTTGGATTCTAGAATTCTTGAATCTTTGGATTCTTGGATTCTTGGATTCTTGGATTCTTGGATTCTTGGATTCTTGGATTCTTGGATTCTTGGATTCTTGGATTCTTGGATTCTTGGATTCTTGGATTCTTGGATTCCTGGATTCCTGGATTCCTGGATTCCTGGATTCTTGGATTCTTGGATTCTTGGATTCTTGGACTCTTGGATTCTTGGACTCTTGGATTCTTGGATTCTTGGATTATTGGATTCTTGGATTCTTGGATTCTTGGATTCTTGGATTCTTGGATTCTTGGATTCTTGGATTCTTGGATTCTTGGATTCTTGGATTCCTGGATTCCTGGATTCCTGGATTCCTGGATTCCTGGATTCCTGGATTCTTGGATTCTTGGATTCTTGGATTCTTGGATTCTTGGATTCTTGGATTCTTGGATTCTTGGATTCTTGGATTCTTGGATTCTTGGATTCTTGGATTCTTGGATTCTTGGATTCTTGGATTCTTGGATTCTTGGATTCTTGGATTCTAGGATTCTTGGATTCTTGGATTCTTGGAATCTTGGATTCTTGGATTCTTGGATTCTTGGATTCTTGGATTCCTGGATTCTTGGATTCTTGGATTCTAGAATTCTTGAATCTTTGGATTCTTGGATTCTTGGATTCTTGGATTCTTGGATTCTTGGATTCTTGGATTCTTGGATTCTTGGATTCTTGGATTCTTGGATTCTTGGATTCTTGGATTCTTGGATTCTTGGATTCTTGGATTCTTGGATTCTTGGATTCTTGGATTCTTGGATTCTTGGATTCCTGGATTCCTGGATTCCTGGATTCTTGGATTCTTGGATTCTTGGATTCTTGGATTCTTGGATTCCTGGATTCTTGGATTCTTGGATTCTAGAATTCTTGAATCTTTGGATTCTTGGATTCTTGGATTCTTGGATTCTTGGATTCTTGGATTCTTGGATTCTTGGATTCTTGGATTCTTGGATTCTTGGATTCTTGGATTCTTGGATTCTTGGATTCTTGGATTCTTGGATTCTTGGATTCTTGGATTCTTGGATTCCTGGATTCTTGGATTCTTGGATTCTAGAATTCTTGAATCTTTGGATTCTTGGATTCTTGGATTCTTGGATTCTTGGATTCTTGGATTCTTGGATTCTTGGATTCTTGGATTCTTGGAGTCTTGGATTCTTGGATTCTTGGATTCTCAGATTTTTGGACTTCTAAGTTCTTTGATCTCTGTAACTCTGACTCATACTCTCATAGATCAACAGAGGATTATAAACTTGGCCGTATCCCTCAAACTTTCTGTTTTTGTTAGGTCTTTTTTCATAATAAAAGTTTTTGTACCCCACTTCTATATGGCAACCATTTCCCAAATATTCTATTTTTCAATTGTTCTAATTTTCCCTCTAGTTCACTCAACTAATCTCCCAGCTTGTTCCACTCTAGAAATCCAAAATTTTCTCACAAAATGTGGTCCACTGAAAAATTCAGATAGGACGTTTTGCAACCGCTCGTTATGCGACTCACCAACAAACCATCGGTAACTTTTGAGAAATAATCCAGCTGCGATTGACTATTAAATTTAGCAAAACTCAAATCTCCTAATTTTTTGAACCAGAAATCTTGTTCTCCAATATTTCTCAAAAGTTACCGATGGTTTGTTGGTGAGTCGCATAACGAGCGGTTGCAAAACGTCCTATCTGAATTTTTCAGGAATGCATGTCCCACTCTTGTTGGTACAACGATTGGAGTCGAAAGCTTATTGAATTCCAGCGAAAACTTTATATGCTGAGCAATAACAATAACTACTTCTGTTTGAATCCAGCCAAAAAGCTACTTGTTTTGAGCGCAAGGAATACATTTTGCGGTAGAAGATGGTCGGATTGTGACGAGGAATTGTATAAGGAACTTTGTGAAAAAAATACGGAAGAAGAATCGGGAGAAGTTTTGGATGCGAATTTTGAGAACACTACGATAATTGTTGTTTGATGGCTTGAAAATGAATTTTTTAAAATACAAAAAATCAAGATGGTCATACGGGCCCATTGTCGGCCCTGGGGCCGCGAGAAGGTCCGGCCGAGTCCTTCATCAAACATTTTTTGAGCCGCGGCCCACGGCCGGCCCAGGTGTCACCTAACATTTTTTAATCGCGGCCTCCGAACCGAGGGCCGCTTCTTTATGAACCTGTAAATGGGCCGAAGCCTAGTGGGCCGTGAGGCGGCCGACCGCTGTGCCCTTCAATAAAATGGGCTCCATTATTAGAGCAAATACGGTATTTTGTAATTCTTTGTTTCTTTTCAATTCATGATTTTGAAAAGACAAACAGTTAATGATCCCAAATCAATCTAAAAGTTCCCCACAATTGGTGGCAAAATTTCAAATGTTTGCTCAAAAATTTTTTTTTCAAAAAATATCAGACTTTGTTAAGCACAAAATTCTGAGTCCAACACAAAAAACTAGACCTTCTGAAAGCGGTTTTGAGCCCAGCTATGGGCCTTCAAAGTTCCCCAACCTTACCGTTGGCTGCAACTTCGAAGGTTCATATCTCGATTAACGTGCACTTTGAACTTTATTGCAGATTCTGTCTTTTCAGAGTCGATATGGTATAGACCAAAGTTTTAGAAAACAACTCAACGGTAGAGGTCAAGAACGTCGCAAACTTGGCTCGCTGCCAAGAAATGGGCGGAGCCTATAGGGCAAGGACACCAAGCCACGCCCACTGTCGAGGTCGTATATAAGGGTCAATTCTTGCCCGCTTTCTCATTCGTCTCCTGATAGGTGAAGTGTGTATTCGCCTTTTTGTTATGATTTTTTGAAAACTGTATTTTTTTTCTAAGCGACTTTGTGAATAGTTGCTGTTCTATGATTTTTTATAAATTTTAAAAGTGAGTCTTTGAAATTTGTTTTTGAATAGTGAGATGTTGACATGAAATCAAAACAAATTTGAATTTTCTTTCTTGTGATACTCCTTTTGCGAATGTATTATAAAACGTGTTAGTGAGAGTGACAATAAGTTTGGAACCATAAATTCTATTAATATTAGATAATAAGCATGATAATTTTTTCAGCGCTCCAGAAGCGATATGAATATTTCAAGGCTGTTGGTGACTTTTTCGGGCAGAGGATAATGTGGTGAGAATTTCGTTTCTGTATATTCAACAGTTTTCAAAACTATAAAAGATTTCAGTATAGTGGAAGAGAACTGAGGAAAAGAGTCGAGAAGGGCAAGCTAGAAGTGGAGATCTACTATGGTGAAATCGATCCTCACGGAATACGAGATTGAAGACATGAGAAACCCGACTGTGAGTTTAAAACATTTGTGGAAACGTGAAATATATCGAGTTTTTCAGCCAATCCAAAATAGAGGCCAGCAATGTTTCATGATTGCTACCGTTCAAGCCAGTTTGGATAGAAAAATGAAGAAGCTTATGGCGAAGTACCTAATCGGATACCCAAGCTACGGAGGGCCAATCACACGATTCGGAGGAGTACTTCGGGTAAGATTAGAAGGGCGCACTAAACCGATAGAGAAAACTACGATGAGCAATGGTGACAGATGTTCGCACCGTCTTTTAGTGAGTGTGTGTATGCGTGCAATAGCGGTCTCAAAGTAGAGACAGCGGGATATATGGAGAGTGAGAGAGAAAGAGACATACATGTTATTGCTATCCTATGTTCAAAAGTACCGCAAGGAAAACATTAGGGTGATTTGAATACCGTAAATACTGTATTAGAACGCCATGGCGTTCTATTTTTCAAAGTAGGGCTGAAGGTGGCGTTTTATTACAGGTGGCGTTCTACTACAGGGTGGCGTTGTATTTTTCAGAGTGATTTTGTCCGTATCAGACATAGTGAAAGACTGAAACAAATTAGAAGATTACATGATGTGAAATATGAAAAAATCAATTAATTCGGTGAATTCATTGAAAAATGTCGATGAAATTGGTTGGAAACAATAATTTGAAGGCTTGTACCGAATTACGCTAAACAGCGCTCTCGCGGTATCGGCGGAGCGTCGTTGAGCAGGGTGGCATTCTATTAGAGGGTGGCGTTCTAATAGAGGGTGGCGTTCTATTTTTCGCTTCAGCGCCGGAGGTGGCGTTCTATTACAGGGGGCGTTCTAATACAGGTGGCGTTATAATACAGTATTTACGGTATCTCTTTTCGCGCCTTGAGTCACCGGCTGACCTTTGATGAATTTCGAAATGCTTTTTATACAGAAAAAAAATGAAAAGAATTTTAGATGTCTCCAGCATGCCAGATTTGCAAGAAGATCGACAACAAAAAGTCATCGCATTACTATAATTTTCGTTCGATTTTTATTATAATAAAACTTTTATGATATACATAAGTAGTTAATTCCATCAAACAATCTTCAACCCAGAAATCGTTTTTCTAGAATCCATTGTCGCGTTGATTTTTTGATAGTCCGCCATATCCTTATCGAACGTCTTCAATACCAATGGATTGCAGCTAACTGTAGTTATTTCTCTCATGCACTCCGTATCATCAAAATAAGCAGGACCTCCATTCGGTGAAGCTTTCTCAATCGATCCCATGCACTCATGTTCTTTCTGCAGCTGTTTTTCGTTTGCTCTCACAATCAAGAGGCACCCGTAAAAATCATTGTTGCTTATCTTGCAAAACTCGTCGACGGTGTCAGTGATGTTTGAGGTGAAGGAGCATGAGTCGCTCATGCAGTTCTGAAAAAGAGCAACGTTTTAGAAGGAGGATGATATCTTCGAGCATTGAGCCTGTGTCTTTGATTACAATAGTCTAATAACAAACCTTCATATCTCTACAAGTGTTTTCCAAGCATTCGTCAGTGCTATTCAGCACTTTTATAAAAGGCGCCAACATCGCGCATTTCTGCAACTCAATTACTATTGGATCACACTGCCGCTTCATCAATTCGTCGTGCAGTGAGGAACACTTTTCGTTGTTTCGAGGAGTAGTAAGAACGTTCAAAAGGTCGTCGTAGTTTGAGTTGAGATACGCTTGAGATTTCGAAGAGCACGAACTTGTCATTTCCATTAGACACGATTTTCCAGCAGTGTACGCGGTACGTTTGACGGTCATGTTGTTCTGAAACAAAATATCTGAAAGTATTTCGTGGTTCCATTAAGAGCTACCGAAAAATAATCAAAGTTCGCAGAACAAGGGAACTCTTTCATGTAAACACTGTTGAAAAACTTCTTAAGGCAAGTGTCCAAATCGTAATTTACGTAATCCAACTTTTCGCATTTCCCCTCATAGGTTTCCTTGTTTATCTGCGATCCAGAGCATTCAATAGCGCCGAAGCAAGTCTGAAATGCCTTTTTTTTCAGTACAAATTTTCTGAGGACACCTACCGTAATACTTTGACAAACTCTACTAATATTCTTGGCTACTTCCAAAGTTATATCATCTCTCTTATAGTTTTCCGTCAAGTACATCAAATCGTTCACATATCTGGAACATTTTCCCTCGGCGATAACTATCTCTTTTGGTGAGCAATCGCGAAGCTTGACTTCGGTAGAAAGTAGGGGTTCCGAGATGACAAATTGTGTCAAAAATATATAGGAAACTAGAAAACGGATGGTCATATTGAGGAGACTCAATATGTGTAAAATGGGGGATAAAAGTACGAAATTGTGAGAGTTGGGAAAGGTTTTCAGTGAACTAGTTAATCTTCCGTTATAATCCAAATGGAAGAGAACTTTTTTTCGGCAGACGCGAATTTCAATGATCTTTGAATCGTTAAAGGTGGTGGGACAGAAAAAGTGTAATTTTTCCGAAACTTCTGTGATCTAGAGGATTCTGACATGCCAACTGTTCCATTTTGGTAAATTTCCGTTTGAAAACAGGCCTAAAATATGAACTGTCGTAAAGTCTGATGCATGGTACGCAAACGGTACAATAGACACGCTCACGCAAACATGCACAGATTTCTTCCGCGATTTCCCTCGGAACGCTATTGTTCCCGCCACATAAACCCATGCTATTGTACTTGATACGCAATTTATAAAAAGTTTCCTGGCCTAGAAATTCACTTCTAGGAAAACTAGACCATAACATGAAAATCGCTCTTTAAAAATTCTCAATTTCCGTTAATTTCTATAGAATACGTATCGGTACGATTCCTAGGGGACCGTTTTTTTCTTTTGTTCTAGACAGTTCCCTTTTTTTTTGCACATACATCAAGAGCAAATACAGAGAAACGTATTAAAGTTTACATGTAATCCTTTGTTTTTCAGTTTTTTTATTTCGTTGGAGTTTTGGCTGAGCCCTGAGAACTAACAAGATTGTAAGTATGTACCGGAAACTTTCAGATTATCTTTATTTCCTTGTCATGCATTTCCTTGTTTCATTTTTTTGTCACATGACATTTCTACCATGTTTTTGGGAACATACCTTGGAATGATATAGATTATTATCAGAATGAAAGAAGTGCCACTCGGTGTTTACGAGGCTCCGTCCTCAGTGGAGGCACAGTTTCAGTGCGCGGCACACTTACGTTTGCATACTTACGGCTGGAGCTACGTAAATCGAAAGTTAATTAAACCCAAAAATCACCGAGTGTAACTTCATTGTTCTCAACTTCATATCGTACCATTATTTTTTCTCACTTTTTTTCCAGCAAAACCATGCCAGTGACCTCCCTTCTTCCCATATGTCAAGTCACTGCATTTTCTATTGCCGTCACTGCCAACTCATTACTACTTTACATGATAAAACAAAAAGCGGGCGCATCGTTGGGAACGTATCGAGTCATGATGATATCGTTTTCAATTTATGCTATCGTCTATGCCTTTATTGAGATATTGACAATGCCGGTGGGTGAGCAGAGGGCCTAATAGAATGGGCATAGGGAAATTATATTACGTCATAACATAGCATAATGGCTCACCTCATAATGATTTTTTTACGATGAGAACGATTTTGCTATTCAAACTGAGCCACGGACCACAACCGGCCCCCTGCCGCGGTTTGTTAGGATCGTGTAATCTGAGAGTCTTGGCAGTGCTTATTATTTCTCTTACGATAAGTACGATTTTGCAGTTCAAACTGAGCCACGGCCCAGAGCCGGCCCTGCGGTCGCAGCTCTGTTTTAAAGGCCCAGATAGGCCGCGGCCGCGGTAGTCCATGCGGTTGGCCTGCCGCGGCTTATAAGGATTTTTGCCCCCACAATACCGCTATTTCCAGGTCCTCCACATCCATAAATCTGGTGTCCTCTTCTACCTGGATAGCATCCTCAAGTTCTACCCTACTATTGGAGAAATTATGGCTTGTAACTTTTCTCACCCTTAATTTCAAAGCAAGCCAATTTTCCAGCACTCTATTGCGGCTCATTTGCTCTCTGCATCAGAGTTGCAATCCGGGCCGAAACGGGCCGGCGCGGGCCGGCGATTTTCTCCCGTCTAAATTGAGATTTTCAAGTCAAAATTTATATGAAAATGTAGAACTCGATGAGATCTACAGAATGGTAGTTAGAATATCTGAATTCCATGTCTGCATTTCCCGTAAAACGTCGAAAAGTGGACGGGCCGAGCTCACACGGGCCGAAATCTCCGGCCCGTCCACTTTTCGACGTTTTACGGAAACTACAGACATGGAATTCAGATATTCTAACTACCATTTTGTAGATCTCATCGAGTTCTACATTTTCATATAAATTTTGACTTGAAAATCTCAATTTAGACGGGAGAAAATCGCCGGCCCGTTTCGGCCCGGATTGCAACCCTGCTCTGCATCGCTATGCTAGCCGCTCAATTTGTTTTCAGATATATTGCTGTTTGCAAGTAAGGTTATATAGTTTTTGTGAAAGTTCCAAAATTTTTAGACCGCACAAGTTATACTACTTTGATGGTTTCAAAATATACTCACTTTTCATCCCTCCAGTGACTCTATTTGTTATTTGGACACTGTCTATATACTTTAATTTTCACTCGGATCAAGTGAAGAGAGATTTCTTTCGAAATGTGGCATGGGAATTGTATGGGGAGAATATTGATGAGATAGCGTTCATGGGGCCCCTATGTTTTGTTAGAGAAAAGGAAAATGGGAAAGTTATCTTTCGAGTTTTTGATTTATTGGGGATGATTATAAGTTGCACTATTATGGTGAGGGAGAAATTTCAGAATCTCAAAAATAATCAAAGTATTCCAGACAATTTGCCTTATTACCTGTGTTATTTGCGCTTCTAAAACCTACCGTAATCTAAACGATACCACAATTCACACAAGTGCCAGAACGCGGTCCCTAAACAAGCAGTTATTCTGGACCCTTGGCCTTCAAACTCTTCTGCCACTTATAACTCAATATATCCCTGTTGGAACCATGTTCATTGTCCCACTATTCGAATTGGAATTCGGAAGAATGGGAAACTTTGTTGGAGCATTTTGTAGTTTGTACCCTGCCATGGATCCGATTATTGCAATTGTTACGATAGAGGAGTTTAGGAAATTTGTGTTGAGGAAGAGATCCGGAAGTCTTCTGAAGGCATCTACAGTAATGGCAGCGACGTTTTGAGATGGGATGCTGAATAAGGCTAGGCTTCAAAATTATTATTATCATTATTTTTGAGAAATTTCTTACAAATTCTGTCGGCTAATTTGACCGAAACGAGAATTTGAAAATGAATCTTTAGCAAATTTATTCGAACATTAATACAATTCTCAATAGCCAATCAACTTGACTTTTGTATCTTTTATCCTTTTTTGAAGTATCTCCCAATCTCCCTCAAATTGATTTTCATCGAGCCATATGCACTTATTCAGCACTAATTTCTTCAAACAATTTTTATCTTTGAGAAATCTTGTTAATTTGACTAGTGGAACCTTCAGACCAGGTACGCTTCTTGCTTTGAACATCTGCCGAACACAATAGTACTCAGAGACATCAGTGAGGATTACATTCGACAAGCAGCTTTCCAATGCTGTCTGATCGAAGGGAAGCATTTGATAGTATTTAGTTCTTGCGTAGGTTAGCATCTCGTCGTGCCGTCCTTTCATGTAGAAGAGCATTTCGTCGGTGAAAAAGCAGAAACGGAGCATGCATTTCTGAAACTTGGTTATTTTAGATTTATGCAGTACTGGTCATAATGAATGCGCGCACTGGCGTTTTCCGTGTGAATAGGTCAATTTTAACGGCCTCAAAATATAGTTACCAGAAATCCAATTTTTCTGAAATATTGCGGATGTATAGAGCAACTCAAGAACTCTATTTCTGCATTTGACAACTTTTTCATATGATTGCAGGGCTGTTAGATATCATGGTCCTTAAAGACCGCGGCCGGCCGGCCCACGGCCCATTTGGGCCTTCCCAGTAGAGCCGCGGCTCAGGACCGTGAGTTTGTACTGCGAAATCGGGCAGAAGACAAATTTTTGTTTTTACTTACCGAACATATTGAGAAGACATATTTTGAGTGATTGTACACAGTTTTCAAAAAAGTGTTCAATTTTTCATGAATGTAAATGTTTTCGATTTACTCCGAATTTTATCTAAAAGTCGTCTAGTGCTTAGTTGAACTAGTTTTAACAAATTCCGGCCTTTTCGGGACCGCTAAAATAAATTTTTTGAGTGAAATCGTAGAAACATCGAATTTAATGCTTAACTGCAGAAAATACGAAATTATGACCTGATGTAGCCTTAAAATCGCATTCCGACCGCGGCTACAAACTTTCAAATCGCGCCCTTAAGCCGCGGCCCACGGCCGGCCCGGGGCCGCGGCTGAAAAAAATTTTGACATGGCCCCGCCGTGGTCCGGCCGTGTGACAGCCTTGTATGATTGCAATCCAGTTAGTTAGGCCAAGTCGACTGACGTCACTTCGAATTTTGTCCCATTTTGGATACTTTTGGTTTCCACGCTACCTAACTATTTGGATTGTGGTCTTAAAAGATTTGTCATCTAAGAAAGTAGAGTTCTAGAGTTGTCCTATAGATCCACAATATTTCAGAAGAATCGAATATATGGAAAACTCTTTTTCAGATCCTCAAAGAACCTATTTCCGCTGAAATCGGCAGCGCGCCTATTCTTGTCACCCAGTCCTGGGTACATGTACAGTATGAAAGCATTCTTTACCTCCAAATCCTCATACAATGGAGTGAAATAAGTCTCATCCTTATCATACGGTTTCATCGTTTCCTTTGCATTTTCAAAGTCTCTATAAGCCTCCGTAAATTGATCTAATTCATATTTACACTGATAAGCGTCCAGCTTGTCACGCAACGATCCACACCGGCCAGGGCCATCCGAGTCGACCATTGTGAACTCTAGATACTTCTCGAAATAATTGTCAATATAAAACACCGCATGTTCGTTGCAATTTTGGCTAGCGTAATCACGGAGACATTGTTTGCCTGTGGGAATTTGGATAGTGGTCTCGTTTTGCTGGAATGAAATGTGTACAAAATTGAGATATTCAATTAGAGCATGCTGTTTTCGAATATCACAATGAAAAAACTCACAACTTCCAACTCATAGCCAATAATGCATGAGACTCTCCCATAATCCCTATCCTTGTAATAATTTCCAATACACCATGTCATGGAATAAAGATTCATTTCCACTTCAGCACACTGTTCTTCATAAATCTTCCCAGTTTTTCGCACTCCATCACATTGACTTTTGGAAAAGCAAGACTGAAATTTACTACAATGGCTATTCTGGTGTAAAATTTGACAACTCGGTTAAGAAAATTTCACATCATGCAACTATAATATAATTCGAGTGAACAGCGGTGATTATCAGTTTCAACTCATCATAGTATTGATTGCGCATTCATTAAATGAGACCCTTAGTAGCAGTCATTTGCTCACTGTTATTGTGGAACATTTATCTGACCTTTATCACAGCCAAAAACTTGTCAGCATCAAGTGCCACCAAAAGGAAGATCTCCTCGCTTACCTTCATCTCCTCACACAATATGCTCACGTTTCGAAGGAAATCGGAGTTGAAACCTGTCTTCGTTTTTTGCCCATAGTAGGCGGACAACTGATGAACATAACGGGAACAAACTGCAGTCGAAATCAAGCTTTCTTGAAATGAACAATTGTGGGATTCTATATAAAATCCAAATGGGTGAATGTCAATTGCATTTGAAAATGATAGTAGTGCCAGAAGTAGTACAGTTTTTGAACAATACATTACAACTGATGAAGAACCGACCAAAAAAGTGTGAGATTAGTTTTAGGTTTTTTTAACACGCCATGTAGATTAAAGGAGCAAAAATTCATTGAATATCCTAACAAACAAATGTACTGGGTGCGGAATAAATAGAGAAAGGCAATTGAAAAGAAAATGTTTTTGTTGAAGTAAGTTTAAGTGTAATTTTTCAACAATGATTTAAAAAATCCAGAAATGCATATTCACTTGCTTTGGTTCAAACTACATTTTGTAAAACCAAAATCACCAAAGATTATCCTCGGCGACCTCGCAAACAGTCCTTCGATCTCATTTTATTTAGTCATGTTCTGTTTCAAAACTTTTTTACTATTCGTTTTTCTATTCAACTCTTCAATATCCCTCAACTCAATTCTTTTCCCGAATATCTCATTAACTTCCCAAGATTGCACACCTAAAGAATCTATACTCACCATTGGCACATGCTTCCGTTATGTTCATCAGCTATCAAATCTGAACGAAACATCAGTGGACTTTGCAAAAAATGTGTCCACACTTTGTGACGATATGAACGTGAGAGTCCAAAGGAAGAGGGAAAACAATGCCAAAAGTTTTAGGTGTGCTTTGGTAGGAGCCAATGTAAAGATGTAGCAAGAATCGGGAAGATTTACGTGGAAAAATGTAGCGAAATTGGCTCTTTCCCAGAATAACGGTCCATGTGAAAATAACGGTCCGGCGCGAAATAAAAAGGTCCTTTGAAGAAATAAAAAGGTCCTTTGGAAATATAAAGGTCCTTTGAAGAAATATAACGGTCCTTTGGGTTAATATAATGGTCTTTTGGGTATTACGACGGTCCTTTGGAAATAAAAAGGTCCTTTGAGAAATATAACGGTCCTTTCGGGTATTACAACGGTCCTTTGAAAAATTAAACGGTCCTTTGAAAAATATAACGGTCCTTTGAGAAATAAAACGGTCCTTTGAGAATCAAAACGGTCCTTTGAGAAATATAACGGTCCTTTGGTCAAAAAAAACGGTCCTTTTAGAAATATAAAGGTCCGTGGGGGTAAAATAACGGTCCTTTGAAAATTAAAAACGGTCCTTTGAGAAAAAAAAAACGGTCCTTTGACGTTGGGAGTAAGTCTGTCATGAATTCAAATTTTTCTTCCTATCATTCAGTACTACAAATTAGGCTTAGAAACGTCTTGTCAGTAAACTTCGTACGTAATAAAGCACTCCAAACCCTTTCTAAGCCTGAATTTCAAACGAACAATTAATTTGGTATCCATATATTTTGTCAAAAATCCTGTTTAACCAGCGAATTTTTCATAGGACTGTTTTTTTCACCAAAGGACCGCTTTTTTGACCAAAGGACCGTTCAATTTCTCAAAGGACCGTTTTGTTTCTCAAAGGACCGTTTTATTTCTCAAAGGACCGTTTTATTTCTCAAAGGACCGCTTTTTTGACCAAAGGACCGTTCAATTTTTCAAAGGACCTTTATTTTGATCAACGGACCTCTATTTTGACAAAGGACCGCTGAGAATGTAAAGGACCGTTATTCTGGGAAAGAGCCGCGAAATTGAGTTAGAGGCCTACGATATGCTAATCTGTCTTCGAAACTTCTATGGAGAAAAACGATCGAAAAAGGAGAAATGCCTAATTGCCTACAATTGGTATCCAGTAAGTCTCAAAGAAATTTCCAAAAGAAAAAAATGGGTTCAGAAACAATCGGCAAAATCCGTAGGACTTCGAATCGCCAATGGAAAAAAGTGTCTGTTAGAGTTTGCCTCTCAAAAGTGTAGCACAAGAGCACAAAACTATATCGATTCATATTACGGAAAACTAGTGGACTTGTTGAATGTGGATAGTGATGGGCCGGATAAATGCGGTTCGCTTTTCGACAAACTGGAGGCGTTGAAGTGTGAAGGAGAGATGAGGAAAATGGGTGATGCGTATTTTGAGTTCCAGTTTTCGAAGGCGACGGGGGTGCCGTATGGAAGAGATGAAAGCTTTTTTACGCCGAGGTATTTGGAGGCAAGGGTGAGTGAGGGAATTGAAAATCGACAAACGCTGACCGATCCAGGCGACCGTTAGCCGACGAAAATGACTGACCGATCGGCTGGGTCGGCGGTCTTGAAAAGTTTCGCCTTTATCAAGGCTTCGCGGCCGGCCGGGGCTCGGGCCGTGGGTAGGCCGCCATGGTTGAATCCGGCCGTCCTTTCGAAAACAGGCTCTTTGGATCGAGAAAGCTCAGGGCGCGCCGTAGGTTTCCACGGTCAGAAATACCCTAACCAGAATGCAGTGGCCGGCTGCGCTGCAGTTTTGGCTTTAATTCCGTCAAAACTTACTTCAGGTTAGCTTGACCCTATGGGCGCTCTGCTATATGTCCCGCCCCACTACCAGCCGATGAGCCACGCGGACTCCATAGACGCGTCGGCCGCGGCTTTTGACGATATTCACGTTGACACTGATTTTCTTTTTTTCGTTTGCGGAGAAAATAATTTTCAGTGTTAATTTTCAAGTCTCTGAAGCCGCGGCCGGCCGGCCTCGGGCCTCGGGCATATAGCGTCGTCCTGACTTCCCCTTTCTAACAATTACCCATGTCCATTTTCAGAGATGCATGTCTCGATACTGCTACTTTAGCAATGACAACATACAAAACCTAGACGCCAAATACCAAGAGATGCTCGATTTTGTCAATGCTACTCCACCAACCCTGTCTTCATCATTTGATACATGCTTGGTCCATATTTTAACAACCGTTGACATTTCAAATTACTTCTGCGTTTATCAGATTCCAAAAAAGTCAACCCTTTTGGATGCTCCACCTGTGAAGATATCCAACTTCTTGAAGAATAAGGACTGCGTGAGAACTGTGATGGGAGCGGAGTGTGAATGGATGGATTTTGAAACGTTTGATGATGATTGGGAAAGGACTCAGTTGGAGATGAAGGACATGTGGAAGAAATTAATTGTTGGTTGAGGGTTTATTTTCAATAAAGACTTAAAGTAGGATTACAGTCATTTTTTTATTTCCTTCAATGATCGTCCCAATTCCATTATTTACGAAAACAACAATATTCTCGAGAAAATCGATTTTCCAAACGCCAACTTACATTAAAAAAAAAAAAAAAAACAATCATTTGAGAGAATAAATGACTGTAATCCTACTTTAAAGAACGACCAAGAGTAAAAGATCGAATGTTCGAAATGAATCACAACAATTCACAAAAAACTATGTAATCTGGTTCTGACCGTAGTCACTCGTTCAATTTTGCACGCACTCAAATTCATTTTCACCCGAAATGATCCCTTCAAAACTTGTACTCCCTCTAGCGTTGCTATTCAATTCTTTGGATGCGTCGGTAAAGTTTCCACGTATCCTCCCTTACAAATTCTACCTGAACTCGAATGATTGCTCGCAAATAAAAGCTGCTATTCAAATTGGGGCTTGTACAAAATTGGTTCACGATTTGAAGAACTATACGGATGAGGTTACAAACGATAAACATGCCGATTTGGCAATTGCGGAGAATGCAACGAGAATGTGTGATGAGATAAATGTGAGTCTGAAAGATGCAAAATTTTGCGCGGACTCTAATTACCATAATGAAAACGCTGTAAAATGATCCCAACACCCCGAAAAACTGTTCCAAACCGGACCAACAAGTCAGAAGTTGCCTTGGGGGCCGTGGTCGAAGTTTCTCTAAAAGTGGGGTCATGATCGCAGTAAATTGTGATTGAATGCCGAAAAATTTTGAGCGCCCTTATTGGCTGACTCTCTGACGCCGCCTATTTTAGAAACTTCGGCCACGGCCACCCAAACCAACTTTCGGTTCTTGGTCCACTTTGAACCAGTTTTTCACTGTGTTAGAGCGATTTTTTAGTGTTTTCATTATGATATTCAGAATCAGCGCAAAATGTTGAATATCATAAAGAAAAACTTTTGCTCGGAATCCATTTTAAAGTCACAATGTTCAGACTTGCTTCCAAAGTAGTCCATGTCTGGACGTCCGAAATGCCGGCAAAATTTATGCCGACAAATGTGACAAACTTGAAGCATGGTTTTTCGACATACGAGGCTGCCTGGAAAAAGTTTTCGATGAAATCGATGTGGGGAACACTTCATGTACAAAGTCATTTGACTTCTTGACAGTGAGTTATAGCTAGCGAGCCTTCTAGTCAAAAAATTGTATTCCAGCTAGACATGGAAGTGAAGAAAAAAGCGTGGGCAGATGGGAAATCGTGTGTTATCAGTTTAGCCGAGAAACAGTGCTCCCAGAAAACAACTGGGTTTTTCAAAAATCATTATGATAAATTGAGCGCGTGGATGACGATGGATCCAGATGGAGAATTTCAATGTGGATCTCTTCATGACGAATTGATTGCGCTTAAGTGTGAAAGGGAGAATACCGATTTTTACAGACACTATTTGAATGGAACCGAAGAGCTACTTACGAAGCATTATGAGACTGCAAAGGTATTTTTCACGAGGAGTACACGAAACATATCTGATGTTTTCAGAACTGCATGAAAAACTACTGTCTCTATGCTTCCACCCAGCTCGATGATTTGACATACCTATACAACTACCGTATCCAGCAACTAAAACTAACAAGTACACCCAAACAAGAGTCCCAATTCGAATCTTGTATTGTCGAAATAATCCAAGACGTTAATGTGAAAAAGAACAAATGCGCTTTGAACGTCCCGAATAGTGATAAGACCTCACAGGGTGGTAAAATCGTGAACCCGCCGGAATCCATGTTGAGAAAGTGGTTGACGGATAAGAAATGCTTGAAGGCAATGGTGCAGAAGAAGTGCTGGTGGTTGGATGAGAAGAAGTTTGAAGCGGATTGGGAGCAACTTCAGAAGAAGATAATAGCTGATGAAAAAGAGTTGACTAAACCTTGAATTTGTTTTGAAATAAATGATTGGTTTTTTAAACTTCTGCACAGCGGGTTCCTTTGTTAAAAGGGACAGTGAATTTCAGATTCAAAAGTTCAAAATGAATCATCTTTGCATACCAATGAAAAACTAATCTGGTGTTCACTACTCTTTACTCTGAATCAAAATTGTACATTTAGCAAAAACTCAAAATCCATTACATTCAAAATGACATCTCTAACATTGTTACTTGTCTTATTCTAAACTGCGCAATCTAAGCCTAAGCTGAGCCTAAGCTAAGCCTAAGCTAAGCCTAAGCTAAGCCTAAGCTAAACCTAAGCTAAGCCTAAGCTAAGCCTAAGCTAAGCCTAAGCCAAAGCTAAGCCTAAGCTAAGCCTAAGCTAAGCCTAAGCTAAGCCTGAGCTAAGCCTAAGCTCAGCCTAAGCTAAGCCTAAGCTAAGCCTAAGCTAAGAGTTTGATCAGGATTGGGAGAAACTGCAAGTAATGACAAATGGTAATTCGATTATTCATTAGACAATTGTTTGGGAAATGAAGTTTACTCAATTAATCTGCTTTTTGATGTCTTCAATTCTTCTTGAATATTATTCCATTCTTTTTCGAAATTCTCCACTGCACCGCTTTCACATTCCCCCTGCATCATAGCCTTGACACACTCCTTATTTTCCAAAAACGAAAGTATGTTCACATTTTCAGTCTTGAATTTCTCTACACACGCGTATTCGGATTCATTGGCTTTCGTGGTGATGTGGATCAGGCACTGATCAAAATTTCCTTCGGCCAATATGTTGACTTTCGGAGCTTCCGATGTCGTAGCATTCATCATTGCCTCGCATGCTTTTCCGATATCAAGTGAATTTGTTTTATCCGCATAGCAGTATTGGTTCATGCAGTTCTGATGACGTACTTGATTAAAGGAGGTTTACAGGCAAAAAAATTGTATTTATTCAAAATACGCAAAATTTTTCACGGATTCCGAATATCATAACGAAAACGCTCAAAAATGGCTCAACACCTGTGGACAAGGCTGTCAAAAGGCCGCGGCTCCGGACCCAGACAATTTGAGCTCATTTATTCAAAATTTCTCTTGTTTAGAATCAATTTCGATGCTTCTGCAATTCAAACTCACTGCCCTGGGGCTGCGGCTCTACTGTGAAGGCCCATAAGGCCGGTGAAATCTGACAGCCTTGCCCCCGGAAAAGTTGCTCCAAACACGGCCAAAAAACCAGACGTTGCCATGGGAGGCCGTGGCCGAGCTTTCTCCAAAGTCAGTCCATGATAAGACTGGGTTTTTGGTCATGTTCAAAGCAATTTTGTTTTGCATGTTTTATTTTTTGCATTTTGGTTTTACATGTTTTAAAGCGAAACATTTGCCCGGATACCTCTTTTAAAAGAGTTTCAAAACACTAACCTTCACATCATCACAAATTGAAGAGCAAATTTTGCATCGATAACTCAAAAGTTTATCTGGACACTCACTACGACCAACTTGTCAGTCTATTGACAATCGACTCGGACGGTCCAGATAAATGCGATTCGTATCATGACAAATTGAATGCCGTTCAGTGTAGCGGACAAAGTATGCAATTGCATTATGCGTTGCAAGAATGGTATACGGGCGAAGCTGATCCTCGTAGAGCGTTCAATAGGACAGAGGCAAATATTACGGCAATTTGTGATGCAGCAAGTGTAAATGGAAAGTTGTAGCAGGTTCTAAGAATTCTCATTTCAGACTTGCTTCCGACAACATTGCTTCTACACCGTCGAAAAGCTGGAAGGCAAGAATGCGACTTGTAAGAAATTAATTGATGCTGCTAGAGAAGCCAATAAACTCCATGTGAAGCTGAATGGAACGTTCGATGAATGCCTCGTTCACGTCTTGCAAAATGTCGACGCAACAAAATATTCATGTATCGGAGGAAAAGTGGATTTTGAGCCATTTCTAACCAAGAAGACGGCAGCTCCCGCAATTGAATTGATTTCAGTATTGGACGACAGAGAGTGCCTATTTTTGGTATTATTATTATTTTTTCGTGCATCCAAAAAAGAGGCACCAAAAAATAGGCACCAAAAAATAGGCACCAAAAAATAGGCACCAAAAAATAGGCACCAAAAATAGGCACCAAAAAATAGGCACAAAAAAAATAGGCACCAAAAAATAGGCACCAAAAAATAGGCACCAAAAAAATAGGCACCAAAAAAAAGGCACCAAAAAAATAGGCACCAAAAAAATAGGCACCAAAAAAAATAGGCACCAAAAAAATAGGCACCAAAAAAATATGCACCAAAAAATAGGCACCAAAAATAGGCACCAAAAAACAGGCACCAAAAAAATATGCACCAAAAAATAATCACCAAAAAAATAGGCACCAAAAAAATAGGCACCAAAAAAATAGGCACCAAAAAAATAGGCACCAAAAAAATAGGCACCGAAAAAATAGGCACCAAAAAAATAGGCACCAAAAAAATAGGCACCAAAAAAATAGGCACCAAAAAAATAGGCACCAAAAAAATAGGCACCGAAAAAATAGGCACCAAAAAAATAGGCACCAAAAAAATAGGCACCAAAAAAATAGGCACCAAAAATAGGCACCAAAAAATAGGCACCAAAAAAACACCAAAAAATAGGCACCAAAAAAATAGGCACCAAAAAAATAGGCACCAAAAAAATAGGCACCAAAAAATAGGCACCAAAAAAATAGGCACCAAAAAAATAGGCACCAAAAAAATAGGCACCAAAAAATAGGCACCAAAAAAATAGGCACAAAAAAAATAGGCACCAAAAAATAGGCACCAAAAAAATAGGCACCAAAAAAATAGGCACCAAAAAAATAGGCACCAAAAAAATAGGCACCAAAAATAGGCACCAAAAAAATAGGCACCAAAAATAGGCACCAAAAAATAGGCACCAAAAAAATAGGCACCAAAAAAATAGGCACCAAAAAATAGGCACCAAAAAAATAGGCACAAAAAAAATAGGCACCAAAAAATAGGCACCAAAAAAATATGCACCAAAAAATAATTACCAAAAAATAGGCACCAAAAAAATATGCACCAAAAAATAATTACCAAAAAATAGGCACCAAAAAAATAGGCACCAAAAAAATATGCACCAAAAAATAATTACCAAAAAATAGGCACCAAAAAAATATGCACCAAAAAATAATCACCAAAAAAACACCAAAAAATATGCACCAAAAAATTTTTTTTTTAATTTAGAGGCTTATTTTTAGGTGTTTTTTTTTCTAATTTTTTTAGGATGAATGTCCTCCACGAATTTCAATACTGAGTCGTTGAAAAAGTTAAGGATGTAATTTCTAGATAGTTATATATTTCTAATTTTGTTTTAACTTATAAATAATCAAGAAACCTAACAAGGAATTTGTCGATCGACTGATTTTTAGAAGAGAAAGGGAAGAAAAAGGAAAGTGTTGTAGACTGACTGTCTGACAGCCCTTATGCACCCCAAAAAGGGGCGGAGCCTAGAATGGGCGGGACAAAGACGATGTGTGTGTTGCTTCTGGGAAGATATGTGAAGAAAATATATATGCATATACAATAAAAGGGTCTATGTCAGTTGTAAAAATCTGGAATAGTAGTGAGAACAAAGAAAAGATTAGTGTGAGTGAAAGATTATTAGAATCAGATACAGATTACAATCAATTATGAAGGGAGCTAACGTTTACAACTAAAGAGGCGGTACGATCAAATGGGTCCAGCTGTGGAGGGAAAATGAAAATGCTTCGGATTTTTCAAAGTACACATTGAAACTTTATGACGGTAAATATGAAATCCAACTTTTGAAAAATGACACGCGGCGCATACACGCAACGCGCTTAAGTACCGGTTAACATCCGGCCAACTTCCGACCCGCCATCAACTCGGGTGTCGCCCAACTTCCGTCCATCCTCCGGCCAACTTCCGACCTAAAGTTGCCCAAAGTTCGGCCAAAAGCCGGATCCCCTTCAACTTCCGGCCTGAAGCCGACCAAAGTCTGATCAAAAGTTGCTCGCATAACCCGAATTGCAACGTCCGTCCAAAAGCTGACTAACATCCGGGCACCAAAAAGGCACCAAAAAAAATAGGCACCAAAAAAATATGCACCAAAAAATAATTACCAAAAAAATAGGCACCAAAAAAATAGGCACCAAAAAAATAGGCACCAAAAAATAGGCACCAAAAAAATATGCACCAAAAAATAATTACCAAAAAAATAGGCACCAAAAAAATAGGCACCAAAAATAGGCACCAAAAAATAGGCACCAAAAAAATAGGCACAAAAAAAATAGGCACTAAAAAATAGGCACTAAAAAATAGGCACCAAAAAAATATGCACCAAAAAATAATTACCAAAAAATAGGCACCAAAAAAATATGCACCAAAAAATAATCACCAAAAAAATAGGCACCAAAAAAATAGGCACCAAAAAAATAGGCACCAAAAAAATAGGCACCAAAAAAATAGGCACCAAAAAAATAGGCACCAAAAAAATAGGCACCAAAAAAATAGGCACCAAAAAAATAGGCACCAAAAAAATAGGCACCAAAAAAATAGGCACCAAAAAAATAGGCACCAAAAAAATAGGCACCAAAAAAATAGGCACCGAAAAAATAGGCACCAAAAAAATAGGCACCAAAAAAATAGGCACCAAAAAAATAGGCACCAAAAATAGGCACCAAAAAATAGGCACCAAAAAAACACCAAAAAATAGGCACCAAAAAAATAGGCACCAAAAAAATAGGCACCAAAAAATAGGCACCAAAAAAATATGCACCAAAAAATAATTACCAAAAAAATAGGCACCAAAAAAATAGGCACCAAAAAAATAGGCACCAAAAAAATAGGCACCAAAAAAATAGGCACCAAAAAAATAGGCACCAAAAAAATAGGCACCAAAAAAATAGGCACCAAAAATAGGCACCAAAAAATAGGCACCAAAAAAACACCAAAAAATAGGCACCAAAAAAATAGGCACCAAAAAAATAGGCACCAAAAAATAGGCACCAAAAAAATAGGCACAAAAAAAATAGGCACCAAAAAATAGGCACCAAAAAAATATGCACCAAAAAATAATTACCAAAAAATAGGCACCAAAAAAATATGCACCAAAAAATAATTACCAAAAAATAGGCACCAAAAAAATATGCACCAAAAAATAATTACCAAAAAATAGGCACCAAAAAAATATGCACCAAAAAATAATCACCAAAAAAACACCAAAAAATATGCACCAAAAAAATTTTTTTTAATTTAGAGGCTTATTTTTAGGTGTTTTTTTTTCTAATTTTTTTAGGATGAATGTCCTCCACGAATTTCAATACTGAGTCGTTGAAAAAGTTAAGGATGTAATTTCTAGATAGTTATATATTTCTAATTTTGTTTTAACTTATAAATAATCAAGAAACCTAACAAGGAATTTGTCGATCGACTGATTTTTAGAAGAGAAAGGGAAGAAAAAGGAAAGTGTTGTAGACTGACTGTCTGACAGCCCTTATGCACCCCAAAAAGGGGCGGAGCCTAGAATGGGCGGGACAAAGACGATGTGTGTGTTGCTTCTGGGAAGATATGTGAAGAAAATATATATGCATATACAATAAAAGGGTCTATGTCAGTTGTAAAAATCTGGAATAGTAGTGAGAACAAAGAAAAGATTAGTGTGAGTGAAAGATTATTAGAATCAGATACAGATTACAATCAATTATGAAGGGAGCTAACGTTTACAACTAAAGAGGCGGTACGATCAAATGGGTCCAGCTGTGGAGGGAAAATGAAAATGCTTCGGATTTTTCAAAGTACACATTGAAACTTTATGACGGTAAATATGAAATCCAACTTTTGAAAAATGACACGCGGCGCATACACGCAACGCGCTTAAGTACCGGTTAACATCCGGCCAACTTCCGACCCGCCATCAACTCGGGTGTCGCCCAACTTCCGTCCATCCTCCGGCCAACTTCCGACCTAAAGTTGCCCAAAGTTCGGCCAAAAGCCGGATCCCCTTCAACTTCCGGCCTGAAGCCGACCAAAGTCTGATCAAAAGTTGCTCGCATAACCCGAATTGCAACGTCCGTCCAAAAGCTGACTAACATCCGATCAAAAGCCGAACCCCCCTTAACTTCTGACCAGAAGCTGGCCAAAGTCCGGTCAAAAGCCGAACCCCCACCAACTTCCGGTCAAAAGTTGCAGCCCGACACCCGATTATTTTCAAGATATCAAAAATTTTACATGAATAATGGTTACCTTGAGGCAATTTTCATTAGGATACCAAAAACGAGAGCAATCAGCAACGAATTCATTTATTATCAAAACGCATACTCAAACTTCTTCACAAAAGCCTTTCTTATTTTTTCCTTCTCATCCTGCATTTCTTTCCAATTCTCATGAAACTTCTCCACTGCTTCATTCTCACATTCCCCTCTCATCACCGTTTCCAAACACTCTCTGTCGTCCAATACTGAAATCAATTCAATTGCGGGAGCTGCCGTCTTCTTGGTTAGAAATGGCTCAAAATCCACTTTTCCTCCGATACATGAATATTTTGTTGCGTCGACATTTTGCAAGACGTGAACGAGGCATTCATCGAACGTTCCATTCAGCTTCACATGGAGTTTATTGGCTTCTCTAGCAGCATCAGTTAATTTCTTACAAGTCGCATTCTTGCCTTCCAGCTTTTCGACGGTGTAGAAGCAATGTTGTCGGAAGCAAGTCTGAAATGAGAATTCTTAGAACCTGCTACAACTTTCCATTTACACTTGCTGCATCACAAATTGCCGTAATATTTGCCTCTGTCCTATTGAACGCTCTACGAAGATCAGCTTCACCCGTATACCATTCTTGCAACGCATAATGCAATTGCATACTTTGTCCGCTACACTGAACGGCATTCAATTTGTCATGATACGAATCGCATTTATCGGGACCGTCCGAGTCGATTGTCAATAGACTGACAAGTTGGTCGTAGTGAGTGTCCAGATAAACTTTTGAGTTATCGATGCAAAATTTGCTCTGGTTGACATAGTTCATGAAGTACGGTTTGCCCAAGGTCCATGCGTTTTTTCTGACGTCCATGTCGGTCTGAAAAAATCCGAATGTTTTGCGTCCGATCATTTAACATTACCGAAAGAAAATCAAAATCTTTCGTGCGATTGATCTCTCCTTCAAACATTTTCCTGTAGAATCCGGCTATACATTCTTGCATTCCATAATACGTAAATTCAATCTCCTCACATTTCCCTGAATAAACTGCTCCAGCTTTCCGGCTATCTTTACATTGAGTTTTATCGAAACACTCCTTAAAATTTCGCAATATTCCTTAACAACTCTTTTGAATAGTCTCACTTTCATCTGCTCACAGTTTTCCGTTATATTCTTTAAAGTTTCCATCGGTTCTACAAGAATTCGATTATTATCAGTGAATGGAGTCAATGAGTGCATGTAGTTCGAGCATATTCCTATTTCGATCAGCGATTTTCTTGATGCACAATCCGTAGAATTTAAGGAAACCAGTGGCTGAAGAATAGGGTCAGCTGTGGAGAACTTCAATAGAAAAATGAAAAAGACAATCATGACGGACATAAATGAGTATAGTCGCGTAAAAACGGTTTTAAAAAATGTTTGTGCGCAAAAGGATTATTTTTTGGTTTTGAAATCAAATAGAAAACAAGATCATACAAACTTTTAAGTTGTGTTTTGGAAATATGTTGGGGTTTTCAATTCTTCTACTATTTTCTTTCCTACAAATCGCAATATCGGATAATGTAGTTCCTAGCGATGTTCAAGTAAATTCTAACTATTCTAACCAATGAATCCGCGTACTCCTGTCTAGAGAAATTCAAGTCTGAAAATGTAAAAATATTTTCGTTTTTTTGGAAAATAAGGAGTGTGTCAAGGCTGTGATGCAGGGGGAATGTGAACGCGGAGCAGTGGAGAATTTCGAAAAAGAATGGAATAAGATTCAAGAAGAATTGAAGGTTGCTAGAAGCAGATTAATTGAAAAAATACCTTATTTCCCAAACAAGTGTGTAAAGTAGGATTACAGTCATTTTTTTATTTTCTCAAATGATCGTCGCAATTCCGTTATTTACGAAAAAAACAATATTTTTGCACAAAAATCGTTAAAACTCGAGAAAATCGATTTTCAAAACGCCAACTTACATCTTTTCTATACTTCAACGAATGTTGAATTTTTTGTTGATTCGAATGCACTTAAAATCGCTGCTCAAAACTCAATAGAAACGTTTTTTCGAACAAATTTTCAATTGTCGCGCCGACAGCTGTCGACGTATGAGCAGGCAGCGACGAGCGCGACAGCAAATTTAAGTCGGCAGCGGTCGGCGCGACAGAGTTCAATTTTGTTCTTGTTTCTATGTTTCTATTGCGTTTTGAGCAGCGACCTTAGGTGCGTTCGAATCAGCGAAAAATTCTACATTTAATGAAGTAGGTTAGAAAAAATGTAAGTTGGCGTTTCGAAAATCGATTTTCTCGAGTTTTTAACGATTTTTGTGCAAAAATATTGTTATTTTCGTAAATAATGGAATTGGGACGACCATTTGAAAAAAAAATGACTGTGGGCTCAAAACACAATTAATGTATTTCGGACACTTAGTACTATCACTATGTTTAATTTCAGCCAATTTAAAAATTTTGACCCATTTCAATGTCTCGGGTAGTCGAGTCTCTCCCGCAACGCGTCTTAAAATTTTAGTACAACAAAACAATCAAAAAATGGACTAAAAATTTTTCTATAGCGTTTTTTTTTGTCAGCAGCGGCGAGCGCGACAGCAGATTGTAAGACGGCTCGATTTCCGAAAAATACCTTAAATTTCTTTTCCAGAACTGCCTGAAACAGTATTGCTTCTACGATGAAGATCATATTTCCTTCTGGAACGGAAATTGTAATTGGGCCCGTAAATACACCCCGCTTCCAAAAACCTTCGACGCTTGCTTCGTTCACATCATGACCAAAACAAATTACTGGGAATACGATTGTGTTGGTTTTCCCTCATTCAGCTATCCGTGGAATGAAATGATGATTGCTCCATGTATCAAGACGCCCGTGTTTTTAAACTATACGACGTGTGTGAAGACTTTTATGGAAGGAGAATGCGATGAGCGTGTTCTGAAGACGTTCGATGAGGATTGGAAGAAATTTCAAGAACAGAGAAAGGGAATAGAAGAAAAATTGGAGGCACAATTACTTGTCTAATTTTGCTATATGAATTTGTTTTCATTTCATCCACCTTAAATCGGAAAAATTTTTAAAATATTCGTTTGATACAGCAAAGATATGAAAATTCAAATCGATTTGGTTTTCAGTTTCGAGTCAACAATCTTGAATATCCTCGACTCATCTGCCCCAGATCCTTTTGCCATTTTCACCTGAAATATACATAAGTTCTCAAGAAGGGCGGAGCTTCAAGTCTACCTTGATCTTCCGCTCACAACAACAAGAAAACATTCGTTTTACAGTATCCCGATACTGTGTAGACATCCAATAGCACACGAAGCAATGGGATAGGGCGTTTAGGGAACGGAAGGTCTGGAGAAAGGTCTCAACTGTGTAGATTTGGAGTCTAAAAATAGTGATAGATTTTATTATAGAAAATAGTAGGTTTAGAAACATCACTTCAGAAACATCAACTCTGGCATAATCATTAAATACTGCGTAACTGCTACCAACCCTTCCGACATCATGAAACTAATCGTCATAACCAGAATAAGCTTTGTAGTATTATCCGTCTTCTCGTTCTCCGTGGAGCGCATTTTCTCTCGACGCTTCTTGATTTTAGCTAGCTCAATGATTAAAAATACGGTAAGAAACGGGTAGAGGATGGCGGGAACTCCGCGAACCAAATAAGTAAGTTGTTCTCTATCGGAATAAATATGGGCATATTTCTCGGACATCACAAGGATGGTTGCATTCGGAACGAGTTGTGGCTCAAAGCAGCTGAGAAAGATTTTGTCGTTTTGTAATTAAAAAAATAACAATACTTTTTTATAGAAATCGATAAAACTCGAGAAAATCTATTTTTACTTACATTCTTCTAATTTGTTTCAAAACATGCAGAATTTCTCGCCGAACGCGCATCTCAAAACGCGGTAGAAAAATTTTTAGTCAATTCTTTGTCTGCAGCAGCGACGAGCGCCGACAGCATATTAAAGTGAAAATTCGGCTCCGTGACATTTCGAAAGTGCGACGTTTCGAAAGTGTGACATTTCGAAAGTGTGACATTTCGAAAGTGTGACGTATCGCAAGTGTGACGTTTCGAAAACAAACTTTTAAACCATTCCGGGAAGAATACCTGTCAGCACAGTGTAGCATTTATGAGCCGTTTGATTGAATATCCTAAAAAACGGGCGCACTTTCCTGACACACTTTTGAAACGTCACACTTTCGAACCGTCGCAGAGCCGAAAATTTGCTTTTAAAAACTTTTCCTCGGAGTTTTGAGCAGCGATATTAAGTGCATTCGAATCAGCGAAAAAATCTATATTTTTAAATTATGTTGGAAAAAATTTACGTTCGCAGTGTGAAAATCGATTTTTATGAAAAAACAATGTTATTTTTGTGAACACTGTGATAATCATTAATTCTCACTTACTAATAATTCAAATGATCCGAGTACCATATGAACTCGGCGAGCAAGTAGTGCCAGGAGTAGTAAATCAACCAGACTACGCCTACAGTAATCACTATAACAACTGCAACGCTGACTTTAGTCAATTTTTGTATCCAATTGCTCATCGGGAAAATAACGGACAGTGTTCGAATCAACGCCATGAACATAGCGAGCCAAATAGAAATTGGTCTAGATGAAAATTGAATTAACGTGTTGATCTCATGCAACACATCAATGTGTTGATAGTCAAATGAAAGACAAAAAGAGTCGACGTAAGGATATTGGAAGTTGAAATACATCATAATTTCTTGAATCCAGAATCTCTCAATGCCGTATTCATAAAATACAAAAAGGAATCCCAGAATGTCAGCGATACAAATTCCCATCATCAAAACGAATATGGAAATGGATCGTAGCTCTTTTTGTACCAAGACGGATAAATGAAATACATTCACCAATATTGTGATAAATGATAGTCCAGTATCCACTAAATGTGAAAATCTGTAGATTTCCTTGTAGATATCTCCGCAATCCAATGCCGAGCACTCGTAATAATCTTCATAGTCAGGATACGATGACGGATAGTCAGTCATGGTTAGATTTGGAGTGAAATTGAGTTGTTATATACCGAGTTGTTGATCAGGTAAACATAATCTTTAGGCATACGTGGTCTCTAATCATAAAAACTTTCAACAAATATATTATGATGTAAGATACATACAAAGTAGGCGTTGATTAAAGAAAGGTGAGGAAAATTGTGTTTTGGATGTTAGAAAATTGGAAAATGGTCAAGGTATAGATTTTTCAATGTACATGGGTTTATAGTGTGATTATGAGTAGTTTTCTTTTGGAGTGAGAAGTCAATCATATTTTAAACGTTTCCAAATGACAGCCCAGTTTCAGTATTTACAAAAATACTATGACTTTTTCTTAGAAAATCGATTTTCACGCAAATTTACACTTTTTCCAACCTATTCCAAAAAAGTGTGTAAGTTTTCGCTGATTCGAATGCATTTAACATCGCTGCTCAAAACTCTATAGAAAAAATTTTAATCACTTTTTTTCCATTTTTTGTACTAAATTTCAAAAAGAAACGTTAAAATGTTTTCTACCGCAAAAACGAGTCAAAACAGATCATTTCGAAGTGAGTTACAAGCGTTTGAAATTTGAGTAAGAGAGACGCAGAGAAAGCAGACACTCTCGTTGTCAAAGAGACGCAGAGAAACGAGACAGTGTCTGCGTCTCTCTTACTCAAATTTCAAACGCTCATATTGTCTATTCAATATGGATCGCAAGGAAAAATTTTGCAAATTTTATTTGTAAACAACTTTTCAGGCTCCGCCCACAACAGTTTCCCGCACAGAACTTTGTGAAAAACAACGCAAATTCCAACAGTGGGCGGAGTCTAAAAATTTGCTTACAAATAAAATAGATCAAATTTTTCCTTGCGATCTATTTTGAATAGACAATAACGCGCTTCAAAATAGTCCATTTTGACTCGTTTTTGCGGTAAAAAAACTTTTTAAAGCGACTTCTTAAAATTTCAGCACAAAACATAAGAAAAATTATTGTCAAAAAATTAGATGCATTCGAATCAGCGGAAAATTCCAAATTTTTGAAAATAGGTTTGGAAAAATGTAAGTTGGCGTTTTGAAAATCGATTTTCTCAAGTTTTGAGGATTTTTTTTTGAAAAATTGTCTTTTAATAGTGTGATTTGGGTGATCATTTGATATTTTATGTATGACTCATTCAAAAATTCATAAATCGATTCTACTCGGATTAAAGTAGAATAAACTTCACTCACTATTTGTCATTTTTCCCCATGACTCGATTACTAGTTTTTCTAGTGTTTCTTCTCTTTCTAACTTTCAATGTTTCTTCAAAACCTTTAGAAGATACTGGACTAAAAGATTGCTTATCGGAAGAGCTCAAAAAGTGCTCGGATTATGTGAAAGAGCTGAATATAATTACTAGTCAAACTAAAAATGGAACAATGTCACTGGAAGAAGCGAATACGGTTAATGAAGCTTGTAGGAATGTTACGGTAAGAAAATGTTGAAATAAGACAATTTGAAAAATTCAAAATTATAAAGTTCAATTTTCAGAAATGCTATGGAAACCAGCGATGCGATGAAGCCAAGAAAGGTTTGAAGACTTACTCTGAAAAATGTAGAAAATGGAATTTCTACAACTACGAAATGGACCAATGTCTATTGAATGTTTGGGACGATGTGTATCAGGAGAAAAATAATTGCTCCAAAAACCTGGACTTCTTTTCGGTGAGCTCAACTGAAATCTCAGAAAAATTACCTATTTTCAGGATGACATGGACAAAAAACAAGACGCCTATGTTTCTGGAAAATCTTGTTTCCTTAAAATCGCCAAAAAGTCTTGCTCAGAAAAATCGAATGTGTATCTAGGCTCGAAGTATGAAAATTTGTTGGATTTGTTAACGGAATATAACCCCGAGGACAATTGCGATTCGATGCATGATGAGTGGATGGGAAGGCAGTGTCAGCCGAAGATGAATGCATTTTTGAGAGCATTAGAAGATCCAAATGGGAATTCTACACTTGAAGCATTATGTCATACTGTATCGGTAGGTAGAGGACGTTTCGGAATCGGACGTTTTGTAACCGGACGTTTTGTAACTAACAGACGAAGACTCGCAGAACTGTAACTATCTGAACTCATTCCAAGTACCATAAATACTGTATTATAACGCCACCTGTATTAGAACGCCCCCTGTAATAGAACTCCACCTACGGCGCTGAAGCGAAAAATAGAACGCCACCCTCTATTAGAACGCCACCCTCTAATAGAACGTCACCCTGCCCAACGACGCTCCGCCGATACCGCGAGAGCGCTGTTTAGCGTTATTCGGTACAAGCCTTCAAATTATTGTTTCCAACCAAATTTATCGACGTTTTTCAATGAACTGCGTGAACTGCGAATCGATGCGGCAGTTATTCCTGGAGGGACCAAAAAATTCGCTCAGACACAAAGTCACTCTGAAAAATACAACGCCACCCTGTAGTAGAACGCCACCTGTAATAAAACGCCACCTTGAGCCCTACTTTGAAAAATAGAACACCATGGCGTTCTAATACAGTATTTACGGTAATTCTTGATGGTAGTTGCGAAACGAAGTTACAGTTCGCTGCGTAGCAAAATTCGATTGATACTGCAATTTTCTTCAGAATAAGTCGTTTTGCAGCCGGACGTTTTGTAACTACCCGTATTTGGCCGTGAGATCTAGATGATCAATTTTTATTCACTATAATAGAATTTAAGCCCCAAAAAAGTTAAATCTGCAATTTTCTGCGTACCAACGATAAATTGATGTTGCATTTTTCAGAAAGCTAAAGCCCGCGAAGACTAGAATTCAAATTTATCTTTCAGGAATGCTGGTACGATCACTGCTTCTTCCATGGCGGCTGGGCCCCTAATCTAGATAGAATTTGTGAGGAATTTACCGTAATTCGACCAACAACTTTCTCTGAATGTTATACTCACATTATCGACATGGAAGTTGCTGCAAAATACAAATGCGTTGAGAAAATTCAAGAAAACTCAACTTCATTGGCTTTCGGGCTTATTAAGGATGAGCAATGTGTAAAGGAGGTGATGCTAGCGGAATGCGATGTATGGAATATGGAGGAGTTTGATATATATTATAAGGAACAAAAACATCATTTTGAGATTATGGAGAAGGCGTTAAAACCTTGAATAAAGAATTTGCAGTTTGCCTTTTGGAGAATTTTTGAATTTGTGGATTCATGACGGGAGTTTCAGACGCTTAAGACGCGCTTGCCGGTTTGTTAGTTCATGTGAAACTTGTACCATGTGTTAAAAATTTTAATGTAGATTTTTGAGATTTAAACATTCTACTATTTTTTTCAAAAAATTTCCATTTTAAAAGTGAATCACAGGTAAGTCAATGATCACCTCCAAAACACACGAGTGAGAAAATTCTGGCCTCGTTCTCTATCCCCTCTATTTCCAATCACTCGATGACTTTCTCTCACCGTCTGCACTCTCTTAGATTCTCACTATCTCTCATTCTCCCGCCTCGGGCCGTCTACAAAGTACGAGTTTCCCTCCTCCTCTTCTTGTTGACTTCAAAACAAGGCTGTACGGAAATGGTGTAGTCTGGTTGTCGTATATAAAGGAAGAGTAGGTGGGGGGACATAAAACACTCAGTTTTTTCGAAAAAGAATAATGCTTACCATTCTTATTTTCACTTTTGTCGTCTTGTATCTATTCAATGAGTTCTACTGGAAGCGAAGAGGTTTGCCACCGGGTAAGACGGAGAGGCTCACAGGACCGCAATTTTCCACTAATTTTTTCAGGACCAACTCCCCTCCCAATCATTGGAAACATGCTCGAGATGTTCTCCTACCCTCCACCGGGTACCGCTGCGTTCGCCGCGTGGTCCGAAAAGTTTGGAAAAATCTACACAATTTGGTTGGGTACTGGACCAGCTGTCGTGGTCACCGGCTACAAAGAGCTCAAGGAAACATTTGTGAATGACGGGGAAAGTTATATGGACAAGTTTATCTTGGAGAAGTTCAACACATCGTTTCGTGGTGGAGAGCATGGAGTGATTGATACGAATGGGAATACTTGGAAGGAGCATCGAAAGTTTGCACTTCATACTTTGAAGGATTTCGGGATGGGGAAAGAGGCAATGGAAGCGTCGATTCAGTTGGAGAATGATAATATTGAGAAGGAGTTAAGGAAGATGGAAGGCAAGGAGGTTAATGTTCAGGTTAGTGGTAACTACAGTACCATAAATAGCAAACCTCAATATTCAGGAACAATACGACATGGCCATTGGAAACATCATTAACCAATTTCTCTTCGGAATTCGCTTCAACGATCCAGCCAAGTTCAACGAGATCAAAAAGTACCTTGATGACTTTTTCCATATTCAAGGATCCATGAGGCTTTATCTATCCTATACTATCAGTTGGCTACCCCAGTGGATGGTGGAGTTACTAACATATGAGTAAGTTTTCGTTCTACCTAGTGTTATCAGTCAGCAGACTTGGCAAATCCTGGGTCGGTCCGGCCCTGTCGGCCCAGATAGGGGAAATAGGGAAATTTTTCAATCTCATATGCCCACATTTTCAGTGTCGCTCGAACTCGCGAAGGAATCTATGGGTTCTTGGAGCAGCAAATCAAGGAGCATCGAGAAGAAATCGACTTTGACTCCGAAGACTCCAAAGACTATGTGGAGACTTATATGAAGGAACAAAAGAAACGAGAATCTGAAGGAGACTTTGTCTCATTTTCCAATGATCAATTACGAAATATGTGCTTTGATATGTGGGCAGCCGGTATGCATACCACATCGAACACCATGGGATTCCTTACTGCATTTGCTATTAATAACATGGATGCTCAACGAAAAATGCAGAAGGAGTTATCGGAAGTCGTTGGAGATAGAATGGTTACAATGAAGGACAAGTTGAATCTACCGTACACCAATGCGTTCATTAATGTGAGTCTTTGGTCCATCCTCATACTCGTTTATCTAAACGTCTTTTAGGAAACTCAGCGTGTGGCCAACCTGGTCCCCATCAATCTTCCTCATGCCACTACCCGCGACGTCATTCTCGCTGGACACACCGTACCCAAAGGCACCACAGTCATCCATCAAATCAGTAGTGTGCTCTCGGACCCAGAAATTTTCCCAGAGCCGGAAAAGTTTGATCCGGAGAGGTTCATAGATGAGGCGGGAAACCTGAAGAAGTGCGAGGAGTTGGTACCATTTTCCATCGGGAAAAGAATATGCCTTGGAGAGGGACTAGCGAGGATGGAGCTGTTTTTGTTCACTGCAAATTTGTTCAATCGATTTGAATTTTTGGCGGGAGCCAATGGAGTGCCGTCTTTGGAAAGGACGTATTCTTCAGTGGCGAAGGTGAAGGACTTCACTTGTAGCGTCAAGGCGAGGTATTCTAATTGATAATTTTTGAAATGTTTCTTTTTAATTTTTGCTTAAAACGGGTCCGTTAATAAAGTTTCTGTGGATGTCTAGTAACAACCAAGAGTTCAGAACAAAAAATAAGTTGAAAATAACAATTGTCCCTCTCTATTTTCCTAACGATCAAACACTTTACTTTTTTTCTCTAATGTCTCCACTATCTCTCCGCCTTTCGTCAGGGGGCGCCTACAAAGTACGAGTTTGCCCGCTGTCTAACACAAGGAATTTCTAAAGACTGTACGGAAAATTTGTAGTCGCTCTTCTATATAAAATGGAAAAATGAGGCGTTAACCGGAGAACATAATGATTTTGATTTTACTTTTTACCCTGGCATGTTTGTACCTGTTCAAACCTCTTCGCTTCCAGTAGAACTCATTTCTACTGGAAGCGAAGAGGTTTGCCACCGGGTAAGACAGCTAGGCCCACAGTACCGCAATTTTCCACTAAATTTTTCAGGTCCCACTCCCCTGCCTATCATTGGAAACATGATCGAGATGTTTTCCTACCCTCCGCCGGGTACCGCAGCCTATTCCGCTTGGACCCAAAAGTTTGGTAAAATCTACACAATTTGGATGGGCACCGATCCAGCTGTGATTATTACCGGGTATCAAGAACTAAAGGAGACATTTATCCATGATGCGGATAGTTATTCGGATAAGATGATTTTCGATAAGTTCAATGTCTCGTTGAGAGGTGGTGACTATGGAGTGATTGATACGAATGGGAATACTTGGAAGGAGCATCGAAAGTTTGCACTTCATACTTTGAAGGATTTTGGGATGGGGAAGGAGAAAATGGAGGCGTCGATTCAGATGGAAGTGGATAGTATTGAGGAAGAATTGAGGAAGAGTGAAGGCAAGGAGGTCAATGTTCAGGTTAGTGGTACGGTATCGAATAAGTTTTCTACAGAGTAATTTTTTGGTATGACTAAACGACAGGAAAGCCATGATTACTACAGTAGTCCCTCCAATTTTCAGGAACAATACGATATGGCCATTGGAAACATCATCAACCAATTTCTCTTCGGCATTCGCTTCAACGATCCGGCCAAGTTCAACGAGCTTAAGAAGCTTCTAGACCTCTTTTTTGAAGTCCAAGGATCCCTTCGTGTATACTTTGCCTACACTGTCAACTTTCTACCACAATGGGCAGTAGAGCTGATGACACCGGAGTGAGTGGGGATTCTAGGAGAAAGCATTCCAAAAAGATAACCTATTCGTTTTCAGTGTCGGCCGAGTCCGAGACGGTATTTTCAATTTCTTTCAAGAGCAAATCGACGAGCACCGAAAAGAAATCGACTTTGACTCCGAAGACTCCAAAGACTATGTGGAGACTTATATGAAGGAACAAAAGAAACGAGAGTCTGAGGGAGACTATGTCTCATTTTCCAATGATCAATTGAGAAATATGTGCTTTGATATGTGGGTTGCCGGTATGCATACAACTACTAACACAATGGGATTCCTTACTGCATTTGCTATCAATAACATGGAGGCTCAACAAAAAATGCAGAAAGAACTATCTGAAGTCGTTGGAGATAGAATGGTCACAATGAAAGACAAGTTGAATCTACCGTACACCAATGCATTCATCAATGTGAGTCTCTTGTCTATCGGATTGCCCATTTATCCTAACTTCTTTTAGGAATCCCAACGGCTCGCCAATCTTCTCCCCATGAACCTCCCTCACGCCACTACCCGTGACGTGGTTCTCGCTGGACATACCGTACCCAAAGGCACCACAGTTATTCATCAAATCAGCAGTGTGCTCTCGGACCCAGAAATTTTCCCAGAGCCGGAAAAGTTTGTCCCGGAGAGGTTCATAGATGAAGCAGGAAACCTGAAGAAATGCGAGGAGTTGGTACCATTTTCCATCGGGAAAAGAATATGCCTTGGAGAGGGACTAGCCAGGATGGAGTTGTTTTTGTTCACTGCAAACCTATTTAATCGATTTGAGTTTTTGGCCGGAGCCAACGGAGCGCCGTCTTTGGAACGGACGTATGCTTTTATCGCAAAGGCCAAAGACTTCACATGTAAAGTCAGGGCGCGATATTCGAATTGATAATTTTTGGAGTGTTTATTTTTGTTTGGAGCGGAATTTTTTCCTCTAATGAAGTTTCTGAGATTGAACAGTTTTACTGAATCGCAAATCAAGGTCCTACGTTCTAGACCACCTAATCTACAATATTCTTCTCTAATTCTCTATCCTCTCTGTTTTCTCCCACCTAACCATCTGCAGGTAACCAGTTTCTATTGTATTCTCCCAGTCCCTTTTCCCGGGAGCACACATGTGAGGATTTTTCTAGTGCCACTCGTGTTCGCATGTTGTCTATTCCAGATTCCCAGGAGCACCAGGGATTTTCTGGAGACAATGTGTTTTTTGGTGCGCAAGTACACCTGGACTAATAAATTAATGGGGCCTTCTATCATTCAGTCCTTACCTCGGTTTTTCAATCGGTATTTCTTGTCTGGAGTATTGGTTTTTAAGAACTATGTATTCCTCACATTCTCCTTGTTTCCTCACTCAATTTCTTTAACTCTAAATAATCTAAATTTTCAGGAGTAAGCTGAAAGACTACAATGGCCCAATACGCCCATTTCATTCAAGTCCCCATGACTGCTGTTATCTCAAAAGTCAAATTCACTTCGGAAGAATTGGCTCCAGCGCTGCCGAAGTACGAAGAGCTTGACCGGAAAAATCAGAGATTTTCGGATCTCGAGAAGCAAATCACACTAATGAAAGAAGAATTGCAAAAGAAAGACGCTCTTTACATCGAAAAAATGAATGAGAAGAATAAGAGAATCGTGCAACTCGTAAGGGCTAACCAGGAGCTGGCACTCAAAGTTCAGAAGGATGAGAAAGAGATTCTAAAGCTTCAGCAGGAAACCTTCAAACAAAGAAAAGTTCTTCAGAAGAAGGCCGATATCAATGCCGCGTTGAAAGCAGAAAATGAGAAAATCCGGAAGGAAGCTGCCAAGTCCTTGGATAGAATTAGAGAGAATTTCGAAGGAGTCGTTCAGAAGTTTGTCCAGGAACGAGAAGACCTCGAAAAGCAATATTTTGAGGATAAGGAGTTCTTGGGATCCCAAATTGAGGAGAATCAGAAGACGTCAGAAGAGCTAGAAGCGAAAATTGAGGAACTTCAAGATGAGATTGAAGATCTTAAGAAGAACCGAGAGCAAAAGCAGAAGGAGTTGAGGGAAACAAGAGAAGAGAAACGCCAATGTCTTCAAGATGAGCTCAAGAGAGCACTGATTTCGAAAAAGGAGATTGAGGAACTTCGTAGTCAGGAAAAGAAGATTCCAGAGAAAGAAAATTCTAGAAAATTAGAGATCAACGGGACTAGAAAGTTGGATTTATGGGTGTTCAATTTGGCAACAACGATCAGCAGAATTGAGAGAAAATGAAGTTACAAATTTGAATTCTGTTTTTTGCTAATAAATCAGTTTTTGTTATTTTTTGTTTTAAATTTTTTGAAGTCATTTTCAAACAAGAAATAGGCATGTTTTCCGCTGCTTTATTGGCGTCCATTTTTTGCATACAAAGTTTTAAAAATCACCAAATCAAGATTTGAGAACCACCTGCTCACCTTATAACGCTACAAATTACATTCACCAATACATTTAATCTACAGTAGTCTCGATATACACTTGCGCTCAAGATCTGTATTAGCGATATTTTCTAAGTTTCAACGCGCTCCATTGCGAACTTGTCTGAATCTGGACATTCGAGAATTCCCGCTTTCCCGTTTACTGTTGACATTCGCTGGAGATCCAAAAATTAATAAAAATTCGTTCATTTGAATTGATTTCGAGGCGAAAAAGACGAGCTGGACATCTCAAATGACATGTTTCATGAAAGTTCACACTGGAGCGCGTAGTAACTTGGAAAATATCGCTAATAGCTTTTTCCATCTGTCCCTGTCTTACTGTAACCAAAAAAGAACAACTAACAACAAAAACCTTCATTGCAAGAAAGTCAATACGACTCCAAATCTAATGACTTTTCCAGGGGAACAGTGTCCATTGCTGGCTCACGTTTACACAGCTCCATTGAATGGATTGAGATTCCTTGCTCCATTTTCTGACAGCAAATGAGAGTCACACCCATGATGATAAATGGGAGGAGAAGCATCAAATTTACTTGGATGGCGACGGAGAGGGTCTGGAAATTTCGTTTTCGTTGATACATCTACATAACTTCAAACTAACCGCAATCGAAGGGACGCGGCGCTTCACTAAAACACCAGCCGTGATTATCTGAAGTTTATAATTATAAGAGCAGAATTATACTTTTAACTTACAAGGACAATTACTGTAAATGCGAGTCCTTGAAAAAATATGATTTTTTGAAGAGGGTTTTGAGTACGGCCCACGATGGCTCCTCTATTTTTGAAAACTCGGTATACTGTAGCCATGGGAACCAAAAGGAGGATAGCGACCAAAATTGGCTGAAAATATTCTGGGTGTCAAGAAATGAGATTACTTGCCTCACCAATCCAACAATCTGACGAATAAAAAGTATGTCTTTAATACTGTCTCCTATGGCGACCGAAATGGGAATCACAAGTATATCCTTGATAACGAAGAGCTTGTAGAGATTCCCGATCGCTCGCTTTTTGTCCACTTGCCTAGCCAAAAGCTCATCGTTGCTCCTTTCCTCGCTATCACGGTCAGCTCCCGTGAAAATCTCCCAAGCGATAATGACCTGGTAGACTTGGCCAAACAGTTGGACAATGTAGGCAACAATACTGGTCGCGATGAGAAAGATCAAAGCGGGGACCCTGTATGATATTGTTTTCAAAGTTTCTTTGCAATGAGCGACTTACATGAAGATGAACGAGTTAACATTGAACTTGGTGAAAAGGATGAATCCAAGGATAGCTAGGAAGCACGAAGACAGAACCCAGAACATAGGGAAGTACTTTCGCATGACGTGGAAGGCGTGGTTGATGATGGGGAATTGAATGGTCTGAAGTGAGGGGTTTTTTGTATTCAAGTCTGAGGCTTACATTTCGGTCAGTCGACCGCCGACCTATAACCGACCAACCCAAGCGAGCGGTTGGCGCGCTGATTGATTCTGTGCACTTTTCCGTCAATTTAAGCTAGTCACGATAATTTTCAACACGTTGACGGAAAAATGCAGTTTGCCCGGCGCTCGTCAGATTGGTCGGCTAAGATTGGCTGACGTTGGTTAGGTAAACTTTCAGAGTTTACCGAATACCAGGGCTGTCAGATTTCACGGCCCATTTGGGCCTTGCCAGTAGAGCCGCGGCCCCAGGGCCGGCCGTGGGCCGCGGCTCAGGGCCGTGAGTTTGTACTGCGAAGTCGGGCTCGAGACAAATTTTCGTAAATTTTTTAGATTACTTTTTAGATTTTTGTGTTTACTTACCAAACGTACTGAGAAAGTATATTTTGAGTGATTGTACACAGTTTTTAAAAATAGTTTTCGATTTTTCCTGAAAGTAAATATTTTCGAGGTACTCCGAATTTTATCTAAAAGTCGTCTAGTACATAATTGAACTAGTTTTAACAAATTCCGGCATTTTCGGGATCGCTAAAGTAGATTTTTAAGTGATGTCCTAGAAACAGCAATTTTAACGCTTAACTGCAAAAAATACGAAATCATGACCTAAAATAGTCTTAAAAATGCATTCCGACCGCAGCTACAAATTTTCAAATCACGGCTTTAAGCCGCGGCCCACGGCCGGCCCGGAGGCCGCGGCTCAAGAAAATTTTTCTGACAGGGCCCGGCCGGGGGCCGCAGCCTTCTCACGGCCCATGGGCCGGCCGTGGGCCGGCCGTGTGACAGCCTTGCCGAATACGACATTTAGCCGTCATAGCTCAACTTCTATGTGAGCGTGCCGACCGAAAATTTGCATTTCCGCGTCTTCTTGCGCTTATAACAGATTTTTGCGAAAAGCGCAAGCTAAATTGAAGCGAAACTGTATAGGTTCGGTTGGCGCGCCAATAGGCCGCGAGTGTGCCGTTCGGGTTCGCTCACATGTGCCGACAGGCCGCACGGGTGCACCAACGTGACTTTCGGATTTTAGACGGACCGAAACAGAATCATTTAAAAAGTTCAGTTAAAGATATCAATTCCCCATACCTTCGCCCATTGATCCTTGTGCACATTCCAAAGACGAAGGAAGGCTCGCAGCGAGATAACCAGGACAGGAACATAGAAAACAAAAAGAAAGACAATCAGGAGATAACACATTTTCACCATTCCCAACAACAGTTGGAGCTTATCCAATGTCTCTTCGGAGCTCGTTAATGAAATGTTTTCATTTTTTCGAGCTTCAACGAGATATCCGAGGGAATATGAACGGTTATCTTCGAGATTGCTTCCGATCAGAATCATGGTGGAAAAAAACGCAGTTTATGCTCCGCGAAAGATTATTTATAAGAAAAATTTCACCTGCCAAGGAAAGAAGGGGCGGAGCTAGTGCTTTTTTTGCATTTGTAGTTTGGTTTCAACCCTTCTAATTCTCTTCAATACACCTGAAAGATTTTCAGCTGACTTTCTTCTACTCTGAACAAACTTCATTTATAATAACTTTTTTATAGTCATTTTCAGCTGTCACCTGCACAAACAAGAAAGCAGCAGGTGTTTCACAGCTCATCGAGCCGCCCATTTTTTGTATTCAAAATTTTGAAGTTCAGAAGATCAAGATACTCTGCTCCACCTGCGCTCTTCGCAGAATGGCATACTGTAACTCAAAACAACATCTAACAACAAAAGCCTTCATTGATTTAGACAGTAAGTCTCAACAATTGGTGGTTTCTCAGAGGCAACTGCTTGCTCAAGATCAATTGGCTGGATTGGTTTTTCTTGCTCCACTTTATGAGAGCAAATGAGAGTCACAATCATGATGATTGGAGGGAAAACTATTGTTGATGATTGGATGGTGTAGGAAAGGATCTGAAAGTTTTTGCTCTTTTGTAGAACACATCTTCAAACTTACTGTAATCGAAGGGAAGCCGAACAAAACCAGAAAGGCAGTCATGCTGATCTGAATTTTATGACCATGATAGTGAAATTCATTACATATAACTTACGAGGACATATACCGTGAAGACCACTCCTTGGAAAAATATGATCTTTTGAAGAGGGTTTTGAGCTGAGCCAATTTTGAGGACTCCTCTATTTTTCAAAACTCGGGATACTGTGGCGATAGGGACAGCAAGGAAGATGAAGATCATGATTGGCTGAAAATATTCTGGATTTCTAGAAAATTCCAATTAGTTTTACTCACCATTCCAACAATCTGACAAATGAAAACCATGTCATTAATACTGTCTCCTTTGAGGGTTTTATCAAAGGCTCGAATAGTATCGATGACGATCATAATTGGGATCACAAGAAAATCCTTGGTCACAAATAGTTTGTAGAGATTTCGGATCATTCGCTTTTTGTCCATTTGCCGAGCCACAACCTCATCATTGCTCATTTCCGCATAGTCACGGTCTGACCCCTTGAAAATCTCCCAAGCAATAGTGACCTGATAGACATGGCCAAACACTTGGACAATATAGACAGCAATACAGGCCGCGTTGAAAAGAATTACAGCGGGGACCCTGTTGGATGGTATTTTTTCAAAGTTTGTTTGAGCTAAGCAACTTACATCAGGAGGAACGAGTTAAGATTGAACTTGGTGAAAAGGATGACTCCGAGGATTGCTAGGAAGCACAAAGGCAGAACCAGGAACATGGTGAAGTACTTTCGCATGACGTGGAAGGCGTGGTTGATGATGGGGAACTGGATGGTCTGAAGTGAGGGGCTTCTCGTATGCTAGCGGCTCTTCTGGTTATTTTCTTTCTGTTATGGGTACTTCTTATTATTATGGAAACCTTCGGTGACCTGAGCCTTTTTGATCCGACATAGCATATTTTCGAAAGAACCGCCCGATTCACATGTAATGGTTGCGAAGTGTTACCCCTGGATTTCTTTGAATCACCCATCATTTGGGTGCCCATACAGTTGTAAGAAAAACCACGAAGGGATTTTTTTTGAGGGGCCCCCCTTCTCGAGATATTCCGATATTAAGATTTTTTCGATGAGATTTTTTTTGCTGACTTTGACAAAGCATAACTTGGGTTGTGGTTGACCAATCAAAAAGTTGTTATAACCAAAATGTGCCAAATCTAATGGACTTTTGAATGATAAACAGAAAAATTTAAAAAATTAATTTTTGAAGTTAGAAAATCAATAAAATTTGAAGATCACCAGAACCAAATAGGTGATGGAACCATTTAATTTTTCTGAAACTGTTTCCAAACAAAAGAGCGTAGTTGATTTAGTCAAAAAACAATAAAATAAGAATAGGTTTCCCGAACGAAAACAGAGAAAAATTAATTTTAGTTGTCAAAAAATGCACTTTTTTTCAGAAAATTTTTTTCCAGGTTCGGAAAATGAATAATTTCAAAGTTTTTTCTTGGTTTTTTCGGTGAATATGATTTACTGAATACTAAAAAATATAAATAATTGTTAGAGAACACAAAATATTTGGTAAAGTATGATAAAAATAGCGATCCAAAATTGGTGAACATTTGTGAACTATTACTATCCTTTGACCGTGTACTGTTCGATTAAAACTTCTCCAAAAGCTACAGAACTTTAAGAAATTAGTTTTAATGTGTAAATCTTCAGAATCCAACCTTTGGGTACTTACACCATCTACTTTCACATATTGAAAAATATCAGTCAAAGTTGAGAAATTACCAAGAGGTCAAAATTTCGAATTTTGACCAGGGACCTAAAATTTTTAAAGTTATATATTAGTTGCTTAATTTTCAACATTTTTTCAGTTGACACCAGCATATTAACTCTTACGGTTTTTGTTTTAGGTTAGTTCTTACACAGCCTAACGATGTATTTTCATGGTTGGAAAAGTTTTTTTTTCTGGACGACCCATTAGAGTTAATATGCTGGTGTCAACTGAAAAAATGTTGAAAATTAAGCAACTAATATATAACTTTAAAAATTTTAGGTCCCTGGTCAAAATTCGAAATTTTGACCACTTGGTAATTTCTCAACTTTGACTGATATTTTTCAATATGTGAAAGTAGATGGTGTAAGTACCCAAAGGTTGGATTCTGAAGATTTACACATTAAAACTAATTTCTTAAAGTTCTGTAGCTTTTGAAGAAGTTTTAATCGAACAGTACATGGTCAAAGTATAGTAATAGTTCACAAATGTTCACCAATTTTGGATCGCTATTTTTATCATACTTTACCAAATATTTTGTGTTCTCTAACAATTATTTATATTTTTTAGTATTTAGTAAATCATATTCACCGAAAAAACCAAGAAAAAACTTTGAAATTATTCATTTTCCGAACCTGGAAAAAAATTTTCTGAAAAAAAAGTGCATTTTTTGACAACTAAAATTAATTTTTCTCTGTTTTCGTTCGGGAAACCTATTCTTATTTTATTGTTTTTTGACTAAATCAACTACGCTCTTTCGTTTGGAAACAGTTTCAGAAAAATTAAATGGTTCCATCACCTATTTGGTTCTGGTGATCTTCAAATTTTATTGATTTTCTAACTTCAAAAATTAATTTTTTAAATTTTTCTGTTTATCATTCAAAAGTCCATTAGATTTGGCACATTTTGGTTATAAAAACTTTTTGATTGGTCAACCACAACCCAAGTTATGCTTTGTCAAAGTCAGCAAAAAAAATCTCATCGAAAAAATCTTAATATCGGAATATCTCGAGAAGGGGGGCCCCTCAAAAAAAAATCCCTTCGTGGTTTTTCTTACATCTGTATGGGCACCCAAATGATGGGTGATTCAAAGAAATCCAGGGGTAACACTTCGCAACCATTACATGTCAATCACGGCGGTCTACCCGTGGCCGCATTTGAAAGCCTAGCCGACCGATAGCTATTGCGTCAAACTGTCAAGTCAAGCTTTTAAAAGATAAATCGAAAATCAATGGGAAGTTTGACCGCCGAAAGTGGCACCCTGGTCTCCCGGCCCACCCGAGCGTCCGTGCCGCCCGTCCGCTCGAAATTTAGTCACATACCTTCGCCCATTGATCCTTGTGAACATTCCAAAGAAGAAGGAACTGTCGTAGCAGCAAAACCACGCCAAGAACATAGAAAAGAAAGCCAACGACAATTGGGATATAGACAAGTTTAGCGATTTCCACAAACGGTTGGAGCATATCCAATATCTCGGAGCTCAATAATGAAAACGACCCATTTTGAACTCCACTGAGATATCCGAGGGAAAGTGAACTCGATTGGTTTCCATCGAGATTCACTTCATCCAAATATTCCGGAGAAGTGGTGTTGCTTCCGATCAGAATCATGGTGGAAACAGACGCAGTTTATACTCCTCGGAAGAGTTTTTATATGGAAAGTTTCAGCTGTCAAGGAGAAAAGGGGCGGAGCTCTTTTTTTGCATTTGTGGTTTGGTTTCCACAACTAAAAAATTTTCAGCTGATTTCTTTTTACTCTGAGCAAACTTCATTTATTATCACTTGTTTATAGTCATTTTCAGCTGTGATTTTTTGCATTCAAAACATCAAAAGATCACCTGCCCAAACAGAAACATTCACCTGTTTCAACTGCTTTCTTCCCGCCCATTTTTTGTATCCAAAGTTTTCAAAATCACCAGATCAACATTAGAGATTCACCTGCTCCCTTAAAAACACTACAAATTACATTCAGCAACACATTTGATCTACAGTAATCTTCGAGATACACCTGTGTTCAAGCTTTGTACCCTTTTCTAGTTGTTTTCATCTTACTGTAACCGAAGAAAATGTATGGATCATGTTGGAAAAAAGCACAAGAAACACAAAAAACTTGGTTTTATGCCACAGAAACGATTTTGAACCAAGATACAGCAATTCAGAAAAAAAACGTTCAGGCCCATATCTCGCTTCAAAATCGTTTATGAGACTTGAAAGGCTGTCCTAAATTGGCATTGAGCCATTTTTTTAAATATTTTATTGCTCAAAACACCAGGGTTGCAATCCGGGCCGAAACGGGCCGGCGCGGGCCGGCGATTTTCTCCCCTCTTAATTGAGATTTTCAAGTCAAAATTTATATGAAAATGTAGAACTCGATGAGATCTACAGAATGGTAGTTAGAATATCTCAATTCCATGTCTGTATTTTCCGTAAAACGTCTTTTCCGTAAAACGCCGAGCTCACACGGGCCGAAATCTCCGGCCCGCCCACTTTTCGACGTTTTACGGAAAATACAGACATGGAATTCAGATATTCTAACTACCATTCTGTAGATCTCATCGAGTTCTACATTTTCATATAAATTTTGACTTGAAAATCTCAACTTAGAAGGGAGAAAATCGCCGGCCCGCGCCGGCCCGTTTCGGCCCGGATTGCAACTCTGCAAAACACATGGTAAAAATGGCCGATTCTACCCTTTCAAACAAACTACAAACAGGAAATCTGCATGCTTCACCTGCTTTCTAACTAAGTTTGCCTTATGCCGCCTATATTTTGTATCCAAATTCTCGACCTATAGCATTTTCCAATTTCCAATTTTCCAGTTTACTGTAACCCAAAACAACATCTAACAACAAAAGTCTTCATTAATTTAGACATTCAATATGTTTCAACAATAGGTGGTTTCTCAGATTCAACCGCTTTCTCAAGATCAACTGGCTGGATTGGTGTTTCTTCTGGCTTCAAACGACCGTAAACGATAACTGCGTGGATGAAGAATATGAGAAACAGTGCGGTGGATCCTCGAATGTGGAAAAGAAGTGTCTGGAACTTTTTTTTCTGAAATTATATTTAATTTTAAACTTATTACTTACCCCAATTGAAATGTAGTCGGTGAAGCTCAGAAATGAGATGACAATTATGTCCATCTGAATTCAAATTTAAGATCTGGTCAAAAATCAAATTTTTCTAGTCTACTCACCACCACATAGCATGAAATTGTCCATCCTTGAAAGAATATGATCCTTTGAATCAGGTTTCCACTTTTGAGATTTTTGAGGATTCCTCCAGTTTTCAAAATTCGGGTTACTGTAGCGATAGGAGTAGCGAGGAATACAGGTAAAGCAAGGATCTGGAAGAAAATTTTATGGAGATTAGAAGATTCCTAAAACTCACTATTAGAGCAATCTCACTAATGTAAACCATTTCTTTGGTACCTCCATTGTAAAATCGAATACCATCAACGATGAGAAACACTGGCATCAGAAGAAAGTCTCTAGCCAAGAAGATTTTGTAGAGGCTTCGAATTCGCTCCTTCTTTTTCATTTGCTTAGCCACGAGCTCATCGCTGCTCATTTCCTGAGGCTGGTAGTTGAACCCTTTGAATATCTCTATAGCCATTGTGACTTGGTAGACCTGGATGAACAGTTGGACAATATAAGTAAGTATACTGGCCATGAGGAGAAGGATCGAGGTGGGAATCCTGTTGGATGATATTGTTCTCAAAGTTTCTTTGAGCTAACTTACATTAGAAGCAGCGAGTGGAACGTGAACTTTGTGTAGAGGATGAGTCCCAAGATTGCGAGAAATCCCAAAGACCCGATCAGGAACAATGTATAGTACTTCCGAATAACGTGGTAGAGATGGCTGATGATTGGGAATTCGATGCACTGAAATGAGGGATTGTTATCGTAGTTAGTGCACAAAAGTTTGATAGTCAGTCAACAATCTTACCTTGGCCCATTGATCCTTGTGAATCTTCCAATTCTTGAAGAACCGTGGAAGCATAATACCCCCAAGAAGAGCATATACAACCAGGACGATAGCAATTAATGGATAAAAACGTTTAGCCGTGTCCAGATAAGGTTGAAGTAGACCAAAGACTTCAGAGTATTCTGATGGAAGGCTTTCATTGGAATACAGCGCCTTTGAGCCTTCATTGGGTATTTGAAGGAGAATGGTTGGGCCAGCTTCCATAGCGAATAACTGACACTGGCAAGGTGTTAGGGCCAAGTATTTATATGGAAGTTTGGAGGGAAGTGAGCTCATGTTTTTTTGGATTCCAGTTCCCCTTTCAAAAAATTCGCATTTTTCACCTGCTTCCTTTCCGCCCATTTTTTGTATCCAAAATGTTCAAACTTACAAGATCAAGATTCGAGATTCACCTGTTCCCATGGAGGACTAAAAATTACATTCAGCGTGAACTACAAATTACATTCAACAATGATTCAGGCACACATTTGATCTACAGTAATCTCAAGATACCCCTGTACACCTGCGCTCAACTTCTGTAGCCTTTTCCAACTGTTCTCGTCTTACTGTAACCGAAGAAAATGTATTGTTTCTGATCAAATATAACACGGTAAACTTAACAAACTTGGTTTCGAGTCATAGAAATGGTTTTGAAGCGAGATGTGGTGATTTTGAATTCTTTAAAAAATATTTTAATTTGAGAAAAATTGAACGCTTTTTACGAAAATACTTTATAAAAATTGCTTTATCTTGCTTCAAAATTGATTTAGTGATTTGAAAATTGGTTCATTAGATTTTGCTGGGTTTAGTTAATTAAAAACTATCAAAATTAGACTAAAAAATATTTTTATCAAACATTTTGTTCCCGAAATTTTTTTTCAATTTCAGACCGAATACTTTTAATGCCTAATTTTGAATGTTACTGATCAAAAATAACATGGAAAATTCGAAAAACTTGGTTTCAAATCACAGAAACTTTTTTGAAGCGAAATATAGCCATTTTTTCAGTCAGGAAATTTTGTGTTTGCAGACAATGCACTAAACTTGACGACAATTCGAGCTTTTTTTTTTGCTAGTTGTAGAGGTCATTTGAAGAATTTCAGCTTTCAAATCAGTGTCTAGTTTGTTGTATCCGAAACTCTAAATTTCACAGGACCAAGGGTCAGCCTTAGATTCACCTGTCACGAGTCAGTTTCATCTACAGTAATCTCATACTCCACCTGCTCAGAACTTCTAAATTTTCCACCTGTTCCCGTCATACTGTAACCCAAAACAAAATCTAACAACAAAAACCTTCATTGATTTAGGCAGTCAATAGGTCTCAAAAATTGGTGGTTTTTCAGAGGAGACAGTGGCGATTGCTGGGTCGCAAAGATTGATTGGCTGGATTGATTTTTCTTGCTCCAGTTTCTTGGAGCTAATGAGGGTCACACTGATGATGATTAGTGGGAGAACTGCTGTGGCTGTTTGGATGGTGTAGGAGAGGATCTGGAAATGGTAGGTTTAAAGGCGCATGTCTGGATTTGAAACTTACCATAATCGATGTGAGCTGGAACATGGTCAGAACAGCTACCGTTACCATGATGATCTGAACATCAAAAATACACCAAACTCCTTTAATTATAACTCACCGTCACATAGACTGTTATAACCACTCCTTGAGCGAATATAATCTTCTGGAGAGGATTTTGAACTGCACGACTTTCAAGGGATCCTCTGTTCTTTACGAATCGGAATACAGTAGCTACAGGGACAGCTAGGGATAAGGTAACAGCGATGAGCTATAAAAATTGTATTTTTTTGAGTCAGGATTACTGTACCCACCGTTCCAAGCAACTGCGCATAGGAAATCGTATCTTCAACACTTTCTCCATTCATTATTTTCTTGAAGGATGTCATACCGTTGACAAAAAACAACGCTGGCATCAGAAGAAAGTCTCTAGCCAAGAAGATTTTATAAAGATTCCGAATCTTTCTCTTCTCATCCATTTGCCTAGCCATAACCTCATCATTGCTCATCTCAAAGTGGGACCCCTTGAAAATCTCCACAGCAATCAAAACCAAATAAACTTGACTGAAGAGTCCAACAATGTAGGCGATGATAGCGGCGGGGATGGAGAGGATTGCGGCTGGGAGGCTGCAATCAATTATTTTTATGAGTGGCATACTGTAGTTGACTTACATTAAGATGAACCAGATGGGGCTGAACTTGGAATAAAGGAAGTATGCACCGATTGCCAGCAAGACCATATTCAAAGCCAAGCACACTATGTAGTACTTACGGATGACATGGTGGGCGTGGTTGATGATTGGGAATTGGATGTACTGAAAGACTGACTATCAAACTATATTGGCTACCGTAGTTCATGCAAAAAAGTTACATAGTCAGTGAACAGTTCAATACGGTTAGCTTACAGAAAGCTTACAGTAAGCTTAGGCTTAGCTTAGGCTTAGCTTAGGCTTAGCTTAGGCTTAGCTTAGGCTTAGCTTAGGCTTAGCTTAGGCTTAGCTTAGGCTTAGTTTAGGCTTAGCTTAAGCTTAGCTTAGGCTCAGCTTAGGCTTAGCTTAGGCTTAGCTTAGGCTTAGCTTAGGCTTAGCTTAGGCTTAGCTTAGGCTTAGCTTAGGCTTAGCTTAGGCTTAGCTTAGGGTCAGCCTAGGCTTAGCTTAGGCTTAGCTTAGGCTTAGCTTAGGGTCAGCCTAGGCTTAGCTTAGGCTTAGCTTAGGCTTAGCTTAGGCTTAGCTTAGGCTTAGCTTAGGCTTAGCTTAGGCTTAGCTTAGGCTTAGCTTAGGCTTAGCTTAGGCTTAGCTTAGGCTTAGCTTAGGCTTAGCTTAGGCTTAGCTTAGGCTTAGCTTAGGGTCAGCCTAGGCTTAGCTTAGGCTTAGCTTAGGCTTAGCTTAGGGTCAGCCTAGGCTTAGCTTAGGCTTAGCTTAGGCTTAGCTTAGGCTTAGCTTAGGCTTAGCTTAGGCCTAGCTTAGCTTAGGCTTAGCTTACCTTCGCCCATTGATCCTTATAAGTATTCCAAAGACTGAAGAACGTTGGAAGCATCATGACTACTCCAATGGTATAGAAAATAGAGCCAATGAGCAATGGCAGATAGATAATTTTGGCCAAATCCAGAAACGGTTCGATTAGATCCGAGACTTGAGAGTATTCCGATAAAAGACTTTCATTGGAATATGTTTTGACCGCATTATTATCTCCAAAGTCTTCATTCATAAATACGTTGGAAGTTCCGCCGTCTATTAGCCAAGTGCGCTCCCCCTTGTTGGTGATGTTTTGAAGCAGAATGGACAAGTTAGCTGCCATAGCGAATAACTGACATTGAAAGGGTGTTAGAGGCGAGTTTTTATATGGAAGTTCCACCTGTGGGGCGGAGCTTAAGTTTGGCATTATTTCACCTGTTTTTCGCGCGTGTTTCAAACAAATTAGCAGCTGTGTTGTCTTACTGTAACCAAGGTAAACATCTTACAGGAAGGAGTCTTTATTTTTAGAAATCAGAAATTTATTAAGAATCAATAATTGGTTGTTTTTCGAAAGATTCAGTGTTGCACCAAGTGATTTTGTTACAAAACGTCGCACTCATAAGAATCAGTGGAAGGATTACTGTAGTTGTGGGGATGCTGAAGGGCAGAGTCTGGAAATGATTTTTTTGGGGAGGTTCAAGTACTGTAAAACCAATGCTTTTGTAGTCCTCGAGGACAAAACTGCAAAGTTAAAAAAATGTTGGAAACGGGTAAACCAGAAAGAACACTGTTCAAATTATTATAAATTGAATTTCAAAGCTTGTTGTGTAGTCTTCGAGGACAAGACAACTTGAAGGATACAACTTCTTTCCTGTACCTTAAAACTTACCGGAATTAAAGTCCCTTGGAAGAATGCGAATGCAGTGGTAACAACCGTGCTCATCTGGATATCAAAATTTTCAGAATCGAATCTTTGAATTCTAGAATCAACATACTATGAAGTACACCATAATGGCCACTCCTTGAGCAAATATGGTATTCTGAAGAGGGTTTTGAACTTTAACAGACCCCTCAATAATTTTCAAGAATCGGAGTACGGTAGCCAATGGGACAGAGAAGAATATGGAAAATGAAATGAGCTGGAAATATTACTAAAACTTGATGAGGATTACTGTACCCTACTTTTCCAAAAACCTGACCGATCCAAAATATGCCTTCAAGATCTTTTTGTGTTATATCCAGAATGTACAAAACTGGGATTAGAAAGAAGTCTCTAGCCAAAAAGATTTTGTAGAGATTGCGAATTTGCGTCTTCTTGACAAGTTGGTTAGCCAATACTTCCTCATTGCTCATTTCAAAATTGCTCAAAGGCCCATTAAAAATCTCCGAAGCAATTGTAACCAGGTAAACTTGACAAAACAGTCCAACGATATAAGAAAGGATTGCAATCAAGAATCCAGTGAGGAATCTGGAGATGATTATTTTTAAATTTTTTTTCAAATTATGAAAAGTTTAAAGCATAATAATGGTCCATCCAAAGTAAAGATCGAGGTAAAAAATGAGTCCGAGGATTTCCAGAAAACAAGATTCCAGAACAAATAATGGGATAAAGAAGAAGTGAATGGCATACAAAGTGTGATTGATGATTGGATATTCGATGAACTGTAAATAGGAATCAATCCAAAAAGAAAAAATGGCTCTATTCGACTTTGATGGCCCCAAGCAAAAGTTTTATGGCCCCTAAATAAAATATGGCCCCTAAAAATTGAATGTGCCTCTAAAAAATTAATTAGGCCTCAAAAAAAAACGAAATTTGGTCTGAAGTATAAGTCAGAATAGTTTTATGGCCCCAATGAGTGAAATTTTAAACAAGATTAATAAAAGAGCCCGTAAATAAAAGAGCCCGTTTTTTGTTGGGGCCATAAAACTATTCTGACCTACTCTCGGGCCACATTTAATTTTTTGGGGCCATACTTAATTTTTTGGATCATCAAAGTCGAATAGAGCCAAACAATTGTTAGTACCTTCTTCCATTGATCTGCATTAGTAATATTAATATAGTAAAACTTTATGAGAACTAAAATCACTACAAAAATATAAGAAGCAAAGCAAATCGCAATTGACGGATAAACCCCTTTAGCCATTTCCAGGAACGGTATGAGTTGTTCAAATACTCCAGAAAAAGAGGAATTTTCATTCCTCAGAATCTTATCTAGAACTGAGGGTAGCATGTTACTTTTGGCGTTATTTGAATAATGCGAATATCCAGGTGAAAAGGTGTCGCCTTCAAGCATAGACAAATAGCTTCGAATAACTTTCGTGAATAGGCAGTGTTCCGTTGTCTCATTAATTATTTATGATCAACGCTTATTATTTTGGTCTAATTAGTCTGCTAAGCGAACTTATTCTGTCTCTTAAGGGACTTTGACTCATTTCGAGAGAAATATTTTACAACTTTTATACAGAAACTTCACCTGTTTGTAGCTAGAATAAACTTCTGTAACACCTGCTAAAACATCCCAAAATCTTTAACAGCTGCTCTCTCAACATACTGTAACCAAACTACATACTGTACTGGTCAAAAAATAAGATAAATAAATCATCGAGAGTTTTATAACAGAAGTTATTTGTGCCCACAAAAACAACACCAGCGACATTTAGAGAAACAACATGTTCTTCAAGGCCCATACTCCAAGGGTACAATGAAAAAGGGTACAACGGGGATACAACGGACTTTTAGGGTACATTGACTCAAAAGGTACAATGACTCTTAGGGTACAACGGGGTAGGTTGCTTATAGGGTACATCCGATGAAGTCTCAAAGGGTACAATGAGGAAATACTCAGAGGGTACAATGGTTGGCTCATAGGGTACAATTTGATTATTTTTTGCACAATTAACAGTTTATTTCATTTTCTACTTTTTTTCATGTTTTCATTGTCTTTTCAGCTGTTTTAGTTTATTTTTATAATTTTCATTCTTAATAGTCATCAAATCGTAAGATTGCCATTTTCGGACAGCACAGCAAAATTGCAACAAAATGATAGTATCATTTTAGCTTGATTCTTCAATAGTTTTTTGGCAAACACTCTTTGACTCCTTTGTTCTCTTTGACTACATCACTTTCAAATCATTCGTTCTTCTGAAGTCCAGGCTTAAAAATGTTTTCAAGTGCTCTATTATGCACGAAGTTCACTAACAAGACATTTCTAAGCCTGATTTTACGAATGAACCTCAAAATTTGGACAATGCTCCACGAATAAGTGCAGTCAACGAGCAGTATCGTAAAAGAACTGTTGCCGAAACCACCTATCGAAGGATGAAGCAAAAAGCTTACCATGATTTTTGTTGTAATTTTTCTGCAGTATCCGGCAAGGGCAATATAGCGCTTTGATGATTATTAAAAATGAAAATTATAAGAAATAAGCTAAAACAGCTGAAAAGACAATGAAAACATGAAAAAAGTAGAAAATGAAATAAACTGTTAATTGTGCAAAAAATAATCAAATTGTACCCTATGAGCCAACCATTGTACCCTCTGAGTATTTCCTCATTGTACCCTTTGAGACTTCATCGGATGTACCCTATAAGCAACCTACCCCGTTGTACCCTAAGAGTCATTGTACCCTTTGAGTCAATGTACCCTAAAAGTCCGTTGTACCCTTTTTCATTGTACCCTCGGAGTATGGGCCGTTCTTCAAAGTTCAATTTAATTTCGAAAATTTCATCGCCTTCTCATTTTCCCTCCGCAGCTGGACACTTTTGATCGTACCGTCTTCTCTTCAGCTGTAAACATTAATTTCCCTCCACAATTGATTGTAATCTGCACCAGATTCTATTAATCCTTCACTTGCACTTCTCTCTTCTCTTTATTCTCACTATTGTTCCAGACATTTACAACTGCCACCGTCTCTTTTATTTTATACTCAATCATATTTTCAACACATGATTAACATCTCTTTTATACGCCCTCGGTCGGCGCGCCCGTTTGCGCCCGCGTGGCTCAGCCGGTAGTGGCGCAGTGCCCATAGAAATGCGCCCACAGGTTCGAACCCACCTAAGGTACATTCTGGCAAAATTAGAGCAAAACTTTTTTTGAGGTGTCCTACCACCTTTAATCCAATTTATCGTAAAATAAGTCCCTACTCACCTGTACATCAATTTCACAGTCTCTCCTCCCCCTTCATAAAACAAAGATGACCTAGTTGAGAACAATGAGCATATAACATGTGAAGAGAAATTATCATTGTATTCTAATCGCAGGGGAACATCGTCTACCTTCAGTGTCTATTCATGTTCTTCCCATTAGCCAGTCTCTCTTTCTTCATAAACGTTCCTTTTTTCTTTTTCTTCAAAAAATCGATTTTTTTAAGTGAATGTTCATTCACACAGCCAGAGCATCAAGTGGTATTGTTTTTCCAGGAATGCCCCTCTCGAACAAACTACCCAATTTTTGAAGCTTTCCAGAGATTATTCAAGAAGAAAATTTAAATCGAACTGGAATGGTGAGCAATTTCTACTAAAATTCAATTGGGAAAATACTTTGAATTTTTTTTTGTTAAAACAGTTTATATGTTCGACTTTTGATCTGAGAACACGACTAACTTTATTATTTCAGAAAATTGGATACGTCTCCCGTCAACTTCGGATGGAATTCAGTGGAAACGGTCGAGCTTACCTGGACCTTGAAATCCCAGAGGTGTCTCCCGTCAACTTCGGATGGACTTCAATGGAAACGGTCGAGCTTACCTGGACCTTGAAATCCCAGAGGTGTCTCCCGTCAACTTCGGATGGAATTCAGTGAAAACGGTCGAGCTTACCTGGACCTTGAAATCCCAGAGGTGTCTCCCGTCGACTTCGGATGGAATTCAGTGGAAACATATATCCCATATGTTCGGGCCGTAGAACGGCAACCCTGAAATTTGGTTTCCGGGACCGGGAAACCAAATTTTAGCCTTTCGGACCGTAGAACGGGAACCCTGAAACTTGGTTTCCGGGACCGGGAAACCAAATTCCGGCCTTTCGGGCCGTAGAACGGGAACACTGAAATTTGGTTTCCGGGACCGGGAAACCAAATTCCGGCCTTTCGGGCCGTAGAACGGGAACACTGAAATTTGGTTTCCGGGACCGGGAAACCAAATTCCGGCCTTTCGGGCCGTAGAACGGGAACCCTTAAATTTGGTTTCCGGGACCGGGAAACCAAATTCTAGCCTTTCGGGCCGTAGAACGGGAACCCTTAAATTTGGTTTCCGGGACCGGGAAACCAAATTCCGGCCATTCGGGCCGTAGAACGGGAATCCTGAAATTTGGTTTCCGGGACCGGGAAACCTAATTCCGGCCTTTCGGGCCGTAGAACGGGAACCCTGAAATTTGGTTTCCGGGACCGGGAAACCAAATTCCGGCCTTTCGGGCCGTAGAACGGGAACCCTTAAATTTGGTTTCCGGGACCGGGAAACCTAATTCCGGCCTTTTGAGCTTTTGGACCTGGAACTTTGCTTAATGGTTCTGAAGTTCGTCCGAAATAGCCGGGAGAAATATCAAGTCCAGGTAAGCTCGACCGTTTCCACTGAATTCCATTCGAAGTTGACGGGAGACACCTCTGGGATTTCAAGGTCCAGGTAAGCTCGACCGTTTCCATTGAAGTCCATCCGAAGTTGACGGGAGACACCTCTGGGATTTCAAGGTCCAGGTAAGCTCGACCGTTTCCATTGAAGTCCATCCGAAGTTGACGGGAGACACCTCTGGGATTTCAAGGTCCAGGTAAGCTCGACCGTTTCCATTGAAGTCCATCCGAAGTTGACGGGAGACACCTCTGGGATTTCAAGGTCCAGGTAAGCTCGACCGTTTCCATTGAAGTCCATCCGAAGTTGACGGGAGACACCTCTGGGATTTCAAGGTCCAGGTAAGCTCGACCGTTTCCATTGAACTCCATCCGAAGTCGACGGGAGACACCTCTGGGATTTCAAGGTCCAGGTAAGCTCGACCGTTTCCATTGAAGTCCATCCGAAGTTGACGGGAGACACCTCTGGGATTTCAAGGTCCAGGTAAGCTCGACCGTTTCCATTGAAGTCCATCCGAAGTTGACGGGAGACACCTCTGGGATTTCAAGGTCCAGGTAAGCTCGACCGTTTCCATTGAACTCCATCCGAAGTCGACGGGAGACGCATCCAATTTTCTGAAATAATAAAGTTAGTGGTGTTCTCAGATCAAAACTCGAACATATAAACTGTTTTAACAAAAAAAAATTCAAAGTATTTTCCCAATTGAATTTTAGTAGAAATTGCTCACCATTCCAGTTCGATTTAAATTTTCTTCTTGAATAATCTCCGGAAAGCTTCAAAAATTGGGTAGTTTGTTCGAGAGGGGCATTCCTGGGAAAACCATACCACTTGATGCTCTGGCTGTGTGAATGAACATTCACTTAAAAAAATCGATTTTTTGAAGAAAAAGAAAAAAGGAACGTTTATGAAGAAAGAGAGACTGGCTAATGGGAAGAACATGAATAGACACTGAAGGTAGACGATGTTCCCCTGCGATTAGAATACAATGATAATTTCTCTTCACATGTTATATGCTCATTGTTCTCAACTAGGTCATCTTTGTTTTATGAAGGGGGAGGAGAGACTGTGAAATTGATGTACAGGTGAGTAGGGACTTGTGCTACGATACTCGTGTTTTTGAAAGCGTAAAATTACTGATTTTTAACGCTAACAATAGAGTCACTGAAGCTGAACGATTCCAAAATGACTTCCAAAATTAACTACGGAAATAACTTCTTTTTTCGGAAGTTATTCTGTTCATAGTTGGAGTTTATCATAACACTAAGATATTGATACCTAAGGATGCGAGTTCTATCAGTACTGGGAAAATCAATTGCTATAGAGAAATCGAAAAACAAAAGAAAATGTAAATGAGAAAAACGAGAGAATGGTAGAATGACGTTTTCTGAGCCCTCATGGACAAAAGGGGGCGGGGCCAACGTGTGTGCCTGTCGGGAGGAGGTTTACGATTAGGAAACAAAAGAACGTGGATTAGCACTTGTAAAAAACAGGTTGTATCTGAATGAGACGGGTTTTTAACACAGTAATCTTGATGAATATATGAGGTCCCTTGTGATTACTGTAAGGTGAATAATAGGGCTAAAAAGGCGGTGAAGATCAAAGGAAAACCAGGGCAGGCTCTTCTGAAAATTGGATGGAAGAAGTATTCAGGGAAGAGTTTCCAAATATTTCGCTGATTCGAACGTACCATCACTGCTCAAAAATGCATTTAAAACATTGTTATTTTTTTATAAAACTCTCGATGATTTATTTGGCTACTAAAGATATTGTTCTTCCTAGGGTCTAGAATAGTAAAATTAACAAAAAAACTTTTCATTAATACATCACTTTCGAGTAATCAAAAACTGTATACGGTGGAGGTTCATCAATTGGAACCCTTACTATTGCAGGCTCAATGTAACACAAGTTGATTGGGACGTTAGAGCTTTCTCGCTCTATTTTCTTGCTATGAGCCAAGGTCGTGAGCATGATATTGAAAGGCAGGAAGATTGAAGTCACATGAGGGATGTAGCCGAGGATCTGAAATGTGATGGGTGTCTTGTTATGGGTCTCATACTCACCGTCAACGGAAAGTCGACAAACAAGATTGAAGCCAGTAGGATAGAAATGCTAATCTGAAACTTGACATTTTCAAAGTAGTAGCTGAAATAAATTGACCGTGGTACAAACAGTCGCAATCAGTCCTTGAGAATAGAAAAGCTTTTGAAGAGGATTCAAGACTGGACGGTTGGCCAGGACTACACTATTTTGGAAAAATCGGGTTACGGTAGCAATGGGGACAGCGAGGGAAATTGTTAGTGAGATTACCGGACCAAGGTACGAGTTTACATATTCAGTTAGTTTGCTTTCCAGAACTATATTAGCCAAAAACACCGCTGGTATCAATAGAAAGTCTTTGGCTAAAAGTATCTTATAAAGATTTCGGATCCGAGTTTTTTTGTTCATTTGTCTTCCGACCACTTCATCGATAGTTAGGTTCTCATTTTCGTCGTTTTTGAATATCTCCATAGCTATCGTAACGTGGTACACTTGAGCAAATAGTACGAGAACATAGGAAAAGATCAAGGCGATAAAAAATACAATGAAAAATAAAAACCTGGAAGAGAAAATACTCGTTGAAAACCCTGAATAGTCTTACGTTGAAATCGACGCAACACCCCTTCCAAAGATCCAGAAACTGATTGATAGAAGACACAAGTTGATACTGATTGAGGCGACATAGTATTTTCGAATGACGTGGAAAGTATGGTTTATGATTGGGAACTCGGGGAACTGCAAGATCGGAGTATTTGGAATCCAAGAATCCAAGAATCCAAGAATCCAAGAATCCAAGAATCCAAGAATCCAAGAATCCAAGAATCCAAGAATCCAAGAATCCAAGAATCCAAGAATCCAAGAATCCAAGAATCCAAGAATCCAAGAATCCAAGAATCCAAGAATCCAAGAATCCAAGAATCCAAGAATCCAAGAATCCAAGAATCCAAGAATCCAAGAATCCAAGAATCCAAGAATCCAAGAATCCAAGAATCCAAGAATCCAAGAATCCAAGAATCCAAGAATCCAAGAATCCAAGAATCCAAGAATCCAAGAATCCAAGAATCCAAGAATCCAAGAATCCAAGAATCCAAGAATCCAAGAATCCAAGAATCCAAGAATCCAAGAATCCAAGAATCCAAGAATCCAAGAATCCAAGAATCCAAGAATCCAAGAATCCAACAATCCAAGAATCCAAGAATCCAAGAATCCAAGAATCCAAGAATCCAAGAATCCAAGAATCCAAGAATCCAAGAATCCAAGAATCCAAGAATCCAAGAATCCAAGAATCCAAGAATCCAAGAATCCAAGAATCCAAGAATCCAAGAATCCAAGAATCCAAGAATCCAAGAATCCAAGAATCCAAGAATCCAAGAATCCAAGAATCCAATAATCCAAGAATCCAAGAATCCAAGAATCCAAGAATCCAAGAATCCAAGAATCCAAGAATCCAAGAATCCAAGAATCCAAGAATCCAAGAATCCAAGAATCCAAGAATCCAAGAATCCAAGAATCCAATAATCCAAGAATCCAAGAATCCAATAATCCAAGAATCCAAGAATCCAAGAATCCAAGAATCCAAGAATCCAAGAATCTAAGAAAATTGCTTTCGAAGCGTCACACTTTCGAAAAGTCTCACTTGCGAAACGTCACATGAAACGTCGTGGAGCCGAAAACGCGGTTACGATTTTTGCTGTAATTTCATGAGTTTGCCTAGATTTTTGCATTTCTTTCCTTAATTTTTTTTTTCAAAAAACTTTCGACGGAAATTTTCTACCCTTAGCGACGTCCTTTACCTTTCTCCAAACCTCTGCATGACTTTTCTGAAGACGAAAAAACTTCCGCCAAACAAAAGCTACTCCAATCGAATAGCTACAGTATAAAAAGAAAGGAAATAATAACTTTCCCAGTCCCAAGTGGTCCGTTAATATGAAGAAGTATTCATGATAAGATGTCAAGTCTATAGCCATGATGAAAATTGACAATGATATTGGATTTGCTTTTCCTGGAGCGAAAAAAATGGGCGTGGCGTTGGTTAAACTACGCAAGTTGGGAAACAAGAGAAAGAGCAGGTGGAAGAAGAAAACAATGTAAAGTTTGTATTTAGAGAAAAAAAGAAGGAATCAGAACTTTTTGTTTATAATGGTTTCTATAGAGACATCTAAAGGCCATCCGCATATTTCAGCTGTTTTCGACATTAGAGTTTTCTAGTAGAAATCCAATTTTCATTTTTTTTTTGTTAATTGACATTTGCTCTTATTTGTGTAGTTTGTTCAAAACAGCTGAAAATTGTTTTTTTAAACATTGATATTTTCTTTCCTTCGTTCTAATTTGAATATGGAACACACTATGTAATGTTTTGGATCCAACTTTTTTTTTCAATCATCGAAACTTTATTATACTTCAATTAACCCATAAGCAAATGTGCAATAAAAGAGGAATGTAGAAAGAGGAAAAAAATACTGTGAAGAAATTTGAAGCGGGCATTAAAGCCTAGCAAGCATCTTAGCGGCGTAGAAAAAAACGGGAACCAGGTAATTCAGAATCAGAATCCGAGGAAGATGAGGACGATGACCAAGAGGAGGATGACGCCGAAGAGGAGGATGATGAGGATGAGTCGCGTCTTCCCGGTGCATTCCTTTCCTGCGACTGCCTAGTAACAAAAATCGCATCGAATCTAACTGATAGTTCAAAATAAGCTCCGGTCGAGTTTGGAATCTCATAGTGATGATCGATAGAATTGCCTTTCTGTCGCCAGAGTTCTCCAAGAGCTTGCCGAATTTCATCGAATCGAGGCTTCAATGATTCCTTCACATAAATTGTGCATCCTTCGAACTGAGCGGAGTCTATTTTCGATGTAATTATGCCACGAAGACGAACAATTTGATCTGTGGACATTGAGTGAACGCGAATTGCAAACTTATCAAAATGTTGAAAGTGGTTGAAAATCAAGTCCGCGTCGATCACCGCCATCAGTATGATATCGATTTCTTTGGCGTTCTGAAAAGTCAAATAATTTTTGCACAACTCTCAATTCTCGTACCTTGAACTGCTCCATTGTCTGTAATCTACTGATGTTTCTCGCTTTGGGCATTCCATCCAATTTCACGTCGATCTTTTTCAAAACTCGCGGTTTCAACAGTGCCAAAATCGACAGTACACTTTCATAACAACACGGATGATTGATTCTAATCTTCTCCACGTGGAATTCACGACCATTCGATTCGTCGCGAATCTCGTTGAGAATTTGAATCAACTTCTCGGCTCCATGAAACTGTTCCACCGCGATCGTGAATCGCTCGATTTTCTTCGCGGTTTTCAGGACAATCTTCAAATCTTCCATCGCTCGAGTCACATAGTTGTCGTCCAGGGTTACTGTACGTGATGAGTCGGTGTGCTTTATGGTGCATCCACTACAAAAGCTCTCGTATTCGATGCTTTCATCATTGAGTTCCAATTCGATAGCACCCTTCTCAATGAGAACTTCGATACTCTCGAATTCGATTGTCATTTGACTACTGACTTCCAGCAGCTTGTGGCACACTTTTCGAGATGTCAGTCTGAAAATAATAAAGGAAATAGTGGTGGCCTGTAAATCGGATTTTTGGTGTTTTGGAGTGAAAAAAGAAATCATGATACCTGCTTTTCAAATCCAATTTGCTCACAATCTCTGTAATCATCTCATCAGGCAAATTGTCGAATGTCAGCGGTTTCGGATCGATGCTGAAAGAATTATTTTTCCTTTTCCAAAAGTTCGAGTAGTTCCTTACCTTCGATCGTAGTTAACATCCATATTTCCCTCATAGAATCGATAGTACCAAAATTCGAAGTCCACGAAGGTGACGACGTCATCTCCATTAGCCTCGCAAAACTTTTGATATCCTTCGAAAGCTGGTCTTTTCAGCAATTTATTGTTCATGATGAACGTGCGGATGGTGATTGGATCCGTTGCGTTTGACATTTTGAGTTGCCTGGAAAATAAATACATAAAAAATGAATTTCAACGAAAAAAGCGAATTTAAACGAAAAAAATGTGAAGAATAGAAAAAAATTGGTATTTTTCTCTGAAAGTACAAAAAACGGCAAAAAAAGAGAAAAAACTGAGAAAAAAAGAAGGAAAAAACATTGCTCATTGCTAAAATTCAGTCCGCAACACGAGAGAGAAATGCGCCACACCTGACGCCACATTGCAGACTCGGAGGGAAAAATGAAATTCTAATCGCCAAGTTTGGTCCATGCGATTTTTTTGAACAGATAATAGCAATCCTTTTTTCGTCAAAATGGGATTTCAGTAATTTTTCAAATTTTACGAAAAAAAAACACTATTTTCAAAAAAAAAATCGTTGAAACTCGAGAAAGCTGAATTAGATTTTTGTTGAAAACTGATTTCAAAAAATGCAGGATTTTTCACTGATTCGAACGCGCCTAATTTCGTTGCTCAAAAAACTGGGGAAAAATCTCATTTGCGTATTCCTCTTTGTGTTATATCTCTTTGTGTTACACCCTCCACTCTTCATTCTATTGCACCGCATCGCTCGGAGACGGCTGCCTCCGGGCACCTCTCTTATACCGACTCTTTATTCTACTAGATGGTTTCCAGATGTTGTCCTCCTTCTGATGAACTATGGATTTCGATTTTGTGAGCTGATTTCTCAACTGGCAATCCTGAGTTGTTTTGAAAAGTTTTGTTGTTGGGACTGAGTTGTAGAGACCCTAATTTTTTACCGTTTATGTGTAGACGTACCATTCTAGGTAATTATTGATTGCAGAATAGAGAATTTGAAAGATTTTTTTCGGGGTCTTTCATCTATACTTTTGAATTGTGTTTGAACCCTTTTGAGTTTCGCTCACTATGTTAATCATTATTGAAAATTTGACGTCTTCTTAATCCCCCTGCCTTCTGAAGGGGGCGGAGCTTGCCTAATTTTGCATTACTGTATTTAGAAAACATATGACTTCCATCACACAAAATATCAACAAGAACGAACCACGTTGAAAAAGTTGTGCGGACTTCCTTCAGTAGAGGCTCGACTTTCTCGGAGAATCCGTGTTAACCAAAATTTGAAAATTTTGTTCCAGAAAAATTTTCGACTTTTTTCCAACCTTCTTCAGTTTTACTAAAATTTTGGATATGATTTCATCGTACCCCTATACATGGTCAGAGGGCTCAATTTCACAAAATCTGAAAATATTTTGGCTATGATTGATAATCACTGAACGTAGCATTCTCACGAAATTTCAGATGCTCTAGGGTTCGCTTGTTCAGTTTATACAACATTGAAAATCTCCTCTATAATATTTGGAGAGGTATTTTGAAAATGCTCCAGCTAAGCCAGTTCCTGTTTGTTCTGGCTGAAACTTTCAGAAAATGTTTCAAAAATCGTTGAAACTCGAGAGAATTGGGTTAGATTTTTTAAATTCATTTCAAAAAATTCAGGATTTTTCGCTGATTCGAACCCGCCTAATTTCGTTGCTCAAAGACTGGGGAAAAATCTTTTTTGCGTATTCCTCTTTGTGTTATCTCTTTGTGTTACACCCTCCACTCTTCATTCTATTGCACCGCATCGGTCGGAGACGGCTGCCTCCGGGCACCTCTCTTATACCGATTTATCGCAATAGTCCAGAAAAATGATACAAATGTCAGACGAGACATTTTTTGTATTACAATATCCTCTGAAATTTTTTCAACAGCGTTTTGAGCAGCGAGGCCTTCAAATCAGCGAAAAGTTGTACAGTTTTTGAAATAAGTTCAAATTTTTTTTATTGGCACATAATCTTCATAAAAATATGTTATTCAAAGAAGTCATTGCCCAGAAAACATTCGAGAAGAAGAATTTGGTCAAATTTCAACCTGAAATTCTGCATTTTTTTCTGCTTTTTTTTTGCCGCTTTCCTTTCTATTCGAACAAAAACGTATTAGTTTCTTCACATTTTTGTTGAGTTGATATTTCATATTTTAATGTTATTTTTTTCAGGCAACTCAAAAATGTTAAACGCTACCGACCCACTTACTATCCGCACGTTTATCATGAACAATGAATTGCTGAAAAGACCAGCTTTTGAAGGATATCAAAAGTTTTGCGAGGCTATCGGAGATGACGTCGTTGCCTTCGTGGATTTCGAATTTTGGTACTTTCGATTCTATGAGGGAAATATGAGTGTCAACTACGATCGAAGGTATTATCTGTTCAAGAAACCTTTTTCACGTTTGCTTGTAGACCAATTTTTTAGTGATTACTTGAAAAGGGGCGTGTCTTGGCGACGTTTTATTGAACAGACAATAAGAATTTTTTAAAGTTTCGGAAAAAAAAAATTTTCAGCATCGATCCAAAACCGCTGACGTTCGGCGATTTGCCTGATGAGATGATAGCAGAGATTGTGAGCAAATTGGATTTGAAAAGCAGGTATAATGGTTCATTAAAAAACCGATTTCTAGGCCACCACTGGGTCCCTTACTATTTTCAGACTGACATTTCGAAAAGTGTGCCACAAGCTGCTGGAAGTCAGTAGTCAAATGCCAATCGAATTCAGAAGAATCGAGGTTCAAATGAGCCAGTATTTCATCGAATTGAAACTCAATGATGAAGGCATCAAATACATCAGCTTTTGCACTGGATGCACCATTAAATACTCATCACGTACAATAGATTTCTACGACGACTTTGTAACCCTAGCGATGAACGACTTGAAGATTGTCTTGAAAAGTGCGAAGAAAATCGAGCACTTCTCGATCAAGGTCGAACAGTTGCATCGATCCGAGAAGTTGATTCAGATTCTCCACGAGATTCGCGTCGAGACGAATGGCCGTGAATTCCACGTGGAGAAGGTTGAAATCACTCAACCGGGATGTTATGAGAGTGTACTGTCGATTTTGGCACTGTTGAAGCCGCGAGTTTTGAAAAAGATTGACATTCAATTGGATAGAATGCCAGAAGCGAGAAATATTAGTGGATTAGTGACAATGGAGCAGTTCAAGGTTTGGTCTTGAAAATTAGGAGTTGAACAAAAATTATTTGACTTTCCAGAACGCCAAAGAAATCGATATCATACTGATGGCGGTGATCAATGCGGACTTGATTTTCAACCACTTTCAACATTTTGATAAGTTCGCAATTCGCGTTCACTCAATCTCCACAGCTCAAATTGTTCGTCTTCGTGACATGATCACATCGAAAATAGGCTCCGCCCAGTTTGAAGGATGCACAATTTGTGTGCGCGAATCATTGAAGCATCGATTCGACGAAATTCGGCAAGCTCTTGGAGAACTCTGGCGACAGAACGACAATTCTATCGAATATCACTATGAGATTCCAAACTCGGCCGGAGCTTATTTGGCGATTCGTTTCTGTTCGCGATATTGTTTCGGTGTGATTTTTGTTAGGAGGGTTTTCAAGAAGCCATCATCATCCTCATCTTTTTCTTCATCTTCTTCGGATTCATCGGTTTTTGATTTTTTCTGATATTCTGAGATTTCCTACCATATTCGCAAAGTTGTTTGTAATGGCTTCCATTTCAGTCTTTCTTAAAGGAGGTGTCCGGTCAAAAACTGTTATTGCTTTAAAATATGCAGAATTTTCCGCTGATTCCGAATATCACAACGAAAACGTTCGAAAATGCCTTCAACACCCCGAAAAATCGCTTCAAAAATAAAGAAGTTGCCTTTGGGAGGTCGTGGCCGAACTTCTCCGAAGTGGCGCGCGCAGTGCAGCAAACGCGTTTGCAGTGTTTCGCGCGCGCGTTAGAGAGCGCTCATTGGCTGACTCCGCCCACTTTCCCACGCCCACGCGCCACTTCGGCGAAGTTCGGCCACGGCCACCCAAGGCAACTTCTTTGATTTTTTTCCTGTTTGAGGCAACTTTTCGGGGTTTTGGAGGAATTTTCCAGCGTTTTCGTTATGATGTCCGGAATCAGCCAGATAATGCACATTTTGAAGCAATAAAAATTTTTGACCGGACACCTCCTTTAAAGTAGGATTACGCTCATTTTTTTCTCAAATGATCGACCCAATTCCATTATTTACGAAAACAACAATATTTTTGCACAAAAATCGTTCAAAAATCGATACTTCAAGTCTTAATTTTTTCTAACCTATCTCAAAGAATGTAGAATTTTTCGCTGATCCGAACGCACCTAATATCGCTGCTCAAAACGCAATACAAACATTTTTATGAACAAAATTGCACTTTGTCGCGCCGACCGCTGCTGACGTATGAGCCGGCAGCGGTCGGCGCGACACAGCGAAATTTCGTTCATAAAAATGTTTCGGCTCTATCGGCGAAGAACGGTCCCATGGGACAAGAACGGTCCCTTGCGACAAGAACGGTCCCATGTGTACCTATCGGCGAAGAACGGTCCCATCCGACAAGAACGGTCCCATGGAAGCTATCGGAGAAGAACGGTCCCATGGCACCTATCTGAGAAGAACGGTCCCATCAGACAAGAACGGTCCCATGGGATTTAGATATCCGTGATCTGTTTCAACTTCCGATTTTTCCTTAATATGTAGTCGAATTGATCGTCTGATTGTGATTCTTTGTCAGATACGTAGTCTACTTGAGCTTGCAATTCTTCTTCGGATACGTAGTCGGACTGATATTGAGAAACATAATTGAACTGTTCTTGAGACACGTAGTCGGCTTGATTCTTCTTCATTTTTGTAATCTTCTTGAACTCGCGATTCATCTTCGAATACATTGGCAAACTACTCTTGCGATAACTTTGAGGATCATTTGATGAACTAATAGAAAGACGTTCAGCAAAATACTCGGTCACTTCAGTTTTCACTTCAGTCATGCGATAAAAATCAAAGTAGTGTAACTTCTCTTAATAAGAATGTAGCAGTAACGTTAATATTTGATCTTCTAGTTAGAAGGATAGAGATTGACTATCACTTTAACATCCCCAAAAATTTTTAATAGCCCCAATGATTTTAGCAGACTAGAATTGTGCTCTTTCACAGACTCTTTGTTCAAACTGTTGTCGAATATTTCACTCGACAGTGTCCTCGCAAAATAATTGTAACTGTATGTAACACTTTTCGATCGATTGTGTTCAGACTGGATAGGCAGCATATTATATTGTACGTATTATATTATGGTTACGAACCAAATCTCAATGCATACAAAAAGTTAGTACCCAAAACCCAACCATTCCAGTCGGAAAAAATATCATGCTTAGCGTGATACTGTTTGACACATGTTTGACACATTAACAGATTTGAAGAATAAGTCGCAAATGTGATTTCATGTTAAAGTGATAGTCAATCTCTATCCTTCTAACTAGAAGATCAAATATTAACGTTACTGCTACATTCTTATTAAGAGAAGTTACACTACTTTGATTTTTATCGCATGACTGAAGTGAAAACTGAAGTGACCGAGTATTTTGCTGAACGTCTTTCTATTAGTTCATCAAATGATCCTCAAATTTATCGCAAGAGTAGTTTGCCAATGTATTCGAAGATGAATCGCGAGTTCAAGAAGATTACAAAAATGAAGAAGAATCAAGCCGACTACGTGTCTCAAGAACAGTTCAATTATGTTTCTCAATATCAGACCGACTACGTATCCGAAGAAGAATTGCAAGCTCAAGTAGACTACGTATCTGACAAAGAATCACAATCAGACGATCAATTCGACTACATATTAAGGAAAAATCGGAAGTTGAAACAGATCACGGATATCTAAATCCCATGGGACCGTTCTTGTCTGATGGGACCGTTCTTTTCCGATAGCTTCCATGGGACCGTTCTTGTCGGATGGGACCGTTCTTCGCCGATAGGTACACATGGGACCGTTCTTGTCGCAAGGGACCGTTCTTGTCCCATCGGACCGTTCTTCGCCGATAGAGCCAATGTTTCTATTGCGTTTCGAGCAGCGATATTAGGTGCATTCGAATCAGCGAAAAATGCTACATTCATTGAAATAGGTTAGAAAAAAAAAAAGTAAGTTGGCGTTTTGAAAATGATTTTCTCGAGTTTTACCGATTTTTGTGCAAAAATATAGTTATTTTCGTAAATACTGGAATTGGGACGATCATCTGAGAAAATAACAAAAAATGAATGCAATCCTATTTGAAATGATGGTCCCAACTCCAGCATTTTACTAAAACAACATAACACTTTGGATACATTTTTATGCGATCTTCAAATTTTTGTGCTGAAAGTCAAAAAAAAACCGAAATCCCACTTGCAGAGATGAGCGAAATTCCGCCTTCCGCCAAAAATCGAAAAAATAAGGCGGAAGGCGGAATCTCAAAATTTTTTCAAACTTGATGAAAACAATGATTTTTCGGTCGATTCTGTTCAAAGTTCTAAAATTAAGCGAAGCAACAGCAAAAATTTGTCTATTAGGCGGGAAAACCCTAGTAGAAGCTTCCGTCTTCCGCGTTCCACCTTCCGCCATTTCTAAAATGCTCTTCCACTTGGAGTCTGTCTATACTTCGTTTTTTTCCTCTTTTTCTTTTCCAGGCAAAGCGCGCTCCGCTGCACTAGGCGGCGGACTAGCGTTTTGGGAAAGCTCTTCCACCAAAAAGGCCCGTATTTGGTGGGAGAGATTTCCCAAAACGCTAGTCCGCCGCCTAGTGCAGCGGAGCGCGCTTTGCCTCCTGGAAAAAAACCATAATGTCTGTTGATTCAAATTAAATAAAGTTCAATAAAGTTGTATCATTCGAAAAAAATCATTATTCAGAAAACATTCGAGAAGAAGAATTTGGTCGAATTTCTCTCTGAAATTTCCTAGACCACATTCCTGTTGACACTTGGATAACCAGTGGAAAAGTGAGCACACCAGATTGTGGAATATGTGGAAGAATCTGGAAAATATAATAAAATTGAAGAATTGAAAAAAAAAAAAAACTTCTCCAGGAATCCAACCAATATGTGAGAGACACCAGGATACAGCAAGCAGAGTCTGGAAATTTTTTTATTTCGAAAATTTCGAATTTTGTATCTTACAACTTGAACTAAAGTTATTCCAACGGCTTGGTATAGAACCTGATGTTCTAGGGGATTCAGAACTTTGTCCTTGGCAATTTTCAGTTTTTTCATCAAAAAATAGAATAGTAAAGAAATTGGCACCATTGCGTAGATTGTGATGTGGGTCGACTGAAAAAAAAAATGTCCATGTAGGTCGTTTTGCAGCCAAGTCGATTCGAAACTATGATAATTCGAAAGGAAAGGGTTTACAAATTTGCATCACATAATGTTACGGTAAAAAAACAGGGTTGCGAAATGTTATGGTTGCGAAACGTCGACAAATTTTGGTAACTGTGAGGTTTGAGAACCGTGACGTTTAGCAACCGGTCATTTCGCAACCAAGACGTTTCGCAACCAGGAAATCCAGATTGCCCACAAACGATCATTTAGCAACCGTGGAACTATGCAACCATGACACTTCGCAACCAAAACACTCCAAAACCAGGATTTTTTGAATCTTGACGTTTCGCAACCGTGACATTTCGCAACCAGTCATTTCACAACTTTTTGATGCTTTGAAAATGTTTTCTTGAATGTGAACTTTTAGGAAGAAAACTGGATTTTATCGTTGCAAAACTTCGTAGTTGCCAAATGACTGGTTGCGAAATGTCCAAGTTTCGAAATGACTAGTTGTGAAATGACAAGGTTGCAAAACGTCGTTGAGCTTTGGTAACTGTGAGATTTTGAAACCAGTAATTTTGCAACACGACGTTTCGCAACCAGGGGTTACGAAACGACGCAGTTTCAAAACGACCTACCACCAAAAACACTTCTCCATAATACAAAAGATATCCTCTATGATCCATCGATCCAATATCCGGTAAAAGGAACGCCGGAAAAATCAACAAATCCCTGATCAAGAAAAATCGATAAAGTTTTCGAATCCAAAACTTTTTCTCAGTCTGTTTCAATTCGATTTTCAGCTCCGTCAAATCCTCATTATTAGAGAAATCTTCTGTTAGGGAAAGCGCCAATAGTACATGATAAAGTTGTACAAAAATGAGCAAGACATAAGTGAAAATAGCGAATGAAAGTCGGAAACTTATTACGAGACATCTGAAGGAAAATTTTTATTCTAAAAATATATTGAAGTTTTCAAAGTCTTACTGTAATCCAGATGATGCATCATGGGGTACTAAATAGTCCATAATGAGTACTGGCGCTAGAAGAATCATGACCACGGAGAAATTGCCACGGGTTTTGAGATGAGCGTGTTTGATAATGGTGAATTCGGGGAGCTGAAAATAGGGTATTATGCGGTCTATAGGGTCTCATGGGGGTCTCATGGGCTTGATCGAATCTCATGGGATCCCATGGGATTTCAAAGGATATTATGGGAATCTATAGGGTCCATGGGGCTTTATGGGGTTTAATGGGGTCTCATGGTATCATCTGTGGTTTCATGAGGCCCATGGGGTCTATGGGACCTTATGGGGTTTTATGGGTCCCCACATGGGTAATGCGGTCATAGCATTCATGGGAAACCATGGGGTCTCAAGGGATTTCATGAAATTTCATTGTCTTATAGGATCTCATAGGGTATTATGGGATCTTCGGAATTATGGTGTCTATGGGGAGTCAGGCGACTTTTTGGTGCTTTTTGGGGTCCTATGGGTCGTTGGAGTTCATATGGTCTCATGGGGATTCATGGGATTTCATGGAGCCAATCAGATCCCATGGGGATTATGGGGTCTAATGGGGTCATGGGGTCATGGGGTCGCTGGGATCTACAGGGTCTAATGCAGTCTTATGGGGTCTATAAGGTCTATGAGGCACAAGGTTCCTTGATACATATCTTTTTCCATTCCATCCGATTTTTCTCAAAAATTTTCAAATACTTCGAACGAGAGCCTAACCATATTGAAACCATTATGAGGTACCCTATAACCAAAAACAGCAAAATCGAAGGATATGAATCGGAAAATTTCTCGACCATACGATCGCTAGCATACGCCCAACCAGAATGCTTGTTGTATAGTGGAGTGGGCTGAAAGTTGAAATTTTGCAAAGTTAAAATTTTGACATTTTTTTCTTACTGTTTCTGGGTCATCGTCATTGAAAATCATCATTAACGGGAAATCTGAAACTGAAATACTGCAATTTTGACTCGCTGGCTTCGTGAAATGTGTCTTCGATGTTTCCTTGGTAACCGGAGGGAAAATTGAATTTTTCCTTTTCTCAGGCTCCAATTTCACCTGGAAAATACATTAAGACGTCAATCATGTGGAATACGAAAATAGAGAAAAAATTGATGTTAGATTTTCGTGATTTTTGAGTTTTGGGAATTTAGGATTCTTGGATTCTTGGATTCTTGGATTCTTGGATTCTTGGATTCTTGGATTCTTGGATTCTTGGATTCTTGGATTCTTGGATTCTTGGATTTTTGGATTCTTGGATTCTTGGATTCTTGGATTCTTGGATTCTTGGATTCTTGGATTCTTGGATTCTTGGATTCTGGGATTTTGGGATTCTTGGATTCTTCGGATTCTTGGATTCTTGGATTCTTGGATTCTTCGGATTCTTGGAATCTTGGATTTTGAGTTATTAGGATTTTTATAATCTTATAAAAATTGAAATTAGAATTCTAAAGATATCATGAAATTTTGGCTCCGCGACATTTCGAAAACTTCGCATGTGCAATTTTTCCGAAATGCGACTTTTCGAAAGTGCGAAATTTTGAAAGTGCGACGTTTCGCAAGTGAGCCGTTTCGCAATTACGACGTTTAGGAAGCAAAACTGTAAGATTTTTTTGGATTCACGAATTCTCCAACTTTTGGATTCTGGGGTTCTTGAATTCTCAGATTTTTAGTTTTTTTTTGGATTTTTGAACTTTTGGATCTTTTGGTCTCGTTTTGTGACTTTCCGTGTTTTGTGCGCAAAAATTGATCAATTGGATACCAGAATAAAACCATCATCATAAAATATATTTCGTTGACATCCTTATCATTATCATCGCGTATCATACTCCCTGCGTCTCTTTTTGTCTACTTCTCTCTTATCATCATTTCCTATCAGAGAGTCTTGCCAATTCTAGCCATGCTTTCTAAATTAACCCCTAACGAATTGAATAATGTTCTTCCTCTATTCCAATCCAAACCTAAATTTGCATTATTTTTCAATGCCGTCAAATTTGAGCTAGAGAAAAGAATACCGGATCATCCATGCGATTTTTATTGTTTGGAAAGTGAAGGTACAAAGTATTTCTATGTTTTTCGACATGATAATATTCCGGATATTTGTCGGTGAGGTTTTAAATTTTTTTAACTCAAAAATAATGAAAATCCTTGAAGGCCAATTTTAATGATTGGAAGCGATGGGATCGTCAATGAAAGTGAAGTAATCTCTGGTCTGGAACAGCTCAAAATACTTGAGCCTGACCTTGGAACAATCGAGCTTCTAGTTGCTCCATTCGAAATTTCAACAGCGGTAATAAAATAATTTTAAAGAACGAAACCCCAAAAAATCTAATTTAAGGCCAGAAGTTTCTTCAAAACTCATTTCAATCGTAGTGAAGACTACAATGTTCCTTGCAACCATTTCTATCTCCCCGACTCGGTTTACCCGAAAATTCAGAAAAAAGTCGATGAGATCTCTCTTCCTGAATCGTTTTCCATTGGATCTACAAGAGTCTCCGATGCGGAAATCGTCAATTCCACATGGAAATTTGCAACACCGGAGACTGTACTTCAGATAAAGTGAGCGTTTTTTAAAGATGGCTACGCTTTTGTACTCCTTGTGGACAAGTTGGAAACAACTACAGTAGGAGTTGTCACTACAGTAGGAGTAGGAGTAGGAGTTGACAACTTGCCAGCCATTTCATGTTAAAGTCAGCCATTTTATGTTAAAGTCAGCCATTTTATGTTAGTACTCAAATGATCGTCCAAATTTTAACAATTACGAAAATAACAAGTTTTTTCAAAAGAATCGCTGAAACTCGAAAAAAATCAATATTCAACTTACATTTTTCTAAACTATTTCAAAACATGGAGAATATTTTGCTGATTCGAACGCGCCTAATTTTGCAGCTCAAAATCTGTAGAAAAATAGTTTTCTAAAAAATATAAAATATATAAAAAATTTTTATAGCGTTTTGAGCGACGATATTACCGTAAATACTGTATTATAACGCCACCTGTATTAGAACGCCCCCTGTAATAGAACGCCACCTCCGGCGCTGAAGCGAAAAATAGAACGCCACCCTCTATTAGAACGCCACCCTGCCCAACGACGCTCCGCCGATACCGCGAGAGTGCTGTTTAGCGTAATTCGGTACAAGCCTTCAAATTATTGTTTCCAACCAATTTCATCGACGTTTTTCAATGAATTTACCGAATTAATTGATTTTTTCATATTTCACATCATGTAATCTTCTAATTTGTTTCAGTCTTTCACTATGTCTGATACGGAGGGAGCAGATGTTTTGTTGTTGGAAATAAAATTTGTTGTTGGTAAAAATTTCGCTCAGTCACAAAATCACTCTGAAAAATACAACGCCACCCTGTAGTAGAACGCCACCTGTAATATAAAACGCCACCTTCAGCCCTACTTTGAAAAATAGAACGCCATGGCGTTCTAATACAGTATTTACGGTAGGCGCATTAGAATCAGCAAAATTTTTTGCATTTATTGAATATGTTAGAAAACATTTTGGTCGAAATTTAAAAATCGTTCTTTTATCGATTTTTACGAAAAAAAGGCTATTTTCTTAAAATCCTAGGGTTGGAACCATTATTTGAGCCCTAATAATAAATGTCTGAACTTGTCCAACTTGTCCAGGAAAAGTACAAAATCGTTGCAAATCGACTGGAATTCAAACCCTATAGTAAGCCTTATTCCTTATTCCAGAGAAATCCTCGAGCGTCAACCTACCGCTTGCATTCTTCACGGCGATAAGCCAGTGGCATTCGAGATGATCGGATTGCATGGACAACTAAACCATCAGTACACTTTTCCGGAATACAGAAATCGGGGATTCGGCACGATGATCGAGAACACAATTGTGGTCAAGTGTTTCCGGTTAGTTGGTTACTGTAGTTTAAACGACTGTTACCATAATCCAAAGGGTCGAAAAAAGAGAAAATAATTTCCCATTTCAGAGACGGAATCCAAGTTGCCAAAGCTGTCGAGTTGAGCAATACCGAAGTGTTAAAAAAGAGCTTGAATCATAAGAACTGGAAAGTTGTGAGAGAGGATAACGATGAGATTATTGTTTTTCATTATACTCAATATCACTATTAGGTTGATTTGTGCCCCATATCAAGTTTTCTTTTTTGTTGTCCACGAGGAGTACACAAGTCTCTGTGAAACTGTAGCGCAAAGCAATTCTTATAGTATTGATTGAATTGTGTGAAATTGTTTTTCTATAAAATTTATTAGAACATTTTTTAGATTATGACCAACTGAACAGTTTTTACTTTTTCATGAACAAATATATGCATAAATAATCAAAAAAATGCATTCCCTTAGGAATTGTATACTGTACTTACTGCTATTTCAACTGGAGCCACAACAGCTGTTTGTTTTTTACGTACACTAATTTTCATGAAAAATTCCTCGAACGGTTTCCACATTGTCAGAACGTTGTGATGATTGCACGTCAAATAAGTAATTTGAATTAGTCCCGGTATCATGGGCATCTACCACAGGTTGATGACAAGTGTTGAGAAGCTAGTTTCTTTAAAAATTGGTATTGGGAAAAAACGAAGGAAAAAGTAATGCTTACCGGCATGAATAACAAATATCCAGAATGCATACAATGTTGTCTGTAAGAATATACAGTACTAGCCCATTTTTTCTTGACCATTTTTAGGCCTAATTTGTATTTTTCCAGGTCAAAAAAAGTACGAAAAACTTGATAAACTTGGTCACAAGTCACAAAAATGATTTTGAAGCGAGCTATAGGCTGAAGCATTTATTCGAAAAGTTGCAATTTAGGCTCCGCTCCGAAAATTAGTGCAAAATTTTCATTTAATTCTATTTTCATTCAAAACACTTTGATTTTGTTAATGTTATAGTTATCTTTGTTTTATTTTTTGAATAGCTGTTTCATTTTTCACTATTCAATTTCCATGTACCCCCACAAAACTAAGGATTGGTCATTGGGATTCTAAATTTGGATTCAGAAAAAGTGTGTGTTTGTTTAGAGTCTACATGTGTCAGTCAGAACATTTTACGAGACTTGTTTGTAAAATAAAAATTTCATTGCATTGTTATCTTAAGCACATAGGCACAGTTTCAGACAAAGAATGGCAAGATTCAGAAAAATTGGTAAACGGCAACAAGAACTGTAGTCAACACTCCAATGGCGCTCGATGAATTCACTGTCCACATTTCGAAGAATAATCGAACATCGGCTCCGACAGCTGCGGAAAGTGTGGTTTGCATGTAGTTACCCTTCGAGGAGACTAGCTTATTGGAACTTTGGTCTTGGGAGAACCTAAAAAATTGTTTTTAGGTCTCGAAAACTGGAGTACATGTAAATTTTTATCCTGTCGACCACGGCGGACGGCCTCCGGGCGGTCACGTCACCTAACGTCCTTTTTAGAGCCGCGGCCGAACCCGCCTGGGTTGGTTTATCTATGACGGCCAGGGGGCCTGACTTTTTTTGATCCAAACAGCTTATTTTCAAAAGTACGGCCTGATTCAACCAAGCCGCGGCCGAGTGGCCAGCCGTGTGACAGCCGTGGCTAGCGATCGGCTGGGTCGGTGGTCGATCGGCGGCCGCCGATATTCGTACAACCAATAAGGAACCCTCAATACACTTACACTTGATTCACTGCAGGAGTTCCAGTGCCTGATCCAATTTTCACCGTCATCTTATCACTGGTTGCCGCAAAGGTCATCTTATTGACATTCACAGTGAAATTGTAAAGCTTGGAGTCGTCTCGGAACTCATAATTGAAGCTGTTATCCAGTTTACCCCAAAGATTCGGTGCAATGATGTATCCCTTACGACCATCGTACGGTTTTCTCCATGCACTATCATCATTGCCAGTATTCATTTGAATCATCGCTGTAGACAGCTTCAGACTTATAGTAAACACGTTGGTTGGCAAGGCTTGAGGGAAGTATGAGTCAGTGACAGTTTGCACGCTGGAAAACTTGGCTTAGTATCAATGTAGTTTCAAAGCTCACTAACTCATATCTGATAAGCTTGTCAAGTTTTTGAGTCGGCGTTTGTCCTTGAAGTGCAAAATATCCAGTGTTAGCACTTGCTGCAAAATAAGTGTCAAACTTCATAGAAGTCAAATAAAACGTTGAGCAATCGATGCATAACCAAGTATAACCGGCTCCATCTTTTGCGTCACTAAGATCGCTGATATTTCCTCTGATGGAAGATCCCAATGTAGTGATGTAAGCTTTGTACTTTGAGTAGCCGCTGAGCGAAGATGCATCGTTTCCCAGAGCATACGAATGTGATATCAATCCATCTAAATTCACAATAGAGACACTTTGGCCAGATGACATTCTCATGTCTGTCATATCGGAGAGTCTTCCCATCACATTTGCAGTATTAATGTTGTCGCCATCGTACACGTAGAAACTGTTTAGAGAATTGTCTTTTGCTCCCTCTCGGGTAGCTGGGGACACGATGACCTAAAACTGATGTGTGTGTCTGAGACTCACATTTTGGATTCGTCCGAGCTACCAGTTGAATCTAGCGCCTAGATTTTAGATATGCATAAATTAGAAAGAATTTAGAAACTTTCAGCCGCTAGACATTTCTAAATTATAGCTCGCGGAGCTCAGGAAAGCTCATCAAAGTGTCGAAAAAGGTTATTTTTTTTCAGCGATTTTTCGATCCAATTTTCAAGCTTCTTGTTGTAGCTAACGTCCTAACTTTTTTGTCAGCGATTTGTGAGCTCAAGTGGATTTGAACCATATATAACACTTCAGACGAATATGCTCCAGAAGAGCTGTACTATCGCTCGAAAAAATGACATTTTTTTGACACTTTGATGAGCTTTCCTGAGCTCCGTGAGCAATAATTTAAAAATGTCTCGCGGTTGAAAGTTTCTAAATGTTGTCTAGTTTATGCACATCCAAAATCTAAGCGCTAGCTTTAACCGCTAGCTCGGACGAATCCAAAATGTGAGTCTGAGAAACATCAATTTTTTGAAGTCCCCTATTCTAGTACAGCTTTTCTGGAGCACATTCGTATCAAGTGTTATATATGACTCAAATCCGCTCGAGCTCACAAACTCAGAACTTTAACTCACTTTATCATTAGCTGAAGAAGCTGTAATTGTCACATAAGTGTTTGCGGCAATATCATTCAATGGAAAATATTCACCAGTTCTCTTTGTCACTTTCTTGTAGTCAGCCACTAAATTTGATATCATTGAAATTGATCACCTTTCTTTGATGACTCACGAGACTGATACATGTAGCTCAACATGAACTTCATGTTGGCTGAACCCGCTTCAACTCTGACAGATGCCGCTCTGGCTGGCATCCACAGAGGGATGTTGAAAATGGGCTCGGCGGAAATTTTCACACCGTACAGCGATTGACCCTGGTTATCATAGATTGTGACTGCGTCAGATTTCGAATCGCCTTGCACGTTTAAGCTGAGTTTAAGAGAGTAGTTGTCGGGAATTGTAAACTGAAAATTTGGGGCTTTTAGGGGGTGAACTTTAAAGAATTTTTATACCATAAAAGTGCAATTGGTTCCTTGAGGAACAGCGGTAAGATTTTTGGCTCCATACGGCAAGTTATCTACGGGCTGATTTTTGGTGATTGGATCAGTTGGACAGACTGAAATCAGTTAACTTTGGGAACTTGAAAAAAGCAAGTAAAATTGTAACATACATTGAGTCAAAGCCGATCCAATCAAAGTTAACAGGAATAGAAGTTTGAGCATTTCGGAAATGTGAAAAAAGAAAAAAAGTTAAAGTTGATAAGAAACGCCTGCACGTTATATGTTTGGCTATTTATACAAAAATACGGAAAACGAGGGCAACAGAAATTTGATAAGAAAAAAGCTCAATAGTTCGAGTGACGTTTTTGAACAATTTTGGTTTCTGAGTCAGATTTTTTATAGGCAGTAAAAAGTTTCTGATTCTTTTTCTGATTTTCAAGTTTTACAAGTTTTGAAAGGGGATGAGGATTCTGATGATTTCAAGTTTGGTGCAAGTTTTTGATAATTTCTTGAACTTTTTCTCGAATCATCTATGGTCCAAATAAACAAAGTATCACTCGCTGTTTGCGGCGTTTTTTTTCAGTTTCAGAATCTCAGAAAATTCACAAAAGAACGATATCTTAGAATTTCTTTCTACAGGCCGTCATGCCAAAAAAATGGAAATTTCGTAAGTTGAAAAACTGAAAATTACCATGACTAACTTTACTGTCTCGGAAATTTTCATGGAAGCAAAATTAGATCATTTTATGATCCTCTAACACATTTATAACTCATAAAATTAAACCGGTTTTGACTCATCCATTAAGAAACCCATAAAATTACGATACTTACAGGATTTCAAAATTGATAACAACTTATTTCGCATAAAAACTGAACGAAATCGTAAGATAACGTATTTCTGAAACAAAAAATGTTCTGGGTTACTGTATTTTTAGGAGCACTTGCAGTTCTCGCTGTCAGCGATGCACTGGGTTAGTTTTTTAAAGGCTCTTGACATTCTGAAAAACGATAAATTCTAATTTTCAGAAATCCCATTATGCATCCAAATCCGGCAAGACCAAATATTCGATGGTAACAGTTTTGCCATTTCTGGGAACTCTGACGATTGGCGTCAGGTGGTTGGTTTCAAATGCAATTATACGGTAATTTGGAGGAATTACAGTAACATGTTTTTTTTTTGCTTCAGATTGCAGCTCCGAGAGGACTTTTTGCAAAAGTTACCTTGCAAGGTCAATTAACAGACATTCAAGATAATATATCTGTGACAAAAATGAATGGCAAAACCCAGGATTTCGATGAGTATGTTTTGATGAGAATGCCTTTTCTTACTGTAGTTTTTTTCCAGAATACCTGGTTATTGGAAAGGCTTGACTTATTTTGTGTTGCCTGGAGCTAATATGAGTGTGAATGTTGTTATTTGGAAGCGATACGCGACAACGAATTTCAAGTTGACCATCGAGTATCATTCAGGTATTTTTGGAATTTTTCGATTCTTGGATTCTTGGATTCTTGGATTCTTTGATTCTTCGATTCTTTGATTCTTGGATTCTTGGATTCTTTGATTCTTCGATTCTTGGATTCTTGGATTCTTGGATTCTTTGATTCTTCGATTCTTTGATTCTTGGATTCTTGGATTCTTTGATTCTTCGATTCTTGGATTCTTGGATTCTTGGATTCTTTGATTCTTCGATTCTTTGATTCTTGGATTCTTGGATTCTTTGATTCTTCGATTCTTGAATTCTTGAATTCTTGGATTCTTGGATTCTTGGATTCTTGAATTCTTGAATTCTTGGATTCTTGGATTCTTGGATTCTTGGATTCTTGGATTCTTGGATTCTCGGATTCTTGGATACTTGGATTCTTGGATTCTTGGATTCTTGGATTCTTGGATTCTTGGATTCTTGGATTCTTGGATTCTTGGATTCTTGGATTCTTGGATTCTTAGATTCTTGGACTTCCCAATCCTGAATACCTTTGATCTTTAGTTTTTTGAACCCTTGGATTTTACAAACTTCCAGCCAACTATGGTCCAGTAACACCATTGAAAACCAACGGAGAAATGAATTTCTTGGACGTCTTCACTTTGCGAGAAAATTCGAGTCTTTTCAGTTCAGTCACCTATGCTGCTAGTGAACCGGTAAGAATTACCTGAATATATCCCGAATCAAACTGAATTTATTCCGAATCTCATTTTTCAGATCGTTTTCAGTATAATCAATCGAGTTCCACTTGACGACGATTCGAAACGATTTTCCTACGAAAATTGCTTCATTATTGATGGTACTATCGACAACAACAATGGCTTTTTGGCCTCTCTCGATTGGGAAATCGAAAACTATCAGACTACTGGAGGATTTCTCACAATTGTGACATTTACCGATTTTCCCATCAGATTCGGTTTTGATTTGAATGCTGTCGTCGTATCTGGCAATGCTGTCGTCGTATCTGGACCTCCTAACAACTCATCAAAAGTGCTTCTGGATTTTTCGACGAATCCAAAAATGCCCCATTTCTTCAACGCACACTTCACGGTTATCTCCAATGGATGTTTACTTCGGATTAGTGTTCAGTGATGAAATGATAATTGATAATTTTGAATTTATTAATTTGCATTATTACCGATATTTTTAGTCTTACTTTCCTTCAACCGGCCCTGGCCAGTCGTGAAGTTGGCAATCTTTATGGCTGGCTGGCAATGCTCATATTTTTTTTTCAAATTACCGTATGTTTTCATTAAAAATGCACTTTTCTGCAGAAAATACAACTAAATATTCAAACAAAAAGTACCGGGCGGGCGGCGAGAGACTCTCTGTTTATGGAAATCTACAGCGGCCAGGCCCAGAGCGTTTTAGACCAAAATATGTTGTTTCCCAAAGGACGGCCGGGTTCTACCACGTGGCGACCTACTTACGGCCCAGGGCATACAATACGATTTTATGTGTAGTTATGAAGTGGCACAGTTAGACGAACATTTAAAATAGAAGAATTTACTAGAAACAAATGCAATTTTTTACAATACATGAAATAAGGTGAAAATCAGACCACTGAAAATTCCAATGAGACTGGCTGGATTGGCTTTTTGCATTTCAAAGGATAATCTGACATCAGCGGCAACTGATGCTGTCATAGAAACTTGCATATAGTTTCCATTCGCCATAACTTTATGATTGGAACTTCGATCTCTTGGATACCTTTAAAAAATTTGAAAATTGACACTGAAACATGCTAAGCTGACTCACAAGTTGTTCACCACAGGAGATCCAGTCCCCGATCCAATTTTCAATGTCATCTGATCACTACTCGCTGGGAGACTCAATTTGTCAAGGTTCATTGTGAAATTGTAGAGTTGAGAATCGTCACGGAACTCATAGTTGAAGTTACTGTTCATTGTTCCCCAGAGATTTGGAGCAAATATGTATCCCTTACGGCCAGGGTACGCTTTTTTCCAGACGGTATCAGAGTTGATGTTGTTGAAATAGAAAGTTGCTCTACCCGAATACAGATTCAACGTGATGACGTTAGATGGCACCATTTGAGGAAAATATGAATCAGTTACAGTCATAGCACTAGAAAAGTACCATTTTATTGAGACGGAACTTGCAAAACTAATTGTAAGAACTTACTCGTATCTAATCAGCTTCTCTCGTTTATGTGTTGGTGTCTGTCCTTGGAAGGAAACAGAAGCAGTAGTTGAAAAACTGTCAAATTTCAAACTGGTCCAATAAAATGTAGAACAATCTATACAAATCCACGTGTAGGCTGCTCCATTTGTAGATTCCGACAGGTTAGTCATATTACCATTAACCAAAGTTCCCAATGATGTAAGAAGAACTGTGTATTTTTGAAAACCGCTGAGAGTCGATGCATCGTTTCCGAGAGCATATGATTTTGATGACAATCCGCCGAAATTCACAATAGAAACACTTTGTCCAGAAGATATTATGATAGTTGAAAAATCAGAAAGTCTTCCCAACACACTGGCAGTGTTGACGTTATCTCCATCGAATACATAAAAGTGACTAAGAGTAGGATCGGTGGTTCCTGCTCTGGATGCTGGTGACACAACGACTTTTTCATTGGCAGAAGAAGATGTGATTGTCACATATGTACCGGCGGCAACAGTTGTCAAGGGGAAGTATTCTCCCGTTCTCTTCCGGATTTGTCTATAGTTGTCCACTGAAAAAGACATTTCCAATCTTGCTCCGTTTGAGCCTAACTCACTTTTTTGGTACATGTAGTTGAGCATGAACCGCATATTTCCAGAAACTGCTTCAACTCGAACTGAGGCAGCTCTTGCCGGAAGATAAAGTGGAACATTGTATTTTGGAGTTGAGGAGATTTTCAAATTGTACAATGGAGAATTAGTGGCATCGTGTATGGTTACTTTGTCAGCGGTGCCGCCAGCTTGCGCGTTGAAACTTAGCTTGAGATTGTAGTTATTGGGGATGTCAAACTGAAAATGAAAGAAATTTCTCAGGGTAAATTGGTATTTTTGAATATTCATACAACAAAAGTACAATTGGTTCCTTGTGGAACAGCTGTGAGGTTTGCTACTCCATTTGGCAAGTTTCCTCCGAGAGTAATTGATGTGATTGCTTGAGTTGGACAGACTGGAAATAACAATGTAGACGAAATTCAATGAATATTGAAAAAAAAAACTCACAAACAGCCGAAGCTGATCCAGCAAAGATGAGCAGAAGCGATACAAATTTGAGCATTGGTTGACCTGAAAAGCAATAATTCAAAAAAAAAAATCAGAAAACCAGCAAAAATTGATATGCAGTTGATAACTCCATATTTATATGTATATGGAGAAAAAGTGGCAGTGAGTGAAATGACGCTACTAAACTGATAAGGAAAAGGAGGCTCAAAAGTTCAAAATGATTTTTTTGGCCATGGTGTGAAAGTCACAGTTTTAAACACAGTATTTCTAAGTTTCTCAATGAAATGAAAGATAGGCATGACAAAGTAAACCTGGGATGAGGGGAAATACATTGAGTTTCGTAGTTTGTAATTTGCAGTTTCTGTTTCACGTACTCAATTTTTAAAGTGTCAAAAAGTAATGATGTAGTCACAAGATACAAGTCAAATGAATTTTCCAGATTTAGTACGAAAAACTTTTATCGCAAACTGTAAAAAATGACTAAAATCACAATGGCGAGATTTGTAACGATCCTAATTGATTGATTGTTTGTATTTTCGGATTTTCGGATCATAATTTCACTAATTATTTATACCACATTTTTTTATCTAAAGGGGTACTAAAGTGTTCCAAAAACTATGATATTTTTATTTGGATTGATTCAGATTTTGTATTCGTGGTACTTCTGATTATTGGATTCTTACGGGGTTGCGGATTGGGTCGAAACGGGCCGGCCACGAGCCGGCCACGAGCCGGCCACGGGCCGGAGATTTTAGCCCCTCTAAACTGTGATTTTCAAGTCGAAATTTATATGAAAATGTAGAACTCGATGAGATCTACAGAGTGGTAGTTAAAATATCTGAATTCCATATCTGTATTTTCCGTAAAACGTCAGAAAGTGGACGGGCCGGGCGCACACGGGCCGAAATCTCCGGCCCGTGTGTTTCACAAACATTTGAGAAAACCCGAACAGCGTAACCTCATTAAATTTGACATCATTTTGTAGATCTCATCGAGTTCTACATTTTAATATAAATTTTGTATTGAAAATCTCAGCTCAAAGAGGAGAAAATCGCCGGCCCGTGACCGGCCCGCAGTTGATAACTTCATATTTATGTATGGAGAAAAAGTGGCAGTGAGTGAAATGACGCTACTAAACTGATAAGGAAAAGGAGGCTCAAAAGTTCAAAATGATTTTTTGGGCCATGGTGTGAAAGTCACAGTTTTAAACACAGTATTTCTAAGTTTCTCAATGAAATGAAAGATAGGCATGACAAAGTAAACCTGGGATGAGGGGATATACATAGGGACCGCAACATAAATTTCAAACGCTGTTTTTTTGAATGTTCTTTATCTGAGGATGTTCAAAACCTTCTAGAAAAAATTAATACCTCATGTTTGACCTAAATTATTATCAGTCGGCAATTGTGAAATTTTTTGTAATTTTCTGAATTCATGTAGAATCTCTCTATCTTCCATAATCTTACTTATAAACTGCTCCACATAATCATACGTTCACCCCATTTTTTATGAAAAAAATTTTTTTCCAAAATTTTCAAAAATGTTCTCCTATCACAAACTGTTACATTTCTAAGGAGTTTTCAGTATCCACCACAAAATTTCGGATTGGAAAACGAGAAGTAAAAATTTTTCATTTTTTTGAAAAAACGCGAAATTTTCGTTCCACAAAAAGATACGTTCACCCCATAAAACATGACCTAAAAATTCCGAATATCAGAAAAATGACCGAGATTAACACTTCAATAATTGATATGACCTCCACTGTTCAATTTGAGTTCATAGACACGATCCTCGAGGGCTAGATAGAGGCTATCCAGAAGATTCTGATCGACGGCATGCCAGGCGTTGACAATCGCTTTCTTGAGCTGACCCACGTTGTCATAACTCTTGTTGTCTTCGTAAATCTTTCCCGCCAAGTCACCTCACACATTTCCGATGATATTCAAGTCCGGAGAAAAGGCTGGCCAGGCCAGAAAAGGGATTCTTCGATCCTCCAACCACTTTATTACCATTTGAGCTCGGTGGCATGGAGCTCCGTCGTGCATAAACTGGAAGTTTTTGTGTCGATTTCGACGCCAAAGAAGCAGAAGACTACGACAGAGAACGTAACGGTATTCGGAGCCATCCATCTTCTTGGAAACAAAGACTAACTCCACACGACCTGCTGAACTGAATGCAGCTCATACCATGCAGCCACCCCTTTTAAAATTTCGTCTCGAAAAGCGAAGTTCATCTTTCTCTCAACCCATGCCATCATGAATTGTAGCCGTCTGGACCATTGACACGTCAAACCAGTCCAGTAGAACTCGGAACAATCCGTACAAATCCACGTGTAAGCTCCGCCATTTATTGTGTCCGTTAAATCGGCGAGATTTCCACTATCCGAAGAGCCTTTCGATGTCAGATAAACTGTGTAGTTTGAATATCCTTCCAGCGTGGACGCATCGTTTCCCAGAGCGTAAGAATTGGACGTCACGCCGCCGAAGCTCACAATAGAGACACTTTGGCGAGTGGATATTTTGATGTTGGTGAAGTCGGAAAGTCTTCCCATCACTTTTGCAGTATCAATGTTGTCTCCATCGTATACGTATAGACTCATAAGAGAAGCATCCGATTGTCCCCAACGTGATGCTGGCGTTAGAACGACCTGCTCATTGGCAGTGGAAGCTGTGATGGTCACATAGGTGTTGGCGGCAACGGTGCTCAACGGGAAGTGCTCTCCAGTTCTTTTTGTCACTTGTTTGTACGTCGAAACTGAATAATTGAAAATGTATTAGGTTGTCTCATAAGTTTTCTACCATAAATGTTTTTGCGTCTAATTTTTTTCAGGGGTGTTATCAGGTTAAGCCCTTTTGGCAGTAGGTACCTGATATGTTTTCACTGTGAACTATGTTACTCATGTTACCTTGGACCTCTTTGTTGGGAAAAACGAGACAACTTTTTGAACAGGTCAAATTTGAGATTTCAAATCGCATATTTGGGCATACTTGTATCTTGCTTTGGAAGAAGTTTTATGAGATAGGTTTTTAGTATGTTATTACCAAACACTTCTTCTTTTATAAACTTGGCATCATGAAACTCGGATATTGGTTAACACAGTTTTTTGAACCAAAATATGAGAAAAACGGAAAAATTAGTTCTTTCGAGCGTTTGGTAAAGTCTGAAGGCCAGGCTCCGATATTAGACTTCTACTTATATTTACAACTTTCTGCCAAAAAATTGAGCTAAACAACCTCTTTTTAGAAAAGTTATAGGAAAAAATCGATTTTTTGGCAAATTTCAAAATCGGACGATATTTACTTTAGCTCTTCTAAAACTTTTCATCGTTGACCAAACTGTAAGCCTTTTTGCAAATTTACAGAATATTATCTCACCTTACTTGACAGAAAATTAAGAGACCTTCCATCAACTATTTGAAAAATATCGACACTTTTTTGGTCTCAAAATCGAAAAATGGGCCATTTTGGTTTTTGCGGCGTATTTCGGGACTGAGAAACACTGATGTGTTGAAAAGCTGCACACATAATGCTCATTATACTGACTACAAAATCCATAGAAAACTAACCCAGTACCCCCTTATCCCTTGCCAGGAGGACGAATTCATTTATGGTAGAAAACTTATGAGACAACCTAATAGAAGCATCCGAACTACAGTAACCCACGAGATTGATACATGTAGCTCATAGTTGCCGAAGGCAAAACCCCATCCCACGCCTCCGTGGCCTGAGGACTTCCACGTGGCGTCCCGATGCCCCGCCATACATTGTCGCCCTTTTGATCGTGGAAGAATTTAGTTTTAGAGTTTTCTCAATTGTCTTTGTCTCTATACTCCCAGTTGTTGCTTCTGGGTAGCAATAAATTGGTTTCATCGTGTGATTTGTGTTGGTTTTGGTAATTTACAGGACCCTATACCCGATACCACGGGCAACTTGGGGGCCGAACCGGTTTGTTTTTCGTGATTTTGTGATTTTAAGTGGATTTCCAAAGGAATTTCACAAGAATTTTACAAATTTTCCGAACTTTTCCAAGAGTTGAATAACTTTGCGGAATTCGTGAGCTTGGTTGAAAACCAACAACAACAGTCAGTTCTTTTGAATAAAAGTTTTGTCTGCTGGAGCCAAATCAACAACGAATCAGCGATGACGGATAAAGAAGAAAAGAAGATCCAAGTCGAGGAGCCAGCCAGGATCGACGGGGTCGACATGAGGCAGCTCGAGGGTGACTTGATGAGCATCGGTGAGGGGCGGAAGAGAGTCCGCGCGTTCAAGGACTTCATGGAGACGTCCAAAAATGTGGAAAAGGAAGTCGGGAACAAGCTAGTCACCATGACGAAGTTCTCGGACAGACAACGAGATATGGTGATGGAACCAATCGTGAAGTTCAATGAGGAGCTTCGCGAGCGGTTCGAGGAAATCGGGTGCGCCGAATTGTTGGGGAAGGCGATGGGAAGACTCAAGCAGGAAAAGAGTGATTTCCAGGAAATCTGCCTGCAGGAGAACGAGAAAGCGCAGAAGGCGATGGAAGAAGCGATGTCGGAGATCGCGATGCTGCGCGAAGAGAATAGAGTGCTCGAAGAGGAGCTTAAGAAGGGGAAGAAGGCGTTTAGCGAAGAGAAGCTTGTAGCCGAAGGGATGAAGAGGAACATCCAGCTTCTACAGATTGAGCTTGAAAAGCTTTCTTGTGAGAAAGAAAGAGGAGAATTTCAAGCCGACTTATGGAATCGGGAAGAGCAGCGGGAGCCGAGGAGAGAAAAGAGCCGTAGAAAAGAAGGTGGACGGATGAGGGACAGAAGCGCAGGGTGGCGCAATCGGGAAAGGGACGAGGAGTCGTACCTTTCGAGGAGAAGTGTGGAGGAAGAATGGGTGCAGAGCATGAGCCGGATGATGAAATCATCGGCGAAAGCGTCTGCGCTACCAACACCAAAGGAGTTTGATGGCACAGGAGAGTTTTCGGAGTTTAAGCGTGCATTCCTTCTGAAGTATCAGAGTGTGACGGATGGGGATGATGAGTTGGTGACAATTCTGGAGGAGCAGTTTCTGAAGGGAGCTGCCAAGACGATTTTCAAGACGTTGCCTCGACGGTTCGAGAGAACGATCAGGGATTTGTTCGAGGAGTTCGAAAAGAAGTTGCGGAAGCGTCAAGGAGATGCTAGGTCGGAGGCTCTAACTGTATTTGAATTAATGCAGAGGAAGAGTGGTCAGAAGATGTGGGAATACTGTACCGAGCTGGAGAAGTGGTCGAAAAAGGCGCTCGGGGACGTTTCGGAAGAGACGTTGTCGCAGTTGAGAGTTACTAAGTTGTTGAGAGCAGTGCAAGAGGATTCCACGCTGTATAAGTTGCTGACGATGAAAAGAGTAGAAGTGCCGTTCGAAGAGCAGTACGAACAACTCAAGGATGTAGTGTTGCAGCAAGAGAATCAGGAGAGATGCTACGATGACTACAAGAAGCAGGAGCAGGAGAAAGATGAGGGAAAGAAGATTGGCGGAAAGAAAGACTTCGGAAAGGAAAATCGGCGAGACAGATCACATGGGAAGGAGGATACAAGTGATTCAGGATTCAAAGGAGAGAGCCGAAGCATGAATGGCATGAAATGCTATAAATGTGGAGGTGTGGGGCACTTTGCGAGAGAATGCACTTCGAAGCCGGTCCAAGGGGTGATCGTTGAGAATTCAGTGTTGGGAGAAGGGGTTGGCGCGGAGATTGTGGAAATCGCGGAAGTTCTGGGACAGAAGCGGAAAATCGTGATCGATAGCGGTTCGGTGGTGTCCGTTATGTCATCAGGATTGTGGGAGCGATTGAAGAAGGGATATCCAGAGTGGAAACAGCAGGTTGAGATCTTGGAGAAACCAGGGTTGACACTGCTGGATGCTTCGAAGAGAAAGATGACGGTGAAGGGTCAGATTAGGACAAAGACCAAAGTTAGGGGCCGTGAAGCAGAGGTGACCTTTCAGTTGGTTGAAAACCAGCTGGATGTGTTTCTATTGGGCACTAATGCTTTCAAGAGTATGAGAGTAGAGGTGAAATGGAAAGCGAAGAAGTCGGTGGCTCAGGTTGATGAGAAGCAGAGAGTGCAACCGCAAAGTGGTGCGCAAATTGCGGTGGAGGTGGAAGCGGACTCAGGAAAGAGTGTGTTGCTGGAGTCAGGAGAGGAACGGGTCCCAACCAGTCTCTGTTCGGGGAACGAGAGTGGGAAGTTGACGGCCTTGGTTTCGAAATGGCGTAGCGAGCCGTTGCTGATTAAGAAAAATCAGATGATCGGTGTCGTAAATCGGGAGGAGTTGGTGCCAGAGAAGCAGATTTCGAAAGGGCGTGACGAGCCTTTGCTGATTAAGAAAAATCAGATGATGGGTGTCGTGAATCGGGAGAAAAAGTTGGCGTCAGAGAAGCAGCATATGGCGAACATGATGGAGTTGAATAAGAAGGAGCCATCGAAGGGAGATGTTCGAACCAAAGAAGTGCTGGGGATACTGAAGGAGAAGGATAGTGAATTGGGTCAGAAGGAGTGTGAGATTGAGTTGGAGAAGAGCGAGCGGATCCGACAGAAATGTCGGCTGGAACCAATGGCGCTTCAGAAGAAGGTCAAGGTTAGGTTGAAATCCACAAGTTCACAAGAGACTGTGGAGATGAGAGGTGATCAGGAGCAAGTGAGAATGGAGATTGATCGAGGAATCAATGCTGTCTCGGTTGTCAAGGAGTCGGAAAGAAAAAAGAGTAGCTGGTGCGAAGCACTGGCGAAATGGAAAGGGCCGTGTCGTGTGGTGGAAACTACATATAACTCGGCAAAAGTTCAGTTGATCGGTGGAGATGAAAAGTTAAGGGTTCCATGGGAGCAAGTACGCGGGAGAAGAAGAGGGAATGTGAACAAGGTGGATATGGTGGAGCAGAGTGGAAAGAAACAGGCACATCCGGTCAGGGGTCCGGATTGTGAGAGGAGGGGGAAGTTGCCGAAGGCAAAACCCCATCCCACGCCTCCGTGGCCTGAGGACTTCCACGTGGCGTCCCGATGCCCCGCCATACATTGTCGCCCTTTTGATCGTGGAAGAATTTAGTTTTAGAGTTTTCTCAATTGTCTTTGTCTCTATACTCCCAGTTGTAGCTTCTGGGTAGCAATAAATTGGTTTCATCGTGTGATTTGTGTTGGTTTTGGTAATTTACAGGACCCTATACCCGATACCACGGGCAACTTCATCATGAACTTCATGCTGTCCGAATAGGCGCAGACTTCAACTCGTGCTGATTTTGCAGGCAACCACAGTGGTACATCGTAAATCGGTGTGGTTGAAATATTGAAAGTGTAGAATGGAACATCGTTATAATCATAGACTCTTATCAAGTCGGACAACCATCCCGCTTGAGCACTGATGCTCAGTTTGAGAGCGTAGTTGTTAGGGATCTCGAACTGAAATTGGATTTCTGAGGGGTTGTCAGAAGTATACGTTTACCTTGAAACTGCAGCAAGTTGATGGTGACACGTCGGTGAGATTGGTGGCTCCAGTCGGCACGGTTCCTCCGGTATAGGTGGAGTTTATTGGTTGTGTTGGGCAGACTGGAAATGTATGGGTTACTGTAGTTGTTGAATTTTTTGTTTTTATTCCATTCAGGCTGTCGCACTTCCGACCGCGGAATTCTGGTTAGGGTACATCTGATCATGGAAACCTACGGCGGCCTTGAGGGTTTTAATCAAATGGGCTTTTTTTTCGAAAGGACGGCCAGATTCAACCACGGCAACCTAGCCACGACCCGGGCGAGGTGTTCGTCAGCATTAGAGCGTGAAATAATTGGAAGGCACACAGGTGCGAACTTTTTTAAAGGCGCATGGAGAAAGTTAGGTCCTGTGCGCCGCTAGGCTTTGTTACGGCGATCGCATTTTTTTCACTTTAACTCAAGGCTGTCAAACGGCTATGGCCCCGGAGGCCGCGGACCCTCACGACCCTGGGACATGGCTTTACTGTAAGAGCCTAAATCAGACGCGGACTTTTTGAGCCGTGGGACTGGACCTGTGGCCGCGGCCTTACTGTAAGGGCCCAAATGGACAACGCTTATCGTGGGCCTTGAGGCCGGCCGACCAGCCCCGACCCATAAGGACCGTGGAATCTGACAGCATTTGTTATTTGACAGCCTTGGTATTAATTGTCACAGAAAAACTTTTACAAACCCAGAAATAACTTACAAGCCGCCAAAGTCGAGCCTACTAATAGTAACAAGTATGCTGCCACTTTGATCATTTTTTGGATCTGAAAATCTCAAAATTAACATAATCATATATATATATATATAGCTACATGTCTCTTTGCACATACAGTCTCCTTCTATTTATATGTACAAGAAATTGGCGGGGCAAAAAATGACGACACGAATTTGATAAGAAAACAAATTGAAGGTTCAGAAAAATGCTTCGGCGGCGGTGATCAATGAGTCAGAATTTTTTATGAGCGATACTGTACTTTGTACAAAAAACAGTGATTTGTGCTGATTGTGAAATTTTAAGATTCTGAATTTCTAATTTCAAGTTTCAGAATCAAAACCCATTAAAGTCCATGAATTTCCCCGCCAAAGAAATCGACGTCATGTAGATCGAAAATCCCGATTACAATTGTCTAGGTATAAAAAATTGACGGATCGAGAGTCAGTGAAGTCTGAGATCGTAATCGTTCAATTTTCAATTTTTTCAAAACTTCGGATCCTGATTCTTTATTCAACTACGATTCCTCTTCATTTCGTTCACTGAACATCTATTTAATTAAATTGTTGCCATAGACAAAAATTAGTCTCCGCCCACAAAACAAGCAGAGGATTTTCTCATTTTTGGAAAATTGAAAATTCCAAAGAAAAATAATGCATCCTATTGGAATGAATCGCGCATATTTGAAACTATTGATTGTAAGTTCTGTACTATTTTTGGTACTCTTGATGCTGTTCTTCCCGTTTCCAGACTTTTATGGGGACAGGTAAGTAAGCCATAGTTTCCAGGGTACCATATGGATACCATGAAGCATCATAAGCCCGATATGGCACCATTACTATAACTCCGATTCAGTTTCTGGATTACGGTACCATATGGACCATGAAAAAGTACAGTACCATATATCTGATTACCATTACCACAATCTCAATTTGATTCATGGGTAACGGTACCATATGGTGCAACCTGATAACATATGGGTACCATCGAACAGTGCAGTATCATAAATTCGATTAGGTACCATTACCTTGAATCCGATTCGAATTTAAGTAATTTGTACGATATGGGGGACCCTGGTACCATGTGGATACCATGGAATATTGCTGTACCATAAGCCTGATATGACGCCGTAGTGATACCTACGTTCCCTTATGATACCAGGAGTTACCGTATGGTACCGTTAACTGGTACACTATGGTACCACAATCCCCCATATGGTACCGTCACCCATTATCCAATTTTTCAGCCTCGACCCCGACATTCCTTGCTATATAGAGCCCTGGAACAAAGTCTATACCAACACAATCCCAAACCAGAACCTCCATTGGGAATGGGTCCAACTCAACGTCTCCAGGAGAGATAATATTATGGGGTCGCAAATTCGCCTATTATCTGCTTTTGTTTATGAAGAGTATATCTCAATTGTAACAACATCACAAAGGTCTTATGGGTGAGTTGAAGGCCCATACAATTTCTTTTGAATTTTCTAGAATTTTAGCCACAAAATTCATTGCCGCTATTTTGATTGTAATCGAGAGGAAATTCCGAATTCTGCTTATGAGTCTTTTTTCTTCCCAATGAACGTGGTAAAGTGTCCGAGAAGGGTTGGCGCCAAATATGTGTCCATATCTTTCAAGCCGCATGCGAAGCCTCAGGAACCGATTCCACTGATTTTTAGAGCTTATCCAGGTGAGTAGGTTTTGTGAAGCGTTAGGTATGGTACTATGATACCATTATGGTGCTTGATACGGCGAATGTGTTACAATAATACCAGGAGAGTACCATAGCCTTTATGGCACGATTATTGTATCATGAAACCATGGTTGTTAAATTAAATCACTATCCTACCATAAAAACCATTATGATACCATGATACCATTTGGGTAACTTGATTCCATTATGGCTATATCATGGTACCATTATGAGTATGCCATGGTACCATTACGATGACCGACATTATGTTACCATGGAACCATTATGGTACCATGGCATCTCTATGGCATCATGATACTGTTATTGGAACAAACAACCGCGCAAAGATACCATGATGGTACCATGAATCGATACAATGTAACCATTATGGTACCAGGCAACCGGTATGATACCATGAAACCATTATAGAACTTTGACATCATAAAGGTGATACCATTATGGTACCATGATACCCATATGGTGATATCATCATGAAACAGTGCAACAATTATAGTACCATGATAACGATGTGGTTCCATGAAACCACCATTATGGTACCATGGAACCATTATGGTACCATGGAACCATTATGGTACCACGATACCATTGGTACCATGATACCACTATGGTACCATGATACCATTATGGTACCATGAATGATTATATTTTAATTCTCAATAGAGCAAGTTTTCAGTTCCAATGCATGGCATATCCGTTTGTGTTGGCCCGCTCTACGGCCCTGAGAAAAAGTGGTTGGAAATCGCCGAGTTTGTAGAACACTACAAACTCATCGGTGTTCGACACTTTTATTTCACAATTTTCAACATGAATGAGTACACCAGGAAAATTTTGGATGAGTATATCAGGTATAGTGTTCTCTAGGAAAATTAAATGTAAAAGAAAATTGAAAATTTTAGGACCGGAGAAGTGGAGCTTACAGTAATCCAGTCGGAGTATGAAAATGTGGATTGGCAATTTCATTTGCTCCAAATCAGTGTGAGGTTATCTAGATGAGGCTCCGCCCACAATTTGATTCCAGGAATGCCACCAAAGAGCCAAATATCATTCTAAATGGGTCATCAATGCAGACATTGATGAAAGATTGGTAGTTTTGAATGGGACACTTCAAGATCTTATCAGAAAACAACCCGAATCGATTTCGGAAATTAATTTTGCAGTTCAGAGAGTTATGAAAACGGACATGCTTCCAGAGGTTTATGAGAGTGATGAACAGGTTTGGTTTTACAAAAAAAGAAACTTCGAAAACTTTGAAAAAATGGGACTAGCGACGCTTCGCGTCGCCGGACACGGCTGCGCCGTGTTACTTATTGGGATGTTATTGCTCAAAAGTATGAAGGTTTTTTAAAAGAACAGTTTATGTTAAAATGATTTCGAAAATTATAAGTCTTAACCTCTACTGCACTCTAAATCTGAAAGCTGAAATGGATGAGTGAAATGGATGAAATCAGTTCACCTTTGTAGCCTTCGATAAAATGAAATAGAAAATGAATGAAAAAGTCGTTGTAGGTGCTTCGCACCTACAACAACTTTTTCATTCATTTTCTATTCCATTTTATCCAAACGCAATCTGATGCGCGTACCGCGCATATATACTTCATCACACACGAAACTTACGCGCTCCTGTAATCCCTCAATTCACAAAAAATATTTTTAAAAACAATAGCCAAACATGGCATCGAACCCGTGACTCTTCTCTCACGACTCTGCACCACTACCACTACACCACAGGTGTCGTCATGAGGGGGAGGAAGGAACGGTATTGACATGACTGCGGTCGGCGCTATTTTCCTTCTCATGTCTCCTCTTGCCCACAACCTTTCAACAGTAACGCGCGTGCACTGCGAAGTCGTGTGCATTGCTAATGAGCTCAGAAACGCGCAGAAAAGGCGTTTTGCTCAGGTTTCTATGATAATAACGATAGAAAAGATGATTTAGAATCGATTGATATAAAAATCGATACAAAAATCACAAAAAACAAAAAACCCGATGCCTCTGAAATAAAGCGAGCTATAACTGGTCATAGCTTGGCTCATAATCGGAATTCTGAAAAATGGTATAGATTTTTGAATTCAGCGTAAAATTATCTAATGGATGCAAAAAAAATTTTCGAAAAAAAGTCAAAATTGACGATTTTGGAAAATTAAGGTTTTGGGGAAACAATGAAAAATCCTTGACGAAAAGTTTTTCGAGATTTTTTCTGGAATTTTACGACAGATTATAAACAAATTTTATATGTTTCTCTTTGAAATTTTTTTGCGCATTTTTTGATATATAAATTGTCTAAAAGTTCTCGCTAGTCGCTGAGAAATTGGCAGGAAAAGAAAGGCGAAATTGATGGAAAAAGTGGGAAAAATCAAATTTTTCAGTTGATTTTTTGAAAGAAGGATGGCTCTTCCTTTCCTGCTCATAGCTAAGCTCAAACTCAACCAATCACCGTTTTCAAATATTCGACAGAAGCGCAAAGAGATTTCAAAATAGGAGAAAAAAGAATTTTCAAAAAACATTGAGTTTGAGCAAAGTTATGAATTTTTGAACCTGACCAAAAAAAAATCGACAAAATAATCCTCAATTTTTTTGACATGCCACGCCCCCTTTTTTCGCAGCCTATGAAACCCGCATTTAATAAGAGTAGCAGATTTCAGATTTTGAGAGAGATGATTTTCCTAAAATACAATATTTCTGCAAATGTGGTATGGAAGGCTGCAAAGTGTATGTATCGGCCGGAGAAAGTGAGTTTTTTTGAGAATTTGTTGAGAAACTGGATTTTTCGCGGTTTCGAAATGTCGCAGTTATGAAATGACCGATTGCAAAATCACTGGTTGCTAAATGTCCTAGTTGCGAAATGTCATGGTTGCGAAAAGACGTGGTTGTGAAGTGTCTTAGTGGCAAAACATGGTAGTTGCAAAAGTGGTTGTTGCGAAATGACCGGTTGTGAAGTGTCGAAGTTGAGAAATAGTGTGGTTGCGAACTTCGTAGTTTCTAAATATCGTAGTTACGAAACGGCTGGTTGCACAGTGTCCCGGTTGAGAAGAGTCGGGGTTGCTAAATGTCGCGGTTGCAAAGTGACTGATTGCAAAGTTTCGGGGTTTTGAGATGTTCTCATTGCGAAATGTCGTAGTTGCGAAGTGTCCTAGTTGCAAAGTGCACTAGTTGCGAAATGTCTTTCAAAAAATACTGTGGATGCGAAATGACTGGTTGCGAATTGTCGTAGTTGCGAAATGTCACAGTTGCAAATTGACTGGTTGCGAAATGACTAGTGGCGAAGTGTCACAGTTGCGAAATAGTGCGGTTGTGAAATGTCGTAGTTGCAAAGTGACGTTGCAAAATGAACATGAGTTGCAAAATGACTGGTTGCGAAATGTTGTGGTTACAATATGTAATATTTGCAAAATTGACGGGAGTTGCGAAGTGTCGCAGTTGCAAAAAATTGTAGTTGCGAAATGACTAGTTGCCAAACGTCGGGAAGCCAAGAAACTGAAAAACTTAGATGTGACCGGGTGGGAAAGGTTGTGGCTGCGGAACATCGTAGTTAAAAAAGGTTGTGGTTCCGAAATGTCGTGGTTGCGGAATAGTGTAGTTGTGAAATGTCGTAGTTGCAAAGTGACGTTGCGAAATGACTGGTTGCGGAACGTGGGGGTTGCGAAAAACTGAAAATCTGTGGATTCAGAAATTCAAGAATCCAAGAATCAGAATTCCCTGACAGAATCGGAGGATCCTATAACCTGAGAATCTGTGTTTTTGAGAATCCGAGTCTCTCAAGAATCCAACAATCCAAATATTCAAGAATCCAAGGATTCAAGGATCAGGGATCTTGGATTTTCAGATTCTTCAAACTTCAGATTCTCAGAATCTCAAAATTGCAACTTTTCAAAACACAACTTATGGAATATTCATCTCCTTTGTCACCTGTGCCCCATGTTATCTGTCTGTCTATCCGTCTTTCCAGTTGTCCATATTCATGTTCCCTCATTATCCCTTATTTCCAGACAGCCGCCATGTACTACCACTGGTCCTACGCCAAATACCCAGGCTATGATGCGGCATGGATCGGTCGAAACACCGCCTACTTTCTCCACTACCGTACCACTTCCAACGCAGGCATCGGAAGTGGATGGTTAGACCATGTCAATTATCAAAACTTTACGGAACGCCCGAATCCTTTCCAATTTACCAATGAGCTTCGGGATAATGTGTTGGAAAAGATCAAATTTGTGTATGATAGAAGAGTGCTGAATTGTGAGGAACTTCCGAACGCTGTGTATCAGGAATACATCGTTTATGGACACGAGACTTTTCATTGCAAATTTAAAAGTGAAATTGAAAATGAAAAATTGAAGAAATTGGAAAATTATAATGGAACAAAGATATCTAAATGAATATTTTTTATGCCTTTTTTGCTATCTAATGAATTATTCCATGCTGTTTTGTGGAACGTCTTCGTCTTTGAAAATGAATGAAAAAAAATTGTGAGTAATTCAATTATAGAGAAGGAAAGAAAAAAGGTCTTTATAATTTTTCGTTTTTTTTTTTTAAGATCTTGTTCCTGGTTTTAATTTTTTCTGAATTTTTTGAATTTTCAAATTGAACTAAAAATTGAAAAATTGAACCCTTTTGGGTGCAAAGTTCAGTTCTAAAAATGGCTATAGTATTTTTGAGGATTATCCCAGGATTTTTTTGGATTATTTCTGTATGAGCTTTCTTTTTTTGATGTGTGTATGTATATAGGTGCGTAGGCTTGGATTTGGAACGGATTTTTGAAAAAAAATTCTGGATTTTCAGATAAGAATTTTTTGGAGAGTACGCTGTGGTTTGGGGCTCACCGAAACATCTATAACACTTACTTAAAATGTGTTTTTCAATTTTCCCAATTCAGTTTTGTTTCAATTTCTAATTTCTATTCTTGGCCACTAAATTAAATGCATATTTTTGTGGTCACTGATTTTTCAATTATCCGAAATCCAATTTTCTAGGGTTTTGCAGATTTCTGACTTGTAACTAACACCAAAATCTACTTTTTATTATTAGCTTTCAGTTGATCCCATAATTTTCAGTTTTTTTTTGGGAATGACTGACTTTTGAGGTGATTTTTGAGGTGATTCTGACGGATTCTGAGTCTCCGAAATCCCGAGATTCTGAGATTCTGATGGTTTCTGAAATGTTAAGTAACTATTAGGAACCAGACTTGGTCGGAATCGGAAAACGAGAAATTCAGAAATTTTTTTTCGGAAAATCGGAAAATTTTTGGATATTCGGAAAAAAATATAGTCGAAAAATTAGAGATTTTGACGAAAAATCATCAATTTTGAGCTAAATTTTTTTCCGATTTTCCGATTTTTTTTTCGAACAAGCCTGTTAGGAACCTTAATTTTCTTAAAGAACCCTTCTTTTATAGTTTTTCGAACCCTTAAGCTATGATAATACCGCCCATATTCCTATTTCATTAAAATCCTAACTTTTTTCCATCAAGTTTTCTGCTCTCTTTTTTAAAAATTCCTCTTGTTTTTTTTTTATGACACATTTTTTTTTTCATTTTACTCATTTTTTTATTCTAATTTTTTTCTTCCTGAACACACATTGAGTGATTGAGTAAGAGTATGAAGAGTGATGAAAAATAATATCCTGATGTTTTTTAAACAACTTTTTTCTCACATTTTTTTTTCAATTTCATGTGTATAATTTCTTTCCAAAGTGAAAATCTAATTTAGGATGAGGGCTACTCCTACACTTTTCGTTCAGAAAGTTTTCCAATTTTGTCTCCACATATTTTTGAAACTTCCGCTTCTTGTTTTGAATTCTGAATTTCAATTCAAGTTCAGGTGACGTGAAACTTTGGGAAATCGAGATAAAATTAGATTTTGTGATATTCTGCACCTCCAGAATCAGAATTTAATTTTTCTGCAGTTGTACTGAATTTGGACTACTAACTAGATTTTTGAGTAATTTCCAAAAAAAAGAATTTTTTTTGCAAAATGTTTTTCGAATAATCTGGATTTTTACTATTTCTTGGTAGTCCTCTGTTCCTTTTCTAGATAATAAACTACCGTTTTTTGATTCTCAAAAATTCTGAAAATTCCAGATACTCCCTTGTTCTTCTCCTCGTCGAAACAACCACTTTTTTCTTTCTCTTTTAATTTTTGAATACACAAAGATTATTCTGAATTCATGATGTATTCTTTGTAACATCGTTTAAGTCGGTCCCCTTTTTTACTGGAATTAATTATTTAATCCCTCGTTCAAGTCTACGTGACCTAGAATTTTTGGATTTTCACGTACTCTTGAACTCAAGAATCAAGATTTCTCATCCTTACATCTAGATCTTTGTCTATACTTTTGAACTTTTTCCATCTTTTATATCTAGAAATTAGTCTGCAATGGGTGCTCTGAAATTGAAGCAAAAAAGTTGCTGCTAAAAAAACAAAAAAAGAGGCTGAAAAATATTTGCATCTCTTGGGGACCCTAGTCTTGGATTTTCTGTTATGAAAGAAAGAAATGAATCATAATTGTGAGGACCCGGAATTATTCATGAGTTTTTTTGTTCTTGCTGAACACATAGAAGATAGGAATTGGAAATTTCTGGAATTCTGGGAATTATGAAAAAAATTGATCTTTGAAAAATTTGACCCTCCTTCATCTAAGAATATAAGAATTATAAAATCCTAGAATCATTTATTCTTTTAATATACTCAAAGTTAGATGCTCATTTCAGATAGGCAGAAACTGTAGATATAATAATATAAAAATCTCGGACTAGCGCCGCTTCGCGTCGCTGGACACGGCTGCGCCGTGTTACTTACTAATAAGTGCTCGCTTAAAAGAATTAAGGGTTTTAACAAAGAGCAGTTTATGTTTATTATCCAATTTTCCCAAGTTTCACCGCGCTCCATTGCGAAATTGGGAAAATTCAAATTTTTGAGCTTTCCCGCTCACTTTTTTCTCATGTAGGTCACGTCGATATCACAAGATCAACAAAATTATTATATTTGACGTGACCTAAATGAGAAAAAGTGAGCGGGAAAGCTCAAAACTTTGAATTTCACTAAGTTTGCAATGGAGCGCGATGAAACTTGAGAAAGTTGGATAATAGATTTTTTCAAGAATATTAATGGCACAGTAGTCAAAAAGCAAAAAACTGAAATAAGGCTTGGACCGCAGGCCCATCCAGTGAGGGGCCGTAGGCCCCGAAACTGATTTCATATTAAGAAGTGTCCGCTTCAAAGTATAAAGGTTTTTGACAAAGAACAGTTTGGGTGGAGATTTTCGCGAAAGTAATTTGGTTATAAGGCCCATCCAGTGAAGGGCCGTAGGATCCGGGGGTGATTTAAATTGGGACTGCAGGCTCAGTTATTGAGAAGCTGTAGGCCCCGAACGCAATTTTAATTTGGGCCAAAGGCCCACATTGAGGGGCCGTAGTCCCCGAACCCGATTTCAATTTTGGCCGAATGCCCATCCAGGGGCCGCGGGTGCCAAAAACTATTCTAATTCGGGCCGAAGGCACATCAGTGAGGGGCCGAAGACCCCGAACCCGATCTCAATTTGGACCGAAGGCCCACATAGTGAGGGGCCGTAGGCCTCGAATCTGAATTGTGTTCGGGCCAAAGGCCCACAGAGTGAGGGGCCGTAATCAGCGAACCCGATCTCAATTTGGGCCGAAGGCCCATGTAGTGAGGGGCCGTAGGAGCCGAATGCGATTTAAATTTGGGCTGAAGGCCCATTCCATTCCTCAAGACCGGCGGCCCTTTTAACTCAAAAGAGCGGATCATCCAGCTTCATTTGTTATTGCCTAAATTGCAGATAAATCATTATTGTAGCCTTCGATAAAATGGAATAGAAAATGAATGAAAAGCTTCGTTGTAGGTGCTTCGCACCTACAACGACTTTTTCATTCATTTTCTATTCCATTTTATCCAAACGCAATCTGATGCGCGTTCCGCGCATAGTGAAGCTCAAAAACTTTAGTCACAACGCCAACGTGATCTCTGAATGGATGCTTCGAGGCTCTTTTTTTATCAAAAAATGAAAAAAACGGAAGAGTGCGACGAAAAACCTGTCATATCTGCTATTGTAGTCACTTGATTTTGACAAAAGCGAGAAAAAATTCAAAGAAATTGCAATTTTTCTCCTATATGGGTCAGAGTTGGAAAGAAGTTGTAAACTAATAAAATGCTCAAAAACATGTGAAAAAATCATTTCTAAGAATATTTGGACCCTATCTTTGAAAACAAAAAATGTTGGTATTTTACCTATTCTATGGCCTCACTTTCTCCAAAAGGGGTGGAGCTTAACATGCTAACTTGTATATTGATTAGTTAACTATCGGTAACCACTATGCCAAAAATCAGCTCAATCGGTTAAGTTTGATCAAAGTGGAGCATGCTCCTATTGGCATGAAGTCGACTCTGTCAGATATTCCGCCTTAACCTCTATTGCACTCAAAATCTGAAAGCTGAAATGAACGAATAATCAGATCATCGTTGTAGCTTTCGATAAAATGGAATAGAAAATGAATGAAAAAGTCGTTGTAGGTGCTTCGCACAAACGCAATCTGATGCGCGTACCGCGCATATTTACAAAAATGCTGAGCGGTAATAAATTAATAAACCATTGCCAATCAAAAAAGCTGCCCGATTTGTGTTCCCTATTTGAAATTGTATTCGAAGGCCTACGGCCCATCACTGGGTGTGCCTTCGGCCCAAATTAAGATTGCATTTAGGCCCTACGACTCCTCACTGGGTGCGCCTTTGGCCCAAATTAACTTTTAATGAGATGAATACAATGTAGAAAGAAATAAAAAGAAAAATGACAAACAACGGAATCGAACCAGCAACTCGAGGATAACACTCCCCTCCCCATGGCATAGAGGAGAGTGGGGGAAGAGGAACGCCGTTCGAAGGCCGAGAGTACGATTGAAAATGAAAAATATATTCACCAAATTTTTTAGCGAAATTTTGGAGAAACCGCAAAATATCTCGAGTTTTAGTAATTTTCTAGCAAAGCAACATACATTTTCTGTATCTTTGTGAAATTCTCTAATGGAAGCATGAGAAAATTTCAAGAATATTTCTGATGTTTGCCTGGACCATGTTTTTCGTGATTTTCCAAAAATTTTTCTACTAAAAAATTTACAAATTTTATATGTTCCATTCCGTATTTTTTTTGCGCATCTCTCCAAAAAAAAATTTCCTTTCAACTCCCAAAACTGGCCGAGATACAGGCGAAAAACGAAAAGTGGGCGGAGCCTAATTTGGGGAGGGAAAGAGCCATTTTCAGAGAGTTTATGAGCTCATCTGGGTCAATTTTGCGAATTTTTGAAATCTGATTTTTTCTCTCGAATTATAGTGTTTTTATTTCTGCGCTCACCAAAAATCAGCTCGATACTTGTTTCCGTTCTCTCAGAAAACGCAAAAAAGTAAATAAGTGGTTGAAAACAGTGGTCCTCATACTTTTATGGCTGGAATTTTTATTTTTCAAGATATTGATTTTGTTCTTTTTTCTTCCCCTAGTCTGTTATACTACCAATGTATATTCCAAATTTTAAGTTTGTAGCTTAATTCCCCGAGAAACTGTAACGATTGGAACAAACAAATTCCGTTTTTTCCAAGCCAAAATATTTGAGCAAAAAAACGACTTTTAGAAAACGGAGCATTTCTTGGCTCAAAATAATCGGATACCACTGTTCTTTAGGTCCCCACAAGCGGCTTAATACAGTCAATTCAACCAAAAAAGAATTTCTCAAAAACGTTGAGTTTGAGCAAAGTTATAAGCGTTCAAACATGAACAAAAAAAATCGCCAAAAAAATCGCCAAAAAATCGCCAAAAAAATCGCCATTTTTTTGGACAAAACTCCGCCCCCTTTTTTGGCGACCCTTACTTTCCGCATTTACATGTAATGGTTGCGAAGTGTTACCCCTGGATTTCTTTGAATCACCCATCATTTGGGTGCCCATATAGATGTAAGAAAAACCACGAAGGGATTTTTTTTGAGGGACCCCCCTTCTCGAGATATTTCGATATTAAGATTTTTTCGATGAAATTTTTTCCGCTGACTTTGACAAAGCATAACTTGGGTTGTGGTTGACCAATCAAAAAGTTTTTATAATCAAAATGTGCCAAATCTAATGAACTTTTGAATGATAAATAGAAACAATTTAAAAATAATTTTTTGAAGTTAGAAAATTAAGAAAGTTTGAAGATCACCAGTACCAAATAGGTGATGAAGCCATTTAATTTTTCTGAAACTGTTACCAAACGAAAGAGCGCAGTTGATTTAGTCGGAAAACAATAAAATAAGGGTAGGTTTCCCGAACGAAAATTAAGAAAAATTAATTTTAGTAGTAAAAAATTGCATTTTTTTCAGAAAATGTTTTTCCAGGCTGGGAAAATGAATAATTTCAAAGTTTTTTTCTTGGTTTTTTTTGGTGAATATCATTAATTAAATACTAAAAATTAAAAATAATTGCTAGAAAATACAAAACATTGGGTAAAGTATGTTAAAAATTACGATCCAAAATTGGTGAACATTTTTGAATTACTACTGTACTTTGACCGTGTACTGTACGATTAAAACTTCTCCAAAAGCTACAAAACACTGTTACGGTTTTTGTTTTAGGTTAGTTCTTAAACAGTCAAAAAATGTACTCTCATGGTTGGAAAAGCTTTTTTTCTGGACGATCCATAAGAGTTAATATGTTGGTGACAACTGAAAAAATGTTGAAAATTAAGCAATTTATATATAACTTTGAACATTTTAGGTCCCTGGTCAAAATTTGAAATTTTGACCACTTGGTAATTTCTTAACTTTGACTGATATTTTTCAGTATGTGAAAATTGATGGAGTAGGTACCCAAAGGCTGGATTCTGAAGATTTACATATTAAAACAAATTTCGTGAAGTTTTGTAGCTTTTGGAGAAGTTTTAATCGTACAGTACACGGTCAAAGTACAGTAGTAATTCAAAAATGTTCACCAATTTTGGATCGTAATTTTTATCATACTTTACCCAATATTTTGTATTTTCTAGCAATTATTTTTAATTTTTAGTATTTAATTAATGATATTCACCAAAAAAAACCAAGAAAAAAACTTTGAAATTATTCATTTTCCCAGCCTGGAAAAACATTTTCTGAAAAAAATGCAATTTTTTACTACTAAAATTAATTTTTCTTAATTTTCGTTCGGGAAACCTACCCTTATTTTATTGTTTTCCGACTAAATCAACTGCGCTCTTTCGTTTGGTAACAGTTTCAGAAAAATTAAATGGCTTCATCACCTATTTGGTACTGGTGATCTTCAAACTTTCTTAATTTTCTAACTTCAAAAAATTATTTTTAAATTGTTTCTATTTATCATTCAAAAGTTCATTAGATTTGGCACATTTTGATTATAAAAACTTTTTGATTGGTCAACCACAACCCAAGTTATGCTTTGTCAAAGTCAGCGGAAAAAATTTCATCGAAAAAATCTTAATATCGAAATATCTCGAGAAGGGGGGCCCCTCAAAAAAAATCCCTTCGTGGTTTTTCTTACATCTATATGGGCACCCAAATGATGGGTGATTCAAAGAAATCCAGGGGTAACACTTCGCAACCATTACATGTTAATGAGAGTAGCAGAATGAATTCTCAAAATTCAAGATTTGGAATTTTCAAAATCTTGAAATCTAAAAATCTCTGTGTTATGTTCGACAGTCGATACGACAAGAGAATAGTTTATTGTAAGACGGCGTAAAGTAAGAACTGATAAATACTCTAGGGAATAGTTCTCTATGACGAAGGTCACGTCATTGCCAACGTGGGCGGCCACGTGCATATCCAACACCTCCCCTCCTCAATGACGAAGATCCTGTTTGACCATGGGAGGATTGGCTTCTGGTCGGCACATCAGTGGACGAGCTGATGTGATGGGGAGCAGTTTGTGGAGCGGATGGATCGAATCTTGACGGTGGATTCCGGATTCGGGTACTTCGGCGCAAGGAATGACTTAGGTCGGCACTGGGGTCTGCACGGGACACGACACGGGACAAATCCGTTGATGGAGTGTCGTCGTTGCTGGCTTTTGTAGACTTCAGCTCAGCTCGTGGGTATCTTCGGTCTTGTCTTGTCTTTGTCAGCACTGCATTTTCTTGACCACATCTTAAGTTCACTTGTTGACTTGATGTCTTCTTTGAAGATCCACCATCCCGGCTACCACCGACGCCACCATCACCTGAAGGAGACACTGTAGACTCTGGAGAGCCTGCAAAATCAATGGGATTAGTTCCCCCTCCCCCCATACTAGAATCCAAACTATCGGGTGTATTCCCAACCTGACCGATCTCACCACTTCCCCGGAAAAACAATGGATAGACCACCTCCTCGAACGTCGGTTCATCTCTCGAATCACCAACATGCCTTTTCCGCACCTGATTGATGTGACATCTTTTCATCCGTCCGTCACACTCCACCAAGAATATCCTTGAACCAAGTCTTCTGACAATGGTTCCAAAACCCCAACTCTCTTTATTGTACAACAACAATCGAGCATATACCACTTCACCAATCTGAAAATCTTTTTCGCGCGCACCAAAGTGCGTATCATAGTTACGCTTCATATCGCGCTGGTAGGCATCTAACTCCGTGGTATAACTAGGCTTATCACTAGGGACTAGAAGCGACAATTTGGTCCTAATCGGACGTCCGAAATGACACTCAGCTGGTGTCCTGCCGTCCAAGGCGGAGTGTGGAGTATTCCGGTAGTGGAACAAGAATGTATCCAATACCTTACTACTGATAGCGGTAGTGGAACCCGTGAGTTTGGCTAATCCTCTCTTCAGAATGTCCACAAATCGTTCCGCACATCCATTCGATCTTGGGTAATTGACGGCTGTAGTCTTGTGTACAATTCCATAGTTTATGCACATTTCCTTGAAAAGACCACTCGTGAATTGCGTTCCGTTATCCGAGACAATTAACTCTGGGTAACCATGAACAACGAACGTTTCCTCCAGTAACTGCACTGTAGCAGCGGCTGAAACCGTTCTCGTCATCTTGACTTCTGCGTATTTCGTCAAAGCATCAACAATGACTAGGAACCAACATCCGTTTACCGGACCAGCATAATCTACGTGAATTCGAATCCACGGGGTCAGTGGTTTAGGCCATGGCTGGAGTGGGACAACACGTGGCATTTTAGCAGCTTCTTGACAGTTGCTACAAATTCTCACCAACTTCTCGATATCGTGGTTTATTCCATGCCAATACACCACTGACCTTGCCTTCTGCTTCATCTTTACTACTCCTGGATGGCCTTGATGTAACTCTTTGAGTACTGCACCTTGGAGATTCGTTGGAACCACGACACGGTCGTCAAACATTAAACAATTCTGGATCACCTTCAGTTTCTCTTTTACTCTAATCCATCTTTTCTCGTATTCTGACTTTGGATTTGGAGTCCAGTTTTCAGATTTGAGTCTTTCCAGGATAGAAGAGATTTCTGGATCCTCGGCCGATATACGTGCAATCTCTTTTGGCGTTATCGGTCCCAGTGAGATATTACTCAACTCCTCGTCATCATCGTCTTCATTGATTTCTGCGATGACGTAATCATCCGTGTTTCTCGGATACTCTTGTACCATTCTTGAGAGCCAATCCGCTTTTGCGAACTTTGTCGTTTGGATATAACTCAGCTCAAAATCGTATGATAACAATGTTGTTGCCCATCGAACTAAGCGATTTTGCGAATGTACGGGCAGATCTTTGTGTGAGCCAAAGATGGCAAGGAGAGGGCGGTGATCCGTTTGAAGTTTGAACTTCCTTCCATATACAAACTTGTGACATTTCGTCACCGTATATATCAACGCCAATCCTTCCTTTTCAATCTGACTGTATCTCTGTTCAGTCTCTGTGAGCGATCTTGCGAAATGAGCTATTGGAACTTCTTGACCCTCCTCGTTTATGTGCGACAGTACACCACCGATGCCATACTGACTTGCGTCAGCTGCAATGACAATCGGCCACGATTCGTGGAAGTGTGATAACATAGTTGAGTCAGCTACGGCATCCTTGAGTTTAGAGAACGCATTCTCTTCTGCCTCCGACCACAACCATTTCACATCCCTTTTCATTAAACGATCTAGCGGTCCCCTTAGTTCCGACATGTTTTTTACGAATCGACTGTAAAAGCATACAGCTCCGAGAAATGATCCTAATTGCTTTTGGTTCTCTGGTGATTTCATCGCACGAATCACTTCAGTCTTCTGTGGGTCTGGTCTTCGACCGTCACCATCAACTATAAACCCAAGAAACTTGATTTGTTGCTTAGCGAACGAACATTTCTTCAGACTGACGCGAAATCCGTACTCATGGATACGACGGAATAACTTCCAAAGTCGTTTCTGATGTTCTTCATACGTATCTGCCGATACGATGACATCATCTAGATAGGCAGCCACTCCTGTGAGCCCTGCTATCATCTTATCCATAACTTTCTGGAATATTGCCGGCGCAGTCTTCAAGCCGAACGGCATCCTTTTGTATTTGAAGAGTCCGAGATGAGTGTTGATCACCGCCAACTTTTGCGATTCCTCATCCATTTCGAGCTGTAGGTAAGCGTCCTTCAAATCTATTTGAGAGAACACCTTTCCTTTAAGCTTTCCGAAAATATCTTCACAAGTTGGTAACGGATGACTCTCCTCGAGCAAGGCGGTGTTCAGTCCGGAACACTTGTAGTCGCCACAAGCTCGAACACTGTTCGTGTCCTTTTTCTTGGTGACAACGATCGGAGAGGCCCAATGAGAATGTGTCACTGGCTCAATCACACCCAAATCTTGCAAGCGTTTCAGTTCAGCTTCGACAGCTGCTTGGGAGCCGTATGGAACTGGACGCGGTTTCTTGAAAACCGGTTTTGAGTTATCCCCCACCCTAAACTTAGCGCTTTCCTTAGAGCATAAACCTAACCCCTCTTCAAATACCTGCGAAAACTCTCTCATGAGCGCTTCGCCTAACCGTTCTGCTTCAGTCTCACACTCACTTTCCTCACAAACCTGACTACACATGACTGTCATAGCATCCTTCATCGTTGGAGATTGATTCAACCAACTCATTCCAATCAGATTCGACTTCCGATCACAGACGTACGCGTACTCCTCGTATGCTTGTCCTTTCAGATGGAACGTAACCTTGACACGGCCTTTCACGGTCATTGGAGAACCGTTCGCACATGAGATGCGGTGCTGGACATCCTCAAGTGCCGGACTATCGATCTGTTTCCAGCTCGCAATACTTATCAACGTAATCTCACTTCCGGTATCCAATTGGAACGTCAAAAGTTTACGATTTACGATAACATCAACAGTCCGTTTCGATTCTGTGATATTCATCACATCTAACCCGTCAACCCGGATACTATTCGTTTTTCTGTCATCTTGTTTTGTAGTCTTCTTCGAGTTCTTATCCGGACAAAGCGACGCTTTATGTCCAACTTTTCCACATGAAAAACACGTGAACTTCGACTTTTTCTTTTTTCCGTCACTTCTCTCTTTCCGGGCATTATTCGCCTTTTTATCGACTTTGTTCACTTCAAGATTCGTTGCTGTTCTAGCAGTAGTGGCGGCGACAACTTTCGACTGTTTTTTTAGTTGCGTGAATCTCATCCACTCATCATACATGTCTGAGAGTTTCAGTTTTTCACCCTTTCGATCGGCATTTTCGTAATACTGCATCAAATACAGTTTTGCTTCGGCGTCTTCTTTCGTATCTAGACCCCGAAGGAACACGAAAACTGCCCAGTCTTCCGTCTTCATGTCGGCAAGCTTAGCCTCCAAAACGGCGTCACCCACGTGGTTGGTATACTCTAATGGGTCTGTATATCTCCCACCGCTACGACTTATGCCGAGACAATCTTGTCTGCGGACCATGAGACTACTATGACTTCCAAAAGTCTTTCTCAAGTACTCAACAACCTCTGTGAACTCTTCATCGTAGATATCCTCGATATCTCTTTGGGAATCCATGAATCGATGAAACGTACTTTCTTCCAGACAACTCAGTAAGAGTCTTACGCGTTCTCTGTTTGTGAGAACGGCTCCATCCTCAGTGAATGTCAGTTCATGACGGATAATCCACTTTCGGAATGCATCTGGGTCCTTGAAATCGTACTGGTACTTAGGGATTCTGCGCATCAAGTCCGTAACTAGCCTAGAATTATCTACAACTCGAGAGTTGCCTCCCGCCCGTGCCCGTTCACGTTCGTGCTCAGGGAGAGCCTGAATTTCTTCGTTTGTGCTTGTGGCTTGGTGTTCAAGTAAGGCTTTATACATCTCAAACTGCAGATTCATCTGCGCACTCATCGAATTTAAAACTTCGACCATTGCTTGATTCGCGTCAGCGCCGCCTGATTGCGTCGCGCCACCCGTTCCCTTGTTTTCAGTAGACTTACTACGATCCTTTGATTTCATCGCATGACTCCGAAGAAAAATCCTGATCGCCAAATGTTATGTTCGACAGTCGATACGACAAGAGAATAGTTTATTGTAAGACGGCGTAAAGTAAGAACTGATAAATACTCTAGGGAATAGTTCTCTATGACGAAGGTCACGTCATTGCCAACGTGGGCGGCCACGTGCATATCCAACACTCTGAACTTCTGAATTTCAGAATCTCAGATACTCAGAACCTTGCTATCTCAATACTTTTGAAATTTTGGCTCTGCGACGTTTTGCAACCGGTCATTTCGCAATTTTGACATTTCGCAACCGGTCGATTTGTAACTCACGTCCATTTCGCAACCGTGATATTTCGAAACCGGTCATTTCGCAACCGAAAAATCGAGCTCAATTATTTTGAGTTATCGGTTTGTTTGAATGGATTTCAGCTTCTGGAAAGTGAACTTTTGTACCAAAAGTTGGTTTCGAAACATCACAGTTTCAAAACGACTAGTCGCAGCATGTCACAAAGCCAGAATATTTTTTGTACGTGCTATTTTCATCTCGTTTGATCATCTTAAGCTGATGCCCTAATAAGGCCTTGTGTAATCTTTTAAGCGGAAATAAATATGAGTTTTTTGTTTTTTCCATTTTTTCGTTGTAACGAAACATGTCTAAAAATTCCATACCGATATCAAAATTGTACTTAATTCTGTAACTTTTTTTTCAGAATTTCCTCCTCCTCAGATTCTTTCAAATTCTTACTTTTTCAGAATGTCCACTACCATATCCCCCAATATCCTCCAAGACGAACAACTCTACCTAGAAGAATGGATGCAAAGTTCCCGTCTTCTATTCTACTCCGTAATCTGTATTTCTCTATTCACTCTTCCAATTCTAGCACTTACTCTATGCTACATACGCTGTAAAACCATGCACAATGTGCACTTTTTACCATACATGTCCTCGATTCTAGTCGCAAATTTTGTATTATTAGCCACTTTATTTACTAGCGTGGTCGCTAAGAACACGAATATGGTATACGGTAAGTGGTGACCTAGAAAAAGAATTCTAGGCCATAAGAGCTGTATTCTCAGATTCTATCCCTGGATTCTTGGTTTGTGAATTGACTGCATTCTTGGTAAATGCATCATCATGTTTCATCCATTGGACATTGGTAGCCATGTTTGCAGAGGTACTACCATTGCTCATCATAAAATTACATTTTTAAAATTTCAGCGATGCTTCTACATCTACTCCCCACTCCGATTTAGAATTCATAGCACATTTCGAACGAGAGTTGTACTTTTTGGGATATTGATTTTTTCCATGTGCATTCAGTTTTGGATTCCGATTTTTATTACGGAAAAGAGATGGAATGGGCAGATGGATAATATTTATTGTGGAGAAGAACCGAGTCATTCGAGGTGAGTTGAGTTTCAAAAATGTGTAAAATATGGAGTTTGAAAATTTGAAACTCCGAGAATTTGAGAATCTGGGGATCTGTCCAAGAATCTAAGAATCTAAGAATCTAAGAACCCAAGAATCTAAGAATCTAAGAATCTAAGAATCTAAGAATCTAAGAATCTAAGAATCTAAGAATCTAAGAATCTAAGAATCTAAGAATCTAAGAATCTAAGAATCTAAGAATCTAAGAATCCAAGAATCCAAGAATCCAAGAATCCAAGAATCCAAGAATCCAAGAATCCAAGAATCCAAGAATCCAAGAATTCAAGAATCCAAGAATCCAAGAATCCAAGAATCCAAGAATCCAAGAATCCAAGAATCCAAGAATCCAAGGATCCAGTAATCCAAGAATCCAAGAATCCAAGAATCCAAGAATCCAGGAATCCAAGAATCCAAGAATCCAAGAATCCAAGAATCCAAGAATCCAAGAATCCAAGAATCCAAGAATCCAAAAATCCAAGTATCCGGACGTTTTGAAACCAGACATTTCGCAACTCAACGGAATAGTCGCGAAATGTCCTAGTTGCAAAACGACTAGTTGCAAAACGTCGGGATGCCGAAAAACTGAACGTCTGAAAATCAGAAACTTGAAAAAGAACCCAGAAGAAAGTATTAAGCGAAATTCACCGGTTGCGAAATGACTGGTTGCGAAATGTCATAGTTCCGAAACGTCATGGTTGCGAAATGACTGAAAATTGCTCTGAAAGTCCCAGAATCCGAAAACCAAAAAGCCGAGCTTCTGAGAATCCGAAAATCAATCTCAGGATCTCAAGATTTCACGATGCCGTAATCTCGTTATTATATTTCAGAAAATCTCAAAATCATAAAATCCGAAACTTCAGAACTTCCCAATTTTTCAAATTTCAGCCAAACCCAACTAATCATGACATTCGACAGTATCTGCACATTTTTCCTCCCCCTAATTCTCACAATTCTTGCGGACATCTCTATTTTCACCTGGAGAAATTCCTGGGGAATCCCATTCAATTTAGTCCCAAGAGAAGAACTTCAAGGAAAAAGTAGTGATAATATGAAAATTGTGTCTTTGAGAAGTGTTAGGGTGAGTTTTGAAAATTTTTTGAAAAATCAAAAGTTTTGAATTTTTTCAGAATTCCAAAAAGCGCAGATCCAATGCGATTCGGAGGTGTTTGATTTCCGCAACAATTACTTTGTTCTTAAATTTACCTAATTATAGTTTACAGGTAATTGCATTTTGAAAAATTTGTTAAAAATCTGAAAATTAAAAAAATTTCAGCTCCTAGACGAATTCTTTAATTTTCGAGAGAGTTCTTCGATAGATATCAGGCGAATATTTTTGAGGGTAATTTTCAGAATATTCTTTTTGCGAAATAAAAATAAATTTCAGATCGATGCACTTGTCTATATTCTGTACCTAATGCAGTTTCCAATCACACCTATTCATATTTTCACTCTTTCAAGGACCCGGACCAGGAAAGCATCGTAAGGGAATTGGAAATTTTTGGGATTCTGAATTTTTTTTCAGAAGGCAACACAGTGCTCCAAATGTGCTACGGATGAATTGAGTATTGGTCTGCCAATACCAAAAAAAGTTTGATACTCAGCGAATGGAAAATTTTTGTTGTTGTGCATATTTGATTTCAATCTTTGTATGTTTCCAATGAAACATTTTCCTCAAAAAAACACCTGCTTCTCTAATTTTCTTTTCTCAAATTCCCATTTTCCATTTTTCCCTTCAACATGAATTTAACCTACATTCTTCAATGGCCAACGGAACAACTTTTAGCTTATGTTATTCATGAATCTTTTTATTAGGTTGGCAAGTATGAAATGCGCGCCCGTTCATCAGCCAGTATTTCCGCCAAAATAATACATTTCTTATCCAACATTTTTTTGTTTGACAGAGCGTTTGATTGCGCACATTTTGATATATTGTTCATTCAGTTTTGTTTTTGTTTTCATTTAAAAATTTTGTTCAGAAGGTGACCGACTATAAATTCGTTTGCGGGATTGAATTTGGAACGAATATAAACAAGGGAAATCAGTTTCTGATGCTCATCATACTTTTTTCATTGTGTTTGGAGGATACTGTTTTATCCGAGGAACCATGTAGAAGATGGTTTTAACGCTTCCGGTTACTGGAAAACGAAGAAAGAGGAAAAACCTCTTTTTGCACTGAACGACGGTTGGACTGGGATTTGATATTTGTCAAACTACTCGAAACCTTGCTGGAATATTTGGGTGCTTACATGCAACCCTTGAAACATATCTGAGAGTTTTGGAAAAAAACACAGGAGTGGAAAATTGACATCGCATAAACTTTCTGGTGCGAACCTGGCTTCAAGGGTCACAATTTCTGATATATTCTTTTCAACCGCGTCGAAACTCGTGGTTTTCTCGGTTAGATTCTTACATCAGATGAAAAGAGGATTCAGTACGATAATGTTGGACGAAAACGAAAACATAGAAAACGCTCATTTCATATTTACCATCCTAATACAAATCCGCAAATGAAGTTTACAGTCCGTCATCTTCTGAACAAAATTTCTTAATGAAAACAAAAACAAAACTGAATAAAATATATATCAAAATGTGCGCAATAAAACGTTCTTTCGAACAAAAAAAGGATTGATGAGAAATGAATTATTGTGGCAGAATTACTGGCTGATGAACGCGGCGCGCATTTCATACTTGCCAACCTAATATATACTTTTTCTGATAAGCTTAGTGCTTATTTACCCATTTTATACCTATGTCTATCAGTTGAATGAGGAAAGAGAGAAAGCAGTGAGTTTTTCACTGTTTTTGGTCGGAAAATTTTTGAAAAACACACACTCACCAGGGATGAGCGGCAACGAATTTTCGGCAAACCATTCAAACGTGAATAACTTTTTTCAGGGGAATCGGGTAAAAATACGGTAAACAAGAAATATGTTTATTTTTTAAAAAACTATCGATTGGTTAAAAAGCTGTCAGTTTTCATAAAAAAATTAACAGAGTTACGCCTTGATTTGCAGCAACGTTGCCGAAAAAATTGACAAAATCGGGAAATTTTCGGCAACACCGGGCGTAACTCTGTTAATTCTTGAAATTTTATGATTTTTTACCAGTCGATAGCTGTTTTACTAGTACTATTTTTAAATTACAGAAAAAATGAAAAAAAATCATTGAAAAACTGATAAATAACAAGTCTCCTAGCATTCCCAATGAAATGTTTAATGACTTTCCAAACGATACAACCACTGGAAAAAATCTTTTTCAAATTTTCGATCAGAAAAAGTATTGGTCAAAAACTCTATCATTTGAAACTATGAAAAATGTGAAAGACGCTACAAAAAACTAGACCTTCTGAAAAAATCTGCTGGCTGAGATAACCGGCTTGAAAGATTGCAATTTTAGCACTGGCTGAGTCTTTATGAGGTCATAACTCCGTTCACGTGACCGTTTCGGAAATTCTAACTGCAGATATGGAAAGCCCATAGTCGATTGTGTCTATACCCAAATTTTCGGAAAAAGTTCGACTGGACAGGTCACGAACACTCCTAGTTAATAAGGTACATTTTTTATGTTGGCCGTTTTTTTATCCGATCCCCCTGAAAAAAGATATTCAATGTTGAATGCTTTGCCAAAAATTCGTTGCCACTCACTCCTGACACTACACTCAAAAAAACACACATACAAACCAAATCGAACATGATTTTGAGACCGCTGCGTATCCCATCATGAAACATTATCATTTTGCACTCAAGTTCATATTTCTATCTGGAATCGTTATGATCATTTATCACTTCCAAGTATCTGTTGTATCACTGGGTGATAGTGATGAGGATGACTATGAAAATCAGTACGTTTTTCATCTCTTTTTTTCATAGAGCCCCGAGCTCCATTTTTTCAGAAAACTCGACGCCTGGGGTGCTTTCAAAGAACTTCTTGTTCTCATTCTCCACTATTCCAACCAATTCATCCTCCACATATTCACTCGCGTCCATTGCCTTCTTATCTCAATGGTGACGATTCAAAGATTCTTGATTTACTTTTTCCCGAGCACCGAGCCATATGTGAATCTTGAGCAAAATACAATGGCTACTTGTATAAAATGGGTATACGCGGTGACTGCAGTTTTTGTGCTGTTTTTTCTGGTTGTTAATGTTTTCGAAGTGTTGCCAGTGGTGGGGGAGAGAAAGGTGTCGCCTTATATAGTGAGTTTTGGATGCTATGTGGTAAAAACTGTTGGTCGACCTCACCCCGACCGCGACGGCTGACGGCACAGCAAGCGCAACATCTAGCACATAAGCGGCTGACCGCCTATTGACCGCCCATATAGCACAATGACGGGCGAGCGTCTACCGACCGCTTATTTAGCAAACTGACGGTCAGTTGGATACCGACCGCAAATCGACCGTCTTCTATCACAATGACGATCGACCGCATACCGAGCGTTCACATTTCAAAATGACGGCAGGTCGCGGCGGCCGATCACCTACCGACCACGACGGTCAACGCTCATCTAACAAAGTAATGGCAGACCGCTTATCGACCGCGATCGCCGTTCGCTTACCGACCGCAAATGCCGACCGCATAGCAAACTGTCATCCAGCATAGTGCGGTGGCCGACCGCTTCTCGACCGTTCATCTAACAAAGTAACGGCCAACAGCAAGACAACAGCCTATCGACCGTACACCGACCATATTTATATTTCAGTACTATTACTTCTCCCTGGACGCCTTATTTTTCCTATCCTCTTTACTCTATATCCCTATCATGATAAGCATCCGAAAACATTCCCACTTGTCTAGTGTTATCCAAAACAAGCCTCAGAAATACGTCCTCTATCAATGTTTGATTTGCTTGATTTTCAGAACTGTAAGCCGTTTTAAGACTGTTTTGCGGATACAAAAGATTTTCAGGCCCACTACCCATTGATGTGTTTTCTATACGTTTATCTAGAGTATAGAATTGACATGGTAACATATACATACTTCGAAATGAAACACAAAAACCAAGATTTTCAGATAATCGAGTTCGCTATAGAGATGGATTTCCTGAACACTCCACTTATTGTACAGGTGTCTTATCTGTTTTGTAATAAGAGAAATGTGGAGACTTTATTCTCGAGAAACTTGTTCAGATTGATGTTTTGTATGGATTATAGTGGTGTTGCACAAGTTGGACCTACTCCAGTGTTGGATTTACAAAGTACGAGTGTTCCAGCTGGACAGATAACATGAACACATACTTCACAGTTATTTTGAAATTATCAGTGTTCAATTTTCGTCCCCTTGTTCCTTATTCGAAACGCTGCTACTCCCTAATCATGTCTACGTGACTTTTGCAAGATATTTTCTTCTTGTAGTACTGATTGTCACAATTCTGACATCATCTTTTACACATTTTGATCGACAAGACAACATACACGTTTTCAATGGAGGTCGCCCATTTGTACGCAAAAGATCTACGTCATCTGAACATTTTCTATTATCATCTTCAAAGAAAATGACGACGGTTCTGAACCACTTTCCATTGTCATCTGTTCTTCTCTTCACGTGAAATGATTTTTGAGACAAAGACGTTAAGACACCATTCATTGAACCAAGTTGACTAGAGAACCTCCATACTGTTCCCGATAAGTGGGCGGTGTCTCACAAAGAACAACCAACTGTCATCTTCTCTCCTATATAAACCCCATGATTCTTTCCACAAAGTCAACCAATTCTCTCTCATTCCTCACTTCACCATGAAAGTGTCTTCCGCCCTCGCTGAAATTGTCTCTGAATTCTCCGGATTCCAACATCTTCATACTTCCAACTCGAACTCTTCCTTGTCTTCTACCTTATCCCGGAAGACTTCTACTACTTCATCTGAATCCATGCAACGTTATTCTTTGAACATCACCTGTGGAGCGACTCCAGTCAATCAGATCACTAGAAATGACACTTACAGTAGTCTCAATGACTTCAAAAGTCTTCAACGGAAAAATTCATCTGCATCATACTTGGTCATTGAATGATTTTTACTCTAATTTACTCTTTATTTAATGTCACTTTCGATCTCCATAGTTTTTCATGATCTCAAAAATAAATTATATATTTTTATTCACAGTATTTTTTTTTCACCATTGCAACCGAATCTCGAGAAAAAAAATGTGTTCTTTCTTTTAGTTTGCAAAGTTTTGAGAGCTATAAATAAGAAAAGCCGGCAAGAAAAAAAATCACAATGTTACATTAAAATTATTTCTTAAGACTCCTGATTTCGCCCTCTTAAACCTTCCAAAACAAAATTTCCGATATGGTTCATGAATCAACAGCATTATAATAGTAGATAACCATCCATGAGAGGAACACATTAAAAGCGCGAAATCATTGTAAACCTGATTATAATATTCAAAGAAGATAGCAAGAGCCATATATATAGTAGGCCCATTTATCGCTATGGTTGGAGCGACTATCTGAAGTTTTGATGATTCGAAACACTTTCAAAAAACGATACCTGAATTATAACTGCCATTACAAACTTTTTCTTGATTTCATATGTCTTCTTCGATAGTACTTTGTATTGTTTTTTCATACTAGACAATATCAATACAAAAAATACCGTGGACTCTGATATGATGATGGTGCCCATTAAGATTAGTGAAGGAAATAGCAAAACGTTGTCCATAGTGACCACAAAAAGGGAATCCGAGTAAAATGATATTGGAACATTTGGAAATTTCGTTTCGAGTATTTTTATAGCGCTTTGTTGATTGGGAACACTAAGTACAAAAGGAATCAGGAACGAAAAAATGAGGGTAGTGTTGAAGAATAAAAATGGATGTCGCAGATGTTTCCAAGTTGATTTCCAACCAAAGAGAATATGGTATCGATTTTCCATCAGCATAATAATACCAACACAGACAGCTAAAAAAAGAGCAACTGCAAAAAACTCTTGAACAACATTTGAAACTCCCATTGCTTTGAAAATCCCATTTGGAACCAATGCTGGAGCAGGTATCAATATCAATGGACACACCAAAACAGAAACAGTGAAATCCGCGAAGATACTCCAAAAATGTAAATTAAACATGCTCCATTTTACAGAATTCATTGACTTCGGAGTTTGAAAAAGGATACAGTAAGCGCCAAACATATTTATCGGTAGTTCGATGCATGTCAAATAATGAAACGATTTGGCTATGGACTCAGGGGTAGACAAATTCATTTGTAAAGATTTTTGGCATGTCTTGGCAAAAAAATTTTGTTGTTGTTTTTTTAGTTTTCCACTAATTAGAGGCATGCATTTTTCTTCGAATAACAGGGCCGTAAGACGCTAGAAGTTCCGTGTTGTTTTCTGACCAGCAGAGCTAGAACCGGCCTCGAGAGTGAACTATGCTACATATAAATACCAAGAAGATCATTACTGACCATGAAGAACCAAAACGATGATTTCAAATTAAGTTCCAAGAACTCTACTATTTCTGGGTATCGTTTTCGAACTGACATCGTCGTTTGAGCACACCTTTTTGGCCAGTAAGGAACGTTCCACCAGAACTGATTGTCACCATTCTGACATCATCTACACATTTTGATCTACGAATCGACAAGACAACACTCACGTTTTCAATAGAGGTCGTCTATCTGTACGCAGAAAGCCTACGTCATTGAATCAGTGTGGAACATCAGATATCACTTTCCGTATCATCATTTTCAAAGATAAGACTGATTTTTGAGACAAAGACGTTAAGACGCCGTTCATTGAACCTGTACCAGAGAACATTCATACTGTCCCCGAATAGTGGGCGGAGTCTTACAGAGAACAACCAATTGTCCTCTGTTCCCTTATATAAACCCGATGATTCTGTTCATCAAATCACAACCAATTCTCTCTCATTCCTCACTTCACCATGAAAGTGTCTTCTGCAATCGCTGAAATCGTCTCTGATTTCTCTGGATTCCAACATCTTCATACTTCCAACTCGAACTCTTCCTTATCTTCTACCTTATCCCGAAAGACGTCTACTATTTCATCTGAATCCATGCAACGTCATTCTCTGAACATCACCATTGGCGCGACTCCAGTCAATCAAATCACCAGAAATGACAGTTACAGTAGTCTCAATGACTTCAAGAGTGTTCAACGGAAAAATTCATCTGCATCGTATTTGGTTATTGAGTAGTTTGTCAAGTGTTTTTTTTTTTTTTTCATGATCTCGACAATTTTTTATGATCTCAAAAATAAATTATTTCATTTTATCATTTTACTCTTAAAAAAGAAAATAAATCAAAAACGAAGATTTACACTAATGCTCGAGTTGCTCGGTTTCGCCCCAATGAACCTTTCCGATATGGCAGTTCCAATATAATAGTGAGTAAGAAAAAATCAGAATGTAACATTAACATTTTCCCTCGAGTCTTTTGATTTCGTTTTCTTGAATCTTCCAAAACAAAATTTCCGATATGGCTCATGAATTAACAACATGATAATAGTAGATACCCATCCGTGAGTGGAAGCCATTAAAACAGAAAAATCATTGAAAGCCTGATTGTAATATTCATTAAATATAGCATGAGCCAAATACGTAGTAGGCGCAGCTAACAGTATGATTGGAGCGGATATCTGAAATTCAGAGTATCAAAAAAACTTCAGTAAGAAAACGGTACCTGAATCAAAATTGCAACTACAAACTTTTTCTGAATTTGATATGACTTTTGCGATATTATTTTGTATTGTTTTTTCATGGTAGACATTATCAATACAAAAAATGTGATCGCTTCTGATGTGATGATGCCGCCATTCAAATTAAGTGCAACAAGTAGAAAAGGGCTTTTCATAGTGACCACAAAAAGGGATCCCGAGTAAAATGATATCGGAACATTTGGAAATTCTTTTTCAAGAATTGCAATTGCGCTCTGTTGATTAGGAACACTAAGAGCGACAGGAATAAGGAATGAGAATATTAGAAGAGTGTTGAAAAACAAAAATGGATAACGAAAACGTCTCCATTTTGTTTTATAACCAAATAGAATATTATATCGATTTTCCATTAACAGAATTATACTAACACATACAGCTTGGATGAGAAAAAGTTCAAAAAACTCTTGCACTACGTCTGGAACTCCCATCACTTTAAAAATCCCATTTGAAACCACTGCTGGAGCAGGTATCAAAACAAATGGACACAACAAAATAGAAGTTGTAAAATCCGTAAGCATACTCCAAAAGTGTAAATTGAACATGCACCATTTGACAGATTTCATACACTTCGGAGTTTGGAAAATGATACAGTAAGCACCGAAAATATTAACAGGTAGCTCGATGCATGTCAAATAATGAAACGATTTAGCCACGGAATCGGGGGTAGACAAATTCATTTTTAAAGATACTTCGGCTTGTCTTGAAATAGAAAAGGCTTTGTTGTTTTTTGAGTTTTCCACTAATTAGAGGAAAGCATTTTTCTTTGAATCACAGTGTCTTAAGACGCTGGAAGTTCCGTGTTTTCCAAAACAGAAAAAATCACTAAAAATGAATATTGATAGCTTTCTTAATGTTTTATTGATGAGGGATATATATTGTTGGGAGCGGATCGCTCTTAGTCTCATTCTTAAATTTGTGACCAGTCCAAAAATTTCTCTTCCTTGATCTTCCACACATTTTGATAAACCAATAGATCATACAACATACACATTTCCTCTAGAGGTTGTCTATCTGTACGGAGAAGGTCTACGTCATTGAATCTGTGTGGAACATCAGAAATCACTTCTTCTATCATCATCTTCAAAGAAAATGATGACGGTTCTGAACCACTTCCCATTATCATCAGCTGTTGTTTCTTCACGTGCACTGATTTTTTAGACAAAGATGTCGAGATTCCTCACTTCACAATGAAAGTGTCTTCTGCTCTTGCTGAGATTGTCTCTGAATTCTCTGGATTCCAACATCTTCATACTTCCAACTCTAACTCTTCCTTGTCTTCTACTTTATCCCGAAAGACTTATACTACTTCAACTGAATCCATGCAACGTCATTCTTTGAATATCACCATTGGAGCTATTCCAGTCAATCCGATCACTAGAAATGACAGTTACAGTAGTCTCAACGACTTCAAGAGTCTTCAACGGAAAAATTCATCTGCATCGTATTTGATTATTGAGTAGTTTGTCAAATCTTCCCTTTATTTATGATCTCTTTAGTTTTCATGATCTCAAGAATAAATTATTTTATTTTTAATCACAATTTTTTCTCAATGTTGCAACATTAAAAACGAATACCAATACTTCTGCTCGACTTTCTCGGCTTCGCCCCAATGAATCTTCCAACAAAAAATTTCCGATATGGTTCATGAATCAACAACATTATAATAGTGGATACCCATCCATGAGTGGAAGCCATTAAAACAGCACAATTATTGAAAACCTGATCATAATATTCGAAAAATATAGCAAGAGCCAAATACAAAGCAGGCCCAGCTAACACTATGATTGGAGCGGATACCTGAAACTTAGGTTTTTTTAAAAACTATGGAAAAGAAAACGGTACCTGAATTAAGACTGCCACTATAAACTTTTTCTGAACTTTATATGACTTTTGCGATTGTATTTTGTATTGTTTTTTCATGCAAGACAAAATCAATACGAAAAATGTCATGGACTCTGAAATGATGATGACGCCGGCCAAAATGAGTGCAACAAATAGTAAAAGGCTTTTCATAGTGACCACAAGAAGGGAATTCGAATAAAATGATATCGGAACATTTGGAAATTTCTTCTCGAGAATTGCAATTGCGCTTTGTTGATCAGGAACACTAAGAGCAAAAGGAATAAGGAATGAGAATATGAAAAGAGTGTTGAAGAACAAAAATGGAAAACGAAGATGTTTCCAATACGATTTCAAACCAAAGAGTATATAATACCGATTTTCCATCAGCATAATTATACTAATGCAGACTGATAAGAAAAGAACAAGTGCGAAAAACGTTTGCGCCACATATGGAACTCCCATAGCACTGAAAATCCCAATTGGAACAAATGCCGGAGCAGGTATCAATACAAATGGACCGACCAAAACAGAAATAGTAAAATCCGTAAGCATACTCCAAAAATGTAAATTGAACATGCTCCATTTCACAGATTTCATAGACTTTGGAGTTTGAAAAATGATACAGTAAGCCCCGAAAATATTTACCGGTAGTTCGATGCATGTCAAACAGTGAAACGATTTAGCTATACCGTCTGGGGTAGAAAAATTCATCTTTAAAGATTTTTTGGCATGCCGTGACAAAAAAGATTTGGTTTCTGTTTTTATATTTTCTCACTAATGAGAGGGATATATTTTTCTTCATATAACAGTTTAAAAACACCATAGTTCAGTCCCCAGACAGATCCTAGTCAGAAAACAACACGGAACTTCTAGCGTCTTACGAAACAGTTATTCGAAGAAAATATACCTATCATTAGTGGAAAACTCAAAAAACAACTAAATCTGCCTTATGGCAAGACATGCCAAAAGACTATACAAATATGAGTTTGTCTACCCCTGACTCCATGACCAAATCCTTTCACTTCTTGACATGCATCGAGCTACCGATAAATATTTTCGGTGCTTACTGTATCATTTTTCAAACTCCAAAGTCTATGAACTCTGTGAAATGGAGCATGTTCAATTTACATTTTTGGAGTATTCTCACGGATTTTAATTTCTCCGTTATGGTCTGTCCGTTTGTGTTGGCACCTGCCCCAGCAGTGGTTCAAAATGGGTTTTTCAAAGCAATGGGAGTTCCGGACGTAGGTCAAGAGTTTTTCTCAGTTTTTCTCTTCCTAGCTGTCTGTGTTAGTATAATTATGTTGATGGAAAATCGATACAATATTCTATTTGGTTGGAATACGTATTGGAGATATCTGCGACATCCGTTTTTGATAATCAACACTTTTATTATATTCTCGTTCCTTATTCCTTTCGCTTTTAGCGTAACTCGCCAGGAGAGCGCAATTGCAATACTCGAAAGGAAGTTTCCAAATGTTCCATTAAAATTTTACTTGGAATACCTTTTTGTGATCACCATGGATAACCTTTTTCTCGTTCCTTCACTTACTTTGGCCGGCATCATCATTTCAGAAGTCACGATATTTTTTCTATTGATAGTGTCTAGCATGAAGAAACAATACAAATTAATATCTAAGAATTCATATCAAATTCAGAAAAAGTTTATAGTGGCAGTTTTGATTCAGGTACCGTTTTCTTTTTCGTAGTTTCTTCAAAGTTCAGTATTTTCTGGATCATCGTAATTTCAGGTATCCGCTCCAATCATAGTGCTAATTGGGCCTTCTACGTACTTGGCTCTTGCTATGTTTTTCGATTATTATAATCAAGGTTACAATAATTTTTCTGTTTTAATGGCTTCCACTCATGGATGGGTATCTACTATTATGATGTTGTTGATTCATGAACCATATCGGAAATTCTGTTTCGGGAGATTCAAAAGAGCGAAATCAGAAGACATGAGCAAAAAAGTTATTGTTACATTTTGATGGGATTTTTTCATAAATTTGAATAATTTATTTCTGACTATGAGATCATAAAAAATTATGGAGATCATAATTGACATAAAAAAAACATTTAAAAAGCTACTCAATGACCAAGTATGATGCAGATGAATTTCTCCTTTGAAGACTCTTGAAGTCATTGAGACTACTGTAACTGTCATTTCTAGTGATTTGATTGACTGGAGTCGCTCCAATGGTAATGTTCAGAGAATGACGTGGCATGGATTCAGATGAAGTTGTAGAAGCCTTTCGGGATACTGATGAGGTAGAAGACAAGGAAGAGTTCGAGTTGGGAGTATGAAGATGTTGGAATTCAGAGAATTCAGAGACGATTTCAGCAAGGGCAGAAGACACTTTCATGATGAAGTGAGAATGAGAGAGAATTGGTTGATTTGATGGACAGAATCATGGGGTTTATATAGGAGAAGAGAAAACAGTTGGTTGTTCTCTGTGAGACTCCGCCCACTATTTGGAGACATTGTGAAGGTTCTCTGGTACAGGTTCAATGAACGGGGTCTCAATGTCTTTGTCTCAAAAATCAGTTCACGTGAAGAGAAGAATAGATGATGATAAAAGAAAGTGGTTCGAAACCGTCATCATTTTCTTTGAAGATGATGATAGAAGATGTTCCGATGACGTAGATTTTTTGCGTACAGATGGACGACCTCCAATGAAAAACGTGTATGTTGTCTTGTCGATCAAAATGTGTAGAAGATGATGTCAAAATGGTGACAATTAGTTCTAAAGATAGAAAACATCTTGCAAAAGTCACGTAGACATGATTAGACAGCAGTAGTACTTGGAACATCGAATAGGAACAAAGGGATTTTCTTTACGAAAGTTAAACATGGAAAAATTCAAAAGAATTGTGAAGTAAAAGAAATGGACTGTGTTATCTGTCCAACTGGAATACTGGTACTCTCCAAATCCAACATTCGAGCCTGTCCAACTTGTACATGCTAACGAGTCAAAAAACACACGGAACTCCCAGTGTCTTAAGACACGTCTTATTACCTGTTATTCGAAGAAAACTGCTTACTTCTCATTAGTGGAAAACTCAAAAAACAACAATATCTTTTTTATGTCAAGACAAGCCTAAAAACTATACGAACATGAATTTTTCTACCCCAGACGGTGTAGCTAAAGCGTTTCACTGTTTGACATGCATCGAGCTACCGATAAACATTTTCGGTGCTTACTGTATCATTTTTCAAACACCGAAATCCATGAACACTATAAAATGGAGCATGTTCAATTTACAGTTTTGGAGTATTCTCACGGATTTTAATTTCTCCGTTATGGTCTGTCCGTTTATATTGGCACCTGCTCCGGCGGTGGTTCAAAATGGGATTTTCAAAGCAATGGGAGTTCTGAATGTAGCGCAAGAATGTGTTTCAGTTTTTCTCTTCCTAGCTGTATGTGTTGGTATAATTATGCTAATGGAAAATCGATACAATATTCTCTTTGGTTGGAATACAAATTGGAGACATGCTCGTTTTCCTTTTTTGTGCATCAACCATACTCTCATTTTACTGTACCTTATTCCTTTCGTGCTTACTTCTCCTAATCAACAAATTGCAATTCCAATTCTCGAGAAGAAACTTCCAAATGTTCCAATATCATTTTATTCGGATTCCATTTATGTGGTCGTCATGGAGAACAGTGTGCTCGTTCCTTCACAAGTTTTGGGCGGCATCATAGTTTCAGAAGTCGCGACATTTTTTGTATTGATAATGTCTAGCATGAAAAAACAATATAAAATACTATCGCCGAAGTCATATCAAATTCAGAAAAAGTTTATAGTAGCAGTATTAATTCAGGTACCGTTTTATTTTCCGTAGTTTTTTAAAAATCTAAATTTCAGGTATCCGCTCCATTCATAGTGCTAATTGGACCTTCTATGTATATGACTCTTGCTATATTTTTCAATTATTACAATCAGGTTTTCAATAATGTTTCTGTTTTAATGGCTTCCACTCATGGATGGGTATCTACTATTATAATGTTGTTGATTCATGAACCATATCGGAAATTTTGTTTTGGAAGATTTAGAAAAGCGAAACCAGTAGACTCGAGGGAAAATATTAATGTTACATTTTGATTTTTTTCTTACTCACTTTTCTCGATAGTTGGTTGCAATGTTGAATAAAATACTTTGATAAAAATATGTTTTGATTACCTGCTACTCCTCGGCCTCCATCCATCTTGATTTCCGGCGCCACCAACATTTCGGATATTTCCTTGTTGCTCCGTGAACCCAATCTCCATTTGTTGTTGCTCTCGGTCTCCAGGATGATTTGATAACTGTAAAAATGAAAATTCCAGAAAGCTGAAAAAACTATAAAACTGACAAGCGAAGGAAAACTAATTAACTAACTGGACAGTGAAAGAGAAAGAATGGATAATCTCGGAGGTAATGATGAGGTAACGTATTTCTCTGGAGGCAAAAACGCAAAAAAAAAACAGATGGAAAAAATCAATAAATACCCAGACGGTGGCAAGGCCTCTGAATTACGTTAGAATGATGAAATCTTGTACATGACACGGTCTCCTGCGTGAATTTTAGGGACAGATGACATCACAAAATGTGGATTTTCCAGAAAAATTGAGAAATTTCAGCGTGAAGTATATTTTGGCTTGTAGAAATCAAAGAGTCGGTGTGGGTCAAAGGCGCCACTTTTAACAGTGACGCATACAAAAGAAGAAAGAATATGAGAATATCTCATATAAAAATCAGGTTGATAGTCGTTTTCTCTGAAAGAAAACATATTTTCTAAAATTTTCCCCAATAAATTTCTTCGAAACAGTGAGAGGAATCATGTGTAAGTTTTTCAGTTAATTACGTACTACCAATCTGGAGTTATTAAACGATTTAGTAGATTTTTCATATGTTTTCGTTAATAACTTCAGAACGGCAGTACGTAAGTACCTGAAAAACTTACACATGGTTCCTCTCACTGTTTCAAAGAAATTTATTGGGGAAAATTTTAGAAAATATGTTTTCTTTCAGAGAAAACGACTATCAACCTGATTTTCAAGCCAAAATATGCTTCACGCTGAAATTTCTCAATTTTTCTGGAAAATCCACATTTTGTGATGTCATCTGTCCCTAAAATTCACGCAGGAGACCGTGCATGAGCACAACTGTCGGATTCAAAATTAGAACTGCAAGCTACAGTATGCTGAAATTTGAAATTGATTTGCAGGGAAAGTCTAGAAAGAAAGTTTCAAAGAGTTTCAGACATGTCAATTAAATTACTTGCTACATTTTTTGTTTTTTGAATTTTCCACTAATGAGAGACCAGGTGGACTCCGCCCCCTTCGGGGGCTTCACCACCTGGCTTTGGCTTGTTTTTTTTTGTTTTGGAGCCTTCGGCTCCGATCCGTAGGGCCTCCGGCCCTTTCCACTAAAAAATGGGGAGCCTTCGGCTCCATTCCTCAGGGCCTGCGGCCCTTTGCACTTGAAAACGTGGAGCCTTCGGCTCCGATCGGTAGGGCCTGCGGCCCTTTCAACTAAAAAGGGGAGCCTTCGGCTCAATTCTGTAGGGCATGTGGCCCTCATTTCTCAAAATTAGGTGAGCCTTGGGCTCCATTCCTCAGGGCCTGCGGCCCTTTTACACCTAAAAATGGAGAGCCTTCGGCTCCAATCCGTATGCCCTGCAGCCCTCATTTTTCGAAATCAGGAAAAAAAAATTAGACGGGCATCATCCCCAGATAATCAGGAACAAACTGAGAAAATTTCAAGAGAATCAATCAACTTTGAGTATACGAAAGGGTTAGCGACACATTTTCGGTACCGAAATTAGTACTGAAAAAATCAAGCAGCCGACATTATTGAGGTTTGGTCGGCCACTATACTTTGTGTGTGCGCGTCCTTTTTGCCGCAGCGCAATTTGAAAGTGAAATGAGCTGATCAGAAAAATTGCTCCAGAAGGCTTTAAAATTGGAATTTCGAAAAAAAAAATTAGACGGGCATCATCCCCAGATAATCAGGAACAAACTGAGAAAATTTCAAGAGAATCAATCAACTTTGAATATACGAAAGGGTTAGCGACACATTTTCGGTACCGAAATTAGTACTGAAAATTCACAAAAAGAGCCGTAACTTGCTCAATTTTTGAGATGTCAAAAATCTAAACATATGGGCATCATTTCAGAAAAATTTCTGATCTTTCTGTAAAAAAATTATCTAAATCGGTTCAGGTTGAGCAGAGTTACGGCTCGCGACAAACAGACGAACATACATAAGTTTTCAAATGTTATTAGTAAAGATATCAAATTCGAGGTTTTGGGACTTTTTTGTTTTTCCAATATCAAAAAAATACGGAATAAGGAAAAAGGAGACGGAATTCCATGCGTCTCTGCTATCGGAGTCAGAATAGGCACGTCTCCAAACTTTAAACCCCAAGAACATTGCTTCAAATTCAACTTTTCCAAAATTTTCTCACATATATCTTTCTCCATTGCGAAGTTTACCGCAAACTTGGGTAACTGAACCACCTTCTCCTCTCCTGTCGGCGGGGGTGATGAAATAAAGCAGCCGACATTATCGAGGTTTGGTCGGCCACTATTTGCGCTGCCTTTTGCGCTGCCTTTTTGCCGCAGCGCAATTTGAAAGGGAAATGAGCTGATCAGAAAAATTGCTCCAGAAGGCTTCAAAATTAGAATTTCGAAAAACTAAAAAAACGTGCATCATCCTCATATTATCAGAAAGAAACTGTGAAAATTTCAAAAAAATGGGTTAACTTTGGAGAGAGTTATGACTTGCAACACATTTTCGGTACCGAAATTAGTACTGAAAATTCACAAAAAGAGCCGTAACTTGCTCCATTTCTGAGATATCAAAAATCTAAACATATGTGCATCAACGTAACGCCAAGCCTGATCTTTCTGTAAAACTTTCATCTCAATCGGTTGGGTTTGGGCTGAGTTACAGCTGGCCACATACAATCGGACATACAAAGTTTTCAAATGTTATTAGTAAAGATAGGCTTTTTTTCTCATAACAGTTAAATGACAACATAGTTCACTCTCTAGACAGATCCCAGTCAGAAAACAGCATCGTCTAGCGCCTTACGACACTGTTATTTGATAAAAAAATATACCTCTCATTAAAGGAAAACTCAAAAAAACAACAAAAACTTTTTTTTGTCAAGATATGACAAAAGTCTTCACAAATGAATTTTTCCACACCTGACACTATAGTCATATCGTTTCATTATTTAACATGTATCGAACTACCTATTAATATTTTTGGTGCTTACTGTATCATTTTCCAAACTCCAAAATCTATGAAATCTGTGAAATGGTGCATGTTTAATTTACATTTTTGGAGTATGCTTACGGATTTTACTCTTTCTGTTTTGGTGTGTCCATTGATATTGATACCTGCTACGGCATTGGTTCCAAATGGGATTTTCAAAGCAATGGGAGTTTCAAATGTTGTGCAAGAGTTTTTTGCAGTTTCACTATTTCTAGCAGCCTGTGTTAGTATTATTATGCTGATGGAAAATCGGTACTATATTCTTTTCGGCTGGAAATCAAAGTGGAGACAAATTCGTTATCCATTTCTATTTATCAATACTCTTTTCATATTCTCATTCCTTATTCCTTTCGCTTTTAGTATTCCTAATCAACAGAGCGCAATTGCAATTATCGAAAAGAAACTTCCAAATGTTCCGATAGCATTTTTCGCGGAATCTGTACTTGTGGTCACCATGGACAGTCGTTTGCTTTTTCCTTCACTCATTTTTATTGGTGTCCTGATAATTTCAGAAGTCATGACATTTTTTGTATTGATATTGTCCAACATTAAAAATCAATACAAAAAGTTATCGCAGAAATCATATCAGATCAAGAAAAAGTTTGTAGTTGCACTTTTGATTCAGGTATCGTTTTTTGAGAGTTTTGAGAATTTTCCGAATAATCAAAATTTCAGATATCAGCTCCTACCATAGTTCTATCTGGACCTGTTTTGTATATGGCTCTTGCTATGTTTTTTGAATATTATAATCAGGTTTACAATGATATTGCTGTTTTAATGGCTTCTACTCATGGATGGGTTTCTACTATCATAATGTTGTTGATTCATGAACCATATCGGAAATTTTGTTTTGGAAGATTTAAGAAAAAGAAATCAGGAGAACGCAGGAGAAATGTTAATGTTACTTTTTGATTTTTTTTCTTGTTTTTTTTTTGTTTACAGTTGCCAATCGTCAAACTTTGAAAAGCTTTCAAAAAAATTGTGATTAAAAAGAAATAATAAAAAATTTTGGAGAACATAAACTATCGAGATTATAAGTTACATAGAAAAAAAACTACTCAATGGCCAAATACGATGCAGGTGATTTTTTTTTCGTTTTACATTCTTGAAGTCATTGAGACTACTGGAACTGTCAATTCTAGTGATCTGATTGACTGGAGTCTCTCCAATTGATATTCAATTCATGATCATAACACAGCAGACTGATTTTAGCCTACCGAACAAAAAACAAAAAACCCACCCATTATCATCTCGAAAACTTTGAACACGTCAGCTACTTTCCTACTCTTCCTATTTACAAAAAAACAAGCATAAAACCTCAATACCAATGAATTTTTCCACCGTCGAATCCTATACCATGGGACTCCACTGTTTGACATGCATTGAACTACCTATTAATATTTTCGGTGCTTACTGTATCATTTTTCAAACTCCGAAGTGTATGAAATCTGTCAAATGGAGTATGTTCAATTTACATTTTTGGAGTATGCTTATGGATTTTACAATTTCTGCTTTGTTGTGTCCATTTGTATTGATACCTGCTCCAGCAACGGTCCAAAACGGGATTTTCAGTGCGGTTGGAGTTCCAGATGTAGTGCAATCGTTTTTTGCACTTGTTCTTCTTCTAGCTGTATGTGTTAGTATAATTATGTTAATGGAAAATCGATACTATACTCTATTTGGTTATAACGCAAAATGGAGACATTTTCGTTATCCATTTTTGTTTTTCAACACTCTTCTAATATTCTCATTCCTTATTCCTGTTGCTCTTAGTGTTCCTAATCAACAGAGTGCAATTGCAATTCTTGAGAAAAAATTTCCAAATGTTCCGGTATCATTCTACTCGAATACCCTTCTTGTGGTCACAATGAAAAACCTTTTTCTTTTTGTTACACTTAATTTGAATGGCGTCATCATTATATCAGAAGCGATCACATTTTTCTTATTAATATTGTCCTGCATGAAAAAACAATACAAAGTAATATCGCAAAAGTCGTATCAAATCCAGAAAAAGTTCATAGCGGCTGTCTTAATTCAGGTATCCATTTCTTTTTGAAGTTTTTTAAAACTCCGAATTTCAGATATCCGCTCCAATAATAGTTTTAGCTGCGCCTACCATATATTTGGCTTTTGCTATATTTTTTGAATATTACAATCAGGCTTTCAATAATTGTGCTGTTTTAATGGCCTCCTCTCATGGATGGGTTTCTACTATTATAATGTTGTTGATTCATGAACCATATCGGAAATTTTGTTTTGGAATATTCATAAGAGCAAAATCAAAAGACTTGAGAAATAATGTTAATGTTACATTTTGATTTTTTTCTTGCTTGCTTTTCTTATTTAGAGTTTCCAATTATCCAACTTTGAAAAATTCGTGATAAAAAGGAAAACATTCATTGAGACTATTGTAACTTTTATTCCTAGTGATCTGATTGACTGGAGTTGCAGCAATTGTGACGTTGAAAGAATGACGTTTTTTTTTGAATATGAGCCGCCATAAGATTTTTGTAGTGATGAGCCTTGATGGGTCCTTTCAAAGTTTAAAAACATTTCAAAGGAGCCTCGATGAGCCTCGACTTAAAGTTGGGAATAGTGGGCCGAGTCTGACTTCTTTAAGATTCATTTGAGCCAAGGAGCATGGTGGAGCCTTCTCGGAATCCTCCTAGTCATAATTACTTGAACAAAATATGAGGAAGATATTCAATTACAAAACAAGGCATGATCATAACACAGCAGACTGACTTTTAGCCTACCGAACAAAAAACAAAAAACCCACCCATCATTATTTCAAAAACTTTGAACACGTCAGCTACTTTCCTACACTTCCTTATACAAAAAACAAGCCCAAAAATTCAATACCAATGAATTTCTCAACCATTGAATCCCTTACCATTGGATTCCACTGTTTGACATGCATCGAACTACCTATAAATATTTTCGGCGCTTACTGTATCATTTTTCAAACTCCGAAGTCTATGAAATCTGTGAAATGGAGCATTTTTAATTTACATTTTTGGAGTATGCTCACGGACTTTACTTTTTCGGTTTTAGTCTGTCCATTTGTGTTGATACCAGCGGCGGCGGTAGTTCAAAATGGGATTTTCAGTGCGGTGGGAGTTTCGAGTGTTGTGCAACAGTTTTTTATGCTCGCCATTTTTGTTGGTGAGTTTTTTAGATCATAGGGTCAAAAAAGATTTGTTTCATAGTTTCAGCCTCCTGTGTTAGTATAGTTTTGGTGATGGAAAATCGATACTACATTCTTTTCGGTCAACAATCTTATTACAAAACTTTCCGTCGACCCTTCTTGTTCCTCAACTCTCTTCTCATATACTCTCTATTTCTCCCTTTTGTGCTCCATGTTCCAGACAAACAAAGCGCATTAGCATATCTGGAAAAATTATATCCAAATGTTCCCATATCCAATTATTCAAAATCCCTTTTTGTGGTCACTATGAACAGTTATGATCTTTTTGCGGCTGTATTGGCGGCTGGAGCTATAATCATTTTGGAATCCATCACATTTTTTGTACTAATATTGTACAAAATGAGAACGCACCACAGTGGACTATCGCAAAAGACATATGAACTTCAGAAAAAGTTTGTAGTAGCGATTTTGATTCAGGTATCGTTTCTTTTTGAGACTTCTTAAGATTTTCAAACTTCAGGTTCCGCTCCAATTACTGTGTTAGCTGCGCCTATAGTGTACCTAATTATTTCCATAGTAACAAAATATTACAATCAAGATTTCAATGGTTTGTCTTTTTTGATGGCTTCTACTCATGGATGGGTTTCTACTATTATAATGTTGTTGATTCATGAACCATATAGGAATTTTTGTTTTGGAAGATTTAAGAAAGCGAAATCGGTAGAACAGAGGAGGAATGTTAATGTTACTTTTTGATGGGATTTTTTCTTTGAGTTTTATTTTCCGCTTACTTTTTTCATTTACAGTTGAGAATCACCTAACTTTGAAAAAACTTGAAAAATAAAATTTTTCAAAAAAAATTCTCGAATAAAATTTTTTTGAAAAATAAATTGAAAACCGTTCGGATTTGTTAGTTTTCGATAATTTAAACGAATTCGATAACTTATCAAAACAGTATACCAATTTACAAGTCATCCCAAGCTTGTAGACATTCCAACATCCCCCAATATAGAATTAGCACTGGTCCAAACTTTCAAGCCAATTTTCTAGGCTCTCCCTGGAAAAAATTTAAACAAACATACACTGAAAAGATAATGTTATCTTCTTTCGAATGATATATAATACATACTGTAACTCCACCTTTCCAAAAAAAACACCCAAAATTTTTTTGTGAAAATTTTCAAAAAAAAAAAATTAACATTATTGAACCGGTCCGGGTCCACCTATATAAAGCATGGTTGTTATTATTTTAATATCCTTTTTAGATCTTAAAAACCCCTGTTACTATTCACGTCACTTTAATCCCAAGCCAACAAACCTAGGTATTACCGATCCCTTTACCAGAAAGCACTAACTTTTCCCAGATAACTTCTAATGCCTATTGTTATCAAAACCGGAACTCTTTCCCAAGGAACAAAAAAATCGAGGTGTTTTTGTTATTCTCATCAACCCTCATATCAAATATTTTTCAGCACAAATCTGAAAATACCAAGACTCAAAAATGACTCTGAAATTCTACCTGGGCCTTACTTCCTTCATCTTCTCCTTCATCGCTATCTGTCTAAACCTACTCATTTTTCTTCCAGTTTTTCGAATGGCTTTCATTTCCAAAAAGAGCTCTGTATATATTATTGCATTCTTCAATATTATTTCCGATCTTATTCAACTTTTTATAGTATGCTTCTATCTTTCAATTTGTATCATGATGGACGTAAGTTTTTTTGTCGTATCAACTTTATAGTGAATTTTGATTTCAGAATTATTTCCTAACTGGAAGTCAGGGTAGTTTTTTGCATATTTTTATCGGTTGGGTTTTCATAAATGCATGGTACATGGAGAGCCTGGTGCAGATTGTGATGGCTGTCAACAGGTTACAGTAATCCTAGTCCACCGAAATTGAAGATAATTTCAGATTCTGTATCATAACCCTAAAAATGTACGATTTATTTACTTTCAAATTCACTATTACCATTTTCATTCTTCTTATTCTGTTTACCTCCCTGCTAGCCACAATTACCCAGTACATCTATCCCTGCTGCCAGTGAGTTTACAAATGTGCTCCATTGCTCATAAAGTTTATTTCAGATTCGTCTCCGATCATCTGGTCCTCGCATTCATGTTCATAAATCCTGCCCAAAAATACAATTATTCTTATACACAGTTAATATCTTTTGATATCCTCTGCACTGTTGCTCCTACAGTATGCTATGGCTCTGTTTTTTTCACTATCCGCCAATCCAAAAAGGCTGCCGCAAATGCCTCTTCGATGCAAGAGAAAAAGGACACGAAGTAAGTGAACTCTATTGACAACCCATCAATGATTTTTCAGATACCTCTTACAATTCGTGTTCATCTCCATTTTCTACATATGCACTTGGGTTTGCTTCGAAGTTTTTCCACATATTGTGCCTACAGATAAACTCGAAGTTTTTTGGATTATAACGCTGCTTGTCATCCTCAATTCGTCATCAAATTCAATCATCTTTTTGGTGTGTAATAAGGAGATCCGAAAATCGGTATTCAACGAGAAGAGGTCATACGTTGTGCCAGGATCGAATGTGACCTCTGTTAAATTGACTGTTGCATAAATTTCGAACATTTGATTTTTGCTGTAAATAATAGTGATCAATGAAGAGTTATTCAAAATACAGATAACACACTGTGGCCCGGATAATTTTATTTCGTTAACTACCTTTTCCAAATAAAACAACATGCACCATTTTATAGGCTATAAAATGAAGTCTACCGAAGAATCCAGAAGACGTAATTCAAAAAACCGAAGAGAAAAAAGTGGCGGAAAACGGATTGGAAAACGGATTTCGGTATTTCGAACAGTATTAATGTCTTACCGGGAGATTATACTTATTTTTACTAGACATCCCGAGATCGCCTACTTTTTTCTTTTTCGACTGATGAATAGTCCAAATTTTAACTTCAACTCACTGAAAAATTATTTAATAAAAATGTTTTCCAAAACTTTTAAATATTTTTTGAAGTTGCACCATCCAAGTATGGGTTTTATGATTCTTATGTATATCCTCAGATTCATCAAAAAAACTGTCAGTGTTCCTAATCACGTCACCTTATTCCCAAGCGAACCTATGTATTACCGACTCCTATAATTATGCATCTCAATACCAGAAAAATACCAAATTTTCCTCGATAACTACTACTGTCTACTGTTATCAGAAGCGGAACTCTTTCTCAAGGGAAAAAATGGTAGTATATTATTGTGGTTCTCTTCAACCAAAACTCAAGTTGGACACTATTTTTCAGCACAAATCTGAAAATACCAAGACTCAAAAATGACTCTGAAATTCTACCTGGGCCTTACTTCCTTCATCTTCTCCTTCATCGCTATCTGTCTAAACCTACTCATTTTTCTTCCAGTTTTTCGAATGGCTTTCATTTCCAAAAAGAGCTCTGTATATATTATTGCATTCTTCAATATTATTTCCGATCTTATTCAACTTTTTATAGTATGCTTCTATCTTTCAATTTGTATCATGATGGACGTAAGTTTTTTTGTCGTATCAACTTTATAGTGAATTTTGATTTCAGAATTATTTCCTAACTGGAAGTCAGGGTAGTTTTTTGCATATTTTTATCGGTTGGGTTTTCATAAATGCATGGTACATGGAGAGCCTGGTGCAGATTGTGATGGCTGTCAACAGGTTACAGTAATCCTAGTCCACCGAAATTGAAGATAATTTCAGATTCTGTATCATAACCCTAAAAATGTACGATTTATTTACTTTCAAATTCACTATTACCATTTTCATTCTTCTTATTCTGTTTACCTCCCTGCTAGCCACAATTACCCAGTACATCTATCCCTGCTGCCAGTGAGTTTACAAATGTGCTCCATTGCTCATAAAGTTTATTTCAGATTCGTCTCCGATCATCTGGTCCTCGCATTCATGTTCATAAATCCTGCCCAAAAATACAATTATTCTTATACACAGTTAATATCTTTTGATATCCTCTGCACTGTTGCTCCTACAGTATGCTATGGCTCTGTTTTTTTCACTATCCGCCAATCCAAAAAGGCTGCCGCAAATGCCTCTTCGATGCAAGAGAAAAAGGACACGAAGTAAGTGAACTCTATTGACAACCCATCAATGATTTTTCAGATACCTCTTACAATTCGTGTTCATCTCCATTTTCTACATATGCACTTGGGTTTGCTTCGAAGTTTTTCCACATATTGTGCCTACAGATAAACTCGAAGTTTTTTGGATTATAACGCTGCTTGTCATCCTCAATTCGTCATCAAATTCAATCATCTTTTTGGTGTGTAATAAGGAGATCCGAAAATCGGTATTCAACGAGAAGAGGTCATACGTTGTGCCAGGATCGAATGTGACCTCTGTTAAATTGACTGTTGCATAAATTTCGAACATTTGATTTTTGCTGTAAATAATAGTGATCAATGAAGAGTTATTCAAAATACAGATAACACACTGTGGCCCGGATAATTTTATTTCGTTAACTACCTTTTCCAAATAAAACAACATGCACCATTTTATAGGCTATAAAATGAAGTCTACCGAAGAATCCAGAAGACGTAATTCAAAAAACCGAAGAGAAAAAAGTGGCGGAAAACGGATTGGAAAACGGATTTCGGTATTTCGAACAGTATTAATGTCTTACCGGGAGATTATACTTATTTTTACTAGACATCCCGAGATCGCCTACTTTTTTCTTTTTCGACTGATGAATAGTCCAAATTTTAACTTCAACTCACTGAAAAATTATTTAATAAAAATGTTTTCCAAAACTTTTAAATATTTTTTGAAGTTGCACCATCCAAGTATGGGTTTTATGATTCTTATGTATATCCTCAGATTCATCAAAAAAACTGTCAGTGTTCCTAATCACGTCACCTTATTCCCAAGCGAACCTATGTATTACCGACTCCTATAATTATGCATCTCAATACCAGAAAAATACCAAATTTTCCTCGATAACTACTACTGTCTACTGTTATCAGAAGCGGAACTCTTTCTCAAGGGAAAAAATGGTAGTATATTATTGTGGTTCTCTTCAACCAAAACTCAAGTTGGACACTATTTTTCAGCACAAATCTGAAAGCTCCAAAACTCAAAAATGCCTCTAAAATTCTACCTGGGTCTCACTTCCTTCATCCTTTCTTTCATCGCTATCTGTCTGAACTTACTCATTTTTCTTCCAGTTTTCCGTATGGCTTTCATTTCCAAAAAGAGCTCTGTATACATTATTGCATTCTTTAATATTATTTCTGACCTTATTCAACTTTTCATAGTATGCTTCTATCTTTCAATTTGTATCATGATGGAGGTTAGTTTTTTGTTGTTTCAATTTGACGCGCCTGAATTTTCAGAATTATTTTCTACCAGAGTCGCTGCGCGCCTCTGGCGCGTGAACTCTCCAGTTTTCAAAAAAAAGTTTGATACGTAAGATGTACGTGGATGTACGTGGAAAACTAAAGCGGACATCGTGACCAACATCGGACAGACTTTCTAGCGGATTATATATAAGTAAGATCTGGAAGTCAGACTAGTGTACTGAATATTGTTATCGGTTGGGTTTTCATAAATGCGTGGTACATGGAGAGTCTGGTGCAGATTGTGATGGCTGTCAACAGGTTACAGTAATCCCAGTCCACTGAAGTTGAAGATAATTTCAGATTCTGCATCATTACCCTAAAAACGTACCATATCTTTACTTTCAAGTTTACTATTGCAATTTTCATTCCGCTTATCGTATTTACCTCCCTACTAGCCACCCTTACCCAGTACATCTATCCCTGCTGCCAGTGAGTTTGCAAACATGCTCTATTGCTCGTAAAGTGGATTTCAGATTTGTCTCGGAGCATATAGTCCTCGCATTCATGTTTATAAATCCTACCAAAGAATACAATTATTCTTATACACAGCTTGTGTCCTTTGATATCCTCTGCACTGTTTTTTCTACAGTATGCTATGCTTCTGTACTTTTTACCATCCGCAAATCCAAAAATGCTGTTGTACATGTCTCTTCAGTTCAAGAAAAAAAGGACACAAGGTAAATTTGCTCTGTTGATAACTCAAAGATTCTGAAGCTTCCCAGATACCTCTTCCAATTCGTGTTCATCTCCATTTTCTACATCTGCACTTGGGTTTGCTTCGAAATGTTTCCACGTATTGTGCCGACTGATAAACTCGAAGTCTTTTGGATCATAACTTTGTTAGTCATCCTCAATTCGTCATCAAATTCCATCATATTTTTGATGTGTAATAAGGAGATCCGAAAATCGGTATTCAAGGAAAAGATGTCATACGTTGCACCAGAACCGAAAGGATCGCATGGGACCCTTGCTAAACCGATTGTGATATAAATTTTATTTTGACTAGATAATTATAGACAAACTTTAATTTCTGGTAGTTAAATTTTTGAACAAATGTGTTTTATATAATAGAAAAAAAGTCAGTTAACAATAATAACAACTTTCGTAGAGGAGATTTCAGTAACCACATTGACACTTCTTGGGAACACTCTTTTCAATAAACCTGAAACACGATTTCGTTGCAACAACTGTTTCAAATTACTCACCTAGAATCACTATCTTATATTCAGTGACAATAAACATGAAAACCAAAGTATCTATTGGTGGATACAATGACAGAAACACGTACATAGAGCCAGCTGGAAAACTGAGCTCAAATTTCAAAAATGGTTGAAGTAGTGGAGCAAGCAGGAATGGAGCAAGTGGCAGGACAAATAATAGACTTGGAATTAAAGTTTGAGCGATGAGAGCTCGAAAAAATTGTCTTTGAAGTTTACGATTCAATATTGAATATTTTGTGAGCTCTTTTTTGAAAATAGAATGCATTTTTGCTCCAAAATAAATGATAATGAAGTACTGAAAACACATCATAGAAATTCCAAGCAGGAGGAATGCCATATTGTTCCATCTTATAGATAAATTTTCAGAAAATGGCATAATAATGAATCTAGGCAAATTTGAGATAGTTATGTTGTAAGAATCCAGAATTACTCTGCTGAACTTTAAAATAATGAAGCTATGATTGAAATCTTTGGACCAACCTCAGATACTCATCTCCTTCGAAATCCGGGCGACAGAAACCATAGTACAATAATCGGCTCTGTCCCAGAATAACGGTCCTTTACATTCTCAGCGGTCCTTTGTCAAAATAGAGGTCCTTTGGTCAAAACAGCGGTCCTTTGAGATATTGAACGGTCCTTTCGTCAAAAAAGCGGTCTTTTGAGAAATAAAACGGTCCTTTGAGAAATAAAACGGTCCTTTGAGAAATAAAACGGTCCTTTGAGAAACAAAACGGTCCTTTGAGAAATAAAACGGTCCTTTGGTCAAAAAAGCGGTCCTTTGGTTAAAAAAACAGTCCTATGAAAAATTCGTGGGTCAAACAGGATTTTCGACAAAATATAAGGATACCAAATTAATTGTTCGTTTGAAATTCAGGCTTAGTAAGGGTTTGGAGTACTCTATTACGTACGAAGTTTACTGACAAGAAGTTTCTAAGCCTAATTTGTAGCACTGAATGATAGAAAGAGAAATTTGAACTCTTGACAGACTTACTCCCAACGTCAAAGGACCGTTATTATTTCTCAAAGGACCGTTATTTTACCCCCACGGACCTTTATATTTCTCAAAGGACCGTTATTTTACCCCCACGGACCGTTATATTTCTAAAAGGACCGTTATATTTCTCAAAGGACCGTTATATTTCTCAAAGGACCGTTATATTTCTAAAAGGACCGTTATATTTCTCAAAGGACCGTTATATTTCTCAAAGGACCGTTATATTTCTCAAAGGACCGTTATATTTCTAAAAGGACCGTTATATTTCTCAAAGGACCGTTATATTTCTCAAAGCACCGTTATATTTCTCAAAGGACCGTTATATTTCTCAAAGGACCGTTATATTTCTCAAAGGACCATTATATTTCTCAAAGGACCGTTATATTTTTCAAAGGACCGTTTAATTTTTCAAAGGACCGTTTAATTTTTCAAAGGACCGTTATATTTTTCAAAGGACCTTTTTATTTCCAAAGGACCGTCGTAATACCCAAAAGACCTTTATATTGACCCAAAGGACCGTTTTATTTCTTCAAAGGACCTTTATATTACCAAAGGACCTTTTTATTTCTTCAAAGGACCTTTATATTTCGCGTCGGACCGTTATTTTCACAAAGGACCGTTATTCTGAGAAAGAGCCCAATAATCCAACCAAAAATCCAGATAAAAATGAATAACACATCCATATGAGCACCCCATTACCTCCAAATCTAACCGATGCAGAAGATTTACAAAGTGTGAAATATCGATAAATAAACTGTACGGCAATTATAGCCAAGATGATAACATAAAATGATGCATAGAACACGAATGCAAATTGCAGAAATTTTGGAAATTCTTGGAGCCAAGGATTCAAACTGAAGCATAGTAAAGCCCTGTTATAACTATGGGCAAATGGTCGGGCTAAAAGTTCCCAAGCCGAAAAAAGTATACCCATCGTGGAAAACACCAAGACCATTGGTTTATAGGGTCCTGACACTTTTTTGATACGAGTTACGGTTAGGAAAATGAAACAGGAATTGGTTATGAATGTGGCCATAAGTCCACATTGCATAAGGAGAAATGAAAAATCGTGAAGGGATCTCATTGAGCTTTGGAAAAATTGGATTTTCAAAAAAGTTATCTAGTTTTGTTTCAATGAGTTTTGTGAGATGAAAGATAGTTTGTGCTCTGTTTTTTTGGTTTTCTTGGTGTGCTTTTTGTTTTTAATGAGATTTCTAAATACCATTTGCAGCTAGATACAATAGTGAAAAAGGAAAAACAAAAAAAAATGTCTTCAAAATTGGAATTTCTAAAAACAAAAAACGTGCATCATCTTCAGATATTGAGGAAGTAATTTTTTCAAAAGAACCGACTAATTTTGAAGCGAGTTATGAGTTGTAACACATTTTCAATTCAAAAAGAGTACTGCAAATTTGCAAAAAGAGCCATAACTTGTTAAATTTTTAAGATATCAAAAATCTGAATATATGGGTACCAACGTAGACAAATTTTTGATATTTGGATTAAATTTTTATTTGAATTGGTCTAGATTGAGCTGAGTTACAACCTGTAACATAAAGACATACGAAAATTTTTTTGTATTTTAAATTTTTTTTAATTTCCAAAAAATCGCTATGGATCTCATTTCAATATTTGGAATTTTTGTTGCTTTGAATGCCTGTACACACTTTCTAATAAGTTCAGTTTTTTTCCGGATCTGGTTGAAGAGTAAGAGAAAAGTTGCAGTTGGCAATTCGATTTGTATTAAAATTTACTACTAAATGCAAAAAAATTCAAACTTCTAGCGTCATTTTCATTTTTTCGATTTTTGGGTCACTACTGAAAATCGTACTGTAATATTCGAACGCTCATAACTTTTGTTAAACTTGTTCAAAACATGAGTTCTTATAGTCATTCGATAGCAAATATAATAATAAACATTTTTATAGAACAATAAAATAACTAATCAATAATAAAAAAATGAGTTTGCCGCCTTTTCCTGCACTTGCCTCCAAAAAACCGTTTTTTGAGTCGCTAGGAAACTACCACCCGGGGGCTGACCGGAATGAAAGTATGTTTTCTATAGTAATTCTAGCATGAATTTTCATAAAAAAGTACTCTTATCAAGTTTCCACGGTTCGAAATTTTTTTAGGTAGTTTGTTGGGGGTCAACTTTTTCATTCTTTTCAATAAAAAATAATGTTCCCATTATTTACAAATAAAATCTTACATATCGTTCGAAACTCCATTGAATTTTCTTCAAAACGGATTTTAGTTTGTAAAAATTGGTTCAGTTTCCACGGAATGGCAAACGCTCAAAGATGCCGCACTCGGTTTTGGCGGGATTTTTTGTTTTTCTCATATTTCTGGAGAGGGGGTGCAGAACAAAAAATAATTTTTATCACATTTGTCATAACTTTTTGTGCTCTTTCGAATGATACTACTTTCATCCAAATCCAAGGGTAACACTTCGCGATCATTCCATGTTAGTCTATACGTGTCTAGTTACCCGAGCCACTCATCTCGAGTTGCTTCCGGACGGTACCACCGAAGCCTATCTCTGTGGTCTTCGAAACATTTTCTCTCGTAGAGGTGTCCCTCGAAGTATTTACAGTGACAATGCTCGGACTTTCACCCTCGGATCGAAGATCATCAACGAACATTTGAGCAACTATACTCCTAGTATGTCGCTCACATGTTTCCTCGCCCAACATGAGATTAACTTCAAATACACTACCCCCCTCGCCCCCTGGCAGGGGGGCTGCTACGAACGTGTAGTTGGTATTGTGAAGCATCAGTTGTTGAAGGAAGTTGGAAAAACTCGTCGATCTTTCTTCTATCTGAATCACGTGATTATCCGAGTAGAAGGAATGATGAATGGCCGACCGCTTACTCCTAACCCTCGTGAGGTGCGAGACCTCCCTGCTCTTCGTCCCATCGACTTCATTCTCCCGACAGTTCTGATTGATCTTCCTTCGGAGCGAGACGGAAATGACTCCGATGAGGAATTTGATCCTACCCGGAATCCGACCGTTACTGAACGTCGAACCCTCGAACATTTGTCAGGCATCGATAAAGTACTGGAACGACGCTGGGATATCTGGTCAGGAGCATACCTCGCATTCTTACGCTCGGATTGTCGTAAAGACAAACGTACTTCGAAGCTTTGCCCTCGTATCGGTCAACTTGTGCTCATCTACACCGAGAAACTAGCGCGTCAAAACTGGCCTCTTGGAGTGATCGTTTCGCTGAAGACCGGAGCTGACGGACTCGTCCGATCGGCCGAGGTCAGATGCAAAAACGGGATCTATCATCGGGCAGTTAACCAGCTAGTGCCCCTCGAAGTCTATGACGAGGAGATCGAAGTCGAGCCGCCTACCGGTACTTCGCAAGACGATACCGAAGACGAGGACATTGGTCCATCCACCAGTGATGGCCCGGTTCACGAGTCTGATACTCCGAAACCAGCTTCGTCCGTCGGCTCTACGCGATCTTCTGCGTCTAGGATGGCAGCTCCCGTGCTACCAACCCTCTCAGGTGCTGGATCTGATGCTATATTGGGTCCATCTACCAGTGATGGCCCGGTTCACGAGTCTGACACTCCGAAACCAGTCTCGACGACCGCTTCTAGGCGATCTACTGCGTCAAGGATGTCAGCACCCGTGCAGACTACCCTCGTTGGTGACCGATGGGATTCTCCATTTGGTCCATCCACTAGGGATGGCCCGGTTCACGAGTCTGACAGTCCGAGACCAGTCTCGTCGATCGCTTCTACGCGATCTACTGCGTCAAGGATGTCAGCACCCGTGCAGACTACCCTCGTTGGTGACCGATCGGATATTCCAATTGGTCCATCCACTAGGGATGGCCCGGTTCACGAGTCTGACAATCCGAAACCAGTCTCGTCGATCGCTTCTACGCGATCTATTGCGTCTAGGATGGCAGCTCCCGTGCTACCAACCCTCGCAGGTGCTGGATCTGATACTATATTGGGTCCATCTACCAGTGATGGCCCGGTTCACGAGTCTGACAATCCGAAACCAGTCTCGTCGATCGCTTCTACGCGATCTATTGCGTCTAGGATGGCAGCTCCCGTGCTACCAACCCTCGCAGGTGCTGGATCTGATACTATATTGGGTCCATCTACCAGTGATGGCCCGGTTCACGAGTCTGACAATCCGAAACCAGTCTCGACGACCGCTTCTAGGCGATCTACTGCGTCTAGGATGACAGCACCCGTGCTGCCTACCCTCGTTGGTGTCCGATCGGATATTCTATCTGGTCCATCTACCACTAGGGATGGCCCTGTTCACGTGTCTGATCATCCGAAACCAGCCGCGTCCAAACGGAGGAAACAGAAGGTGTCTTCACTCGTCCAGCCGGATCCGCCAGCAGTCGCCTCGTTTCCAGTCTTCTCCCAGCGCCAGGTTGCCAGCAAAAAGACGACCATCGATCGACTGGGCTCTCATCAGTTTGGATCTGATAATGGGGCTCCAGAGGAGCCGGTAACCGGATCCAGATTACGGTTAACTGTTTCTCCAACTTTGGTCCCAACCAAGCGAGGAAAGAAACAAGTCAATCAATTGAGTCCGGACCATCCTTCGGGAGTTCCAGATTCTTCCGATTCGACAAATGTTATACCCTCTAATCGCGTCCGGCCCTATCTCCCTCGTTCTGCGAAGACGAAGTTCATAGACTACGTTAATGTAGTTATGACTTCCGAACCTCAGACCCCCCGGAGTGTCGTCAGTTACCAGGTTCCCGTTCATAATTTGATAAATTTTTAAGATATCAGAAATCTAAGTAATCTAAGAAATCTAAGTATATGAGCATCAACGTAGACAAATTTCTGATCTCTGTATAAAATTTTCATTTGAAGTAGTTCAGATTGAGCTGAGTAACAAAATGCAACATAAAGTCATACGAAAATTACTTTGAATTTTAGAATTTCTCGATTTCCAGAAGAATCGTCATGGATCTCAACTCAATATTTGGAATTTTTGTTGCTTTGAAAGCCTGTATCCTCTCAGTATAGAAAATCTGCTAGGGAAACAAAAATTATTGATTGAAAACCAAAATTGTTCATATGACCAGAATGACATAAAAAATTTATGGTGATATTATATTTTCTGAAATTAGTCTCAAATGAAAGAACATGTTTAGTTTAGTGACAAAAAGTTGGAAAGTACAAGGGTAACCGTTCAAATATGAAAAATAAATTTGATTGAAAAATTTTTTTTTAGATTTTTTGAAAAACGTAATTTTTATAGACATTTTGTATTAAAGTATAACAAACAGCTAAAATATTTGAAAACTGCTTTATTTAGGCTTTCCAATGAGCTATGGGACATTTCAAAATTGAAGCTTTCAGTGTCTCTTCAAAATTCACACATCTTCTTATCCCCCAGCGAACACGCCTACATATTACCGATCTCTATATTGTCTCTTCAATAAAACGTCAGGAGAATTTCGGTAAAACAGACACGCCCCTTTTTGTTGGCTTGTTGATCAATTTTTTAACGTGAAAAGGGGCGTGTCCAATAAGTCCCGCCCCTTGCCGACGGTTTATTGAGCAGACATTACAAAAAAAAATTCCCCCATAACTACTACCGTCTATTGTTACCAGACACGGAACACTTTCCAAAGGAACAAAGAATCTAGGTGTTTTTGTTATTCTCATCAACCCTCCCATACTATTTTTCAACACCAATCTGAAAATACCAAGACTCAAAAATGACTCTGAAATTCTACCTGGGCCTTACTTCCTTCATCTTCTCCTTCATCGCTATCTGTCTAAACCTACTCATCTTTGTTCCAGTGTTTCGTATGGCCTTCATTTCCAAACAGAGCTCTGTATACATTATTGCGTTCTTTAATATTATTTCTGACCTTATTCAACTTTTCATAGTATGCTTCTATCTTTCAATTTGTATCATGATGGACGTAAGTTTTTTGTAAGGCTTCCATGCGGACGAATTTTCGTCCGTCCGTCCGAAATTCGTCCGGTTACGGGTTTTCGGTACGCAAATTCGCGTTAACGCAGTGCACAATTTGCATTTTAATTGACGACAAATTAATTTCTCGATGGATTTTTTCGGCTTTTGCCCTATTTATTACGGTAGGCAACGCACACTGACGCGACATTGTGTAGCACGGACGAACGAGTCGGACGAAAGTCGGACAGATGACGGACGGACGGCGGGGGTCCGAATTGTTTTCGTTTGTCGTATCAACTTTATGTGGCTACGCAGTGAATTTCGATTTCAGAATTATTTCCTAACTGGAAGACAGGGTACTATTTTGAATATTGTTATCGGTTGGTTTTTCTTAAATGCATGGTACATGGAGAGCCTAGTGCAGATTGTGATGGCTGTCAACAGGTTACAGTAATCCTAGTCCACTTTCTAAAGATAATTTCAGATTCTGTATCATAACCTTAAAAATCTACGATTTATTTACTTTCAAATTCACTATTACCACTTTCATCTTCCTCATCGCTTTCACCTCCCTGATAACCACCCTCGCACAGTACATCTATCCCTGCTGCCAGTGAGTTTGCAAATATGCTCTATTGCTGATAAGGGAACAATTTTAGATTTGTCACCGAACATCTAGTCTTCGCATTCATGTTCATAAACCCTGACCAAAAATACAATTATGCTTATACACAGTTGGTATCTTTCGATTTCCTCTGCACTGTTGTTCCTACAGTATTATATGCCTCTGTTTTTTATACTATCCGCAAATCCAAAAAGGCTGCCGCAAATGCCTCTTCGACACAACAGACAAAGGACACGAAGTAAGTGTGCTCTATTGACATCACATCAATAACTTTCCAGATTCCTCTTACAATTCGTGTTCATCTCCATTTTCTACATCTTCAGCTGGGTTTGCTTCGAAATTTTTCCACATATTGTGCCAGCTGATAAACTCGAAATTTTTTGGCTTGTCACGATGCTTGTCATCCTCAATTCGTCAACAAATTCAGTCATATTTTTGGTGTGTAATAAGGAGATCCGAAAATCGGTATTTAAGAAGGAGAAGCTGTCATACGTTGTACCAGGATCGATTGGGACCTCTGTTAAAACCGCGTCTGCATAAATTTAATAATGATCCCCATGAGTTCTTTAACTACTTTTTTTCTTTGTATAGTCGATCTTTTCCCAATGTTCTTCGGCACTTTTTTGTACATATTTTCTCAATTATGCTTCACGTTCTAGTTTCTCTCAGTACCTGTCCAGATCGCTGGCGCCAGAAATACTTCTTTTCCATTCATGGTAATTGTACTCAAAAATGATCAGAATATACGCAAGAATGAAAAAAATCTCCTGGAACTTTATTCGTTTGTAAAATTTTACAAGGGGATTACGCGAGGACGCGAGTTGAACTTTTTACCATAATTTGGGTCAAGATAGAACCGAACCTGCTGATTCAGAATCTGAAATAAAAATTGGCGAAATGTTTACGTGAGTCGAGCTATGACCTCTTAAAAATTTGCTAAATTTTCACGTAATAGTCTATGAGAATATTATCTATGGATTTCAACAACGTGAGTGGTGAAGTGGTAAGGAGTTAGGGTTCCTGTAAGTAAGCTATGGTTCGATTCCCTCCGCGGTCAAAATTTTTTGGAAATTTTTTTGTCAACGTTCCAGTCAATATGTATGTGCTCGAAATGATTTTTTGTGCATTTTTTCATTATTTTACTGGATTCTGAGGCAGTTTCGAAAAGTTTGCTAGAACTGACTTGATAATTCATAATTCGATCGAAGTTCGAGTTTGTCATTGGTTCGGTGAATGATTTTTCAAAACAAATTTCATAAATCAAACTTTAGAATTGAATTGCTCAAAAAGTTCGTTAACCTAATCATGGGCAGATTTCCGGCTTCGATCGAATTATGAATTATCAAGTCAGTTCTAGCAAACTTTTCGAAACTGCCTCAGAATCCGATAAAACAATGAAAAAATGCACAAAAAATCATTTCGAGCACATACACTGGAACACAGGCTAAAAGACCCTCTAAAATGAACAACTCGCTCCGTTGCAATCAAAATGGAAGAGTCGCGAAAGCTGCAAATTCAATGAAAGAACACTGTGGTCGAGAGGATTTTTTTCGTTAACTACCATAAACAAATAAGACAACATGCGATATTTTATAGGCTAGAAAAATGGAACCTTTTATAGCGAGGAATCGAGAAGACGTAATTCAAAAAACCGAAGAGGGAAAAAGTGGCGGAAGACGGGATTCCGCGCATCTCGGCTGCGAACAAAAAAGTGATGCTAGCGGAACGGGGAGGCAGCTTGAGACGGGCGTGTAGATCCGTGTCTATTCATGACTCAACCAAATCACGAAATAGAACAATAAATATAAACCTTTTATACATAGGTGACGCAAATCTAGCTACGATATGTTGATTAGACCTATACTTCTCTTCTTATCTATAACACCATGTGCTGAAATGTGCGTCTGTACTATACCTCCTGAAGAGGTATATATTAGTTCCACTGCTGCCAACCTTCCGTCCGACGAGCCAACTTCGGAAGGCGACGGTGATGTCACAACTGTCACAGTGAAAATGACGACCGAAGAGGAGGTAACAATCGCAGTCAATAGTACGTTTTGTTATTTTGTAGTACCAGAAAGTCTTAATAATGAAGATGATAATAATTACTAAATTACAGGGTGCGATCAATGTGACATCGAGGCTATTGCTCCGGATCCGAACAAAGTTATGTTTGGAACTCGTTTTGTTTCAGAGTGAGTTTTCAAGAAGCAGCTTTTCAGATAGTCGCCGAATTTAGGCCAAGAGATCCAGGTGACGGATGCTTACGAACATATATTCTTTGTGAAAGAACAGATGATATGACATGCTTTAGCAATGCCATTTTTGTGAGCGATTGGTGCAATTTCCGTAGAACAAAAATTAATACAGGCAACAACACCAAACGGACAGGTAACAATAGGAGATGAGAACTACAATGGGGAAAAGTTGGGCTACGCTAAGCTGCGACTACGATGGTACATATTCATGGATGGGAGCGTGAGTGAATCGATTGAGTCAATGATCTTAAAATTTAATTTTCCAGAACTGAGATCAGTGGAATCTATTGTGACTACAAAGAATGTGTTTGAAACAACATGCTCACATAAACGTTGGCTTATTTATGAGCTCTATTCGGAATCAGAGCAAAAATAATGTGTTCCAAAACAAATATTTTAAGGAGTTCATAACTGTAAACGAATGATAGAAGTTTCTAGAAATTCTGAAACAAAAAAGTGTTGCAGTTTCCATGTTTTGCAATTTTTTGAATATTCTACTGGAATCTCATTTTGACATGTTGAAAATCTGAAGACTTTCAAAATATACTCGAAATTTCAGATTTCAGACATTTTTGTTATTTTTCATTACTCTCTATTCGAGCTGAAAATCTGATTCAGACATCTCATTAAAACCAAAAAAAAACATCACGCACACAAGTCATTTTTCCTCGCAAAACTCATTGGAGCAAAACTTGACGAAATTCCATATTTTAAGAACTCAATGAGCCCCCTTCACCATTTCTCATTCCTTCTTATGCAATGTGGACTTATTGCCACATTCATAACCAATTCCTTTTTCATTTTCCTAACCGTAACTCGTATCAAAAAAGTGGCAGGACCCTATAAAACAATGGTCTTGGTGTTTTCTACTATGGGTATACTTTTTTCGGCTTGGGAACTTTTAGCCAGACCATTTGCCCATAGTTATCACAGGGCTTTGATCTGTTTTAGTTTGAATCCTTGGCTCCAAGAATTTCCACGTTTTTTACAATTCGCTTTTGTGTGCTATGCATCATTTTATGTTATCATCCTGGCTATAATTGCTGTACAATTTATTTATCGATATTTCGCACTTTGTAAATCTTCAATAGCTGTTAGATTTGGAGGTAATGGGGTGGCCATATGGATGTGTTATTCTTTTCTCTCCGGATTTTTATTCGGATTACTGTACTATCGTTTTTGTCGACCGGATGGGGAAGGAGATGAGTATATGAGGTTGGTTTCAATTATATTATAAATTCAAACTCTGAAAATTTCAGCAAAGTGATCCTGGATTCTTACAATATATCTATCTCGAATTTGCCTAGATTTATTATCCTGCCATTTTCTGAAAATTTATCTATAAGATGGAACAATATGGCTTTCCTCCTGCTAGGAATTTCCATGGTGTGTTTGCAGTATTTTATTATCATTTACTTTGGAGCAAAAATGCATTCTATTTTCAAAAAAGAGCTCTCAAAATATTCAATACTGAATCGTAAACTTCAAAGACAGTTTTTTCGAGCTCTCATCGCTCAAACTTTGATTCCAAGTCTCCTATTTGTCTTGCCACTTGCTCCATTCCTGCTTGCTCCTCTATTTCAACCATTTTTCAAATTTGAGCTCAATTTTCCAACGGGTTCTATGTACGTGTTTCTATCATTGTATCCACCAATAGATACACTGGTTTTTATGTTTATTGTCACTGAGTATAAAATAGTGATTCTGGGTGGGTTAATGGAAATGGTTATGCCTCTAAATTTCGTTATTGTTTCAGGTTTATTGAAAAGAGTTTTCCCAAACAGAGTCAATGTGGCTACAGATGTCTCCTCTTCGAGAGTTGTTACCATTGCTAACTGACTTTTTTCGATAATTTTTGGCTTCAAGTAATTTTTAGCTTTCAAGCCTTTTGTATGTTACCATCTATAACACGGCTCAAACTCAACTGATTTGGATAAAAATTTTACAGAAAGATCAGAAATTTCGTTGTGTTGATGCCTATATGTATAAAATTCACGATATCTCAAAAATTGAGCAAGTTACGGCTCTTTTCGAGAATTTTCAGTGCATAGTTCGGAATAGGAAATGTGTGGCAAATCATAACTCGGTTGAAAGTGGACCGATTATTTTGAAACTTTCACAGTTTGTTCCGGAATGGTGCACGTCTATTTGAAGCCTGCTGGAGTACTTTTTCGAACATTTTGATTTTTGAAATTTTCCAGCAGCTTCAGATGAGGGCCACGTCGTCAGAAATGGCAAAGCCAAAAAAAGTGACCTAAAACGACCAAAGTTCACTAGTCCTTCCCCTTATTATTATTATTGGTGTTGACCATGTGTTGAATGTCTGATCACTATTTCAATATCATGTTTTTGCAGTCTAAACGAATTTCGTCTCGATCGCTGTTTTGTTGTGCTTGATCTCTCTGAAATGCTCTATAAAAGTAGCCAGATTCAATATTCCCTCCCACTTATTCGTAATGACTATTGAAGCTGTTACTCAATTCTTATCCAACATAATTGCTCAGCATAAATTTCTCTTTGGAATTTTTGGTATTATCATCAACATTTTCCACTTGCTAGTTTTAACAAGAAAATCGATGTGCTCTAATAGTGTAAATGTGATAATGATAGGAATTGCGTTCTGTGATATCTTGAATCTCGGTTTTTTTGTTTACGATAAGGTTATGATGATAAGAGCGGAGAACTTGGATTGGTAGGTTATTTTTTTCCGAGCTCCGGATGCTAATTTTTTTTTATTTTAGCAGCTCCATTACATTGTATCAAACAGAAATCTCTGACGTTATAATTTACACATCTCGAGAAGTCCTTCGAAGAGTTTCATCTTGGTTAGATGTCCAATTAGCTCTTATACGACTTGTAATAATTAAAAGTTCCTTGAACCAAAAGTTTGAAAAGATATCCAAGCCAAGTTGTGGACTCATTTTTATACTGGGAACTTTTCTGATAAGCTTTGTTATTTCAATGTTGTATTGGATGCAGGTAGACTTCCGGGAGGTTACTCTATGGGTTCCCAAAAGTTTGTAAGCTCCCGAATTGGGTAATAATAAAGTATAAAGTTTTTGTTTCAGCTGCAATGATACATCTAGCATGGGTACAGCAACACCAACTCCATCAAAACCATATATCGCTATACAAATCCTTTATGTCATTGATGGAACCTTGCGGGTTTTAGACCAAAATTGACCAATTTTTTTGAAACTAGTAAAAATTTCAGATCATACCATCTGCAATCCTACCAACGCTAACTTACCTGCTTATCAAGCAACTGAAAAACGCAGAGCTCAATAGAAGAAGATTATCTTTCACCAAAACTAAGAATGAAAAGTGAGAAACGTATTCTCTAAGGTTCCAATTTTTTTTAGCATTGACTCGGATCACACAACAAAAATTGTGATATTCATGACAGTGTGCTCAATGATAGCACAAGTTCCACTTGGAATAGTCTATGTTGCGCAGGGTGTGGAAACCTCGGAGGAATTTCAGTGAGAAAAGAAATCGTAGTTGCTAAATGTCGTAGTTGCGAAACGTCATGATTGCAAAACGATTAGCTGCGAAATGGGTCGTTTGCAAAATGGCTAATTGTGAAGTATTGTGGTTGTGAAAACGGCGTGGTTGCGAAATGGCTAGTTGCGAAATGTCCTAATTTCAAAGTTACGAAATTGCGAAACGTTGTCGTTCCTAAATGACTGGTTGCAAAATTTTCTAGTTACCAGGTGTCGTGGTTGCGATGTTGATGTGAGTTGCAAAATGACTGGTTGCGAAATGTCCTAGTTGCGAGGTGACTCGGTTACGAAATGACATGAGTTGCGAAATGTCGTATGTACATAGTTGTGTCACTCTGCTCATTTTGATATTTATTGTGTCCAAAATTTTCAGAAAAATCGCCATGGTTCTCATCTCTATATTTGGAATTTTCGTGGCTTTGAACGCCTGCACCCATTGTTTTATATGCTTATCCGTATCTTCCCAGTATAGAAAATCTGTGAGGGAAATAATTTATTTATTTTCATTGAAAAATTAGATGAAAAACTGACACAAATATTTCCGCACAAACAAAATAATAAATCATTTACAAATTTTTCCTCGTCTTATTCAGCGAGACACTAGACGGTGTCACAGTTATCGAGGCACTGGTTTTACAACCAATGAATTTTTGGACCAGCGATTTGGTAGAGCTAGTCTGTACATAATAGACGAAGAAGTTGAGTGAGCAAATCGCGAAAAGTCGGAATATAAAGGTGACGGATTGGATTTCCTGGGGGAGAGAGGAGAAGTATTCCTGGAAATATGAAATTTTCAAAAAAAATATTTTTTTTTGCTTAAAAATATTCGAAATTTTACGCGGATTCCAAATATCACAATGAGAAAGCTCAGAAATGCCTCCAACACCACAAAAAACTGCTTTGAAACTGACTGAAAATACAGAAGTGTCAGAGATGGCCGTGGCCGAAGTTTCTCCAAAAATTGGCGGAGTCTGCCAATAAGCGCTTTTGACAACAATGAACTCAGTACTGATTATTTGCCGAAAAATTTCAATAACGCTTATTGACTGACTCGGCCTTTTTTTTGGAAAAAACTCGGCCGCGGCCCACCAAGGCAACTTTTGACTATTTGGCCCTCTGACATTTTGGCCCCACGAAGTCTTTTTTCGGGTGGTAGAGTAATTTTTAAGCGTTAACGTTAGGATATTTAGAATCAGCGCAAAATTTGGCATATATCCAACCGGAAAGAATTGTTGCCCCTCACCGGATAAAATCGCATCAACATGTAGCCAAACTCGAAAAACGAAAGGTACGAGGCTATAAAGCATGCCTGCCGAATCATTGAATTTTCCCTTTGAATAGTAGCTGCGGAGAGATTTGAGTGAGTTTTCGAGAAAAACCGCGAAATTTTCATCCACAATATCATGGCAGTGTTTAGCGCCACAGCAGACACCGGGACCCAGATAAGGTACAAGTTTTGAAATCTGGTGAGCTAAAACATACAAATAAAATTTTCACATCGTTTTGAATATTTGATACCGAATGTTTAGCGGGAGCACATCCAGTTTCATGCAAACTTGTCAACGCGTTGAAATTGACGAAGCACGGGGAATAGTACGGTATAAGTAGTGTGATAAGAATCCCGGTGACTAGCGTTGAGCAATAGACAAAAAGTTTACTGTCTGTGAACCAATCGGGCGCCTTTCCAGGCGAGAGAAGAACGGAGACGCGGTGGATAGTCATAAGCCAGTTGAGGAAGATTTCGGTCAAATAGCATGCGGTGGCGATAAGGGTGACTTGTTTGCCGAGGAATTTACGATAGGCTGAAAGATGAGGAACGTAAGCCTGAGCCTTTGGGCCTAAGCCTCTGGCCCTAATCCTAATCCTCTAAGCCTCTAAGCCTAAACCTCAAAGCCAAAGCCTCTAAGCCTAAGCCTCTAAGCCTAAGCCTCTAAGCCTCTAAGCGTCTAAGCCTGATAAAAAGCCTCTAAGCCTCTAAGCCTCTAAGCCTCTAAGCCTCTGAGCCACTAAGCCTCTAAGCCTCTAAGCCTCTAAGCCTCTAAGCCTAAGCCTCTAAGCCTAAGCCTCTAAGCCTAAGCCTCTAAGCCTAAGCCTCTAAGCCTAAGCCTCTAAGCCTAAGCCTCTAAGCCTAAGCCTCTAAGCCTAAGCCTCTAAGCCTAAGCCTCTAAGCCTAAGCCTCTAAGCCTAAGTCTCTAAGCCTAAACCTCCAAGCCTAAGCTTCTAAGCCTAAGCCTCTCAGCCTAAGCCTCTAAGCTAAGCCACTAAGCCTAATCCTCTAAGTCTAAGCCTCTGAGCCTAAGCCTCTAAGCCTAAGACACTAAGCCTCTAAGCCTCTGAGCCTAAGCCTCTAAGTGTAAGCCTCTAAGCCTAAGCCACTAACCCTAAGCCTCTAAGCCTAAGCCTCTAAGCCTAAGCCTCTCAGCCTAAGCCTCTAAGCCTAAGCCTCTAAGCATAAGCTTCTAAGCCTAAGCCTCTAAGCCTAAGCCTATAAGCCTCTAAGCCTCTAAGTCTTACCCTGATACCCATTAACCGGATCGATGCAATCCCCAATTGGCCAAGCATCTACCATAAAATAGTCGGCAACTTTTCCAATGATTCCCGAGAACGTCATGAACGTGATGTAGACAAAGGGAGTTTTGCTGGTAGAAGTAGTATAGAATCTTTGCTTGATGACACTCAAGAATAAGACGACGTCGAAGATGATACAAAGTGTTGTCAGAATGTTGAAGACTATTTGAGAAACAAGAAGGAACACGTCGAGGAAGTCCATGGGAACTTGCGGGCTGGAGGGAATGAAATGAAATGAAAATGAGTAGGAGGGGCAAGAAGATCGTAAAAGTTGAAGATTTATGGGATCAAAAGTTTCGAAACTTTTCAAGATTATCACGAAGAGATAATAAATTATGTCAGGTTTTCAGGAAATTTTTCTAGACAATCGAGCTCATGAATTATGTATTTCTGACAGCCAGTTCTTGAATGGGAGCCACGCTGGAAACGCTGACTTTTGCGGTGACGAGTACCTGAAAGGGACCGGATTTCGAATATTTCCTCATGAGCCAAAACCTACTGTTGATGATGGATTCGTTTTGCACATTTCACAGAAGAATAAAGATTTCACTGTTTTTCGATATTGCGAGGATACTGTAAGGCAGATGATGCAATGAGTGATTGCGTTGAGTGCAACGAAGAGTGTTAGAATGTTGATTATATCGTTAGTCATTGTACTGGAAAAAACTTTTAGTGAAAAGGTTTGAAAATCCAAACTTACTTAAAACCAGGAACAATAGTAATAAATCCCTGTACAACATAAACCACTCCCAATGGTCCTTCAGCTGTCATGAAGGTTACTGTCATCAGAATCACCAAGTTGGTAGTGTGGTCAGATCGATTGCTGAAAATACAAATAAGCCTAAGCTTCTAAGCCTAAGCCTCTAAGCCTAAGCCTCTGAGCCTAAGCCTCTAAGCCTCTGAGCCTAAGTCTCTAAGCCTGTGCCTCTAAGCCTAAGCCTCTAATCCTAAGCCTCTAAGCCTAAGCTGTAAGCCTAAGCCTGTAAGCCTAAGCCTGTAAGCCTAAGCCTGTAAGCCTAAATCTGTAAGCCTAGATCTGTAAGCCTAAATCTGTAAGCCTAAGCCTGTAAGCCTAAGCCTGTAAGCCTAAGCCTGTAAGCCTAAGCCTGTAAGCCTAAGCCTGTAAGCCTAAGCCTGTAAGCCTAAGCCTCTAAGCCTAAGCCTGTAAGCCTAAGCCTGTAAGCCTAAGCCTGTAAGCCTAAGCCTGTAAGCCTAAGCCTGTAAGCCTAAGCCTGTAAGCCTAAGCCTCTAAGTCTAAGCCTCTAAGCCTAAGCCTGTAAGCCTAAGCCGGTAAGCCTAAGCCTGTAAGCCTAAGCCTGTAAGCCTAAGTCTCTAAGCCTAAGCCTGTAAGCCTAAGCCTGTAAGCCTAAATCTGTAAGCCTAAATCTGTAAGCCTAAATCTGTAAGCCTAAATCTGTAAGCCTAAATCTGTAAGCCTAAATCTGTAAGCCTAAATCTGTAAGCCTAAGCCTGTAAGCCTAAGCCTGTAAGCCTAAGCCTGTGAGCCTAAGCCTGTGAGCCTAAGCCTCTAAGCCTAAGCCTTTAAGCCAAAGCCTCTCAATTCGTACCTTTCCTCTTTTCTCTGAACCGCCACTTTCCGCCGCGAACTTTCCGCTTGCTTCATCTCCCGTATCAGCAAAAATGTGAGAATCGGAAACGTTACCGTCGGAATGATCTGAAACAAGTTGCTAACAAGTGAACCAAATGACATCCAGAAACCTTTAAAATTCCATCAGTAATCAAAAAGATCTGCACCATCAACACCACATCATTCATAAATTCCGCATCGATTCCCACGGCGTACTGATCTTCTGTATAGTTCTCCTGGAAGCCGGTACAGCTGGCCGCAGGTGTCCACGGTGTAATCTCTACCAGTGTCAGCCGGGCCCAATAAAAACTCGACCAACATGTGCTCAAAAAGAGAGCAACTAGCATGACGATCAAGCTGAAGCCAGGGCTCGATAGCCTATGGAACTTTGGGTTTAGGGAAAATTTTATGATGAGGAATCGTATAACAGCCATCAAGACCCCAAACCATGCAGATAGCCTTCGCAGGTTATCTTTGATTGCGGCACCCCACAGCTCAACAATTAGCACGGGGTAACTGAATGGAGGATAGCAAGCCGTATCAGGGTGTATCATACTCAATATATTTTCATATACTATAAAACTCATACTAAACAGGTCACATACTCCAATACCCGCCATAATAACATTAATACTATTAGCTCTCATCGATTTTCTAGTGAGAATAATCAAGTGAAAAATGTTCACGATAACTCCGATACAAGCAAGAACAAACTGATATTTGTTAACATTAACGGATAGTGAATTGATAAACTGAGCGACACTTATCCATGTAGAAATAGTTGAATTAGAGCCGAGAGGTTCAAAATCGGCATAAGTGTAGTTATAAGCCATTGTTAACCGGAAATGCTGCGTGTGCACAGACTGGAGGGAACACGGCTGTCACATTTCTAATAACTCATTTAGCTGATGTAAGATTTCATTTCAGTTTCGGTATGTGACCCGTTGAAATTCAATTAAGCCGCCCCGGCTGGAAATGAGAGGGAAGAAAAAAAAACAGAAATCAAACTATGAAAAAATAACAATCAGAGGGTTGCTGGACAGAAATGAGTCACTGTAAGCTGTGGGCAAGCCTCTGAGCCTAAGCCTGTAAGCCTAAGCCTGTAAGCCTAAACCTGCAAGCCTAAACATGTAAGCATAAGCCTCTAAGCCTAAACCTCTAAGCCTATGCCTGTTAGAATAAGCTGGGTTGCCTTAACATATAAAACTAATCTTAAACTAAGCCTGTAAGCCTAAGCCTCGGAATCTGAGCCTGTGAGCCTAACCTTGTAAGTCTAAGCCTGTAAGCCTAAGCCTGTAAGCCTAAGCCTGTAAGCCTTAAGCCTGCAAGCCTAAGCCTGTAAGCCTAAGTTTCTTACGGTTTCAGTTTTATGACACATCATCGTATAATTCTCGGGAATCAAACGATCGACTATGAGCACACCTGGTAGACATAACTTTGTCATTCTTGTGATCTATGGAAACTTTTTTTGACTAAAAATCTAATTTTATTTCAGAAAGAAAATTCGGGATTATTTCATTTAAGCCCCCCGACCTATTCCAATATAACCCCCCAGGGATGAACGTTGGAATAACCCCCCACCTTTGCTGTAAAAACAATAATAAAAATGATTTCAATATCAATATTCACTCCTCCTCCTTGCACCTCTCGCTTCTGACGTAGACGCCATACTGCCAGCGCCAACACTGGATCTCGGACCAACACTGACCTGAAACGCATTGTTGAACATTTGTTTTGGAAAAATAAACATTCGAAAGTCTTACCACACTTTTCCGTCTTTTACCAGGCAAAAGAAACGCAAAGTTATCTTCAACTGCCTTTTTGTACTGTGTGGATACCACCAGACTAACTAAGCAATGCATAGAACAGTTCGCGGCGGAGAACATTGCCCAATTGTCGTTCAAACGTTGTGTGAGTCTACTGGAACATTCACAGATGATTGTAGCTTTTGTAGGTTACGAATGACTCACTCTAGTCCTCTTCTCTCTAAAGCTTCTCCTTGAACTGCAAAAAAGATGCCGATAGGCGCTTCGGCCACGACGGATGCAGCAGTCATGAGAGTGATCATTTTAGTGGTGTGGTCGGCTTTGGAGCTGAAGTTTATGGGCGATTTTTGAAAAGCCTGCAAGCCTAAGCTTCTATGCCTAAGCTGCTAAGCCTAAGCCTGTAAGCCTAAGCCTGTAAGCCTAAGAATGTAAGCCTAAGCCTGTAAGCCTAAGCCGGTAAGCCTAAGCCTGTAAGCCTAAGCCTGTAAGCCTTAAGCCTGTAGCCTAAGCCTGAAAGCCTAAGCCTGTAAGCCTAAGCCTGTAAGCGTAAGCTTGTGAGCCTAAGCCTGTAAGCATAAGCCTGTAAGCCTAAGCCTGTAAGCCTAAGCCTGTAAGCCTAAGCCTGTAAGCCTAAGCCTGTAAGCCTAAGCCTGTAAGCCTAAGCCTGTAAGCCTAAGCCTGTAAGCCTAAGCCTGTAAGCCTAAGCCTGTAAGCCTAAGCCTGTAAGCCTAAGCCTGTAAGCCTAAGCCTGTAAGCCTAAGAATGTAAGCCTAAGCCTGTAAGCCTAAGCCTGTAAGCCTAAGCCTGTAAGCCTAAGCCTGTAAGCCTAAGCCTGTAAGCCTAAGCCTGTAAGTCTAAGCCTGTAAGCCTAAGCCTGTAAGCCTAAGCCTGTAAGTCTAAGCCTGTAAGCCTGAGGCTGTAAGCCTAAGCCTGTAAGCCTAAGCCTGTAAGTCTAAGCCTGTAAGCCTGAGGCTGTAAGCCTGAGGCTGTAAGCCTGAGGCTGTAATTATGGTCCACTTACTTCTCATTCTTCCCTGACAATTTCCTCCGATTCCTTCTTGCTATTTGAAGCTGCAGTATCAACAAAAACGTCAGAATTGGAAGCGCAGTTGATAAAAACAACTGAAACTATTACAAATTACTCAGAGAAACTTCCAAAACTTACCTTAACATATCCATCGACAAGTACAAAAGTTCGCATTCCAAATACTTTTTTGTCCAAAAACTTGTGTTCATAGGCAGGAAAATACAAATCTAGAGTAACATTTTGTGGCACTTTTGATAGGCATCTGAATGAAAATCAAAAACATTATCATTTTCTGAAAAAAAACGTACTCATCTGGAGGATTCCATTCTCTGTGGTCAATGAATTGATGGAAAATTAGAATGCTGGAAACTCCGGTACAGAAAACAAAGCTAACGAATATGGAAACCAATCCGAAAAACGTGTCGGAAAGTTTTTGAAATGTTACACTCATGGCATTTTTTATAACTAAGTAACGGACAAGAGCCATAAGGACAGCTAGCCATACAACGAGACGGCGGATTATATCATAGACGTCATTTTTAATTATATCGAATAGTGTCATCCAATAGCTGGATGGATAGAAACTGGAAGATTTATTTGAAAGTGATACAGGCTTAGCCACAGAGGCTTAGTCTTACAGGCTTAGGCTTACAGGCTCAGGCTCACAGACTCACAGGCGTTGGCTTACAGGCTCAGGCTTAGAGGCTTAGGCTTACATGCTTAGGCTTACAGGCTTAGGCTTAGAGGTTTAGGCTTAGAGGCTTAGGTCTAGAGGCTTAGGCTTAGAGAATTAGGCTTAGAGGCTTAGGCTTAGAGGCTTAGGCTTAGAGGCTTAGGCTCTTTTTCAATTTCTCTAAAATCTTACCATTCATAATCAGTTACTATATTTAAAACCCGATTCAACAAATTCATACTCATATTCAAAATATCACAAATCGCAATAGCTAACAAAATCATGTTTATCGAACCAGTCCTCATGGATTTTCTTGTCAGAATGAAAATATGAAAAATATTAACAAATGTTCCGATAAAAGCGAAAAATGTTTCAATATTGGTAGTAATTGATAAAAGTGATACAAGTGAATTTCCAAAATTTGTCAAGATAATCGCAGTAGAATTACTATACTCCTTAAAATCCTTATATTTGAATTCTAAATCCATGGTTATGAAGGCAAAAGAAAGAAAAAGTAAAGCGAGGAAGTGGATTATTGGAAAGCTGCAGAATGTTAGAACTATGTGGAGACAAGAGATTGAATGTGCCAAACGTTATAATTATGTTTGCTTGTTTTGGCCGTATAACATTTGACTCGAAAATTGAAATGGGAAACAATTTTTGATCAAAAACCTTTGTTTAAAGGTTAGAGTGACAAATTTGATATTAGGTGAAAATTGGAAATAGAAAAATAAATTTTGTAGTCGATTTCGCAACTAAGCCATTGTGCAACTAAACGTTTTGCAACCGGTCATTTTGCAACTTTTAGAGTGTGAAGACTTCATTTTTATTGGAATTATGTAAACGGATACATTTTTTTCTCAAAAATGCGAAGAAGATACAGATAAGCTAATGAAGTTCAAGTAATCGGAAAATTTAGATTGTGCTGATTACTCCACGATCCGGGCTCACTGGATGCTGAAAATTGAATTATTCTAATCTCTTGAAACCTATACCTACCGTTCTTTGTTTTCCGACATTTTTGCATCCGAAAAAGTGAGACACCGCTTTCCGATATTGTGAAGAGATTGCCAAGCATATAAAACAATGTGTGAAGGAATTGAATGCAATGAAAACAGTACAAATGTTGACAAGGTCTGCGCTCATCCATCTGAATTCAAAATAAGATGAAAGGAGCCTTTTTTTTAATTATATATTCACATAAGACCCATATTTGTGCCAGCAAGCCATTGAAATAGATATGCCAAGCCTAAGGTTCCTTCAGCTACCATTGATGCGATAGTCATTATGATGATCATTTTTGTAGTATGGTCCGGCTTAGAGCTGAAAATTGGTAATAGGGTCTCGTTGGGTCTCGTTGGGTCTCGTTGGTCCCGTTGGGTCTCGTTGGGTCTCGTTGGTCCCGTTGGGTCTCGTTGGGTCTCGTTGGGTCTCGTTGGGTCCCGTTGGGTCCCGTTGGGTGTCGTTGGGTCTCGTTGGGTCCCGTTGGATCTCATTGGGTCTCGTTGGGTCTCGTTGGGTCTCGTTGGGTTTCGTTGGTCCCCTTGGGTCTCGTTGGGTCTCGTTGGGTCTCGTTGGTCCCGTTGGGTCTCGTTGGGTCTCGTTGGGTCCCGTTGAATCTCATTGGGTCCCGTTGGGTCTCGTTGGGTCTCGTTGGGTCTCGTTGGGTCTCGTTGGTCCCCTTGGGTCTCGTTGGGCCTCGTTGGGTCTCGTTGGTCCCGTTGGGTCTCGTTGGTCCCCTTGGGTCTCGTTGGGTCTCGTTGGGTCTCGTTGGTCCCGTTGGGTCTCGTTGGATCTCATTGGGTCCCGTTGGGTCTCGTTGGGTCTCGTTGGGTCTCGTTGGGTCTAGTTGGGTCTCGTTGGTCCCCTTGGGTCTCGTTGGGTCTCGTTGGGTCTCGTTGGTCCCGTTGGGTCTCGTTGGATCTCGTTTGGTCTCGTTGGGTCCCGTTGGATTCCGTTAGATCTCGTTTGGTCTCATTGAGTCTCTATGGGGTCTATGGGGTCTATGGGTTTGTTGGGTCTCGTTGGGTCTCGTTGGTCCCGTTGGGTCTCGTTGGATCTCATTGGGTCCCGTTGGGTCTCGTTGGGTCTCGTTGGGTCTCGTTGGGTCTCGTTGGGTCTCGTTGGGTCTCGTTGGTCCCCTTGGGTCTCGTTGGGTCTCGTTGGGTCTCGTTGGTCCCGTTGGGTCTCGTTGGATCTCGTTTGGTCTCGTTGGGTCCCGTTGGGTTCCGTTAGATCTCGTTTGGTCTCATTGAGTCTCTATGGGGTCTATGGGGTCTATGGGTTTGTTGGGGTCGTGGGCCTATGGGGTCTATGGGGTCATGGGATCTGGTCACCTTTGAATCATCTTCACTCTGTTTTTCCTCGTTTTCATGAGCTCCCGAATCAATAAAAAAGTCAAAATCGGAAGTGCCACTGCTGGAAAAATCTGGAATTTTAATTATTGTGAACTCAAATTCCTTCGTTCTAATAACATTGATGATCCCATCCACCAACATGAAGTTGTTCACATTGATCCATTTATTCGTTTTGAACTCGTCCGTAAAAATTGGATAGTACCAGATTTCCGTGTAATTTTCTGGGTAACCATCACATCTGAAATTCCCAAACTCTCTACGTTTCCAAGTTTCAACTTACTCCTCTCCTGGCTTCCAAGCCATAGAGTCGAAAAAATAGAAATTTGAATAGAAGACACTAGAAATTGGTATACTGAACATTAGAAGGATTACTATGAGTTTTAGGCCAAATTTAGGCTCAGATAATATTTCAAATTTAGAGTTTGACACATATTTTATAACTAGAAATCTAATGAAAGCCATGGAGATTCCAAGATAAGCACCGAGGCGACGAAGCACGTCGCAAATAGCACTGATAATATGAATTGATAGTTGAATGGAGTATTTGTGAAAATTATAACTGAAATTTTTAGACTTATTACAAGTTTCTAGTTTCTACATAATACCATGTTTCATTTTCTATCGATGAGTATATTTTGTCCAAAACTACAGTACCCCTATTGAAAAAATCACAAATCGCTATTCCAGCCAATATAATATTTGTGGAACTGGAACTCCTCATTGATTTTCTAGTCAAAATCAGTAAATGAAAAATATTGATGATGACTCCGATAGAAGATAGAAAAAAGTTAAAACTATGAGAAAAAGGTAATAAAGTTGAGATAAAGTTTCCAATATTGATCAAGATTTCCACTGTAGAATCGTCGAAATTCTTGAAATCACCGGTGGCATAGTTAGAGCCCATGCTTAGTGTTCTAGGAAGAAAAAACTTGAAGAATTGAATCGAGGCGAGCAAAACTTCATTTTACAAAACTAATTTCACCAAGAAAAACAAAAAGGAACGAAATTAAAGGAGTGACAGCTCAGAGAATGGGAGACGGAATGGGGGTCGATTTTCATATGCTCATTCTGGAGCTATTGTAGCCTGCAAAAGGATTGCTGTACTAGACATTATTTTTAAAGTTTATACCTGTTTTGACTTCCTCTGGAAACACTTCAAAAACGCCTTCACAGATTTCCGATACTGCGAAGATAAAACCAAACAAACAAAGCAGTGAGTGGATGCATTGAGAGACACAAAAACGTCCGTTAAGTTCATTAGGTCGTTGCTCATTTGTCTGAAAAAAAAGACTCTAGAATTCAACTGTGGAAATATTTTCATACTTACGCGAATCCCTTCACATCTTCTGAGAATCCTTGAAGACCATAGGCGATGCCCAAGAAGCATTCAGAAATTGTGGAGGTGATTGTCATTACTGTTATCATTTTTGTAGTGTGGTCGTGTTTGGCGCTGGAAAAATCTCATGCGGTCTATGGGGTGTATGTGGTCTATGGGTTCTATGTGGTCTATGGGGTTTTTGGTGTCCATGGGGTCTCAGGGGGTCTATAAGGTCTCGTGGAGTCTATGGGGTCTCATGGGGTCCATGGACTTACTCTCGAGAAGCCAATCTGCTCCTTTGTTTACTTGCAACCCGTAACTCCCGAATCAATAAAACTGTCAGAATGGGAAGAACGATAGCAGGTAGAATCTGAAATTTTCATTGTATTTTTGGCCAAAATTTCGACTCTTTCATCTCACCTTCAATGCTCCACTAAATATCAGAAAGTTTTTCATATTGATAATCTTGTTAGTCGTGAAACTCTCGCTTAGCTGTCTCGTATAATGGGCTTCTGCAGGATAACTGATACATCTGAAACAATCCCAAGTTTTCATTGCTCATCATAAAACCTCTTACTGTCTTGATGGTGGTACCCATTCGGAATCTGCCACCAGGCTATTGTTGAACAAATAAATGCTTGACACCAATGCACTGAATATAAAATTGAATACACAAGTTTTGAAACCAAAACTAGAAGTGGAAAGTTTCTGGAACTTTGGGCTCAGGGAATATTTGACAACAAGAAAACGAATAAGTGCCATGAAGATTTCCAAATTGGCGCCCGCACGTCGGAGAGCATCATAAAGGGGTAAGATGTATGATTCGGCGGTTAGTAATTGGTAATTGTAGCGATTGAAGCTGTAAAGTTATTTCGCAACTTGGAAATTTCGCAACTGGTCTACCTACCGAACATCCTTCTCAATCTCAGCTACAACCCGATCATAAATCATAAAAACTGTATGATACAAATCACAAATCGAAATTCCAGCCAATAGTATATTTATACAACTAGTTCTCATTTCTGACTTTGTTAGTATCAATAGGTGAAAAATATTTGCTAAAACTCCGAGAAAAGAGAATAAAAAGTTGTAATTTGTTGAGGCTATGGCTATCTTGTTCAAAGAGTTTCCAATTTTTATGAAAGATTCTATAGTGAAATTTTCGAAACCTAGAAAGTCCATATAGGAATAGGTTGTAGGTGTAGGTATCATTTTTACAAGGAAATAATTTTTATTAAAGGAAAAAACAAGGTATGATTAAGGAACGACTACTGCAAAAAAAACATGGTCAGGTGGAAATCAAAGTGAGAAAAACAATAAAAAATATGGAAGTATTTTGTAACAAAATCACACACTTCGAATCACCACTTGACCAACAGACGCTATACTGCTCACACTGGTCTTTGGACCTACCGTAACCTGAAAAATATTACAGTAAATAACTAAACAGAGCGAGCTGCTCACATTTGTACTTTGGACCGATTTCAAACAACCGAAAACTTCCTTGACAGTTTTCCGGTACTGTGTAGAGACTACCAAGCAAATAATACAATGTGTAGAGGCGTTCAAGGAAACAAATACAGTGAAAGTTTGTACAAGGTCACAGCCTAGTTTTCTGAAAGCATATTGGATGGCATTTGCAACATTCACAAACACGGCTACTCACAGAAAACCTTGATCCTTCGTAGCGAAGGTTTGAAGAAAATAAGCCGCTCCCATGGGACCCTCCGCAAACATTGAAGCAATAGTCATGATAGTTATCATTTTTGTGGTATGGTCGGGTTTAGAGCTGAAAATGGGATACGGTAACTTGAGGTCTAGGCGGGAGTCATTGGGTCTTACTCTTTACTATTTGTAGAAATCTTCCGTTTTTTCTTTGCTTTTTGTAACTCGAAAATTAACAGTAATGTGAGAATCGGGAGCACGATTGCAGGGAAAATCTGGAAGTACGTAAGATGCCTTTTCGCAACTGCGACGTTTTGCAACCCGCCACTTCGCAACTTTATGAACAGATCTATGACGTTTCGCAACTTTGTCATTTTGCAACTTTGAAATTTTGTAACTGTGAAATTTCGTAACTGTGACAGTATGCAACCACGTCGTTTTAAACCCGGTGATTTTGCAACCGGTCATTTTGCAACTGATATTTTGTAACCGGTCATTTCGCAACTATGACATTTCGCAACCATGAAATTTACAAACCGATCATTTCGTTACTTTGGCATTTTGTAACCATGACAATTTGATATTTTGCCATCCGCCACTTTGCAACTATATGAATGGTTGTAATGATTCCTAACCGGTCATTTTGTAACTGACGTTTTGCAACTCGAAATTATGCAACTACGACATTTCGCAACCAGACACTTCGAAACTTTATTAACTGATTTGTGACGTTTCGCAACTCGTCACTTTGCAACTTTATGAACAGCTCTTTGACGTTTCGCAACTTTGTCATTTTGCAACCACGTCGTTTCAAAACCGTGCATTTCGCAACCGATATTTTGTATTCGCGGCGTTTCGTAAACAGCTACGTGACGTTTCGCAACTTTGTCATTTTGTAACTTTGACATTTCGCAACCCAACATTTCGCAACCCGACACTTTGCAACTTTATGAACGGCTCAAAAACGTTTTACAACCGATCATATTGCAACCATGGCATTTTGCAACTAGGCCGTTTCGCAACCACGACATTTCGCAATTGTGACTTTTTGAAACTGCGACGTTACGCAACTTCATGAACGGATCCGTGACGTTTCGCAACTGTGACATTTTGAACCACGCCATTTTCTACGTGCCACTTTTCAACTTTACGAACGGCTCCGCGACGTTTCGCAACCGGTCATTTCGCAACTGTGACATTTCGCAGCTGTGACATTTCGCAACTATGACGCTTTGCAACTTCGCCATTTCGCAACCCGCTCTCAAAACATGACTAACCTTTGAAATCCCTTCAAGCGCCATATAATTCTCCACATTTATGTACGGATTCGTCACAAACTCTTCAGTTATATGCTGAATATACCCGGATTCCGTGTAGTTTTCTGGGTACATGGTGCATCTAAAAATCAGTGTTTTTTCATAGTTTCAAGTTTATGATTCTTACTCCTCTGCTGGATACCATGAAAATAAGTCTTCCAAAATGTAGTGAGCAAAATAAATACTGGTTATCAAACTGCTAATAACCACATAGAGAATATTAGTTTTTAGGCCAAAACTTGGTTTCGATAGAGTTTGAAAAGTAGGATTCAAGGCATATTTTATAACCAAAAATCTCACAAGAGCCATGGAAATTCCAAGATAAGCGCAGACTCTGCGAAGGACGTCGTTGATAGCGATTTGCCAAAAATCTATCAATTGTATTTTGTAGTTTCCCGAGTTCCAGCTAAAGTTGAAATTTTTTATATTAGAATGAAGTTAGCAAGCTTCTCACCAAGGATCCGCGTTCAATAACTCTAAAACTTTTGAGAAAATTACAGTACCACTGTGAAAAATGTCACATATTGCAATACCAACTAAGATTATATTTATACAATTGTTTCTCATTTGAGCATTCAGAAGAATGATTAAATGGAAAAGGTTTACAAAAACTCCAATACATGAAAATGCGAAGTTTAAATTATCAGACAGCGGTATAGTTTTTGCAACGAATGTTCCGATTTTTATGAAAATTTTTCGAGTTGAATTGTTGAAAATTGAAAAATCGCGAGAGTCGTAGCTCGACATGTGAAGTTTTGTGGTATATCGTTTTTGCTTAGCTGTGATTGCAGACAGAACATAAACGAGTTTATGAAAATTCGATTCATTTTGGAAGACTGAATAGAGGATTTTTTTCAGAGAACAGTAATGAGCAAGATCTGGAAATAAATGACCATAAATCCGACATTCAAAAATTGTTTTATTAAAATAATAATGGAATGTACAGGGTGGGGCAAAATTACTGATACGCCGTTGAAGGCGTCTAAGTCGGTCAATTTTCATTCATTCTTGAAATAACTCAATAGTCAAATATTTCATACGCAGAAGTGTAAACTGCCAAAATTTCATAATGATACCTCATCTCTCGACCTAGTTTCGGACGTGAAACCTCAAAGCAAGTGTCTAGTCCGGCACGCAGGTATCTGTCATACTCAACTAACCATAACATGTTCTGCAGAGATGGAATTTTTGAAAGCCTTTGTCAGCATGTTGTCAGAACCTTCTATTTTATGTGTAGTGATTTTTGGAATAATTGAAAATATAACTTGGTCGGGAGCCTCGATATTCGCGGCCAGCCGCGGCGGGCCGGCCGCTTTTCGCTTTTCTGTTTGCCTAACTTCTAACACTTGCTGCTGGCGTTGTCTTTGTCTGAAAACTTTTTATATTTTTGGTACCTGAAGCCAAATTTTACCCCACTACTTCTACACAAAAAAATTTCATTAAAAGTCTTCCGATACTGCGAAGAAATTGCATAACAAACGAAGCAATGTGTTGTGGTGTTCAGAGCCACAATGGCTCCAAATATTGTCATGACATTTGCAGTAACCATTCTGAAGATGGAAAATTGACACAACACATACAAGGGAAAGGCTTACGTCATAAACTCGCATGTAAAAATTTGAACTATCACCAGTAGCCCTATGGGACCTTCTGAGAAAGTTGATGCCACTGTCATAAGCATTATCATTTTTGTGGTATGGTCGGTTTTTTGGCTGGAAAATTTAGCATGAGCAATTTTCCAGAATTCCTAGAGTACCTGGAGGCCCTCGAAGCTATGCTCTTTTTTCTATTGGTTTCTGTGGTTCTGAGTTCCCTTATAAGAAGAAAAGTGAGTACAGGGAGAGCTAGAGCAGGGAATACCTGAAAATTTCTGAATTATTTTCAAAGGGGAAAAAAAAACCTGTGAAAGCCCATCGAAAGATTGACAGATTTGAAGGATTTCTTGGTGGTTTTGAATGAACTCAGTTTGTTCTGTACCATAGATTAATTGAGTGAAATTTTCGGGGAAATCACACTCTTCAAATGGCTCCCAGACCGTAACAGGCCCCACCGTGAAGTGCCCCCAATATAGCACAGAAACTACAGTACTCAGAAGCATTGTGAATAGAATAGATTTGATAGCGAAGAATGGTTTTGATAGGTTGTCGGTGTTGGGGTTCATGGGGTATTTTATGGCTAGAAAACGGATAGTGGCCATTAGAATTCCTATCCAGGAGGAGAGCCTTCGAAGTAGGTCAACGAGAATCATGGAGAAGTGTTCAAGGATAAAGAGGAGAAAGGCTTGTGGAGGATCGCTGAAAAAATTATTTTGGATTCTCGGATTTTTGGATTCTTGGATTCTTGGATTCTTGGATTTTTGGATTCTTGGATTCTTGGATTCTTGGATTTTTGGATTCTTGGATTCTCGGATTTTTGGATTCTTGGATTCTTGGATTCTTGGATTCTTGGATTTTTGGATTTTTGGATTCTCGGATTCTTGGATTCTTGGATTTTTGGATTTTTGGATTCTTGGATTCTTGGATTCTTGGATTCTTGGATTCTTGGATTCTTGGATTTTTGGATTTTTGGATTCTCGGATTCTTGGATTTTTGGATTCTTGGATTCTTGGATTCTTGGATTCTTGGATTCTTGGATTCTTGGATTTTTGGATTCTTGGATACTTGGATTCTTGGATTCTTGGATTTTTGGATTTTTGGATTTTTGGATTTTTGGATTCTTGGATTCTTGGATTCTTGGATTCTTGGATTCTTGGATTCTTGGATTCTTGGATTCTTGGATTCTTGGATTCTTGGATTCTTGGATTCTTGGATTTTTGGATTTTTGGATTCTCGGATTCTTGGATTTTTGGATTCTTGGATTCTTGGATTCTTGGATTCTTGGATTCTTGGATTCTTGGATTCTTGGATTCTTGGATTCTTGGATTCTTGGATTCTTGGATTCTTGGATTCTTGGATTCTTGGATTTTTGGATTTTTGGATTTTTGGATTCTTGGATTTTTTGGATTTTTGGATTCTTGGATTCTTGGATTCTTGGATTCTTGGATTCTTGGATTCTTGGATTCTTGGATTCTTGGATTCTTGGATTCTTGGATTCTTGGATTCTTGGATTCTTGGATTCTTGGATTCTTGGATTCTTGGATTTTTGGATTCTTGGATACTTGGATTCTTGGATTCTTGGATTTTTGGATTTTTGGATTTTTGGATTTTTGGATTCTTGGATTCTTGGATTCTTGGATTCTTGGATTCTTGGATTTTTGGATTCTTGGATTCTTGGATTCTTGGATTCTTGGATTCTTGGATTCTTGGATTCTTGGATTCTTGGATTCTTGGATTCTTGGATTCTTGGATTCTTGGATTCTTGGATTTTTGGATTTTTGGATTCTTGGATTTTTGGATTTTTGGATTCTTGGATTCTTGGATTTTTGGATTCTTGGATTCTTGGATTCTTGGATTCTTGGATTCTTGGATTCTTGGATTCTTGGATTCTTGGATTCTTGGATTCTTGGATTCTTGGATTCTTGGATTCTTGGATTCTTGGATTCTTGGATTCTTGGATTCTTGGATTCTTGGATTCTTGGATTCTTGGATTTTTGGATTTTTGGATTTTTGGATTTTTGGATTCTTGGATTCTTGGATTCTTGGATTCTTGGATTCTTGGATTTTTGGATTCTTGGATTCTTGGATTCTTGGATTCTTGGATTCTTGGATTCTTGGATTCTTGGATTCTTGGATTCTTGGATTCTTGGATTCTTGGATTCTTGGATTTTTGGATTTTTGGATTCTTGGATTTTTGGATTTTTGGATTCTTGGATTCTTGGATTTTTGGATTCTTGGATTCTTGGATTCTTGGATTCTTGGATTCTTGGATTCTTGGATTCTTGGATTCTTGGATTCTTGGATTTTTGGATTTTTGGATTCTCGGATTCTTGGATTTTTGGATTCTTGGATTCTTGGATTCTTGGATTCTTGGATTCTTGGATTCTTGGATTCTTGGATTCTTGGATTTTTGGATTCTCGGATTCTTGGATTTTTGGATTCTTGGATTCTTGGATTCTTGGATTCTTGGATTCTTGGATTCTTGGATTCTTGGATTCTTGGATTCTTGGATTCTTGGATTCTTGGATTCTTGGATTCTTGGATTTTTGGATTCTTGGATACTTGGATTCTTGGATTCTTGGATTTTTGGATTTTTGGATTTTTGGATTTTTGGATTCTTGGATTCTTGGATTCTTGGATTCTTGGATTCTTGGATTTTTGGATTCTTGGATTCTTGGATTCTTGGATTCTTGGATTCTTGGATTCTTGGATTCTTGGATTCTTGGATTCTTGGATTCTTGGATTCTTGGATTCTTGGATTTTTGGATTTTTGGATTCTTGGATTTTTGGATTTTTGGATTCTTGGATTCTTGGATTTTTGGATTCTTGGATTCTTGGATTCTTGGATTCTTGGATTCTTGGATTCTTGGATTCTTGGATTCTTGGATTCTTGGATTCTTGGATTCTTGGATTCTTGGATTCTTGGATTCTTGGATTCTTGGATTCTTGGATTCTTGGATTCTTGGATTCTTGGATTCTTGGATTCTTGGATTTTTGGATTTTTGGATTTTTGGATTTTTGGATTCTTGGATTCTTGGATTCTTGGATTCTTGGATTCTTGGATTTTTGGATTCTTGGATTCTTGGATTCTTGGATTCTTGGATTCTTGGATTCTTGGATTCTTGGATTCTTGGATTCTTGGATTCTTGGATTCTTGGATTCTTGGATTTTTGGATTTTTGGATTCTTGGATTTTTGGATTTTTGGATTCTTGGATTCTTGGATTTTTGGATTCTTGGATTCTTGGATTCTTGGATTCTTGGATTCTTGGATTCTTGGATTCTTGGATTCTTGGATTCTTGGATTTTTGGATTTTTGGATTCTCGGATTCTTGGATTTTTGGATTCTTGGATTCTTGGATTCTTGGATTCTTGGATTCTTGGATTCTTGGATTCTTGGATTCTTGGATTTTTGGATTCTCGGATTCTTGGATTTTTGGATTCTTGGATTCTTGGATTCTTGGATTCTTGGATTCTTGGATTCTTGGATTCTTGGTTTCTTGGATTCTTGGATTCTTGGATTTTTGGATTTTTGGATTCTCGGATTCTTGGATTTTTGGATTCTTGGATTCTTGGATTCTTGGATTCTTGGATTCTTGGATTCTTGGATTCTTGGATTCTTGGATTTTTGGATTTTTGGATTCTTGGATTCTTGGATTTTTGGATTCTTGGATTCTTGGATTCTTGGATTTTTGGATTCTCGGATTCTTGGATTTTTGGATTCTTGGATTCTTGGATTCTTGGATTCTTGGATTCTTGGATTCTTGGATTCTTGGATTCTTGGATTCTTGGATTCTTGGATTCTTGGATTCTTGGATTTTTGGATTTTTGGATTCTCGGATTCTTGGATTTTTGGATTCTTGGATTCTTGGATTCTTGGATTCTTGGATTCTTGGATTTTTGGATTCTTGGATTCTTGGATTCTTGGATTCTTGGATTCTTGGATTCTTGGATTCTTGGATTCTTGGATTCTTGGATTCTTGGATTTTTGGATTCTTGGATTCTTGGATTCTTGGATTCTTGGATTCTTGGATTCTTGGATTCTTGGATTCTTGGATTCTTGGATTCTTGGATTCTTGGATTCTTGGATTCTTGGATTCTTGGATTCTTGGATTCTTGGATTCTTGGATTCTTGGATTCTTGGATTCTTGGATTCTTGGATTCTTGGATTCTTGGATTCTTGGATTCTTGGATTCTTGGATTCTTGGATTCTTGGATTCTTGGATTCTTGGATTCTTGGATTCTTGGATTCTTGGATTCTTGGATTCTTGGATTCTTGGATTCTTGGATTCTTGGATTCTTGGATTCTTGGATTCTTGGATTCTTGGATTCTTGGATTCTTGGATTCTTGGATTCTTGGATTCTTGGATTCTTGGATTTTTGGATTTTTGGATTCTTGGATTCTTGGATTTTTTGGATTTTTGGATTCTTGGATTCTTGGATTCTTGGATTCTTGGATTCTTGGATTCTTGGATTCTTGGATTCTTGGATTCTTGGATTCTTGGATTCTTGGATTCTTGGATTCTTGGATTCTTGGATTCTTGGATTTTTGGATTCTTGGATACTTGGATTCTTGGATTCTTGGATTTTTGGATTTTTGGATTTTTGGATTTTTGGATTCTTGGATTCTTGGATTCTTGGATTCTTGGATTCTTGGATTTTTGGATTCTTGGATTCTTGGATTCTTGGATTTTTGGATTCTTGGATTCTTGGATTCTTGGATTCTTGGATTTTTGGATTTTTGGATTCTTGGATTCTTGGATTCTTGGATTCTTGGATTCTTGGATTCTTGGATTCTTGGATTCTTGGATTCTTGGATTCTTGGATTCTTGGATTCTTGGATTCTTGGATTCTTGGCTTCTTGGATTCTTGGATTCTTGGATTCTTGGATTCTTGGATTCTTGGATTCTTGGATTCTTGGATTCTTGGATTCTTGGATTCTTGGATTTTTGGATTTTTGGATTCTTGGATTCTTGGATTCTTGGATTCTTGGATTCTTGGATTCTTGGATTCTTGGATTCTTGGATTCTTGGATTCTTGGATTCTTGGATTCTTGGATTCTTGGATTCTTGGATTCTTGGATTCTTGGATTCTTGGATTCTTGGATTCTTGGATTTTTGGATTTTTGGATTCTTGGATTTTTGGATTTTTGGATTCTTGGATTCTTGGATTTTTGGATTCTTGGATTCTTGGATTCTTGGATTCTTGGATTCTTGGATTCTTGGATTCTTGGATTCTTGGATTCTTGGATTTTTGGATTTTTGGATTCTCGGATTCTTGGATTTTTGGATTCTTGGATTCTTGGATTCTTGGATTCTTGGATTCTTGGATTCTTGGATTCTTGGATTCTTGGATTTTTGGATTCTCGGATTCTTGGATTTTTGGATTCTTGGATTCTTGGATTCTTGGATTCTTGGATTCTTGGATTCTTGGATTCTTGGATTCTTGGATTCTTGGATTCTTGGATTTTTGGATTTTTGGATTCTCGGATTCTTGGATTTTTGGATTCTTGGATTCTTGGATTCTTGGATTCTTGGATTCTTGGATTCTTGGATTCTTGGATTCTTGGATTTTTGGATTTTTGGATTCTTGGATTCTTGGATTTTTGGATTCTTGGATTCTTGGATTCTTGGATTTTTGGATTCTCGGATTCTTGGATTTTTGGATTCTTGGATTCTTGGATTCTTGGATTCTTGGATTCTTGGATTCTTGGATTCTTGGATTCTTGGATTCTTGGATTCTTGGATTCTTGGATTCTTGGATTTTTGGATTTTTGGATTCTCGGATTCTTGGATTTTTGGATTCTTGGATTCTTGGATTCTTGGATTCTTGGATTCTTGGATTCTTGGATTCTTGGATTCTTGGATTCTTGGATTCTTGGATTCTTGGATTCTTGGATTCTTGGATTCTTGGATTCTTGGATTCTTGGATTTCCGTACAGCACAATTTCCAATGTTCATTTTTTTTTGAAAAATCAATGAGCATTCAAAAAATTATTGAAACTGTTAGACATACTGATTTTATCAAAAATCGTTGAAATTTTGGGTTTAGGCTCAAAAATTGATTTTGGCTCAAAAAATTTCGCTGAAATATGGTACTAAAAACAGCCGGCATGGGAACGTAAAATAGTTTTCGATCGGCTTGGTCCGGCTCGGCTTACTCACCAAACATCCGAAGTCCACTCATTCAGCTTTAACACCACCACGTATCCCATATTATACAAATCACATATCGCCACCACTAACATCAAAATATTAATACAATTGGATCTCATCGATTTTCTAGTCAAAACTATCAAATGAAAAACATTTACTATGAAAGCAAAAATAGCAACAACAAATTTATATTCTGATACAAAATCAGCTAATTTAAATGAAAATAAAGCAACTGTGCGAAGTAGAGGATTTTGGATGTCTAGAAAAACGGAAGTGGATGTGAGACAAGTGGAATTTCGGGACATTTTCGAACCCAAATGGAAGTAAGAAAAATATGGAACACTAAAACTTCCGGTGAACACCTGTTTATCGAATTTACATTCAACATTTTCCTAACATCATTCAAAGGATCATAAATCGTGTCAGCTGGCATTGAATGACTAATTTTTGACAGAAGAGGAAAGAACTAACTGAAAAATGACTGGAAGCTTTATTAGATTCACGAGGAAAATTGAAGTAATCAAATTGGGAGCAAAAAATAAGGGACCAATGATTTTGAGTGGGAAATAAAATAAAATGAACATTGGAAATTGTGCTGTACGGAAATCCAAGAATCCAAGAATCCAAGAATCCAAGAATCCAAGAATCCAAGAATCCAAGAATCCAAGAATCCAAGAATCCAAGAATCCAAGAATCCAAGAATCCAAGAATTCAAGAATCCAAGAATCCAAGAATCCAAGAATCCAAGAATCCAAGAATCCAAGAATCCAAGAATCCAAGAATCCAAGAATCCAAGAATCCAAGAATCCAAGAATCCAAGAATCCAAAAAACCAAGAATCCAAGAATCCAAGAATCCAAGAATCCAAGAATCCAAGAATCCAAGAATCCAAGAATCCAAGAATCTAAAAATCTAAAAATCCAAGAATCCAAGAATCCAAGAATCCAAGAATCCAAGAATCCAAGAATCCAAGAATCCAAGAATCCAAGAATCCAAGAATCCAAGAATCCAAGAATCCAAGAATCCAAGAATCCAAGAATCCAAGAATCCAAGAATCCGAATAGACTGTTCTTTCCGGCTCACTCAATTTTGACCATACCACTAGTAGCGCCTCGAGACATAGTACTTGACACATTTGCATTCGAGGACACATTTACCTGAACATAATTATCGATTGATTTTTCATTCATAAACATACCTGACTTGTCCCAGAACCCCTGCACATGAACATTCTCTCTGCAGTACTTTTATATTGTGAAGACAGTACAAGACTAATAAAGTAGTGGGATACGGTATTCACGACTACAACAACATCAAAAATATCTTGAAAATCATTAATGATTGCTCTGAAAATGTTATGAATTTTTGAGAATCTCTTGTGTTAAAGCGACTAACACGACTTTGAGGTCATCAAACACTGCAAACAGACCAACGAGCAATCCATTTGGACCCTCTGCCATCATAGAGGCGATGGTCATGATGAGAATCATTTTGGTGGTCTGGTCAGATTTGGCGCTGAAAATTTTAGAAGGTATCTTACTTATACATATAATCCGCTAGAAAGTCTGTCCGTTTCTTGGTCAGGATGTCCGCTTTAGTTTTTCACGTACATCCACGTACATCTTACATATCAATTTTTTTTGAAAACTGGAAAGTTCACGCGCCAGAGGCGCGCAGCGACTCTGGTGTTTAAATAAATAAAAAGCTGCTCACCGTTGGTGCTCTTGAGAATTCATCATTCGACTTCGTATGTTCTTGGCTCGACGAATTTCTCTAACCAGCAAAGCTGCGGCTATCGGCAGCATTATTGTGGGAATGATTTTGCCGATAGCGAATAGGGTTTGATATGAATTGGAAGACAGAAAATATTGAGCCATGAACACACCTTCAATGCTGTATTCAAAACGAGGTTCAGAATAGTTTTGAGGGAAGCCACATCTGAAAATTGAACTCAATTAAACAAAATATTTCTGAAAATGTAGAGTTTGCAGCTCATTCAAACGGACCTAATATCACTACTCAAAACGCTGTAGAAAAATTGTTTTGAGCGTTAGAAATTTCAGTAAGAGAGACGCAGAGAAGACATACACTCTCGTTGCCAAAGAGTCACAGAGAAACGAAACAGTGTCTGCGTCTCTCACGAAAACTTCAAACGCTCATAACTCGCTTCAAAGTGGTCCATTTCGACTCGTTTTTACGGTAGAGAAGATTTTCACAAGACTTTCACAATTTTCAGTATAAAAATTGGAAAAATCGTCAAAAATTTTCTCTATGTCGTTATCAGTGGCGAGATTAGTCACGTTCGAAAAAGCAAAAAAATTTAGATTATTTGAAAAACGTTTTTTGCTGATTCAAATGGTCCTAGTTTCGCTAATCAAAACGCTGTAGAACAATTGTTATGTCCGTTTGAAGTTTCAGTAAGAGAGACGCAGAGTAGACAGACACTCTCGTTGCCAAAGAGACGCAGAGAAACGAAACAGTGTCTGCGTCTCTCTCACTGAAACTTTAAACGCTTATAACTCGCTTCAAAGTTGTTCGTTTGGACTCGTTTCTGCGGTAGAAGCCTAAACCACGGTTTCCAAACTCACTCTTCTCTGGGATACCAAGGCGAGTTTACGTCTTTGATTCTGACCTTTCCCCATAATGACATACAGAGTAGAAAACTGATAAACGCGGTGAGCAAAATTGATTTTATCCCAAACCATGCCGTTGATAATCCATCGAACATTGGTTTCATTGGATATTTGACAACTAGAACTCTCACCAAAGCTATTTCAACACTAAGCCAACCAGAAGTTAAAATTGCCATATCATAGGTTCCTTGAGTCCAGTGGTCCGAGAAAACTCGAAAATATCCAAAGAAGTTTATACTGAAACAAGAGGTATTTGAGGAGGTACAGTACCGCTCAAAAGGTTATCAACTTTTGGTTTTTTTGGGATAACTTTTTTTTGAGAATAGGTATGAACCTCAAATTTTGACACAATATTTCTGGCATGATCAGACACTTCTCTGGCAATTTTTATGCACATATCTAAAAAACTGATGATTTTGTGAGCGAAAATGTGACCTGGCAAAAAACTGGTTTTCAGACATTTTCAGGAAAACGTTCATACCTTCACAGAAACAAGGTTTTATAATTTGATTAGTCCTAATTTGATAAAATAAACTTTGTTTCTGTGAATATATGAATGTTTTACTGAAAATTTCTGGAAAATTTCTTTTTTTGGCAGATCACCTTTTCGGTCACAAAATTATCAATTTTTTAGATATGTGCACAAAAATTGGCAGACATGTTTGTAATAATGCCAGAAATGTTGTGGTAAAATTTGAAGTTCATACCTTTTCTCAAAAAAAAAGTTATGCACCTCATACCGCCAAAAGTTGATGACCTTTTGAGCGATACTGTAACAAGTATAGACTTACCAATTCCCATTAAAAAACTCTCCGACTATTTTATTCTTAATTAACCACGCCAAGTGTAACAAGTCTGCAATAGCGATGCCTATCATCATCACATTAATACAATTTGTTCTCATGGATTTGGGAATAAGAATTGAGAAGTGGAAAATATTAATAACAAAGCACAACGCGGCCACATAAGATATGTAGAGATGGAATGGATTGGAAATATAGTAGGATATATTAACGAAGAAACAAACTGTGGTATCATTGACATCGTTGAATTGAGTGAGACATTTTTGATTAATGAGGAAAAAGACTTGATATGAAAAAATTATGTTCAGACAGGTGAATTTTCGGTTGAAATTAATATCAAACATCCTGCTTTTATTAATGTCTGTCTGAATCACTGTAGAAGGAAGTGGTGCCAACTTTTTTTCTGAAAATTTCAGGTGCTGTACTTTTCCGAAGCAAATTAGGCACTTATTTGGACAACTATTGTCTAGTTAACAGAGCTTAGGATTTCCTAATCGCGAACTTACATTTTTCTAACAAAGCTCACAAATTTTTTGGCAACTTTTTTCATTTCTTGTGCTGAAATTTTAAAATGTCGCTCAAATAATGATTTCCACCGCAAAAACGAGTCGAAACGGACAATTTTGAAGCGAGTTATGAGCGTTTGAAGTTCCAGTAAGAGAGACGCAGAGAAAGCAGACACTCTCGTTGTCAAAGAGACGCAGAGAAACGAGACAGTGCCTGAGTCTCTCTTACTTAAACTTCAAATGCTCATAACTCGCTTCAAAATGGTCCATTTGGATTCGTTTTTGCGGTAGAGAACATTTTTAAGGGCCTTTTAAAGTTTGCAGTACAAAAATTTGAAAAATCGTCAAAAAAATTTTCCGAGGCGTTTTGAGTGGAGAGATTAGGTGCATTCGAATCAGCGACAAATTCTACATTTTTTGAAATAAATTAGACAAAAAATGTGAGATCGCGATTTGAAAATCGATTTTCTCCAGTTTTAACAACTTTCATGAAAAAAAATTATTGTTACTTTGGTAATAATAAAAATTGACTCAAGTCCTGCTTTCAGAAAAATTATTTCAACAGATCAATGCAATCGGAAAAAATCAATGATAAACAAAAGGCCAAAAACAGTCATGACACATGTACTACTCGAACTCTTTTCCACTGTAAATCCCATCAAAAATCCCGTGTCTTGCTGGTCATTTGCATGATATGTCACTTCCAACATGGTCCCATAGAACTCTTCCACCAAATTGATACTTGGTAAGTTCTCACGGCCAAAACTGAAAAAAATCACTGTGCTATAAATACCCCAAAACATTGATCACTCACTGTCTTTTGAACACAGTCGAATTTTGATGCCATCCAACAATGTCCATTTTCTGCGCTCCTAGCAACGCTGCATTCTGAATGTAGTATTTGAATTTTGCCACCGACGTTTTGTTCGGTGAAAATATTCTGGTGTGGGAATCCTGGTCGAGAGTGATTGTACCGTATTCATTGGACGAGATGAATCCGGACCTTCCAAGATTTTTAGTGTCCTCGAAGTAGGAAATGTCCCTGGTGAGGGTTATGTTAGCTTTGCCGTCGGTTAGAAGATAGGTTTTGATTTTGCCGAGGAATTCTTGAGGCAGGGAGTAGTCGTTGTTACGGGAAGGTCTGAAACCGGGACATTTTGGAACCGCATCGCTTTGAAAAAACAAGAATCTTACGAGTAGCTGGCTATCAAATTGGCTTTCATCTCGGTGACCCCTCCAATATAGACATCAAGCTTCCCAGTTCCTCCAATATCCGTCACAACATCTGCTATCGTCTCCAGGTCGGTGTACGTCAAAAACGCAGTCGGACCCGTGGACGCATCTATCGTAAACTTCCCACAATCTGCTCGATAATAACACTGCATCGATTGAAAATGCACAATTTCTTTAGTACGATCGTAGTCTTGTAGCATCACCCGATACGAATTGATCGGTTGAGCGTAGTTCAAAAATATGACCGTGAGATATTTGCCGCTGGAAACATATTGTGTCTTCCCATCCAACAGCTGTTTTCCGGTGCCCAAACATGTCGAATTCCAGTCAGGACCATCGAAAAACATAATCGTTCGGAAGTCTCGGTTTTGGGAGTTGTAAGATTGTAGCATCACTGCTGACACCCTGGTGTCAGCTGTTACTTGGAATGGATCAGATTGGTTGAGCGCTAGAAGATAAGGTTGTGAAGAGACAGTGACGTGGCTAGGAGGCGAGCTTGGTACTGGAATAATATACATAGGAAAAAAAGAGGGGCAAGGACTTACACTGCTTCCATGTCAACCAGAATCCAAATTGAACACTAGCCATACCAGTTGAAAGTTGAATGGTACCACCGTTGGCCAGAAAATAGAAGGGTTCGTAGCCAACAGACCAAATTCTAAAATTCATGACTAAAACTGTGTATTCTTGCGTGAGCGTGTTTGCGTATAATGCGTGAAATCTTGCGACAGTTTAAACGGATATCAACCATAATAGAACATATTTAAAGCTAGGAACTTTAAAAAAACCTTTCTTTGTCCAGGTTGACCTACTTTTCAGTTCTCTGCAATTGGTCTGTAACTAGTACAGGAGGATTGCTACCACGATAATTGGTTTTTACAGACAACGATACGCTGGCATACCATCCCTGCGGCGCATTTATCCGATATTCACAAGTGTAGTTATATGGGAAAAGTGGTGGATCCGATCCGGTCCACTTAGGTGGGTAGATTATATAAGATGAGTTTAGGATTGGGTTGAAGGTGATGGTTCCGGGGCAAGCTGAAAGACGGATCATTTTTATGAAAGATGTTGGAACTCACCTGGAATCTCTACATCGCCATTGACTAACAGGGTTGTTGAAAAAAGCAAAAGGAAGAACATTTTTTGGAAACTAGAAAATTCGACTGAAAACTGACAACATGATACATTAATATACCTTTGGCAAACTCATCAATTTAGCGATAAGAAGTATTTTACGTCATAAAAATCGTTTTTTTTTTTTTTGGGTTCTGTAAAAAACAAAGAAATACGGTCGCTTGAGTCATTGACAACTAATGTCGTATGTCAAAAGATGGTTTGACAAAAAAATTGAAAAATTAATTGTCACACAAACGATCATTGATTAAAATACAAAGATTGTGGATTACTTCATGAAAGTTTCCATTTTCTTATCAGTAAAACATGCAGCAAACTACAAGTTTACATGAGCCCATATTGCTGATCGGCGGATGTTTTTTTAAACATATTTTTGTTGTTGATAATAGGGACGCTGTCTTATACGCCAACTGTTCTATTTTGATTGATTTTCGTTCAAAAACAAGCCCAAAATATGAACTGTCGTAAGATTTGACGCATGGTACGCAGACGCTACAAATCGCTCACGCAAAAATGCACAGAATTCTTCCGCAATTTGCCCCAAAAACTGCTGTCCCGCCACCTGTAAAGGTAGTAGGACACTTTCATAAAAGTTTACCCAAAATGTACGTTCAAATTTGGTTGGTAACCCTTTTTTTTAAACTTTTTTTTTCTGAGATTTATTCCAGGTGGGCTCAAATCTGTGTCTGCTACGCGATGCGACACTACGGGCTGAGCTTGGCAGATGAGCGCAACAACATATCGGTCGGCTCCATTCCGTGTTGCCATTCCTTTAAAAAATATTAATTTCACCATGTTATGTAATAAGAACGAAGGTTTCCAAATTCCTTTTTGTAAACATTTTTGAATTTACCATAAAAGTGTCTATTTCACCTCATGTTACGGAGAGCTGATAAGAGAATGAAAAAAGATTGATGCTTGTTACAGAAACGGAGTTCTGTTTGTTTGATTTTTTGATATCAGCGAAATTCTTCTTTTCAAATAAACTACACACACGGAGATGATTTCATAATGAGTTAGAAAAACTCTTATCAGTGTCACTTCATCACACTGCGCACATATATAACGTGTAACTCACTGCTGTGTTTAACAAAATGTTGATTTTTCTGTTTCTGGTGCTCTCAACTGCTTCATTGATCACAGCGAATGCTCCAGGTAATGTTTCTTTTTTAGAAAAAATATCTTCGAATCATTCCAGGGTGTCCATCGGGAGGACTTTCGATGTCTCCATATGATACTGATTACGGTTCCACATCCTTTCCGAACAAAATAAAAGGGAGTTACCCTACGTTCCCACCCAATTATGTTTGTAATTTCACGGTTAGCTATTGTATTCATTTTCAAAAAAAAATGCTTGTGGTCTTTATAGGTGAATGTTCGCAGCGGATGGTATGCAACTCTTTGGATCACTTATCAATCCTTGGACACACCAGATGAAAACTCGAGAGTGATTGTTACGGATCAATCAAACTTTTCGGAAGTTCTCACTCAGGCCAATCGCGAGATATTTTACTTTATCGAGAACAACGGTGCTATTTCTATTTCAACAGGTGGTTCCAAAGCGAACTTTTCTGTGGAGGTTGTGTGGAAATGGAACACAGGTAAAGTGCTGTCGGACCCGTTCTGGGTCGAGCCAGAGTTCCATAGGTCGGGGCCCGTTTGCGTCCGCGTGGCTCAGTCGGTGCGGCCGGTACTGTATCTGAGCATATTTTTCAGCACAAGATCCAACGAGCTCTATGAAGATAAATGTTTTTTCGTACATTCAACAAAACGCATATGTGTTCCCAATCAATGAACCCATGAAATCTTATCAAGTGTATGCAAATACCAGAATCTCGATTTTGGCGATGCCTTCCGAAAACGACGTTTTGAACAACGCCCTTCGTGGAACATTGATTTTCGATGGCGTATGGCCAAACGCCGCACTTATGGGAAGCGCCATGCAACTGTGGAGTAGCAAGAAGCAATGGGTTACGACTGGAACGAGTATGACTCTACAGTTCACGTTATTGAACTATAATGGGAATAACACACAACTCATATTACAAGACTACGAGAATACAAAAGGCATTGTGAGCTATCAGTGCGGAATGTGCAAGAGAAGTGCTCCGTATGGCTACAGAGACGACTGTCAATTCATTTTGGACAACTCACTGGGCACTTCAGCAGTAATGACATACGAGAGATACGATACGGAAACGATGCGGAGTCTGGATGGAAATGGAACTCTCGATGTATATCTTGGAGGATATACACCAGACAAGAGTAATCGATTAATCAGCTACACGTAAGTATTTACCAAAATAACAAGACTTTTATATAATAATCGATTCTCAAGTTGGGAACTTACTTTTTTTTCTAAGCGATTTCCAGAAATGTAGAATTTTTCGCTGAGTCGAACGCACCTAATATCGCTGCTAAAAACGATGCAGAAAATTTTTTTGGCAAATTTTTCTTTCGTTTTCTACCGCAAAAACAAGTGCAAACCGACCATTTTGAAGCGAGTTATAAGCGTTTGAAGTTTCAGTAAGAGAGACGCAGAGAAAGCAGACACTCTCGTTGTCGAAGAGACACAGAGAAACGAGACAGTGACTGCGTCTCTCACGAAAAATTCAAATGCTTTTTCATTGAAAACATTAAAATACCTTTGGAAATGTTTTCTAAAAACGAGTTCAAACGGACCATTTTGAAGCGAGTTATGAGCGTTTGCAGTTTTCGTGAGACTCGCAGACACTTTCTCGTTTCTCTGCGTCTCTTTGACAACGAGATTGTCTGCTTTCTCTGCGTCTCTCTTACTGGAACTTCAATCACTCACAACTCGCTTCAAAATGGTCCGTTTGAACTCGTTTTTGCGGTAGAAAACATTTCCAAAGGTATTTTAATGTATTCAATGAAATATTTTGAAAATCGTCAAAAAAACTTTTTTACAGCGTTTTGAGTGGCGAGATCAGGTGCATTTGAATCAGCGAAAAATTTACATTTTTTGAAATAGGTTATTTGAAAATCGATTTTCTCAAGATCCAACGATTTTTTTGAAAAAAATTGTTATTTTTGTAAACACTGGATTTGGGACCATCGTTTTAGTACAAATAAAAGATGCCTGATTTTCACTTGAATCATTTGCATTTCAGAGCAAATAACACTGGTCTAACTCTTCCACAAAATTTCGCGGCAAGTATTAGAACATATGTTCTGGAAGGTGTTAACGCAAAAGCAGTCATGAATTTCACAAAAAATTTTCGCGATGTGAGCAACTATGATTCGGTAGGATCTAAGAAGATCCTGATGTCCAGCTACTATTCACAAATGCACATCCAGCAGTATGTAGACTACCGGATAATGTATGCAGAGCAACAACAACACTACTCATTGGCCACGTTTTCCTACCGTATCCGTTTTGCGGACATTGCGGAAAACTCGTCGCTGAGGATAACGGTGATCAATAATGGAAATAATGTATACGATCAGATGTGAGTTTTTTTTTGAGAAACAACTAAGAGGCGCATTTGGATTCTTTTAGATTTGATGCCTCCAACCGGCCTTCTTATGAAAAGGTTGTGATCGTCGGGGATTACATGGATGTGACATTGAAGAGCAGCAACGGCTACAGTAAAGGACTTCTAATGGAGTACGAAATTTCCAAAGCCGTTGCATCCAAATGGAGTTCTGTTGTTTTTGTGATGTTCTTTGTTATTATAAGAATTTTCTGGAATTAAAAGATGTGACTATTTCTCAATTTCAGTTTAGTAAAGAAGTTGTTTACAACTGATAAGAAAAAAAGGAAATGATGACTGTGGCTTTTTTCAATTGAAAATTCACAAATCAATCTCCTTGACAATTTCCGTCACAAGCTTTGACACTTTCTCCATTACCATCTTCGGAACATCCAAGGCTTCAGAATCCAAGTTACCAACTTTGGTAATCAAAGAAAATCCGAGAACCCAGAGGCCACAGTGACGAGCCACTGTAACTTCATGGCACGTAGACATTCCGACTGCATCTGCACCAAATTTTCTAAGAAGAGCGATCTGAAACTTCAAGATTTCAGTGAATCCATAGCTCGAAGGGTTACCTCAGCAGAAGTCTCGAATTGGGGTCCACCAATCATACAAAAAATACCTTCATTGAGAAACATGTCAAAGCGATGACCGATTTTCATCGCGAGGTTTCTGAAAGTTTGGAAAAGTAAGCCTCTAAGCCTAAGCATCTAAGCCTAGACTTCTAAGCCTAAGCATCTAAGCCTAAGCCTAGGCCTCTAAGACTAAGCCTCTAAGCCTAAGCCTCTAAGCTTAAGCCTCTAAGCCTAAGCCTCTAAGCCTAAGCCTCTAAGCCTAAGCCTCTGAGCCTAAGCCTCTAAGCCTAAGCCTCTAAGCCTAAGCCTAGGCCTCTAAGCCTAAGCATCTAAGCCTAGACTTCTAAGCCTAAGCCTCTAAGCCTAAGCCTCTAAGCCTAAGCCTTTAAGCCTAAGCCTCTAAGCCTAAGCCTCTAAGCCTAAGCCTCTAAGCCTAAGCCTCTAAGCCTAAGCCTCTAAGCCTAAGCCTCTAAGCCTAAGCCTCTAAGCCTAAGCCTCTAAGCCTAAGCCTCTAAGCCTAAGCCTCTAAGCCTAAGCCTAAGCCTGTAAGCCTAAGCCTCTAAGCCTAAGCCTGCAAGCCTAAGCCTCTAAGCCTAAGCCTCTGAGCCTGGGCCTCTGAGCCTAAGCATCTAAGCCTAAGCCTCTGACCCTAAGCCTCTGAGCCTATGACTCTAATCCTAAGACTCTAAAAAGTCGTACCTAAGATCCTTATCATAGGCATCATGCATCGGGACAAATGGCAGTCCATATTTTTGATCCTCCAATCCTATCAATGGCGAAAATCCCCCTAGTCCAGGAAGGAAAATGTGATCCTTTATCAACATTAAGTCCCCTTTCTTCAGCTTGTCATTGATTCCTCTAGCTGTGTCGAAGATTATAAGTATTTTGATCCCCAACTGATGCATTACACGAACAGGTAAGGAGCACTGAAACATCAAATGGAATTTTGAGTTTTCGAAAATCGAAACTACTCAGAGAGGAGTACACCATGGTCTCAAAAAACTCACCAACGCCAAATCCATACCATGCTCATAGGGATGAAATCTCCCTTGCAAAAGTACAACTTTTTTGTCTCTCAAAATCCCAAATATCAAATTTCCTTCTGTACCATTCTCTATTTTTGACGCTGGAAATCCTGGGATTTTGGAGTACGGTAAGATAGCTTGGTTTTCAATGAGGTTTCCAATAGACTCGAATTCAGAATCACAAACGATTCCGATGTCTGAATGGGCGGTTTTATCACCACTCTGAGATTTGATTGAGGTTACTATAGAAGAGAGGTCGTCAAAGTTTCGAGGGCTGGAAATTCAACGAATTCTGGTTTTTAAAAATGTCGGGCCGAAAACTCACTCAATTTTATTAGACTGCTGTTTGGGGTTCATTGTGATAAGGTAAAAATGATTTTGAGAAAAAAAAAGTTGATCAATAATAAGAAAAATGATAAATAACTTTTTTTGCAACTTATCAAGGTCACTAGTTGATACACAAACAAAAAACAATTACTTGTTCTTTATGTTGTCTTATTTTTGAAGTGGACAAAAAATTACATGAAAAACAATTAGATGAAATCATATTAGGTGAAAAAATTCAAAATTATTTTCCATCAATTTACGGATCTACAGTAGTCTTCCGAGCCCTTCCAGCACTGGTTACACTGACTTTAGTTGCATTTGGTAACTGAAATTTGTCCTTATTTTTAATAACAGTGAACATATAGCCTACCGGTTTAGTTTTTCTGCCAGCCAAGCATTTGACACAACAAAACAGGTTCTTCGCAGATTTTTGATATTGAGAAGATACTGTCAGGCAAATGATGCAATGCATGATAGCGTTGATGGATACAAATACACCGAAAATGTCAATGAGGTCGAAGGTCATTTCGCTGGAAACATTCAGTTGGAGCAGGTCGAGAAGGCCCAGAAGGCCCAGAAGGCCCAGAAGGCCCAGAAGGTCGAGAAGGCACAAAACGCCCAGAAGGCACAGGAGCCACAGGAGGCCCAGAAGACCCAGAAAGCTTGGAAGGCATGAAAATTCCAAAAAGCCTAACAGTTCAAAAAGACTAGAAAATCCAAGCGCCTCAAAAAGCCTACTGAGTCTTGACAGGCCTGAAAAGGCCCAAGATCCCTAAAAGGCCCTAAAGGCCCCGAAAGGCCCAAAAGGTCCCAGAAGGCCCGAAACAGCCTAAAAGGCCTGAAAATCCCAAAGAGCCTAATGGTCCAAAAGACCGAAAAGCCGAACACGCCCAAAAAGCCAAAAAAGACCCAAATGACCCCAGAGATTGCAAAACAGCCAGAAGGCCCAAGATGCCACAGAAGGCCCAAAAACTCACACAATTCCAGTGGGATTCGTGACAAACCCCTGTATCACATACAGTATCCCTAGAGGTCCCTCGGCGGCCATGTAAAATATAGCCATTAAAACCACAACTTTTGTAGCCTGGTCGGATTTCGAGCTGGAAAGCAAAACTTTTGGTTTCACAGAAAATTTCGGATTTCAAACCTCTCCTCTTTCTTATCCACTGCCGAAGACGTTTTTCTGGATCTCGCCGCCTTTTTGAGCTCCTTGATAAGTAGGACAGTTAGAATTGGGAACATTGCTGTTGGGATAATCTGAAATTCCAAAAAATTTGAGTCTTAGATGTTTCATTGTACTTCTATACCTTTATCAGCCCATCGACAATACTAAAAATTTGAAGAGCAATCGAGTCCTCCATATAATAAACACTATCAATGGAAGACTTGTACTGTGGCATACTGTACCCCAATGGAAACCCCGGACACTCTGCCGGAGGTTTCCACGGCCTAATCTCCACTATCTCATACCGACTCCAAAATAACAATGTCAAAATTGTGCTCAATGCAAACGCAATGAGCATAGATACAAGAGCGAACAATGGTTTGGAGAATATTTCGAATTTCGGGTTGAGGGCGTTTTTGATAATGAGGCAGCGAGCGAGGGCCATCATGACACCGAATAGGGAGGAGAGACGGCGTGTGTGATCTTCGAAAGCTGACGCCCAGAATCCGATGAGCTTGGTGGTGTAGGTGGCGGGAGGGCGGCTGAAGAAAAGAGAATTCAGTTCTCTGCGTCTCCAAGGTTGAGCAAAGAGAGACTGCAGACAACGAGAGTGTTTAACTGTCTGCGTCTCTGCGTACAATCACGAAAGGGGAGAGCGCGGACAGCGAGAGTGTGTAAATGTCTGCGTCTCTATTTTGTTGCATGTATCGTTTTCTGCGTCTATAGCTTATCTGTGTCTCTAGCTGTCTGCGTCCCTACCTATAATTACGCGGCAGAGAATACAGACAACGAGAGTGTCTGACTGTCTTCGTCTCTAAAATTTCTGTATGTATCGTTGTCTGCGTCTCTGCATGAAATCACGAAAGGAGAGAGTGCAGGCAACGAGAATGTCTAATTGTCTGCGTCTGTAGCTTATATGTGGATCTAACTGTCTGCGTCTCTGCTTACATCTACAGTAGAAGAGGGTACAGACAACGAGAGTGTCTAACTGTCTGCGTCTCTAGCCTATATGTGTATTGTTCGCCTATGAACTGTCTGCGTATCTTACTTTCCAACTCTCTCTAAATAGTGAGTTCAGACAGCGTGAGAGTCTCTAACTTTTTTTTATGTATCGTTGCCTGCATCTCTAGCCTATGTGTACTGTTTGCCAATAGCACGCTATTTTGCTAAACCAAGGAGAGAGTTCAGACAGTGAGAGTGTGTAACTGTCTGCGTCTCTGCGGTCTCTTTCTTCCCAATACTCTCTAAAGAGAGAGAGAGAGTGCAGACAACGAGAGCATCTATCTCTCTGCGTCTCCTTCCTCGACTCACCACTTATCCGCTGTCTGTATCAAAATTAACGTCGTGTCGTACACATTGAAGCTCATATTGAACAAATCACACACCGCTATGCCAATCATTATCACATTGATACTATTCATTGTCATTGACTTTTGCGTCAACACCAATAAATGGAACAAGTTCACTATAACTCCAACACAAGCTAACACACACTCGAACTCGGTAATGGATACAGATACGGAGAGAATTTTATTAGCGAGATTGGTGAAGAATTGTTGGTTAGAAGAGGATAGACCCTCGAAATCTTCGAGGGTGTAGGTTTGCATTGTTTGGTAAGACATTGATAAAGGAAATGAAATATATGGGAGAGTAAGAAAACAGGAAAAAAAGCTGAAGTGAGTAAGTGTGGTGTGTGACTTGGATAATAAAATCAGGCTGTTATTTGGTTATTGGGGTGAAATATGCATGTGGGATTTGTCATCGACAGAAATTACAGAAATTCAAAGAACATGTTTTTTTCATATTGAGTACATGTGAACCTTCAAAATTGGGCGGGACTTATACTAATCTTCCGAATTTCCGATTTAGATTTCCTTTTGCACGGCACCCTGAAATGGAAATACGTTTCACGGCTGCCTACGTGTCTAGGGCATCTCAAAGTTTTGAAATTACCACTGAAAAATTGGATTTTCAGCTATAACTTGGTTCAAAAAAATAAATTCAAAAATCGGCTGAGATTAAAATGTTCAGGGTTTTCCGAGTTACCTGCTGGTATAAAATTGTATCAGCACGTCTAATGTCAACTGAGTTATTTCAGCTTGAAATTTCGACAAAAAATGTACTGAAAATTACGATATTTTGACCTAAAAAAATTTAAAGGACCTAATTTAAAAATCGGCTGAGATTAAATTGTAGTCCTAAGTAAAACCTACAAGTTGACATATAGATCTCGAAATTTGGGTCAACCCGAGTTGAGTTATTTCAGCTTGAAGATTTTAAGCCAACCGGTCTCTTGTTGCAAAAAAGCAAATATGGGCAAATTTAGGTTCAAAATGATCACAAGAACATGGTTAAGAATTTTAAATTAATAGTATTATACTATGACTGACATGTTTTCTGATATCTAGGTTTCAAGTCAGTGTAGGTTTTAACAATTCCCTGGATTCAAAGTTCACGGGGAAATTGTGAAATTTGAATTTCCATTTGAGGACGCCGTGTTTTGGAATTGAAAATTTCCTTAACAGTTTTTTGATATTGAGAAGACACTGCCAAGCAGATGAAGCAATGAGTAGTTGTGTTCATAGCCACGAACACGCTACAAACGTAGAGAATGTTCTCGAAGATTTTTCTGGAAACCCAAATTGTTGTAAACGCGCTCCATTGACAATTAACTCACAATAGCTCGGGAGGTTCTGTGACAAACCCCTGAATGATATAAATAATCCCAAGAGGGCCCTCGGAAATTATAAACGCAATCGTCATCAGGATTACCATTTTTGTAGTTTGATCAGTTTTGGAGCTCTCATCACTTCTTTTCAACTTATTTCTAGAATTTCTCGCGATCTTCAGTTCTCTAACCAATAAAATTGTCAAAATTGGGAACATGGTAATAGTGATAACTCTGACGGCTCCATCAGTGACGTTGAAAATTTGAAGGGCTGAAGGGGCACTAATCCAGAAGAAATCCACAAACTTTAATGAATAGTTTGGTAATACTTCAGATCCTTCGCACCTGAGAAACCAACAAGTTTCTGAAGGAAAAGCACAAACTTTGTATTTACTTCTCTAATGGGACCCATAATCCGGTTTCAACAATAGTCACATGACACCAATAAAATAAAGTGAGCAATGAGCTAAGAAGCAAAGAGATTAGCATGATCTTCAACGCAAAAACTGGCTGGGATATGTACTCGTATTTAGAGTTTAAGGCGGTTTTGATGGTTAGGTATCGTATAAAAGCCATCAGGATACCGTACCAGGAACATAACCGACGAAGGATGTCTAGGACACCGGCGGCGCAAATATCGAAGACTTGAAAGGGGAGGGTGGAAGAAGGGGTGCTACAACATTGGGTTATTGTGGATTCAAAAATTAATTGAAACGACGACAGATAGAGAGACACAGGAAAACGAGATTTTTTCGTCGTCTGCGTCTCGTTTGAAGTTTGAGGGATCATATTATCATAGGCGGCGCAATGGGGCCTTCTGGGCCCTTTGAACTTTTTAGGAACCATTTAGGGCCTTTGGTTGAATTTGGACCTTATATCTTTTTGGGCCTTTTGGCTGGGCCAGTAGTGGCACATTTTGGTTTTGAACCGGTTAAGCTTTCGCCTTGTGAGTTTTTTGACTATTTAGGAACTTTCGTACTTTTAGGCTTTTTCGATCTACAATTGAGCCTTTTTTGTCTTTTGGGCTTTTTGGAACTTTCAGCTTCTAGACTTTCTAGACTTTTTTGACTTTTCGGGTCTTTTGGGCCTTTTGAGCCTTTTGAGCCTTTTGGGCCTTTTGGGCGTTTCGTTTCATGACTTTTGATCCATCTGTGGCACGTTTTGATGAGAGTGGGACAAAGTTTTTTTGGGGCCTTGAGGTTTTTGGAAAAATTTTAAAAATAGAAAAATTAAATATTTCAAAGGTACACTTACCATTCATTACCCTCATTCAAAAACCCCATGACATCGTCCCAAACCAAGAAAACCATATTATAAAGGTCACATATAGCAATACCAATCATTATAACATTTATACAATTCGACCTCATTGATTTTTTAAACAGAATGGTCAAATGAAAAAGATTCACAATTATGCCAATACAAGCTACAGTAATCTGAGCCCTCACTGCTATATAGTAAATAGTGTTAGTGAAATTTAAAATTGATGTTGACATACTCTTTGCTTGGACTACAAGCCTTGGAGGAAAAGGTGTGAAAACTGGCAAGACTCTGGTAATTCAATTTCAAATCACACAACTTTATAATGAGCAATGAAAAATCATTCATCAAGTTTGAGTAGTACTTCCACTCAAGTTATGCACCCTCGGTTCACTTTTGCACCCGAAAATCTCATTGACCGCCTTTTTGTACTGAGAAAAAACGAGAAGGCAAATCACACAATGAGTCAAAGCATTGATGGCCACGAAGACTGCGCAAACATAAAGAAGATTCTCGAAGATTAATCTGAAAATTTTAAAACTAAAGCTTTAGTGTAGATCAAGGCTGTCAGACTTCACGGCCCTTCTGGGCCGCGGCCGTCCGTTTGACAGCCTTGGCGAAGATATAGCTTACAACATTTCAAATGGCTCCGTTATAAACCCCTGAGCAATGTACAGTACCCCCAGTGGCCCCTCGGCAATAATATAAAGCACTGTCATCCACGTCACCATTTTCGTAATGCTTCTTTGATCATCTTTTCTTACTGTTGTGCTGGATTTTCTAGCAAATTTTAGCTGTGCTAGAAGTAACCCTGCGAGTATAGGGAACATAAGAGTTTGAAGGATTTTAAACGAGCCATCCATTGCATTGAAGATTTTCAAAGAGGTTTCTGCGGTCATCCAAAACCAATCGACTTCGGAAAATGTGTATTTTGAAGCAGACAAATTTGCGGGGCATCTGAAAAGTTGACCTATTTTTTCCGTTGGGATAGAAATCCCTACCCTTCTCCTGATTTCCATACTCCGACCTGCTCAAATGTGGTGTGGCTCCAGTAAAATAATGTAAGCGTTGTGCTCAAAACCAGCGAAAAAACTATGATTTTCACAGCGAATTTTGGTCGGGATAAGTTTGAAGACGTTGCATTAACTGCTTTTTTGATAGTGATGTATCGAGTTATTGCCATGAGAATGGCTAACCAGTTGCCTAGACGTCGAAGGATATCAAAGACACCTCCGGCCCAAAGATCCAAAAAATGAGCAGTTAGAGTGGATGGTGGGGTGCTGGAAATAGTACTTTGGAGATTTGGGACGTTTTGTAACCGGGACATTTTGCAACCAGGTATTTCAAAAGTTTAGAAAAATACTGATGTTGGCTGATTGCTACTGTAACTGATAGCAAGAAGCACAAAAATTTGAGATTATTTGAGCGTCGTTTTTTGGGATTTGTGAAGTTTTGCAACCGGACTTTTTGCAACTGGGACATTTCGCAACCGGGGGTTCCACAACTCACGTTGACTTTGAAATTGTGACAATTTCGCAACCAGTCAATTCGCAACTAATTTCAAAATTTTGTTCCATTAACATTTGCAAACAAACTGGGGTTCGTCGTTGCGAAATTACTGGTTGCGAAATGACTGGTTGCGAAACATCATAGTTGCGAAATGACTCGTTGCGTAATGACTGCTTGAGAAACGTCCTAGTTGCGAAACGTCCGGAAAACTGGAGGAGTAGTGTTTGGGCTTTTCGACATTTTGCAACCATTCATTTCGCAACCGGACATTTGACAACCAATATACAGCTGTGCCAGATTTCAAAAAAATTCTATGGACTGATCTAAACGGTACCAAATTATGGGTTATATTATTTCTTGGTTGCGAAATTGACGCAAGATTTGAAATTTCAGAGTTGAAAAATGTCCGGTTGCTAAACGTCTCCATCACTTACCAGTTATCATTCTTATAAGTAAAATTCAAAACATCGTCATAAATCAAAAACACCAAGTTATAAATATCACAGACTGCGATTCCAATCATCAGCACGTTAATAAAATTCGTTCTCATCGATTTCCTAGACAATACAAAAATATGAAAAACGTTCGCAATCACTCCAAAAGTCGCCACCAAAAAATGAATCCGGATAGAAACTTGATATAAGGAGTATGTCAATTGTACGACATGAAAATATGCAGAATCTGATGTGGAATTATAAAGGCTCAAAAATTCCGAGTTTGAAGTCGTTCGAGACATGAATTCAAAATTCCGGGAGGTTCAACAACTGGAAAAAACGAACTGAGTGTGCTTTGAATGTTGGTTAGTCAAAAATAAATTTGCTTTTCCATAATTCGTGTCTGGTTTGGTAAACAACATCTGTGATTGAAAGTCAAAAGAAAATGTTAGAACCTTGCACATAATTCGAGACAAAGTTTCAAACTAAAAAAAACTTGGATAAATGTTATTATGATTTCATTCAAGAATTAACAACATGTTTCCTTAAGTTTCTGTCTGCAACAACACATCAATGAAATCGGAACCACGGTTCCTGCTCGCTCTGTCTGTTACTCGCATAGTTTTGAAGTTGGGCTGGAAATAGGTATGCAGTTGCGCTTCGCGAGTACATGATGTTCAATGGGGCGCGATTATAGACATATTTGAGCCAAAATAGGCCAGAGTCAGAGACATCACAATTAATTCAATTCGATCAAAATTGTTAACAGAACAAAACTTAAAAATCTTCATTCATTTCCACACTTGAAATCAATCAGTTCCTCCTGACCAATACTCGCCAATTCCATACGGCTCGAAGTACGCTTTAAACAGTACGCTTTTCTTCTTTCCATCGGTAGTTTCACCAACAGCATACAATCCGTGATCGGCAATCAATCTTTCAGGGAAAACGTCATGGCAATCACGCATGTCGAGCAACCTAAAAATGATTTTGCATCAAATATAGTATAAATGTAAAACAAGTTACCCTTCATAATTCATCACCCCTTTTATTGTGATCTTAGAAATATGAAGATGTCGGTTGTGTTCGAATTTTTGATCCTTCAGATTATTTGGCTCCAAAAACTTTTTCTCCGCCAATTTCATCGCATCCTCATTATAACGGTAATCGATTGGTCCAGATAGCATTTGTTGGTCGGTGGTTACCGAGATCAGGACGTAGTAGCCTTCTTGTTTGACGTTTGTCTAAAACATTTTTTTTTCAAAAAATCCTTTTCAGGTCCATCTAACCACGTCTTTGAACCCATCACATGTGAGAAAGTACTTGGCATTCGTCCGTTTCTTCACGTTGCATAAGTAATTTCCGCGAACCTGAAAACACAGTACATTTTTCGAGTAGTAAGACAGCTCAAAAAAGTAATCCTCTAATTTCCGCAAACTGTACTTCATGTAGGTTCGTATCTGTGGGCGCTGTTATAGGTTCCATGTCGTAAGCTGTGTGTGACATGGTAACCATAGCAGCGCCCGTACCCTACACGAGGGACATTGAATAGGGCATTGAATTATGATAACATCGAGAGTTATCACGTGGTCCCGGGTTTTTACTAAACCTATGCAGTAATGTAGCGTGAAACATAAAGTCTGAAGGTCAAACGCCTCCTCATATGGGAATACTAGAAAAAAAAACAGAAAACGTATCTACTAACCATTTGATCCCCGATGCCTGAAGGATTATGCTCGAAAATCAAGACACGAGCATGAGTGATTCTCAAGTACTCGTTCCCTTTTTCAGAATACTTCCAACAAGAGCTGCGCTGGCTAGCGATATCAATTTCCATCGTTGCTGGTTCACAATTCGAAGAGTGAATGATGATGGAGAGCAGAGCACAAAGTGCTATGATTTTTGTGTTGTACTGCTGGAAAAATGTCCATTTTTGGAATTTGGGAACGGGGTGTACAAAGCTGCCTATTCTTTCACTATTGGTATTCGGATGTAGTGCCAGAACTCTACTTTAAATGTGACAAAAACTCACCATTTTCAGTAGATTTTCGCTTCGATCCGCAAGTGATTTCAGCTTCTCGATGATCCGGTGAAAACGCGAACTAATCGATAACTAATTTTCAGTCCGATCGTTGACATTTGTTCCACGTGAAAGGTTACTGTTTTTTCGGGGAAAAATTATATGCATAATGGCGGAAGCTTTGATAGGAATTGGGAAGGTCACGTGGTTAACTTCAAGTTTAGAGCAAATGTGCTCAATTTTTTTAGAAACTGGGAAAAAGTGACGCATAATATAAGGATGATATTTCAGAGCTGTAGGTTGGGCGCTACTAACCAATTGAAAAAAATTGTGGATTCCATTTCTTTCTGAAAGTCGAAACCTTGAACAAAATCAGAAACGTGAGTCTAGCAAAATTGTTAACAACACAAAACTTTAAAATATTAATTTATTTTCGCACTTAAAATTATACACCACCTCGTACCCAATACTCGCCAACTCCATACGGCTCAAAGTATGTTCTATACGGTACGTGGTCCCCACCAACAGCATACAATCCATGATCGGCTATCAATCTCCGAGGGAAACGATCATGACAGTCATCCATGTCGATCCGCCTAAAAATAAATTTGCATGAAATATGGTATAAATGTAAAACAAGTGACCCTTCAAAACTCGTCACTCCTTTGGTTGTGATCCTAGTGATATGAATGTGTCGGTTGTGTTCGAATTTTTGATCCTTCAGATTCTTTGGCTCCAAAAATTTGTTCTTCACCAACTTCATCGTATCCTCATTATAACGGTAATCGATCGGTCCCGAGAGCATTTGTTTGTCGGCGGTTACCGAAATCAGGACGTAATAACTTTCTGATTTGACGTTTGTCTAAAATTGAAAAAATAAACAAGTTACTTTTTATTTTCATCTAACCAAGTCTTTGAACCCATCACATGTGAGAAAGTACTTTGTCTCCGTGCGTTTCTTCACGTTGCATAAATAATTTCCGAGAATCTGAAAACATCCTATGGGGGCTAGACAACGGTACCCATAGCAGCGCTAAAGAGTTCGGAAAAAACAAGTCTACTGACCATTTGATCCGCGTTTGTAGCGTCATATTCGAGAATCAACACACGAGCATGAGTGATTCTCAAGTACTCGTTCCCTTCTTCGGTATACTTGAAACAAGGGCTATCCTTGCCAGCGATATCAATCTCCATTGTTGCTGGCTCACAATTCGAAGAGTGAATGATGATGGAGAACAGTGTACAGAGTGCTAGGATTTTTGCGTTGTACTGCTGAAAAAAAACCGGTTTTTTTTAAATTTGAATTCTCAAAATTCGAGATCCCTAGCACTCAAGAAAAACGTACCATTTTCAGTAGATTTTCGCTTCGATCCGATTTTCGCTTCGGTCCGCGATTTCAGCTTCTCGATGATCCGGTGAAAACACGAACTAATCGATAACCAATTTTCAGTCGGATCGTTGACATTTTTCTCACGTGATAGGTCACTATTTTTTTTATTCGCGAAAAAAACTATATGAAAAGAAGGTGGAAGCTTTGAAAAAATGAGTCAGATTATCTCGGGGTTCCAAATTATTAAAGAAGGATTTCGGGCAAAGTGAGTTTCTGGTTCACTCGATGAAAAATTCTATGCTCATCCCGAGTATCACAATGGAAACGCTCAAGAATGCTTTTCAGGCCAAAAAAACGGCGTCGAAATGGCAATAAAGTTGTCCCTGCTGGTCTAACTTTTCATGTGGACAGCAAGAAAATTGTACTCTACGTGGAAAACTCGACAAAACTTCGGTCAGAAGGGATAACTTTTGCAACTTTGACGGCGTTTTTTACGGGGCTAAGAAGCATTTCTGAGCGTTTTCATTGTGATATTCGGGATCACCACAAAATTTTGCATCCAACCCCGATCGTATGAGATCTTTACTATTAACAAACGCAAAATTCTGTGTGTCTGTCTGTCTGTCTGTTTGTGCCGTGTCTGTAGCCGGCCCTAGCTCAGTCCCCACTGGAGCGATTTTTTTTCAGATTTTGGCGGACTATCAGAAATTCCATCGAGATAATGCCCGTCTATTTTGTTTTTCAAAATTTCAAAAAAAAAGTTTTTCTAAAAATTTCATGCTGCCCGAAAGGGCCCCAGATGGGCGTAGCCCGTCTGGTATAAACATCAATCGAAACAATAGCTCATTGAGAGTTCCATTTCACACTGGAATGTGGTGTTAGGACTCCTAACTTACTTGGTTAGGAGTACGAAACAATGAACAATATCAGAAACGGCAAAATAAATTCGATTCTAGCAAAATTATTGTTTTAACAAGAATTCAAAATCTTCATTCATTTTCACACTTGAAGTTATGCAGTTTATCGCACCCAATACTCGCCAACTCCATACGGCTCGAAGTACGCTCTCCACAAAACTTGTTTTGAATTTGAAACACCAACAGCATACAATCCGTGATCGGCTATCAATCTTCGAGGGAAGACTTCATGGCAATCACCCATGTCGATCCGCCTAAAAATTAATTTCGCATGAAACATGACACAAATGTAAAACAATTAACTGATCTCCTGCATTGAACATCCCTTTGAGTGTGATCTTAGTGATATGAATATGTCGGTTGTGTTCAAATTTTTGATCCTTGATATTATTTGGCTCCAAAAATTTGTTCTTCACCAACTTCATCGAATCCTCATTATAACGGTAATCGATCGGTCCCGAGAGCATTTGTTGGTCGGTGGTCACCGAAATCAGGACGTAGTAACCTACTATTTTGACGTTTGTCTGAAATTTTTTCTGTTAAAAACAAGTTTCTTTTCAGGTTCATCAAACCACGTCTTTGAACCCATCACATGTGAGAAAGTACTTTGTATCCGTCCGTTTCTTTACGTTGCATAAATAATTACCGACAATCTGAAAACACAGTTCATTTTACGAGTAGTAAGACAGCTCAAAAATGCTATTCTCTAATTTTCGCAAGCTGTATGGGGCAGTGTTGCATGTTGGCTGGAAAGCTCAAAAAGTAATATACTAACCATTTCTGCCCCTTTAGGTATATGGTCGACAAACAACACACGAGCATGGGTGATTCTCAAATACTTGTTCCCTTCCTCAGTATACTTAGAACAAGGGCCATCCTCGCCAGCGATATCAATTTCCATCGTCGGTTGTTCACATTTCGAAGAGTGAATGATGATGGAGATCAGAGCACAAAGTGCTAGGATTTTTCTGTTGTACTGCTGGAAAAGTGTCGGTTTGGCGAAAAAACAGTTCGTAAAGTTTTGAGCCCCCATTCTTTAACATGCTTCTAACAACAATGGCACCCAATAAAAACGCACCATTTTCAGTAGATTTTCGCTTCGATCCGCAAGTGATTTCAGCTTCTCGATGATCCGGTGAAAACGCAAACTAATCGATAACTAATTTTCAGTCGGATCGTTGACATTTGTTCCACGTGAAAGGTTACTGTTTTTTCGGGGAAAAATTATGTAAAAAAATGAAAAAAAATGAAAAAAACGGAAGCTTTGAAAAAATGTACCAGGTTACGTGGTTATTGGGAAATAAATATATTTTCAAAAATCCAACTTCGTGATTTGAAAATAGTTTTTCTAGAGTTTTTTTTTCGAATTCTCATTAAAAAAATGTTATTATTTTTGTTAACACTGAAATTGGGACGATCTTTTGAGTACGAATAAAACATGACAGTCATAAAATTGAAAAAAGTAAAAAAATACAAACAGTTTTATTTATTCACTAAAGTTTGTTCGCTAAACGCTTGACGCCTCATAGTCAGTCATAGTCACTTCTGACCAAATGGAGGTAGTGTATCGGAAAAAAATTATTTGCTCAAAATGAATATATGAAATCAGACTGCTCCTGTTTTCGAACAAAATTGTTATCGAGATGACCATTCCAATGTATGAAGTGTAGATCAGGGTGTTTTGAACCCAGCCCGCTACACCCCAATCCGAGAAAAAACCGTAGTTACTGGATCCGGCATACGGATTGAACATTATTGGATTGGCCAAAAATGAGAAGAGCATTGTAGAAATGGTATACCAAATGTTGAGATTTAGTAGATTTGATTTCACAAAGCTCATTGCTGTGGGTGTTCTAGTTAGAATACAATAAAACACGAGGAACTCAATTGGAAGTGAAAAAAGGCCGATCAAGCGAGCTGCGTAAAGATATTCAGTTTTTGAAGCCATGAACTTCTGACTCGGGGTACACTTCAATGGGTACACGAGGTTGCGATAGTCTAATAACATTTGTTCAGCCATTTGAAAAAAGAGAGTGAATACGTTCAATCTGTATATGTTCAGAAGACGTTATTACAAAAACATAGTATGTTCCGGATGTTTTGAGATATAAGGGAAATAGTGAAATAGAATAGACACTGCCAGACCAAAAGAAAAATAATGAGTTCACAAAATCTGTCTAGTCTAGTGGTTAACATTTTCACACAACTGAAACCACACGTGTGTGATACTTTCAAAAATGAGTCAGCATTTCGAATAATGTTACAAGATAAATCATTCATGTGATACAGACCAAAACGCGGCCTTCACGGATCGCTGATTTCCTCTACTTCAAATTCTGATTTTAGTTCAATTTTTATATCAAAATGTCGAACTTGGTAATACCGACAAAGCGGCACTGAAATCAGCCAGATTGTTTGTTCCAGTTTCGCTATGAAGTTTGTAAAACAACATCGTCGAAGTCGACGACCCGAATCACATGAATGATTTACTCTGAAACAGACTCAGGTAATTTTGGGCAAGCAAATAGCAAGTTGCTAGGCGTGGGACAACTTGCCGGGAAAATCAGCAATTTGCTTGGATTTATAGCAATTTGCCGGCTGATTTAGCAACTTGCTGCGCGGTTTGAGGTCAGCAAGCAAACGGCAGCTTGCTATCGCACCAGCAAATTGCCAATTGCTTGCTACCGTCGAAGCAAGCAATCGGCAACTTGCTGCAGGATCGGCAAGCTGCCGTTTGCTTGCTGCCTTCGCATGACGCATTTGTTCCAGCAGGCGTGAAATTTGTTTTAAATATTTTTCAAATTAATAGAGTCCCATTTTCTGCTATCTTTCTTTTTCTGATTTTATTACAACTATGAAAAAAGCATGGATCTTCTAAAAATCCAGAAGTTATCAAAAGGTGAGTTGAAATTAAAAGTATATTTTGCCGAATAAAAGGTTTTTCAGCACAAACTCCTTCCAAGGACTCCTCATCAACAACGCTGTGAGCAAAACGGAAAACTCGCAGAAAAGACAGGTTAGTGTGAAAAAGTTGACCTTCATCGACTGGATACCTATGTGGTTTCCATTTTTGGATTTTTCGGGAGACGCAACTTATAAAACAGTTTTAAAAAATTATGTTTAGGACTTGTATGCGGCACTTCACGGCGACAAAACAATGGAGAATGGATCGACAGGAGGAGGATTCTAATTGAGATCTGTGGAAACTCCAAAACACAACCACAAACACGCCGGATGTCCATGAATAACAAGGCACCAATAGGAAACGCTATCTAATTTTTATTGTTTTTTTTTTGGTAACTTCTTATTTTTATGAGTTTCTTTTTCAATAAATTGATCCCTTCTAATATTACATTTGAAGTAACGAGAAAATAAAATTTGAAAATCGGCAAGTTGCTACGCGCAGAACGACAAGATTCGGCAAGTTGCCGTCAAAATCGGCAAGTTGCCGTGTCAAATATTCTGCTTGCCGACGGTCAGCGGCAAGCAAAATTTTCGACACGGCAACTTGCCGTTTTTTGCTGCAAGTTGTCCCAAAATTACCTGAGGAATACCTACTCATCTTCGGAAAAATGCGTGACTTCATTTGTACTTTGCGAGCTCATTTTCCCTTGTATTTCAAAACATCGGAAACATAAAACATTAGAAAAATCAAAAAAGGGCTTATGATGTTTATTCATTAAAATTTCGAAGATGCCTCATAGTTAGTTGTACCAGCTGTTCCAACTTGATTATCCTTTTTCCAACCAAAAATCTTCGATAGTAAAAAAGTTCTATAAGGATTATGAACAAGCACAATTGATAAACTTCCAACACCCTTATGTAGCATAATTAACAAAAACATCCAATTATTCCTTGCTTGATTGTAAACTGAATTCTCACTTTTCTCCAAATTTGATATCACCGCAATAGGACCCGCAACGAGCGAGATCGGAAGAACTGTTTGAAGAACAGTTCCATAAAAATAACGAATTTGCGATCGACGAGTTTGAGGTGACACTTGAGCGGATTTCGAGAGAAAAAGGAAGAAAACACAGCAAGCAGAAAATAATAGAATTTGAATAATTGTCATCAAGTTGAGTAGAGCTGAACTGATCTCTATGTATGACTTCCACTGAGCGTCGTAAGAAAATAGAATCGAGAATTCATCGAAAAGTTCTGGTGGAGGACATGATAATGCCTGTAAGCAGAAATTTTGAATAGTGCAGAAAAATAGAACTCACTTGGATAACGTGAAGTTTTGCCTGTGTCTGATCCGGAATATAAAAATATAAGAGAATGAGAGACGCGAGCCATACCAGCCAGTTCGCTAATATCCATATGACTCTTGAACTTGATTTTTTGATACGAAACATGTTATATGAAATCAGACTGCTCCGGTTTTCGAGCAAAATAGTTATTGAGATGACCATGCCAGAGTATACAATATAGCATAGAAGGTTTTGAAGCCAGCTTGCTACACCCCAATCAGAGAGAAAGCCGTAGTAACTGGCTCCGACATACGGATTGAACATCACTGGGGTGGCCAAAAATGAATATAGAATTGTAGAAATTGTATACCAAGTGTTGAGATTCAGTAGATTTGACTTCACAGAGACCATTGCCGTGGGTGTTTTGATTAGAATACAATAAAATACGAGGAACTCAATCAGAAGTGAAAGAAATCCAATCAAACGAGCTGCGTGAAGATATTCAGTTTTTGAAGCCATGAACTTCTGACTCGGGGTACATTTTAAAGGATACACGAGGTTGCGATAGTCTAATAAAACTTGTTCAGCCATTTGAAAAAAAATAAAGAGTGAATACGTTCAATCTGTATGTGTTCGGAAGACGTTATAACAAAAACATTGTATGTTCCGGATGTTGTGAGATATAAGAGAAATAGAAAATGGAAAAAACGTTCTCAGGCCAAGTAAAAGTTAATGAGTTCACAACATCTGTCTAGTCGTGTTGCTATCATTTTCACACTACTGAAGCCACACGTGTGGGATACTCTCAAAAATGAGTCAGCATTTCGAATAATGTTACAAGATTAATCATTATTGTGATACAGACCAAAACGGGGTCGTCACGGATCGCTGATTTCCTTTACTCCAAATTGTGATTTTCTGTTCAATTTTCGTAGCAAAATGTCGAACTTGGTAAGACCTACAAAACGGCACTAAAATCAACCCAATTATTTTTTACAGTTTCGGCCTGAAGCTTGTAGGACAACATCGTCGAAGACGACGACCCGAATCACATGAATGATTTACTCTGAAACAGAATACCTACTCATCTTCGGAAGTGTGTGCGGTTTCAGTTGTGTGAAAATGTTAACCACTAGACTAGACAGATTTTGTGAACTCATTATTTTTCTTTTGGTCTGTCAGTGTTTATTCTATTTTACTATTTCCCTTATTTCTCAAAACATCCGGAACATACTATGTTTTTGTAATAACGTCTTCCGAACACATACAGATTGAACGTATTCACTCTTTATATTTTTCAAATGTCTGAACAAATTTTATTGGACTATCGCAACCTCGTGTATTCATTAAAGTGTACGCCGAGTCAAAAGTTCGTGGCTTCAAAAACTGAATATCTTTACTCAGCTCGCTTTATTGGCTTTTTTTCACTTCTGATTGAGCCCCTCGTGTTTTATTGTATTCTTACCAAAACACCTACAGCAATGAGCTCTGTGAAGTCAAATCTACTAAATCTCAACATTTCGTATACCATTTCTTCATTAGTCTATTCATTTTTGGCCACCCCAGTGATGTTAAATCCGTATGTCGGAGCCAGTTACTACGGCTTTCTCTCTGATTGTGGTGTAGCCAGCTGGCTTCAAAACCTTCTGTGCTATATTGTATACTCTGGCATGGTGATCTCAATAACTATTTTGTTCGAAAACCGGAGCAGTCTGATTTCATATAACATGTTTCGCATCAAGAAATCGAGCGTAAGAGTCGTATGGATACTAGTGAACTGGCTGATATGCCTCGCTTCTCTCATTCCCTTATATTTTCATATTCCGGATCAGACACAGGCAAAACTTTACGTTATCGAAGTGTTCTATTTTTCTTCTCTTTTTTTGAAGGGCCCGGGTTACAGGCATTATCATGTCCTCCGCGAGAACTTTTCGATGAATTCACGATACTATTTTCTTACGACGTTCAGTGAAAGTCGTACATAGAGACGAGTTTGGCTCTACTCAACTTGATGATAATCATTCGAATTCTCATCTTTTTCTCTGAATTTCCGCTCAAGTGTCACCTCAAACTTGTCGATTGCAAACTCGTTATTTCTTTGGAACTGTTCTACAAACAGTTACCAGTCGATTTACGCCGCCTCACGGCGGCTCCAATCTCCTGGCCTCACGTAAATATCTCTTAAATTTGAAATTGGGTGCGATCGTGAAAAATTGTGTAAGCTATATTTTGGAAGTTTCATCGCGCTCTGTCCAAAACATAGAAATGTGAAATGTGAGTTTTCCAGCTCGCATGCGTCTTATGAAATCGCGGATTTCGCCACGGGCGTCACTATTTAGGCTTCCTTCTTTTGGACCATTCGCTCTACAGATCGTGTCATAAAGATAGGACCCCCTCCCAAAAGAGGGTATTTGAAAAAGTAGGAAATTTAGAAAATCTTCTGTGAATGCAAATTTGTTAGGCATGTCAAAAAATTCCGTGTGCCAACCTGCAAAAAGGTCGGTCAAGTTTGGAGAATTTTATGCTCAAAAAGTCATTTTGTTGACCGCGTCATAATGATAGAAACAGTCCAGTGAAGGTTTTGTCAGGAAATTTATTTTCTAATGAGAAAGTTACGCTATTCAGAAGCTGGTTTGAAAAGAAACGAAATGTAAAAAAAGTTTTCTTCCAAACTTTATTCAATGGTTTATTTTGATGGAAGCCAACTAATCTCGTATTTTTGAACAACTCTGATGTTTTTTGATGACAACTTTCAAAAAAAAAGTTACAGAGAATGATGAGGTTTTCAATTTTCAGGGGGGGGGGGGTCCTATAGTTAGGACGCGGTCAAAGAAGTCCCTTTTGACCATAATTCTCCAAACTCGCTAGATCTCTTTCAAATTCACCCACATAAGTTTTTTGACTTGCCCAACAAATCTGCTTTTACAGAACTGTTCTAATTTTTCTATTTTTTTATTAGTCCCTCGGTCAAAACAAAATCATTCGGGGCATACGCCCCCTCACTGAATGATCCTACGGCCGAGTTGAAATTGCATTCGAGGCCTCCGGTCCCACACTGAATGGGTCTTCGGTCCAAAATAAAATAGCGTTCGGGCCTACGGCTCCTCACTACAAGGACTTCCGCCTCCAATGAAGATTGCGCCTCCGGGACATCTAAAAAGCGGCCATTTCGAAAGCGGACATTTCGTAAGCGGAAATTTCGAAAGCGAGACATCTCGAAAGCGGACATTTCCAAAGTGTGAAATCCCGTTTTCCTAATTTTTGAAACTTTTTTTTTTTGCGAGATGTCCACTTTTGAAATGTCGTAATTTCGAAATGTCTCGCTTTCGAAATGTCCGCTTTCGAGATGTTCCGGAGCCAAGATTGTACACGGTTTGCACGGCCCCATACCGAATGGACCGTCGGTCGGAATGATTATTGCATTCGAGAACTATGGCGACTTACTGAAGTACATTACCTCGTTCGAAAAAAAAAGAAAAAAAATATTTGGACTGGCATGGTATCGAACCTATAACTCTCCATTACTGCAGTGGGACACTACCACTGCACCACAGGTGCGCATGTGGGAGCGAGGAGGAACTGCAGTGACATTACTGCAGTCGGCGCTCTTTTCCCCAACCACCTCCTCCCCCCTTCCTCTGTGTGTCTGTCTGTGTGTGTCTCTGTCTGGGGTCAACCAAAAATGGAGGTTTTTGAGCTTTTTTGATCTCATTTTTTGACGAATCGAAAAACAAAATAGATGGGCATCATTAAGCAGGAATTACTGATAGTCTGCCAAAATTTGAGAAAAATCGGTCCAGTGGGGACTGAGCTAGGGCCGGCGACGGACACAGCACAGACAGACAGACACACACACACACACACAGAATTTTGCGTTTGTTAATAGTAAAGATTCCGATCTCACTAGTTGCGGGCCCTGTAGCCCTGCTATCAAATTTGGAGAAAAATGAGAATTCAGTTTACAATCAAGCAAGGAATAATTGGATGTTTTTGTTAATCATGCTACACAAAGTTGTTGGAAGTTTATCAATTGTGCTGGTTCATAATCCTTATAGAACTTTTTTACTATCAAAGATTTTTTGTTGGAAAAATAATAATAATCAAGTTGGAACAAGTGTGACTACTGACCATGAGGCGCCTTCAAAAATTTAGTGAATATAATTTCTGTCTTTTTCAAACTTCGCTACAGGATAAAAACATTCCTCATATTATCGAAACGCTCACTTTCTGAAAATTTAACATTTATAAAAAATTGTGTTTTTCTCACTTACACTACTTCCGTTCTTCTTCCTCCTCATAAGAATATCTTTCACCGCTTTTCGATACATGGTTGAAAATTTCAGACAAATCAAGCAGTGAAGAGAACCGTTAACAATTTTGAACATTCCCCACATCTCCACAATATCATAGACAATGTTTCTGAAACTTCAATTGTATTTGAACCAAAAAAATTTCAAGGAAAATCTTACAAAAGACCTGATGATCCTGTAAAAATGCTCTGAAAGAGGAATGCCACGCCGAAAGGCCCCTCAGCTAAAATGAAAGTGATGGTCATCAGGATAACCAGTTTTGTAGTGTGGTCGCTGGATTCAGGAGCCTTGTTTCTTGAAACGGAAGTTATGGTTCTTGATTTTTCCGTTTTCCTGAGCTCCTTCACTAGTAAAATTGTGAATATTGGGAAGAGAATTGTGAGGAGTAACTTCAAGATTCCATCTGCCAAACTAAACAAACGAGATTCCCAAGACACATTTTGAGATTCTCTATAGTTCACTGAAGACCGATATTCCATCACCGGGGATCCCAAGCATCCCACAGGTGGGCTCCAAATCTCCACGGGTTCAATAGGCTCTCTTCCAAAATAAAATAGCGACATAGCAGTGCTTGTAGAGAATAGCAAGATGATAATTTTCATGGCGAAGGCGGTTCTGGAGTACTTTTCGAAATTCGGTTTCATGGAGTTTTTAATAATAAGAAATCTAAGGATAGCCATGAAGATACCAAACCAAGCAGAGAGTCTGCGGAACGAGTCTTCGAAGATTGCGTTGATGAGTTCGATTATTTTTTGGGGATAGGTGAGTGGAGGCATGCTGGAAGAAATAGTTTAGATGACTTTTTAGTTTTTAATCAAATCGTCTCAGCAGCGGCGAGCGCGACAAAGAGAAAAATTGTTCTTAAAATGTTTTTTCTATAGCGTTTTGAGTTGCGCTATTAGGTGCATTCGAATTAGCGAAAAATTCTGTATTTTTTTGAAATAGGTCAGAAGAAAATGTATGCAAAAATCACTTTTTTTTTTTTTTTTTTTTTTGGGGAAAAATATTGTTATTTTTATGAATACTGGAGTTGGAACGATTATTTTAGTGAAAAAAAAAAATTACTGAAATCCTTACCACTCATCACTCCAAATTTGAATCATGACGCCATCGTAAATGATAAAAGCCATTGTAAAAAAGTCACAAATTCCAATAGCAGCCATTATCACATTTATGCAACTGAACCTCATCGATTTTTGTAGAAGCACAAATATATGGAACATGCAAACCAAGATGCCAGGGATGGAAATATAGGTTTGTAGGTTTAGGGACCAGGCATTTAGCGAATTGGTGAATTTTCCAATACTAAAAAGGATTGTAGAGTTTTCGAAGGGCATTTCCAAAAAAGGTACTGAAATCCAGGTTGCGGACAAGAATCTGGCGTTTGAGTCATTGAAAAGGTTACAATCAAATTCATGTAGTTATGTGCACAAAAAATACGCGAAAAGCGTATTGAGCAGGTGTTTGTTGAACAGAAAACAACATTTCATTTTTGGTTTTTCTGGAGATTTGATTTATATTCAATATGTCAATCTTTCAAAATGAAATTTTCGAGTTCTGAACAGCTCAATGAGTGAAATGTGTGGCTTGTATTCTGTTATAGAGAAAAAATTTTAATACTGTTGGTTTTTGATGAAGTAAGTATCGGGAAAGAACTGAAAAAAAAAACAAAAAAAGGATAGGAAATCACCGATTACACACTGCTCCTAGTCATAGAGCTCACAGTCTGAAAAAAAAAACATTCAAAATTCCCTCAAATAAATTTTCTCCTTACAACAACATTCCGAACTGCCTCCTTGCATCCAAACAACGACTTCACCGTATTCCTATACTGTGTGGAAATTTTCAAACAAATCAAACAATGTGTCCACGCATTCAACACTTTTAATATACCCAACATGTCAGCGATGTCAAAGGATATGTATCTAAAGTTTTTCAAGATTGCGAAACGTACCTGCAGGAGCATGAAAAAACTCACACAACCCCTGGAGGCTCAACAACGATACTTTGAAAGAAGAATACGACACCATAAGGTCCTTCAGCTAGCATAAAAGTGCATGTCATGATTATGACAAGTTTTGTCACGGTGTGCTCTTTTTGTTCATTGCTTTTGGAAAGAGACGTTCGTCGTCTGGAGTGTTCTGCTTCTCGGAGTTTTTTGAGAAGTAGGAAGGTGAATGTGGGGAAGGCGAATGTTGGGATGAGCTGGAATGGGAATCGAAGATATCGTATTTACTCTAATAGGGCGTACCCTACTATTAGAGAGAATACATTATACTATCAAGTCGCGGACACCCTGGACAGCGAAGCTCCGCGTTTCGAAAGCTTTTCATGCCATCGCGGAAACGCGGAGCATCGTTGTGGCAACGATAGCGTAGTTTGCCAACGGATAATATCGTTCAATGCTACTTCTAGTCAGTTCATACTCAAAAAAGGTCCACTTTTAAGTAGATAGTTATAAGATTCCAAAGCAGCCCAATATATGTCCCGTATAGTAAGGCTCAACGGCTGCCGCACGGCCTACAGCGGAATTTCGGTCAGGGTACTTCTAATCATGTCACCTTCGGCGGCCGCACGGCCCTGAGGTTTTTTATCACAAGGAATTGTTTTCCGAAAGACGGCCGGAGTCAACCACGGCAACCTACTCACGGCCCGGGCCGTGGCAACGCTTGCGACAGCCTTAGGGCCGCACACTTTAGTACAGTAGCAACTAACCCTCAAAATTCCATCCGTCAAATTGAACACCCTCAAACTCCATGACAAGTCAGGTGTGCCCCAGTAGTCCGCCGCGGATTCATACTGCACTCTTGTATAACCTCCCGGGAACTCGACACAATCTTCAGGTGGCTCCCATAGATCTATCTCCACTATTGGCTTTCGGAAGAAATAGTATGCAGACATCAAAGTGCTAATGAAGAACAGAACAACCATAGTTTTCAAGAAAAAGTTGAGATCCGAGTAATTGGAAAAACCAGGTTTTAGGGCATTTTTGATTATAAAAAATCGCAGGGAAGACATCAGGATACCAAACCAAGCTACCAAGCGTCTAGTGATATCCATACAGAATCCATTGACAAGTTCAATGATTTTCAAAGTGTATGAAGGAGCCGGGGTGCTAAAAAAACTAGTTATTAAAACGATACAAAAAATTGCTCACCATTCATCAACTGTTATATAATTCATAATAAGATAAATAAGGAATCCCATGGTACAAACATCACATAGACCAATACCAAACATTATCACATTTATAGTACTAATTCTCATCGCCTTCTGACACAAGATTAGCAAATGAAAAATGGTTATAAAAATACCCAAAATCGAAAAAACTAATTGAAGTCGCAATGAAACTTCGGTGACTTGATAGGTAACGCTTCGAACATTGACTAAAAATTCTATAGTAGAATTACTGTAATATCCTTCGAAATCAACATAAAAATCACCCATCGAACACTTTGGCAGTGGCTACGTGCTGATAAGAAAAAAACTGCGAACAAAAAATGTAAATTGAATTGTAGAAGGTTTCCAATAACTTTCAAGAAAGACGTAATATATTTGATTTTTGAAGCAAAATGTGCTCACAAACATCAGGCACTTGTAGCAAAACCAAAATGTTTCTAAAATTACTAGTTGTTCTGGAATTCTCGGAATTGCAAGAGTAGTGTGTGTTGGACAATAATAAGGGAAACAAGAGGTTGAAGTGAACCAAATTTGGTTTTTGGAACGATATTTCTGAAAGTGGTCAAATTTGAACTAGAAAAAGATTATTCGAAAATTGAATCAGAATTTCAATCATAAAAAAAAACATTGATACAGAAAAAAGGATTGAAAGTCATTAGAAGTAATAGTAAATTAAAGAAATAATTTTTAGGCTACGGCAGGGTTTGGTGGCATAACGGAGTGTCGTTGCGAACGTATATTGGCGGGAGTTTTGAATTGGGTTATTATTAACCTTGTTAACGTTTTCTAAAAGGCTCAAAATTTTTGTTTTAGGTACAACAATCTAAATTGAGCTGAACTTGCTAAGCTCATTTTCAAGTTGCCCCGAAACTTTAAAAGAAAATCGTAGCTCAACTTTTCTCCAAAACTTCAAAAAAGGTTTGTTGAGGCTCATTTTCAATCCCAGGCTTGGAGAAAAACGCAAATTTTTAATTAAGTTTTCAAAACAAAAAAAAAACTACTTACCAGCAAACAACAATCTAATGGGAAGTGGTAATTAAATTTTCGAAACAAAATATTTTATTGGAAAATAAATTAGGAAGCAAAAAAGAAACAAATTATTTTCATAGAAAAAAAATTACTCAGCTATAGTTAGGGACCACCACACGTGAGGGGCGGGGCGTTCTGATTTTTCGTCCGATTTCTTTCTCGCTACTTTGATGACCCATAACTTCTTTAGAAACATACCAAGTGTCCCCAAATTTTCGGGGTATATGTAAAAGACCGTGAATAACCCGTGACCCAAATTACGTGAGAAACGGTCACCTGGTAAAAAAGTTATGCTTAAAAATAAGGTATCTCGTCAACAAAATTGCCATTTTGACCTCGTTTCGATCAGCCGACGCTCAAAATTCTTGAAAAACTTGGCAGTTCGTGATAATTAGAATCGATATGTACTATTTTTAAAAAATTTCAGTCTGGCCCTTATCGCGAAAAACTAGGTCAAACTTGCTGAGCTTATAAATAGGCGTGGAGTAGAAAAAAAGTTATAGTTTTCCGCGAGGACCTTCTTCTACTTATTCACTACCCTTTGCCAAAATTTGAAGCCATTCTGACAAAAACTAACAGAGTAGAGTCAAATTTAATGACCTAGACTTTTTCAAAAATTCAGTTTTTGACGATTTCCTCGGTTATAAAAGCAACCGACGCGCTCCATTTTTTAGCCATCAGATGCGAAATTTAATTTCACACATTTCTTCTGTTGGTCACAAAAAAATCCCCTCATGCCCTCATGTCGAAAAATCCTGATTTTTGCTAATTTTCCCTCTCAAATCAAGATTCAATTTGGTTCTAGAAACACGTTTATTTTTTTCAATAAAGTCATCTGAGATTTGAATTTTTGCGTGAACTGAAAGTTGAAGACTGCCAACTAATTTTTTTGACTGGTGGCACAATTTTCTTGTTCCACTACTTCATCTCTTCCCTTTGTCACCTGAACTATGAGCTACGAGCCACCAAACAAAATCCGTAAAAGAGGTACTCTTCTTGATAAGTCTCACAGTACCCACTCACACTTTACAGAGAATGTTGCTCAAAATTCGTTTTCTATTATACTTAGAAACTATGGAGTTGATGAGAATTATCAATCAGAAGATCGCTTGGAGTACATAAACAACGATCTTTTTCTGGCCATTTGTGCACATCCAGCGAAGAATTGGAGTGAATTACAAACTATTTTTACGAAATTGTTGGGAGTGGAAGGTTTTGAATTGAACTCAACCGTTCGTGGAAGATTAAACCGTCTTGTAAAGAAGTTGGAAGCCGAAAAAAGAAAGCTGCAAAGGAAAGGCGTAAAGATGGATGAATTCGAGAAGCAAATTGCGCTAGATAGGTCCTTTTTTTCTTTCGAACCTGAAGTAGCAGAACCAGAGCTGTCTACTGCTCTCGCTATGCTCCAAAAACATTCTCAAGCCTGCCAGACTGATGAAGATCCGCTTCCTGTTCTCACCTGTGATAATGGTTGTCAGACCACATTAGTTTCAGTCATTAATTTGGACCATGGCTCCACTGTTGACCGATCTTTGGAACTGCTTCATCAAACTTGCTTTTCCCAGTATCAAGCGTTTCATTTTCAAGTTGCCCCTAAACTTTAAAAGCAAATCGTAGCTCAACTTTTCTCCAAAACTTCAAAAAAGGTTTGTTGAGGCTCATTTTCAATCCCAGGCTTGGAGAAAAACGCAAATTTTTAATTAAGTTTTCAAAACAAAAATAATACTACTTACCAGCAAACAACAATCTAATGGGAAGTGGTAATTAAATTTTCGAAACAAAACATTTCATTAAAAAGTCAATTATGAAGCAAAAAAGAAACACATTATTTTCATAGAAAAAAAATGACTCAGCAATAGTAAAAAGTTATTGACAACAAATACACCTTACTGTACCGAGAACATGGACCTTGGCGCTATGAGCATCTAAAAAATCACTCATACTTTTTTTTCGGTTATTCATCCGAATTTCCTACCGTAGTCTGTTTCCGCTTCTCAGCACCACAAAACATTTCCTTTACTGCTTTTCTATAAGGAGACGATACCAACAAACATACTAGAAAATGAGATGTAGCATTAATGATGACGAACACTTCGAACAAGTATTTGGTACGTTTTAGGATGTCTCTGAAACTTTGAGAAGTGAAATTTTTCAACAGTTTTTATGAACTTACGCTGGTCCAGGTGGACTCGTGATAATCCCTTCTAGAAAATAAACAATGCCGAATGGGCTCTCAGCAGTCATAAAAGTTATGGTCATCATTATCACCAATTTCGTGGCATTGTCCCCTTTAGTCTCTTCGGCTTTTGAAGATGTAGAAATTTTCTGAATAGAATTCTTAGTCCTTCTGAGTTCATGGATAAGAAGGAAAGTGAGAAGAGGGAACATCAGAGTCGGGATAAGCTTCAGAATCCCATCGGATAAATTGAAAATCCTTAACGGCAGGGAATAATAATAAAGACCATAGCCAACTTGGGAGACATAGGAAACTTGACTATAGCCGTTAGGATACCCGGTGCATCTGAAATTATAATTTGTATTATTGTTTTCAGTCTAATGACCACTCACCCCTCTGGAGGTACCCACACATTTCCCTCCACAAAAATGAACCTTCCCCAGAAAAATGCCGACATACAAGTGCTTATCACAAATGGTATTGCCATAATTTTCAAGACCACTTTTGGCTTCGAAATGTCTCCAAATTTGGGGTTCAGGTCACTTCGAAGGATTAGGTACCGTAGTAAGGCCATGAGAAAGGCGAACCAGGTTCGACAGCGGCGAGCGTCGTCGGCGATGCCAGGTGTCCAGAAATCGAAGATAGTGAAGAGGTAGCCTAAGGGGGCGGAGCTGAAAACGACATGAGGTCGTGCACTCCTCGTGGACAATTTCGATGTTTATCTAGGCTTACAGCTAGACTAAGGTAAGCTACGCTTCTAGCTTGGCTAAGCTTTTAGCTAAGCTATGCTTCTAGCTATAGTAAGCTGAGCTTTTATCTAGGCAAAGCCTAAGCTTCTAGTTCTCTAGCTAGGCTAGGCTAAGCTTCTATGCTTCTAGCTAGGCTATTCTAAGCTCCTACAATTCTAGCTAATCTAAGCTAAATGTAAGCTTCTGAGCTTCTAGCTATGTGTATAGCTTTGCTTCTAGCTAAGATTGTAGCTAGGCCTCTAGCTATGCTTTTAGCTAGAATTCTTAGCTAGGCTTCTAGTTATGCTTCTAGCTAGGCTTCTAGCTAAATTAAGCTAGCAGAAACTTCAAAACTCACCACTTATCAGCAAAAACCAGCACAAATATCATGTGCTTATAAAAATCGTTGGCCAAATTCACCAAATCACAAATCCCAATCCCAATCAATATCACATTTATACAATTGGCTCTCATCGATTTTCTAGTCAACACAAGCATATGAAATAAGTTTACAATGAGGCCGATAGGTTCTAGAACGATATTTATTCGATGACACCAATAAGTGGCATCAGTGATGAAGTCACTGATACTAAGCAGCATGAGTATACTGGAGTTGCTGAAACCATCGAAATCTGAGTAGGTGTAAGACATTCGAGAATGATAAATAGGACCGAAAAAATTGTCTTTGACCAAAAGCTATAATTAAATTGAACGGGACAGGTGCACCCAGACTTCCGTCTGGAGGCAAAAATTACACGTGTTTGGGTATATTGAGACAATCGTCAAAAACAGAAGTCATAATTGAAGGGTTTTTGGAGATTGTGTTAGTCATGAAAATTGATTAGAATTTTTGAAGTTTTTTTGATTGGTTTGGTGCAATGATTGGTTTCAATGAACGCTGAGCTTTAGGCCTAAAAGTCTTGGATTCAATTATTGCTCATGATAAAATTAAATTTTGTCTACTCGGAGAAACTGCAAAAAAAGAGAAAACATTGAAGTTTTAATTTCAGACAATTATTTAACTTACTGTGCGTTTACAAATAAAATCTAAAAAAAATTTCTTTTGCCGATTTTTCGAATAGAAAATACTACCATTATATCATGAGCAATAATCGAGGTTACCAGTTATGAAATCCAATTATGGTTCTCAAGTACCTAAAGCTCAACGAGCATCCAAATTTTTTGAAGGATACCAATTTTTCAAAAGAAAAAATTCAATATTTTTCTTTGCAATTTTTTGAATAGACAATAAGAATTGGCGATTCCGGGCTTCGCAAAATTTTGAAAAAGCGACGTTTCGATAGGAAGTTTAGGATATTTCATCGGACCGCTCAGAAGTGCTGCACTGTACGTATATATGAAAGGTATGCTTCCCCTCAGTGGTTTGAAATTTTCGCTTTCGAAACGTCGCACTTGCGAAAAGTCCCACTTTCAAAATGTTGCGGAGACTGTTTGTCGAGCCTGTTTTTTCTCGAAATTCGAAAAAATTTCGAAATGTGATCTACGTTTTTGAAATTTTCGAAATCACTTTTCCTACTATACAACCTATAATTATCCCCCTTGTCTGATTCTCCTTTCCATTTTTTGTCAACTTTCCCTCTAGTTTGATCCCACTTTTCAGTATGTCCCATGTGTACTCCTACTCCGATTTCGATGGATTTCAAAACTCTACTATCGAGTCTCTCATCTCTATCGGCGACGTCATAGCAAAACTTGTGAATATCGGTCATCTTATAAATTTTGTTACGGAAAATCTTGGCCTCCTAGTCAACATGTTGCATCTTCTAATTTTATCTAGAAAAGTGATGAGGTCCAATTGTATCAATTTAATTTTGATTGGTATTTGTATTTGTGACATTTTCAACTTGAGCTACGACCTATATCTTCATCTATCTTCTTTGCTGACTCAGAAGTGGTAGGTCAACTTGTTCAAGAGGAGTTCAAAATTTATCGAATATTTTTCTTTACAGTTCACCTCCTTTGTCCTACTTTTTGACACTTCTAGACTTTTGGGTCCCAGCATTTTCCGATAACGCTAGACGGCTAAGAACATGGCTCATTTTCCTTATGGCTGCACTTCGAGCCCTGATTATAAAAAGCGGTCGAAACCCAAAGTACTCGGACATAAATTTTGTGCTAAAGATTATAGCAATCCCCTTTATCATAAGTACCCTGATGTCACTATTCTTCTGGGGACGGTATGAGCATCTGGAGCAATTTTGGACGCCGCCAGTAGGGTGAGATTTGTTTTTGAGTGTTTATATACAGTACCGGACAAAAAGAAATGAACTTTTACTTTTTTTGGGATAACTTTTTTTTGAGAATAGGTATGAACGTCAAATTTTAACACAACATTTAAGACATAATTGAACACATGTCTACCAATTTTCATGCAATTATCTAAAAAATTTATGATTTTGTGAGCGAAACGGTGATTTCGCCAAAAAGTCGATTTTCAGAGGTTTTCAGTAAAACATTCATATCTTCACAGAAACATGGTTTATTTTATCAAACTATGGCTGAATTAATTTTCAGAATGTATTACTTGATTGTAAACCCTTCCTCATCAATGACAACCTCCATTTTCTGAAGATCGAAACGATCAAAGAATCGGTTCTCGACATGGAAATCCGATTCCATTCCAGCTGCAGTTGGGCAAATTTTTCATACGCTTTTTTTGTGTTTATGTATTCCAAACGTCTAGCAGTGTATTTCCATTGATTTTCAATTAGATTCAAGTCCAGGGATTGACTTGGCGGCTCCTGACGTTGCGTCGGAGGCTTTTGAACCAATCCTGATGGACAGAAATACTGAACGTAACCAATTTTTTTCTTAAATTGACGAATGGTTTCGATCATTTTCTTGTTGAAAAAGACTGCCACGATCCCTGACCTTCGGATTCGGTAACATACCCGGTTCCAGACGGTCCCTGTAGACCAAGAGATCAATAATTCCAACAGTGGTAGGATGACAGTAAGTTCCTACCGTTTGGCAGTATTCGAACTCAATGGATTCGAGGACCTATTAACACCAGATGCGATTCACGTTACCAGTTATGAACCGTGAGACAATAGATCTTCGAATTAATTGAAATGCAGCACTGCCAAACAGTAGGAATTATTTGTCTTCAGAAAATGGAGGTTGTCACTGATGAGAAAGGGTTTGCAATCAAGAAATACATTCTGAGAAATATTTCAGTCAAAGTTTTATAAAATAAACCATGTTTCTGTGAAGATATGAATGTTTTACTGAAAACCTCTGAAAATCGACTTTTTTGGCGAAATCACCGTTTCGCTCACAAAATTATCAATTTTTCAGATAATTGCATGAAAATTGGCAGACATGTGTCTAATTATATTTTAAATGTTGTGTTAAAATTTGACGTTCATACCTGTTCTCAAAAAAAAGTTATCCCAAAAAAAGTGAAAGTTCATTTCTTTTTGTCCGGTACTGTAATTGAGTTTTCAAGGTGCACCCAGTACACCACAGGTGTCTATAAAGAGTACGTGCCAAAAGTGAGATATGACTTTTTGCACCGGGAAGCTTTGCCAATGAGGGTGTTCAATGTGACGGATAGAATATTGAAGGTAAGCCTAAGCCTCTAAGCCTAAGCCTCTAAGCCTAAGCCTCTAAGCCTAAGCCTCTAAGCCTAAGCCTCTAAGCCTAAGCCTCTAAGCCTAAGCCTCTAAGCCTAAGCCTCTAAGCCTAAGCCTCTGAGCCTAAGCCTAAGCCTCTGAGCCAAAGCCTGTAAGCCTAAGTCTGAAAGCCTAAGCCTGTAAGCATAAGCCTATAAGTCTCAGTCTTTAAGCTAAAGACTATAAGCCTAAGCATTCAAGCCTAAGGAACTTCTGGTTTTTGGTAATGTTTGAAGTCGTTTTTTGTGGCGTAACAGTCATTTTCGAACGTTTTCGTTAACATATTTGAATCAGCGCAAAATTTTGCATATTTTGAAGCAAAAAAATTTGTAATGTCCTTCGTTTAATCCAACCGAACGCTCACTTGTCTTATTGTAGCACGACTAGGGGTCTTTGGAGTTATCGTTAGCTGGAATTATTCAATCCAAAAACACAAATCAAATTCATCAAAACAATTCCAACTGCTTCTTCGGTTTCCGCAGAGCCCTGACTGCTTCCTGTATAGACTAGACACCCCGATACAGACAAGAAAGGGAGTTGTCACTAAGCCTAAGCCTGCAAGCATAACCCTGTAAGCCTAAGCCTCCAAGCCTAAGCATCTAAGCCTAAGTCTCTAAGCCTAAGCCTCTAAGCATAAGCTTCTAAACATAAGCCTCTAAGCCTAAGCCTCTGAGCCTAAGCATCTAAGCCTAAGCCTCTAAGCCTAAGCCTCTAAGCCTAAGCCTCTAAGCCTAAGCCTCTAAGACTAAGTCTCTAAGCATGAGCCTCTAAGCCTAAGCCTCTGAGTCTAAGCCTCTAAGCCTAAGCCTCTAAGCCTAAGCCTCTAAGCCTAAGCCTCTAAGCCTAAGCCTCTAAGCCTAAGCCTCTAAGCCTAAGCCTGTAAGCCTAAGTCTCTAAGCCTGTAAGCCTAAGCCTCTAAGCCTCTAAGCCTAAGCCTCTAAGCCTCTAAGCCTAAGCCTCTAAGCCTAAGCATCTAAGCCTAAGCCTGTAAGCCTAAGCCTGTAAGTCTAAGCCTCTCAGCCTAAGCCTCTAAGCCCAAGCCTGTAAGCCTAAGCCTGTAAGCCTAAGCCTGTAAGCCTAAGCCTGCAAGCCTAAGCCTGGAAGCCTCTGCTCCCCATAATCAATCTCTCATTTCAGCTCATCCCCACTCTCCTATTCCCAGCACTAACTATTTTGTTAGTCAGGGAACTCAGAAGAGCTGGAAAGTCTAGACAAGAATTATCGGGTTCTAAAAAATCTGAAAAAGACCATACTACAAAACTGGTAATAATCACTACTATTACATTTATCGCCGCCGAGGGCCCCTTTGGTGTCATATTTTTCGCGGAGGGGATCATAACGAAGCCTTATGGATTAGTGTGAGTCGATTTCATAGCTATGGGACATTTCGCAACTAGGACGTTTTGAAACCAGTTGCGAAACGTCCGTAGTAGTAAAACTTTTAGTAAATGTTTTCCAGAGACATGCTCGCCAAACTTTTACAATTTTTCGAAGTTTTTGTGGTCTTCAATGCTACCTCGCATTTTTTCGTCTGCCTTATTATGTCATCACCATATCGGAGAACAGCAAAGGAAATGTTTTGTTGTGCTAAAAGACAGAAAATGTCAACGGTGAATTTTTTATTAGAGAAAAACAAAAATGTGAAAAAAGTTTTAGATGTGGGTCACTGGAAAGTCGGGAATCTCGGTGCAATAATTGTGGGCGGAGCTTCTCAAATCGACATGTAACGACACGTAGCAAACATCGAGTGCCTTTTGTCTGATGATACCATTTGAAAAAATAGTGATGAGCAATGTTTTATGAAATAAAACTGCCGTTTCAAGACCGTTTTATCGTGGAAACTTGGGCAATATTATTATTTTTCCCACGCAAAACTTTGTAAATAATCACAGCTTCAATAACATAACCAAAATGTTTGGCTACAGTACTCAATGGTCCGAAATTGTGAAAAGTGATAGTATCTGAGAAATGAGTGAATAGAAAGGAGGGAAGAACGCTAGTGGTGAATATCATAAATGTGTCTAGTAAAGCAATTTTAGTGGCCTGAAAATTTGCAAAAATTGATGTAAAATTAAGAAGAAGAGGTACCCTCGAGATTTTTGTATTCTGATGATTTTTGGAAAGTTTGCTCCAGATGAAAAGACGGAAGCAGAGGAATCCAGAAATTATTGCGATAGAGAAATAGCCAATCTACATTTTTTTGGATTGTTGGGACCCATGGAATTTCATTCTTTTTTGTTTGCACTCAAATAATTTTTCAAATTCCAATAATCCCAATATTTTTTCATAAAAATCGTGTAAACCGATTTTCAAATCTCGAACTGAAATTTTTCTAATCTATTTTAAAAAAGCAGAATTTTTCGCTGATTCGAATGCACCTAATATCGCTGCTCAAAACCAAGTAAAACTCTTTTTATGATCGTTTGAAGTTTCGAGAGGAGAGACGCAGAGAAAGCAGACACTCTCGTTGTCGAAGAGACGCAGAGAAACGAGAGAGTGTCTGCGTCTCTCACGAAAACTTCCAGCGCTCATAACTCGCTTCAAAATGGTCCGTTTTGACACTTTTTTTGCGGTAAAAAACATTTCAAAGCGACTTTTCATAATTTCAGTACAAAAAATACAATAATTGGCTAAAAATCATTTTATAGCGATTTGAGTAGCATTGCATTAGAATCAGCAAAAAAATTCTAGATTTTTTGAAATAGGTTTAAAGAATTTGAGTTCGCAATTTGAAAATTGATTTTCTCGAGTTCTATCGACTTTTTCAAATTAAAAAAAATATTTTTATAAATACTGAGTTTCCATTTTTAATTTTTAGATTCCTGAAATTTTCCAACCTACCTGCTCAAACTCCAATCTATAAACCGAATAACACGAATTCACAGCACATCCCAAATGAACACAACTATCCGGAATATCGAGAACAAAACCACAAATTCCGAGAAGAATATATTGTTCGAAGCAAAAGTACAAAAATATAAAGATAACAAGAACAAAATTAGGCAAATTCGATCGATGCTTGTAATAGAAAACTGGTAAAGAAGATGCCAAAACTCTATCAAATGTGATGAAGAAAACCAGAAACATTCGAATAGTTCCCAAGTTTAACGTTGGCCAAGCGATAAAAAATGCGAAGTTTTTCAGTATGATATCTGGAGAAACCACACGAGTCAAAAAGTAGATCAAGTTGATGGATGCTAAAAAAATCTTTTTTTTTTTTGGAATTTTTCGTCCAAAAATACCCATAAAAGCATATAATGCGTCCACTGCGTACCTCAAATAAACTAAAAACATTTCTGGTTTTTTCTGGATTCTTTTCAGACAAAACACTGCCAGAAATAGGTAAGAATCAATGATCCAGGTACTTAGGGATAGTATTAAGGCTGATGACGCAACAAGGAGCACAGTAAAATTCATTTTTAAAACAAAATATAGAAGTAAAATGACAAATTAGGAAGAGTTGATAATGATGTAATGGTTACGTGCATTCACGCTCTAATGAACATCAAAGTCTTTTAGTAAGAAAAGTTTTGAGGAAGGGTTGATATTTTGGTCAGACTGGCTTGGCATAGAAGATAAAAAATTAGTCACAATTCGAAGTTTTTGGGCCAAGATATGAAAAAAAATTGACTTTGGATGATTCCTATGAAATCATCGACTGTTTGACTGAAAAAAAGAGTCTCGATACCTTGAAACTTTTGAAAATGACTCACAAATCTCACTGCTTTTTCGGTTTTCCCACAAATCCCCACAGAGCCAACAAGCTGTACAGCCAATTGAAGGCAGCGGCGATAGAGAGAATGAAGCCGATTATAGCGAAGTAGAGAACTGGGATGTCCATTTTTAGAGGAATATCTGCAAGAGGATTTTTACGTTTTTGGGGAGAATATGAAGTATCATGTGAGCATTAGCATGCTTGATTATATGTATTCCCTAGAGAGACGGTTACTCGTGACAACCAGTGAATGTGGGAAAAAAATAAGCAAGGTAGAAGAAAAATAGGTGGACTGACAAAAAAAACATTTCAAGCAAAAAAAAATTGAGCAAAATTTTTTCTAATGGTTCTTTTTTATTGTGAGCAATCTTCAAAATTTTCGATATTGTAACTGGAGACTCAAAATTAAGAACAATCTTCTGGACTAATTTTGTCAAGAACAAATCTTCATTCATCGGATGCCATTAGGTGAGGGTTTAGTTGTAGAAACAGCTGCAACTTCATTCTTCCACAACAAAAATTTCATAACAATCATAGCTTCGATAACAAATCCAAGATGCCTGAACACTGCATTGAGAGGTCCCACGTTTTGAAAATTCATAAATTCCGAGGAACGAGCAACCAAGACAGATGGTATAAGATTAGTTGTGAGTATAATAAAAGTATCGAGAAGAGCAATTTTTGTGGCCTGAAATATATATTTTTTGAAAACTTGAAAAAAAATTTTTTAACTTGAAGAAACGTAGAATTTTTAGATGATTCGAATGCACCTAATATCGCTGCTCAAAACACTGTAAAAAATTTTCACTTCGTCTCGCTCGCCGCTGCTGACTATAATGTGACTAAAAATTTAGGCTCTATTGCAGAATAGGGGTCCCTTCGAAAAATAGGGGTCCCTGAAAAAAACAGGGGTCCCTTCAGACCCCTCAAAAAAAATAGGGGTCCCTTCGTCCTCGGTTATAGGACCTCGAAAAAATATGGGTCCCTTCAGATCCCTTGAAAAAAATAGGGGTCCCTTCAGGTCCCTCTAAAAAAATAGGGGTCCCTTCGTCCTGGTTTAAAGAAGCTCAGAAAAAATAGGGGTCCCTTCAGATTTTTTTCTAGTTTCCCATTTCCATGGTTATTTTTTAACTTCATTTTTGAGACTTGATCTGTTGCGGTTACAAAGCCTTTTCAAAATGAACTTCAAAAAACAGTTTAGAAAATGGAAAACTAGACAAAAAATTTGAAGGGACCCCTATTTTTTCCGAGGTACTTGAAGGGACCCCTATTTTTCTGAGCAGCTATAAACCAGGACGAAGGGACCCCTATTTTTTAGAGGGACCTGAAGGGACCTCTATTTTTTCTGAGGCAGTTGAAGGGACCCCTATTTTTTCGAGGTCCTATAACCGAGGACGAAGGGACCCCTATTTTTTTCGAGGGGTCTGAAGGGACCCCTATTTTTTTCGAGGGGTCTGAAGGGACCCCTATTTTTTTTGAGGGGTCTGAAGGGACCCCTGTTTTTTTCAGGGACCCCTATTTTTCGAAGGGACCCCTATTCTGCAATAGAGCCAAAATTTACTACAGCGTTTTGAGCTGTGCCATACAACGACATTAAGGGCGTTCGAATTAGAATAAAATTCAAAATTGTTAAAAAACAAATTTAAAAAACAAATTGAGCTCAAAATCAGATTATCGATTTTCGAGCAGTTTTTGTAAATAGCTTACAAGCTACGTCTTACCCTGGATAGTTTCTCATTCTGTTGATCTTTTGAGAAATATGTCCAAATAAAAAGTCTGAAGCACAGTACCACGGATAGAATACCTATCAATAAGTAGCCAGTCTGAAAATTGGAAATTCGAAAAATCCAGCTGTTATTTTCGAAACCTTCTCAAACTCAAGTCGATAATTGCTATAGCATGGATTTGCAATTGCACATCCCAAATTTATACAAATAATTGGAACATCCAATACATAATCACAAACTTTAAAGAACATGAATTGCTCAAAAAGTATATATAGAAATATTATGAACACAATTATCAAATTTGGAACTTTAGAGCGATGATTATGATAAATAAACGGAAAATGAGTGGCTAGAACTCGATCAAGTGTCACGAAAAATACCAAAATAATTCTTGTGCTCCCCATATTCGACAGTGGCCAAGAAATAAAAAATGACAAGTTTTTGACCACTAGCTCCGGAGAAACCACTCGCATCAAAAAGTAGATCGAGCCAATGGAACCTAAAATTTAAAAAAAGTTTTTTGGAAGTTTTTATCTCTTATCTCACTTGTAAATGCATAAGCCATATCCGCGCCAAATCTCAAGTACACCAGTGACATTTCAGATCTTCTCAGGCTCTTTTTAAAACAAAAGATAGCCAGGAGAATGTAGAAATTCAAGAAAAACGCAATAAAAGAGAAAAGAGCGGAGAGAGCGGCGACCAGGGATACAACGATGTACATTTTTGTAATGATAATAATAACAAGAACAAAAAAATTTCTAGAGAAGACAAAAAGTATGTGTTCACACTTGGTTGGGTACGGATATGAGGTAATCAACATGTGAGAACAAGACGAAGAAATGTTGACAAATTCGGAAAAAAAACGACTAGACAGGATGTAAGAGGAGAAATGAAAAATAATATTGGCTATGGGCTAAGCCTGTAAGCCTAAACATGCTTTTGCTTACAAGCTTGGCAGACAGGTATATTTTGCGCTGGTTTTTTGAGAGCGCTTATTGACTGACTCCGCTCACTCTAGAGAAAATTCGGCCACGGCCACACTAAGCAACTGCTGGTTTTTGGTAATGTTTGAAGTCGTTTTTTGTGGCGTAACAGTCATTTTCGAACGTTTTCGTTAGCATATTTGGATCAGCGCTAAGCTTTGCATATTTTGAAGCACAAAAATTTGTAATGTCCCTCCTTTAATCCAATCGAACGCACACTTGTTTTGTTGTAGCACAACGAGGGGTCTTTGGAGTTATCGTTAGCTGAAATTTTTCAATCCAAAAACCCATATCAAATTCATCAAAATAATTCTCAACTGCTTCTTCGGTTTCCGCAGACTAATCAATTCCCTGACTGCTTCCTGTATGGACTAGACACCCCGATACAGACAAAAAAGTGAGTTGTCAGCAAGCCTAAGCCTGCAAGCATAAACCTGCAAGCCTAAGCCTCTAAGCCTAAGCCTCTAAGCCTAAGCCTCTAAGCCTAAGCCTCTAAGCCTAAGCCTCTAAGCCTAAGCCTCTAAGCCTAAGCCTCTAAGCCTAAGCCTCTAAGCCTAAGCCTCTAAGCCTAAGCCTCTAAGCCTAAGCCTCTAAGCCTAAGCCTAAGCCTAAGCCTAATCTCTCTCTCTCTCTTTCTCTGCTTAGTTTCATAAATGAAACTCTAGTGATGATTTGGGCTTCCATTCCTCAAGCCTAAGAATGTTGAGAAATTGAAAAGACCCTTAAAAATGTCCCAAGCCTAAAATCTCCCCAAAAGATCATTCCTAAAATCCCCCAAAATGTTCCTTCAAAAAATCCTCAAGCCTAAGAAACTAAAGAAATTGAAAGTGTCTCAAAAATTTCAAAATTTTTTGAAAATTTTGATTTTTAAATTTCACGACTTACCCAAAATCTGGCGTGTAGGTTAACTTCTACGATTAAGAATCTAGTAATTTTGCGACCTTCCATTAGAAAGAACCATAAGAAAATTGAAAAAGATATTTGAATGTCGTCGCTTCGCGCCGACATTCACATACTTTTTCAATTTTCTTATGATTCTTTCTAATGAAACGCCATCTCATGATAAACTGAAGCCAGATTTGGGTAAATCGCGAAATTTGAAAATCAAAATTTTCAAAAAATTTTGAAATTTTTGAGACACTTTCAATTTCTTTAGTTTCTTAGGCTTGAGGATTTTTTGAAGGAACATTTTGGGGGATTTTAGGAATGATCTTTTGGGGAGATTTTAGGCTTGGGACATTTTTAAGGGTCTTTTCAATTTCTCAACATTCTTAGGCTTGAGGAATGGAAGCCCAAATCATCACTAGAGTTTCATTTATGAAACTAAGCAGAGAAAGAGAGAGAGAGAGAGAAAATTTTTTTCCAACTAACTTTGTGAGCTTCACGGTGCCTCCTCGCTCCGCTCGGAGGCACCGTAAACGCAATCTGAGTGAAGGTGCTTCGCACCTTCACTCCTTGAAACAAAGCAACACATCTACTTGAAAGAGAATGACAAATATTAATAATGATTTTTGAAAATTTGAATTTCCCGCCAAAATGAATTTTTGAAAATTTGAATTTCCCGCCAATTTTTTTTGAAAATTCGAATTTCCCGCCAAATTTTTTTTTGAAATTTTGAATTTCCCGCCAAAATGAATTTTTGAAAATTTGAATTTCCCGCCAATTTTTTTTGAAAATTCGAACTTCCCGCCAAATTTTTTTTTGAAATTTTGAATTTCCCGCCAAAATTTTTTTGAAAATTTGAATTTCCCGCCAAAATTTTTTTTGAAAATTTGAATTTCCCGCCAAAATTTTTTTTTCAAAATTTGAATTTCCCGCCAAAATTTTTTTGAAAATTTGAATTTCCTGCCAAAATTTTTTTGAAAATTTGAATTTCCCGCCAAAATTTTTTTTAAATTTGAATTTTCCGCCAAAATTTTTTTGAAAATTTGAATTTCCCGCCAAATTTTTTTTGAAAATTTGAACTTCCCGCCAAAATTTTTTTTTGAAAATTTGAATTTCCCGCCAAAATTTTTTTGAAAATTTGAATTTCCCGCCAAAATTTTTTTTGAAAATTTGAATTTCCCGCCAAAATTTTTTTTGAAAATTTGAATTTCCCGCCAAAATTTTGAATTTTCCAGATCTTCCTAGAACTTTCCAGAACCTTCTAGAACCTTCTAGAACCTTCTAGAAGCTTACTCAAGAAGCGTTCCACATGTTCGATCTTCCTCTGTTTTTTTCAAAAATCGCCAAAGTCCCCAGATTTTTGAACGACCAAAAAAATTGAAATGGTCCCTATTTGAATTCCCATCAACCAAACTAGGACATATAATATATCATTCGAACCGTCTCATCATGCTGGTTACAATGGTGATACTCACTAAGCGATTGGTTGCAATTTCGAATTTTTAGAAGTTTTTTTCTAAAATTTTTTGAACCAAATTTTCTCGAGAACCACTCGGAATTTTTGAAAAATCTTTTTTGCATGATTATCAGCTAATTGTGGTCAATACAGCGCACATAAAAAATTCGATCTATCAAAAAATTTTCAAAATTTCGTCATCTACACCGGGCCCCCCGAAATTTTTTTTTCGGGATTTTAAGATGTCATATTTGTTAAGAAGCTCCAGTTTACTATTCGCACTTGAATTTAGGGCTCTACAATGATGCGTTCTGGAGTTTCAGAAAATTGGGCCTCATTCTAGGCCAACGAGAAATAATCGATAATCGATTTTTTGATTCATCATAACTTTGGACACTCTACATAGCGCCCCACAATTGGGGCGGATGTCGTTAGCCACAAGCCCTGTGGAGAAATCGTCAATTTTTGGTATAAATCGAAGTGTATCTCAAAAACTACTCGTTCAATCGGGATCCTTTTGGTGGGCGCTGTGCTTATAACCTAGGGACACATCTACTGGTACCCACCACTCGCTGGACCCTTTCGCCGGAAAGCTCTGGTTTAAGGACTCCGCCCACTTTTTTCTTATTAAGTTTTTGAAAACCTATTTTTGATCATATCTCGGTTAGTTTCTCAGTATTTTCAGATCTTTAATATATCATTCGAATCGTCTCGACACAGCGCATATGCTCCAAAGGTTAGTTTGACGAAATATCGATTTTTAAATTTTTAAAAAATTTTTCAAAATTTTCAAAAAAAAATTTTTTTTTCAAAAATTCCCAAACAACTTTTTTTTATATTGTGTATATCACCATTAATGATTGGGTGCTATACACGTGTAGAATATCGTCCCGAGTTTCAGGCTCAGATTTTGAGATATTGAATATCAATTTTTTCTCTAGTCTCTAAAATTTTTGTAGTTTGTAGTTTGGTGTCTAATTTTTTTTTTGTGTGTAGTTTGGTGTTGGCCAAACATATTAAGCACAAAAAATTTGGGGGGTAGGATTTGGATTTTAGGTGAAAAAATTTTCACCCCTTCAAAAAATTTTTTAATTTTTTAAAGTGATATCAAAAAATAGAGCACCCAAAATGCATTACGAATCAATTCTTCATTCGCCGCGATTTGCATAGTTTTTTTGAAAAATCGATTTTTCCGTAGTGAAAAATTTTTCAACTATCGATCGATTATCGATTTTATCGATCGGTGTAGATCAATATATTATGGATGTGGACCGACTTTGGTTTGGATCGGTTGCGGTTGACGAAAGTTATGGCGAATATAAAATTTTTGAAATTTCAGATTTTTCGACCGCCGCGGTCGACCACGGAATTTTAGGCCGCCATAAAATTATCGTATACTATTCAGACCAAGGCCTACACAGCGCACCCGCTTTGGAGCGTGAATCTCAAAAATAGATTTTCGCCTAAACCCAAATAGCGCAGGCCGCAGCCTAAGCCTAAGCCTAAGCCTAAGCCTAAGCCTCTAAGCCTAAGCCTCTAAGCCTAAGCCTAAGCCTCTAAGCCTAAGCCTCTAAGCCTAAGCCTCTAAGCCTAAGCCTCTAAGCCTAAGCCTCTAAGCCTAAGCCTCTAAGCCTAAGCCTCTAAGCCTAAGCCTCTAAGCCTAAGCCTCTAAGCCTAAGCCTCTAAGCCTAAGCCTCTAAGCCTAAGCCTCTAAGCCTAAGCCTCTAAGCCTAAGCCTCTAAGCCTAAGCCTCTAAGCCTAAGCCTCTAAGCCTAAGCCTCTAAGCCTAAGCCTCTAAGCCTAAGCCTCTAAGCCTAAGCCTCTAAGCCTAAGATTCTAAGCCTAAGCCTCTAAGCCTAAGCCTCTAAGCCTAAGCCTCTAAGCCTAAGCCCCTAAGCCTAAACCTCTAAGCCTACGCCTCTTAGCCTAAGATTCTAAGCCTAAGCTTCTAGCCTAAGAATCTAAGCCTAAGCCTAATGGAACCCTTAACTGACCGTTCATCAATGATAACATCGATTTTCAAGCGAGCACAAGAATATGGAACAAACTTATGGCTACTCCGGCGCAAGCTAGCAAAAATTTTATCTTGTGAAAGATTGTGGATAGAGCGACTACGGCGTTCCCGAGGCTAGCGAGGAATTCTCGAGTAGAATTATTCTCGAACTCATTGAAATAGTAAGCCAAGTAGATCCGAACCATAATTTTGGGTGAGTGAAGGTGATTTTTGTTTTGTTAGTGTGGCTAGATCAGTAATTGAATCAATATTTATTGGTGAGTATTGCATAGAGAAAAAACAGCAAAGAACGTGTAGCTAGGCGTACTCAACATTTGGAGGTGACACTGATCTTCAAAATTAAAAATTAGTTCATTGCTAGACTTGACTCCAAATCTTACAACATCTGGTGCCTTCTGATAGCCCAGCATCTCTTTCACTGCGTTTCTGTATGGTGTGGATACCGCAAGGCATAGGAAGCAATGAGTAGTGGCGTTGAGAGTTAGGAACATTGAGGCGATGGCTTCAAGGTTTTTGACGATGGTTCTGAATCAGAATTGGATAGCAGATTTTCTTATACTTTATAGATTGCTCACGCAAGTTTATCGTTTTCCGCTACAATACCTTCCGCGACAAAACCCATGCCAACTGGAGCTTCAGCAAGGAAATTGGCGATTGTCATGATTATGACTAGCTTGGTGAGATAGTCCGTTTTGATTGGGCTGAAATGCGCTTCGCTTGAATAACCTCCCAAAAAGTTTAGCTATCACTACCTTTGAACATTAGCACAACTCGCTGCGACCTTCTTCTGAGTCTTCTTTATCTTCCGAAGCTCTCCAATGAGAAGGATAACCAATACTGGAAGGAATGACGATGCAGCGACCTTCATGGAACCATCTGTCATCATAAACATACTGATCCATTCCAAATGATTCGAGAACAATTCGTTATACCAATAGGCGTATTTAAGTTCAGTATGGTTCGCAGGGAAACCGCATTTCTCCAAAGGGACCCATGTGTCATACTGTACCAACTCAATGCATGCGACCCAAAATGACGACATAAAGGTGCTTATGGCGAAAGCGAATGCCAAGCATTTCCAAGCAAACTTTGGTTGGGATAGAAAATCGTAATTGGCGTTTAGGGCTTTTCGGAGGATTAGGAAGCGAAGGGTAGCCATGATGACACCGAGCCAAGAGGAAACGCGGCGAGTGTCGTCTTGAAGACATCGGAGGTAGTAGCTGACGATGACAGAGAACTTGCTTTGAGGGGAATCGCTGGAAAGGATTTGAATCGTGAGGCCTGTTAGCCTAAACCTGAAAGCCTAAGCCTGTAAGCCAAAGCCTGTAATCCTAAGCCTGCGAGCCTAAGCATGTGAGCCTAAGCTAGTCAGCCTAAGCTTCCAAGCCTAAGCCTGTAAGCCTAAGCCTGTAAGTCTAAGCCTGTAAGCCTAAGCATGTGAGCCTAAGCTAGTCAGCATAAGCCTCCACGCCTAAGCATGTAAGCCTTAGCGTGAAAGTCCAAGCCTGTGAACCTAAGCCTGTAAACCAAAGCCTCTAAGCCTAAGCCTCTAAGCCTAAGCCTCTAAGCCTAAGCCTCTAAGCCTAAGCCTCTAAGCCTAAGCCTCTAAACCTAAGCCTCTAAGCCTAAGCCTCTAAGCCTAAGCCTCTAAGCCTAAGCCTCTAAGCCTAAGCCTCTAAGCCTAAGCCTCTAAGCCTAAGCCTCTAAGCCTAAGCCTCTAAACCTAAGCCTCTAAGCCTAAGCCTCTAAGCCTAAGCCTCTAAGCCTAATTCTCTAAGTCTAAGTCTCTAAGTCTAAGCCTGTAAACCTAAGCCTGCGAGCCTAAGCTCGAACCTACCACTCATGATAGCCTCCCGAATCAATCCATAAATCGATACAGTAGTTGGCCAAGCCCACTAAGTTTACAATGTCGCAAATCGATATTCCCAGAAGAATCACATTAATCACATTGTTGATCATTGATTTTCTGGAGAGTACTGTCACGTGGAACATGTTGATGAAGATCCCACAAATTGATAAGACCACATTGACCATGTAGGAAATATTGGCCAATGGGAGGATCCCGTTGCCCAATCTAACCAAAAAGTCCTGAGTCGAGTTATCAAACTCCTTGAAATCCGCGTGCCGATAGTTGAGAGCCATTCTCAGAAAAAAAAGGCTCAAAGTGATCAAAAATGCTTCCGAAGCCTGTATTTATATATGTTTTTCGAAGTACACAAAATGTTCTCCTACAAACCACGAAACACTTTTAAATATAATGTATAATTGTGAGCTATATCTGTTGAGTGTAGTATGAAACTGAGGAAACAACAAAAAAAAAACATTAAACGAAAAAAATTGAATGAAAAGATTGAAAGTCAAAATCATAAGGAGCAAAAAATGTTTATGTGTTTGCTTTTTGTCCCCAAACAAATCTCACAAAAATTGTTTCTCACACGAAATTAGTATGTTATTACATGATGTAAAGTTTATTGCTGAATCACGAGAAAATATCTAGTTTAGTGAAAAAATTTCCGATCTTGATCATTGGAGAACCGAAAACTGTGAACTTATTAGGAATCTCGAGGCGCGATGCCGTGAGGTTTCACAACCAGCCATTTCGCAACTAGACATTTTGAAACTTAGAACTTTGACCAAGAAGTGTTCGTTTCAAATGGGTATTATGTAAGCGGAAGCATGTAAGCCTTAGCCTGTGAGCATCAGCCTGTTGGCCTAAACACGTAAGCCTATGCCTGTAAGCCTAAACCTGTAAGACTAAGCACGTAAGCCTAAACCTGTAAGACTGAGCCTGGTAGCCTAAGCCTGTAGTCCTGAGCCTGTAGGCCTCAGCCTATAAGTCTGAGCATATAAGCCTAAGCATGTAAGCCTAAGACTGTATCCCTGAGCCCTGAGCCTGTTACCCTAAGCCTGTGAGCCTACACTTGTAAGCCTCTACCTGTGAGCCTAAGCATGTAGGCCGAAGGCTGTGAGCCTAAGACCGTAAGCCTAGGCATGTTGGCCTAAGCCAACGAAATGTTGCGGTACCATGTCGTATCATTTATTGTCAAAAGAGGCCATTGGAAAAAATCCCAAAGAAAAATATCATTTTTAACTTCTGGAGCTCTCTCAAGGTTAGCACGGCTTCACTGTTACAATACTAGCCACGCTTAGTTTTGGTTGCATTGTCACCTGAAACTCCATTTAAAATCTAAAACATTTTTTTTTGCAACCTTACTTTCTTCTTCCCAAACATCCCCTTCGCTGTGTTCCTATACACTGTCGAGATTTGAAGACAAATGAAAAAATGAGCAAGAACATTCAAAGTGACGAACAATATTAGTATTGTAGTGACATCAATTAACATTGCTCTGCAAAGATTTTCATTATTAATAGAGACAATTGTATACCGTAATCCAATATGTTCCATGATGAATCCTTGAGAAATTATAACGAGTCCATATGGCCCCTCGGCTATAATACTGGTTATGGTCAAGAGTGTCACCAATTTCGTAGTATGGTCAGATTTAGGAGCTTCCGTTGTTTTCGAATTAGCCATCAATTTTTGCCTCGACTTGTCCGCTTTTTTGATTTCCCTAACCAAAAAAACTGCAAGGATCGGAAGCACCACAGCAACACTTATCTGGAAAAAAAACCCTCAAATTTATGATTAAACGTTTAGTTTACTTTGAACAATCCATCAATAAATGAAAACGCCTGATAATATTGAGCATCACTCCAGAATACACTACTCGGTACTTGTGCATAAATGGGTGTGCTGAAGTTCGATGGGAACCCACAATGTCCCTGAGGTATCCAGGTGGAAGTGTTTGCGAAACTAAGCCGTGTAGCATAAAAAAGCGTCATGAACAGGCATAGCGAAAATGCAATGAGAATCGTTTTCCAGCCAAATGATGGATTGGAAAGGAATTTGAATTGAGGTTTCATCAGATATTTGATAATCAGATAGCGTATCGTTGCCATTATAAGCCCAAGCCAAGAGGATAGACGACGGAACAAGTCTTTGATAAGAATCAACTGAGAACGGATGAGTTGGATCCAGTAATCAGACGGAGGAGTGCTAGAAACTTGGATCATAGAAAGAAACAAGCTGAAAGTCTAAGTCTAAGCCTCTAAGTTTAAGCCTCTAAGCCTAAGCCTCTAAGCCTAAGCCTCTAAGCCTAAGCCTCTAAGCCTAAGCCTCTAAGCCTAAGCCTCTAAGCCTAAGCCTCTAAGCCTAAGCCTCTAAGCCTAAGCCTCTAAGCCTAAGCCTCTAAGCCTAAGCCTCTAAGCCTAAGCCTCTAAGCCTAAGCCTCTAAGCCTAAGCCTCTAAGCCTAAGCCTCTAAGCCTAAGCCTCTAAGCCTAAGCCTCTAAGCCTAAGCCTCTAAGCCTAAGCCTCTAAGCCTAAGCCTCTAAGCCTAAGCCTCTAAGCCTAAGCCTCTAAGCCTAAGCCTCTAAGCCTAAGCCTCTAAGCCTAAGCCTCTAAGCCTAAGCCTCTAAGCCTAAGCCTCTAAGCCTAAGCCTCTAAGCCTAAGCCTCTAAGCCTAAGCCTCTAAGCCTAAGCCTCTAAGCCTAAGCCTCTAAGCCTAAGCCTCTAAGCCTAAGCCTCTAAGCCTAAGCCTCTAAGCCTAAGCCTCTAAGCCTAAGCCTCTAAGCCTAAGCCTCTAAGCCTAAGCCTCTAAGCCTAAGCCTCTAAGCCTAAGCCTCTAAGCCTAAGTCTCTAAGCCTAAGCCTCTAATCCTAACCCTCTAAGCCTGAGCCTCTAAGCCTGAGCCTCTAAGTCGCTATAACTAAGCCTCTAAGCCTAAGGCTCTAAACCTAAGCCTCTAAGCATAATCCTCTAAGCCTAATACTGTAAGCCTGAAGCACTAAGCCTAAACCTCTAAGCCTCCCCAGCCTACCATTCATTAGTAAACTTCTCCTTGTGAAACTCCCTCAATTGTGTCATAATTAAAATTGTCATATTGAACAGATCACTAATCGCGATCCCAATCAAGAATACATTCACAATACTGGAAATCATGGATTTCCTTGACAGAATAATCAAGTGCAAAAGAGTGAGAATAACTGCAAGACATAATAAGACGAAATTTACTAGGGTCACTTTATTGGCAATATAGTCCAAAGCAATTTCAATTTTCAAAAGAGTCGGCCGCCAATTTTCATCGTATTCAGTGAAATCGGACAAGGAAAAAACTTGGGGCATGGTGGCAAAATGATAATGATTGTGTTTTCAGTCAAACAAAACAACGAGACGGATAGAATAATTCCTAGAACTGGGTTTTCAGTTCAAATGAAATTATGGGGAGCATTCGACGCGAGGGAATAATCAAATTTTCTTGGGATCAGAAAAACTGTCTACAATAGATCTTCAAGATTGGAAAACGGCTTCAGTATTTGACGGAAAAGAAGCTCTCTGGTATGGTAGAATGAAAAACAGCGAAAAAAAAATAGAATTGGGACATGGAAAATGTGTATTGGTTTTTAGTTTTTTTCAAAAAACTGGAGAAAAACAAATTTGTCCGGGTGGAAATGAATATTTTTTCTGTCTTGACTCATAGCATAGTGCTTTTCGTTAGTAAATTGTTGTTTTAAATGAAGTTTTTGGGCCTTTCTAAAACACCGAAATATGGAAGACTTTTCCGAAAAAAAGTGGTTTACAAGGGTTAAAAACATCTAATGTTGCATAAAAATTGCTCGAACTACAACCAAAAAGTCAGGAAGATTTTGAAATAAAAATAAATTTGTTGAAAAAATCCGGGCCGACCCGGGCTGGAGAACTTTTGCGTTCCGGCCCGCCCTGGCCCGTGACAAGTCTGTGTTCAAGGGCTTAAGAAAACGACGGATACCGCATTTGCATTGTCGACGATTAGCAAGCAGAATTATATAGAAAAGTCTGTTTAAGTAGCTTTACCGACTTCCTCCCATACGAGCGGTTGCCATGCGCAAGGCCTGTAAACCTAAGCCTGTGAGCCTAAGCCTGCAAGCCTAAACCTGCCACATTTTTCAGACGACGCTCCGCAGAAATGATACTAGTGATGATTGTGCTATATGTCATTTGCAGTCCGCCATGTGGTGTTATGGACTTTTCACAGCAATTTCTTAAAGAGCATCTCTTCTGCTTGAACGCAATCTCACATTCCATCATCAATTTTGTGATGTCTTCAAAGTATCGGGAAGCGAGTGAGCGAATTTTTATAGCGACATAGTTGGAAGGCTTTATTGTGAGAATAAAAATATCAATAATCAAATGCAGAAACCGTTGATGGCTTTGCAAACATTCGGCTTGGAACTTCTACCTTTTCACAACAAAATATCGATTTTACTGTATTTCGATATTTCGTTGACATAAAATAATTAATTAAGCATTGTGACATAGCATTCAGACAAAATAAAATTGATAGCAAGACGTAGCTAGAGCCTAAAATAGCTTCTAAAACTGAATGAGAGTCTATGGAAATCAAGTATTGACAAAAGTTGATGGTTCCTATTGGAGCCGTGGTGATAACATAGCATATTGTCATTAGAAGGATCATGTAAGCCTTTCGGATCCTGAAATATTCTAAAATTAGATATAAGAATCCATGGATCCTAGCGATTTCAAAACCAAAGAATCCGATAGTCTTAATGTACCTCTCCATTGCTTCCTTTCCACTCAAATTCCGTTCCGCAAACTTTGCAGATCTATATATCTCCCAAAACAACAATAATGCCAGAATCGGATACAGCACAGCCAGAACAATCTGAAACTCAATTTTTTTTCCAAAATTTCCAAATTTGATGGCTACCCTTACTACTCCATTGACAAACATGTAATTGTTCAAAAAATCCGTCAAATCTGCGTCTTTAATATACCGATAATACATAATCTTCGTATAGTTTTTGGGATAGCCGCATTCTTCCAAAGGTACCCAGTAATCCAGAAATATAACTTTCCATTTGAGATAGTTATACAATGTGATTAGAAAGTTAATAGGAAGGAAATTTAAGACAATTAAATATCCGGTAATAGGGTGAAAAATATGGTAGAAATCTTCACCACGGAATTTCAACACTACCAGTCTTATAAGCGCTAGGAAAACCCCAAAAATAAAGGTACACCTTTCACAAGTATCTTTGAAAATTTCCAAGATATAACTAGTCATCTCCAGAAAATAAGTAGTGTTCAAAACACAATCATTGTCAATTGGAGCGAGAATGAAATTGCGAGTTCTTTCAAAAATGACTTGAGCCAAAACTACAATATCAGAAATCGCAATTCCGATTAGAAGGGAATTGGTACTGGAGGTTCGCATAGGTTTTTGAAGCAGTATTATAATATGAAGAATTGTCATTAGGAATCCGAGAATAGCACAAAAATACTGTAAGATGAAAAAATATCGAGATGAGTTGATGAGAAATTCTTTAAAATCAGAACTTTGCATGACGATTTTTGGTATCAATGATTCGATGGGAAATCAAAAATACTAGGAAAACGAAACTAATGACAGTTATTCAATTTTCACTTTTTTTTTCCAAGAAGAAAAAGATAACCAAATAGTCTGGTTCGTTAGGTGTTCCATTCAATAGAAAAAAATAGTAAAAGATTTATTTTGCATGAAATAAAAACATCCTGGTTCGGTTTAGAAGAAGATTAACTTGTCCACAGTAGCCCGGAATTTTGCGAAAAAAATTACGGTTAAAAAATATGGTTATAATGTCAGAAAATGCTATAACAATCAGTGCCGAGTTTATACTGGAGCTTATTTGTCGGTGGATCGTTGCCAAGTCATACTGTAGTTGCTTCTTGTCCAAGTCATACTGTGCTTCGATCTCTGTCAATAAGTACCGTAGATGAATCTTTGCTAAGTAGTACTGTAGTTGGATTTTTGTGAAGTAGTACTGTAGTTAGACCTTTTTCAAATAATTCTGTACTTGGGTATTAGTCAAGTCATACTGTACTTGAATCTTTTTAAGTAATGCTGTAATCGGACCCCTAACTTGAAGTCCCTTTCATCAACTGGGGAACAAAACGGATCAATGAAAAAAATAGGTGTTGTCGGCAGGTGGACTATGAATCATAGTCTATGTTATGATCATAAAAATTGAATCAAAACCTAGGTTAAAACAACAGGTATTCGAGATTTTTGATTTGTAACAAATTATAAGCAAATAAGGTACAGTAACAAGAACAGCTGACGCCATCTAGATTTCTCAAAACGGCTCCGCGACATTTCAAAAATGACGTATGGAAAGTGTGACGTTTCGCATGTGTGCCATTTCGAAAGTGCGAAGTTTCCAAAGCAAAACGTTGCACTTGTAAAATATTGCTTTTTTTTCGAAACGTCACACTTGCGAAACGTCACACTTGCAAAACGTATATCTTTCGTAATGTCGCTTAGTCATTTTTTCAGACTTTCAAAGTTTACCATTTTCAACTGGAAACTTTCAATTGTATATATTATTTCAGGGGACTGTAAATAAGTTCTGTCCAAGACAGCAGAAAGAATAGATCAATTTCCATCTTCTTTTCGTTCTCCAGCACATAAGTTTTGAACTAGCGCTTATAAAAATTTCATAACGTCTTCCATATCCAGGTGCTATTGTTGACAGCACTCTTCCAAACAATTTTTGTTCCCATTCCCTCAATTTATATAAATCAGATTCCCCACCAGAGTTCGGAACGGAATTCCAAGTAACAGAACTGCTGAGTGTACACCCCAGAAAAATTAATCGAAATTTGTAAATTCAATTTTCCACCCAAAAACTGATCAGAATTCAGTCTGTTCTTTTTCTCATTCTCACAGAACCAAGAGCTCAAAAAAAATGAACCAAGAGCTCAACAAACAACTGCTTACTTTTATCAACGACATTTTAGAGAATGTATTTTTGCTACAGTTTGTTGTATCAATTATTGGTATTTTTATGAATCTTCCACATCTTTTAATCCTACTTCACAACTCGATGAGAACATCAAGCACGAATTCTATTATGATTGGAATCGCGATATCAGATCTGATAGTGTTATCTGAAATTGTTTACGAAAGAGTATGGTATTACAATAGTGATAATCCATGCTCCAATGATGATTCATATTGGAAGCAGTTGGCTTTATTAATTGGGAACTGTTTACAAGACATTTTCGAAAAATCCTCATTTTGGCTTGGTATCTTTTTGGCACTTATCAGATTGCTCATCATGAAATCCCCTGGAGAAACTTTGAGCCTATCTAAACCTTTCTTTGGTTACATTTTAATTTCACTAATTGTGTTGTTAAGTAGTGTTCATAGTGGATATTATTACCGAGAATATAGTATTGTGAAATGGGATGGTGTTTGGAAACCCGCAAAAAAGTATTCTATTTTTCAAATGTCACCAAATTTTGAATCTATTTTCAGATGCGTCGGATTTCCAGCCAACTACTCTGAGCGAATGTATATTCGAAGCTTTGTCGCTCACGATCAACTTTTAACAGTCACCCAAACTTATCAGTTCATTTATGGAGTGTCTAGGGTAATTGGACACAAAATATTTTTTTTTTGAGATTTTGAAAATTTCAGATCACTGTCAGTGTTCTTTATCCAGTATTAACGCTGTTTCTCATTTTGGAGATTCGAAAATCAGCAAAGTTTGCAGCGGGGACATTGAGTAGGCGGAGTTCAGAGGAACGGTGAGGAGGAATTTTGGGTTTTTGGATCGCTAGGATCCTTCGATTGCTAGGAACTTTGGGACGCTAGAATCGCTAAGCTCTTCAGATGGCGAAGCCAGGATCCTTGGCTCGCTAGGATCGCTGGGATCCCTAGGATCGCTAAGCTACTCGGTTCGCTAGGATCCTCGAATCGCTAGGATACTCGGATCGCTAGAATTACTAGAACCCTTGGATCGTTAAAGTCTTCAGATCGATAGGATCCTTGGATCGCTAGAATATTAAAATCGCTAGTATTCTCGGTTCGCTAGGTTATAAAAATAGCTAGAATATCAGGTTTACTAGGCCTCTACAATTGCTAAAATCTTTGGATCACTAAGATTTGTAAATCGCTAGAATCTTCAGATCGCTAAATTTCTTGGATCGCTAGGATATCAAAATCGCTAGGATCATTGGATCGCTAGGATCTTTGGATCGGTAGGGGACAAAATCGCTAGGATCACAAAATCGCTAGGAGGACGAAATCGCTAGGATCACAAAATCGCTACAGTCCTTGGATCTCTAGGATCTAAAGATCGCTAGAAACATAAAATCACTAAAATCCTTGAACCGTTAAGGTCTTCAAATCACCACGGTCCTTTGATCGCTTGGAATGTAGAATCATAGAACCGCTAGGAATATAGGACCGTTAGAATCGCTAAGAGCTTAGGAACGCCAGAATCTTTTGATCGCTAGGATTTTTAGAACGCTAAAATCGCCGAGATCGCTAGAATTTTTGAATCGCTAGAATCCTGAAATCGCTATCATCTTTGAATCGCTACGATTTTAGGATCGCTCAAATCTTTCGATTCATACACTGTATTTGTTTTCCAGACACCGTACCACTCGCATGATTCTAGTCATGAGCATATTCTACGTCATCGCTAGCGCTCCTGCCGGCGCTTCTGACTTTGTTCAATTATTTGTTTTTATCAATCAAAACTCGATTCTAGAAACCTTGGTGGGATACGGCTCAATATTCATCCTAGTCTTGTTTTGTCTCAATGCAACTTCCCACGGTTTGATTAATTTCATAATGTCTTCCAAGTACCGGAAAACTGTGAAAAGTGTGTGGAGTAATGATAGAACTACTGTATCGGTATGTATTTTCGAAAATATTGAGAAAAAAACGATGGTTTTTCAGGTATGGAAAAGCAGTTTTCATAATTAGATACTCGGGTTTTTCGAGATCAATTTTTTCGACATTTTCTAATCTTTTGGTAAATAATAAAGTTGTTTTTCTCGTTCCACCGCACAATATATGTATTTCTGGCGCCAAAACAGCAATTAAGAAAAAAAAACAATATAAAAAGAGACCCAAAATACGCGACTTTTTAAAAATCATGGCTCTAACCTACTCCTTATCCGATTTCAAAGAATTCGAGAATTCCACCCAAGTATTTCTTGTAGCCCTGGGTAATAAAGTACTACCACTAGCCAATATTTCCTATGTTGCCAATACGGTACTATCAGTTTTTGGGGTCTTTATTAACATCTTTCACTCTATTATTCTTTCGAGAAAATCGATGATTAACAATGTGATTAATGTGATTCTTCTGGGAATATCGATATGTGACATGTTGAATTTGATTGTTCTTGTGGATTACAGTTTGACTATGAGGGCGGAGTCGGATGGTTTTGATGAGTGGTGAGGAGTTTTTTTGAATTCAGGACGTTTCCCAAAGTTGCAAAGCGTCCCAAAGTTTTAAAATGTCCCTAAGCTGCGAAACGGTTCAATGTTGCGAAATGATCAAAAGTTGTTCAATGTCCCAAAGTTTCGAAATGTCTCAAACTTGCAAAATATCCAAAAGATGCGAAACATCCCAAAGTTGCGAAATGTCTGGAAATCGCGAAGTGTCCCAAAGTTGCGAAATGTCCCAAAATTTCGAAACGTCTCAAAGTTGCAAAATTTCCTAAATTTTTGAAACGTCTCAAAATTGCAAAACGTCCTAAATTTTTGAAACGTCCCAAAGTTACGAAACGTCCCAAAGTTGCAGAATTTCCCAATGTTGCGAAGTGTCCTAAAGTTGCAAAATGTCCTAAATTTTTGAAACGTCCCAAAGTTACGAAAGGTTCCAAAGTTGCGAAACAAGGTTGCGAAATGTCCCGAAATTTCAAAACGTCTCAAAATTGCAAAACGTCCTAAATTTTTGAAACGTCCCGGTTACGAAATGTTCCAAAGTTGCGAAACAAGGTTACGAAATGTTCCAAAGTTGCGAAACAAGGTTACGAAATGTTCCAAAGTTGCGAAACAAGGTTGCGAAACTTCCCAAAGTTGCGAAATGTCCAATAGTTGCGAAATGTCCCAAAGTTGGATAACTTCCAAAGTTGCGAAACGTCCTAAAATTTCGAAACGTCCCATAGCCCCCAAAAACTACTCACCTAATAACTCTCCCTGTTCCCAGTGCCCCTCCCAAAACTTACTTCAAAGTCGTCATCAGCTATTACCTCCGAGTCCTTCAAGATGACACTCGCCGCATTTCCTCTTGGCTCGGCGTCATAATGGCTTCCCTACGGTATCTCATCCTAAAAAATGCCTTGAATCCACGATTCGATTTCCTCTCAAGACCAAAATTCGCTTGGAAATGCTTGTTCACTGTTATAGCTATTAGCACTCTTATCTCCTCACTGTTTATAATATGCATCCGATTCCTGCAATACACAACATGGATACCATTGGAAAAATGTGGATTTCCGGTGAATTACAGCCAACCGGCTTATAACTCATATTATAATGAGTGGTTTCAAAAGCATGCAGAGATTATGGATACGTATATGATTGCAGATGGTGTATTGAAGGTTTAAAAAACGAGGGGTCCAAAATATGAATTGAAGTTTTTAGATTGCCGCTGCCGCTGTGCTCCCATTGCTCACAGTACTGTTGATACGGCAGCTCAGGATTGCGAGGAAATTTCAGAGAAAGGCATCAGGGAGTGACCAAAAGTAAGAAAGATTTTTAGAGGATTAGACTTACAAGGCTTAGGCTTACATGCTTAGGCTTAGAGGCTTAGGTTTAGAGGCTTAGGCTTAGAGGCTTAGGCTTAGAGACTTACGCTCAGAGACTCAGGCTATGAAGCTTAGGCTTAGAGGCTTAGGCTTAGAGGCTTAGGCTTAGAGGCTTAGGCTTAGAGGCTTAGGCTTAGAGGCTTAGGCTTAGAGGCTTAGGCTTAGAGGCTTAGGCTTAGAGGCTTAGGCTTAGAGGCTTAGGCTTAGCGGCTTAGGCTTAGAGGCTTAGGCTTAGAGGCTTAGGCTTAGAGGCTTAGGCTTAGAGGCTTAGGTTAGAGGCTTAGGCTTAGAGGCTTAGGCTTAGAGTCTTAGGTTTAGAGGCTTAGGCTTAGAGGCTTAGGCTTAGAAGCTTAGGCTTAGAGGCTTATGCATAGAGGCTTAGGCTTAAAGGCTTAGGATTACATGCTTAGGCTTACAAGCTTTGGCTCGACCGAGCTTCAAGAATGAGTAAACGTTCTCTATACTTTCAGTCCCAATAAAACCGACTATATCACCAAAATGGTCATTATCATGACCATCACCAATTTCTTATCCGAGGCCCCCCTCGGCGTTGGTTTCATTGCAGAGGGCCTAGTTTCCAGCAACTACAAATTGAGGTGAGTCACTGTTTTCAAAAACAGACTAAAAATTCTTAGTGAATTTCAGAACCATTGTTAAGAATCTGGAATTCATTGTATCCGTGTTCTTGACCTTGAATTCGACATCTCAATGTTTCGTATGTTTGGCAGTATCCACACCATACCGGTCAGCTGTAAAAGAGTTGTTTGGGTATAAAAAGTCGCAGATTAATGTGAGTTTATTTCAATAAAAATTTTTTGAGAAAAAACAAATTTTCAGATAAGCGTAACTCCGAAATACCAGCCTTCCTAGTTTCCCATGAGTAAATATTTTGAGCAAAAAAAAACTAATCTAGTCGTTTTTCTTGACCAGACAAGCAGAATAAATCATCATTCCCGGAGACAAATGAAAATCGAAAAATTTCCTTCTTCCTTCCCACGTTCTTTCCTACCTGCTAAATGAGTCAGTTGTCTTCATTCACAATGGAGACTTTGATAACTCAGATTTTTATTGCTCAGCTTATCTTGGCGATCCCTGGAATTCTTATCAACCTTCCGCATATTTATATACTATGTCATTCCGCTATGAGAACTTCTAGTACTAATTCAATACTGATTGGAATCGGGATTTGTGATTTGGTGGTTTTATCTGTAATTGTTCATGATAGAATAGCTCAATTCTGGTTTTCGAGCTATTCTGGTTGTCTGGAAATTTCGAAACAAATTCAATGGATTAGTGATCTTCAAAGGGATATTCTGAAGCAAACTTCTTTTTGGCTAGGAGTATTTTTAGCACTTACAAGACTGCTAATCTTGAAATTTCCAAGTAGCAATCAACATATTTCAAATCAAAAATTCGGCTACTTTTTGGTGGTCTTAATCTATGTTATCAGTATCGGGTTATCCCTAATATTATTTCTCAATGTTTATGTCGTTGATGCAGAATGTCCCTTGGATTCTGAAGATTTGGAAGTTGTTCTAAATGATATCGAAATTATGAGTGCGTCGTCGCAGATTTCGATTAGTTTGATATATCCAGTTCTGGCGGTTTTGTTGATATCTGTTATAAGGAAAACGGATAAACAAGCTGCTTTTACTTTCAGCAAGACAAGTACACTGGAGAGGTGAGTGGATTCTTGGTTTCTTGGATCGCTAGAATCTTTGGATCGCCAGGATTCTTGAATCGCTAGGATCTTTAGATTGCTAGGATCCTTGGATCGCTAGGATATTTTTATCGCTAGGAGCTTTGGATCACTAAGGTTCTTGGATCGCTAAGATCTTTGGAGCGCTAGAAAATTGATGGTTCCTAGATTCTTGGATTCTTGGATTCTTGGGCTCTTGGATTCTTGGATTCTTGAATTCTTCGGATTCTTGGATTCTTCGGATTTTGTGATTTTAAGATTCTGAAATCCCTCTCATTTTCCAGACACCGTCTCGCCAGAATGATCCTTATCATGACAGTAATCTACGTCATCTGCAGTGCACCATGTGGTTTTTTGGACTTCTCCCAACTGGTTTTCAGTCACAATCCAATTCTAAAAACGCTCTGGTTTCATGAAAATGCAATAACTTCATTGGTCTTTTGTCTGAACGCTATGTCTCATAGTGTACTGAATTTTTCCATGTCTTCCAAGTATCGGCAGACGGTGAAGTCGATTTTGTGTCGTTCGAAAAAAGAAAAAAGTCATGCGGTTACAGTAACAAAGTTTTCGACAAGTGTGAGACAGAATTGAACTTTGAAAGTGTATAAAGTTTTATGAAATTTTGTATTTCTGAATTTTCAATGAATTTGGGGTCCTGAAGATCACCATCACAGCAAAAAAAATTCAGCACATTCGGCCTTGCGCCTTGCGCCGTGGGCTGTGGGCCGTGGGCCCTGTGCCTTGCGCCTTGCGCCTTGCGCCTTGCGCCTTGCGCCTTGGGCCTTGCGCCTTGGGCCTTGCGCCTCGGGCCTTGCGCCTTGGGCCTTGCGCCTTGGGCCTTGGGCCTTGCGCCTTGCGCCTTGCGCCTTGGGCCTTGGGCCTTGGGCCTTGCGCCTTGGGCCTTGCGCCTTGGGCCTTGGTCCTTTCGATTTGTGTTTTGACCTTCATTCCAGTGCATTTCCTCTGAAAAAATAACTTTTTATTACGTTTATAATCCAATCTTGTTTCGAACTAAAAACAATTTCCTTGTCTAACTGCTGATTGCATTTTCTTCTTACTAGGCAATAAACCAAACGTTTTCTCACATTCTCCTACACAATGTCTGACTATTTTGCCTACATTTTCAAAGACTATAAAGGATGGACGAAAAAAGTGTTGATATTCTTTGCGAGAAAACTTGACAGAGTTTCTGATAAAGTGGGTCATGTAGACTTTGGAATCGCTTGTGTTGGACTCCTTCTCAACATGTTTCACTTTTTGGTTCTTACTCGAAAATTGCTTCGAAGCAACAGTATCAATGTGTTTCTGATGGGTATTGCGGTGTGTGATTTGGTGGCGTTGTCTTTCATAATTTATTATTATATTATACTGGATTCTGAGACATTTGCTGAAACAGAATGGTGGGTAAGCCTAAGTCTCTAAGCCTAAGTCTCTAAGCCTAAGTCTCTAAGCCTAAGTCTCTAAGCCTAAGCCTCTAAGCCTAAGCTTCTAAGCCTAAGCCTCAAAGCCTCTAAGCCTAAGCCTCTAAGCCTAAGCCTCTAAGCCTAAGCCTCTAAGCCTAAGCCTCTAAGCCTAAGCCTCTAAGCCTAAGCCTCTAAGCCTAAGCCTAAGCCTCTAAGCCTAAGCCTCTAAGCCTAAGCCTAAGCCTCTAAGCCTAAGCCTCTAAGCCTAAGCCTAAGCCTCTAAGAATAAGCCTCTAAGCCTAAGCCTCTAAGCCTAAGCCTCTAAGCCTAAGCCTCTAAGCCTAAGTCTCTAAGCCTAAGCCTAAGCCTCTAAGCCTAAGCCTCTAAGCCTAAGCCTCTAAGCCTAAGCCTAAGCCTCTAAGCCTAAGCCTCTAAGCCTAAGCCTCTAAGCCTAAGCCTAAGCCTCTAAGAATAAGCCTCTAAGCCTAAGCCTCTAAGCCTAAGCCTCTAAGCCTAAGCCTCTAAGCCTAAGTCTCTAAGCCTAAGCCTAAGCCTCTAAGCCTAAGCCTCTAAGCCTAAGCCTCTAAGCCTAAGCCTAAGCCTCTAAGCCTAAGCCTCTAAGCCTAAGCCTCTAAGCCTAAGCCTCTAAGCCTAAGCCTCTAAGCCTAAGCCTCTAAGCCTAAGCCTCTAAGCCTAAGCCTCTAAGCCTAAGCCTCTAAGCCTAAGCCTCTAAGCCTAAGCCTCTAAGCCTAAGCCTCTAAGCCTAAGCCTCTAAGCCTAAGCCTCTAAGCCTAAGCCTCTAAGCCTAAGCCTCTAAGCCTAAGCCTCTAGGCCTAAGCCTCTAAGCCTAAGCCTCTAAGCCTAAGCCTCTAAGCCTAAGCCTCTAAGCCTAAGCCTCTAAGCCTAAGCCTCTAAGCCTAAGCCTCTAAGCCTAAGCCTCTAAGCCTAAGCCTCTAAGCCTAAGCCTCTAAGCCTAAGCCTCTAAGCCTAAGCCTCTAAGCCTAAGCCTCTAAGCCTAAGCCTCTAAGCCTAAGCCTCTAAGCCTAAGCCTCTAAGCCTAAGCCTCTAAGCCTAAGCCTCTAAGCCTAAGCCTCTAAGCCTAAGCCTCTAAGCCTAAGCCTCTAAGCCTAAGCCTCTAAGCCTAAGCCTCTAAGCCTAAGCCTCTAAGCCTAAGCCTCTAAGCCTAAGCCTCTAAGCCTAAGCCTCTAAGCCTAAGCATCTAAGCCTAAGCCTCTAAGCCTCTAAGCCTAAGCCTCTAAGCCTAAGCATCTAAGCCTAAGCCTCTAAGCCTAAGCCTCTAAGCCTAAGTCTCAGTTTCCAGCTCTCCGGATCTCACGACATCATACTTTATCAATGCCTTCTCTCTTGCCTTATCCGCAATTCGACCAATGTTTCGTCGAGTGTCCCCACTATTCGGAATAATGATGGCCGTCACCAGGCTCATAATTATAACGCACCCGTTGTCACCGAAAGTGGACACACTTTCGAAGCCGTTTTTCGCGCTGTCTTTCATGTTTATATTTCTTGTGCCCAGTTCAATTCTATCTCTTCCCAATTGGCTTTCATTCGAATTTGAAGAACTCGAACCGTGGGTTCCTGATGAATCGTGCGGATTGCCGCTGAACTATAGTGTGCCGCAATGGAGCACTGTAAGCGACGGTTGGATTGTGGAAACGGGAGCCGTTTATTATATACATTATATTGATAGTGTGTGCATAATGATTGTAGTTGTTGTGCTACCGGTATTAACTGCACTTTTAGTTAGGGAATTGAGAAAAGCCCATGCTTCGAGAAGGAAACTACAGAGAAGTAGTGAAAGTAACTCCAAGGACCACACTACGAAATTGATCACTGTTATGACAATATTTCTTCTTATCGCAGAAGGACCCTTTGGGGTCTTTTATCTTCTGCAGAATTTTCTGGAAAATGCGGGATTACTGTAAGTCGCTTTAAAAGTCTCGAATACACGAGTAACATTTCAGAGTCATTGTCAATTCCTTGGTTACTGTATGGAACGTTTTTGTGTCTCTGAACTCTACAGTACATTGCATTATTTGTATGGTTATTTCCACGCAGTATAGGGATTGCGTTAAGGAAATGTTTTCTTGCTGTCGGAAGGATACGGTAACAACAAATGGTTCATTTCAAGTAGTTGTACGGAAGGCTAACGTATGATTTTTCGTATTTTATGAGCTTCAAGGAATGAAAATCGACTACTTTATTCTATATGTGTACATCCAAAATTCATTATCATGATCTATTATAAGCTAGCCTTTGTCAATACCTCCCATTCTCGATCGAACGTCTTCTGAATTTCCTCATCGCATTCTCCAGCCATCACAATTCTCAAGCACTCCTTATCGTTTGAAAAATCCACTATTTTACCTTTAGTAGCCAATGTATACTTCGAATAAGCGGTTTCTTTAACACATTTGTATTGGGATAGATTCAGGGTGGCAATGTGGTTGAAGCAGTTCTTGAAGTTCAAGTTATCACATTTTTGCTCAATAAAATCCATTCTAGCACGAGTTTCACAACACTCTTTGTTGGGTTCAAGGCATGTCTGAAAATCTTAAATTTCCAAAAATTAATTGAACTGTTTTCATACCAAAAGTTCCTGACAAGTACTACTGATTTTTTGGGCGATTTCCAAGTTGACTTTACTTTGATAACTTTCACTCGATTTCATAAAATCATTGAAAAAAGAAAGGCATTTTCCATGGGCGTGATATAAAACTTCTTCTGGGCATTTTTGACAAGTCGATTTAGCAGCAGTTATAGAGAATGAAAAATAGAGAAATAGAATAGGAATGAACATAATAAAAATTCATTGAAAAAAACAGTCAAAAAACAAGAGAAAGAGTGCTGATAGATATTGGTAATCCGATTTGAATTCATAATTCCAAAAGTTTTTTTTTCCAATACAAAAAAGTAGTCAAATAATTGGTGTAACATCTACCGAGGATCCCTGAATCATACATTTTTGCCCGAAAAATCCCAAGAATCTCACCCTCTCACAAGCATTAACACACAGTACCGATCTGGCTACTTGTCGATAAATTGAACATAAAAAGAAACATATGAAACACTGTGCCATTGCATTCATACAGAAGAAAATCGATATGACGATGCTACCGTAACCAAGTATTAATTCCAGAATTGATCTTTGTTGGATTTCAACAAATGCTTGAATAAGCCAAAGTAGGCTTCGGGGGACACTAGAGATCATGAAGGATAGGGAAAGGTATATGATCATTCGAGTAGCGTTTAGTCTGGAAATTATTAAATTTAGGAATCCGAAAATTCGGAAAATCCAGAGATCCTAGATAACCGGGGATTCTAGCGATCTGAAGATCCTAGCGTACCTAAGATTCTAGCGAGCCAAATGTTCTAGCGACTCGAGAGCCTAAGACAGCCAAAGTTGGAACCTGGAAGCCTTAGCATGTAAGCCTAAGCCTGCAAGCCTAATCATGTAACCCTAAGTCTGTAACCCTAAGTCTGTAAACCTAAGCCTGTAAGCCTGAGCCTCTAAGCCTGAGCATCTAAGCCTCTGCGCCTAAGCTTCTAAGCCTAAGCCACTAAGCCTAAGCCACTAAGCCTAAGCCACTAAGCCTAAGCCACTAAGCCTAAGCCACTAAGCCTAAGCTTCTGAGCCTAAGCTTCTAAGCCTAAGCCTCTAAGCCAAAGCCTCTAAGCCTAAGCCTCTAAGCCTAAGCCTCTAAGCCTAAGCCTCTAAGCCTAAGCCTCTAAGCCTAAGCCTCTAAGCCTAAGCCTCTGAGCCTAAGCCTCTAAGCCTAAGCCTCTAAGCCTAAGCCTCTAAGCTTAAGCCTCTAAGCTTAAGCCTCTAAGCCTAAGCCTCTAAGCCTAAGCCTCTGAGCCTAAGCCTCTAAGCCTAAGCCTCTAAGCCTAAGCCTCTGAGCCTAAGCCTCTAAGCCTAAGCCTCTAAGCCTAAGCCTCTAAGCCTAAGCCTCTAAGCCTAAGCCTCTAAGCCTAAGCCTCTAAGCCTAAGCCTCTAAGCCTAAGCCTCTAAGCCTCAGCCTCTAAGCCTAAGCCTCTAAGCCTAAGCCTCTAAGCCTAAGCCTCTGAGCCTAAGCCTCTAAGCCTAAGCCTCTAAGCCTAAGCCTCTAAGCCTAAGCCTCTAAGCCTAAGCCTCTAAGCCTAAGCCTCTAAGCCTAAGCCTCTAAGCCTAAGCCTCTAAGCCTAAGCCTCTAAGCCTAAGCCTCTAAGCCTAAGCCTAAGCCTCTAAGCCTAAGCCTCTAAGCCTAAGCCTAAGCCTCTAAGCCTAAGCCTCTAAGCCTAAGCCTAAGCCTCTAAGAATAAGCCTCTAAGCCTAAGCCTCTAAGCCTAAGCCTCTAAGCCTAAGCCTCTAAGCCTAAGTCTCTAAGCCTAAGCCTAAGCCTCTAAGCCTAAGCCTCTAAGCCTAAGCCTCTAAGCCTAAGCCTCTAAGCCTAAGCCTAAGCCTCTAAGCCTAAGCCTCTAAGCCTAAGCCTAAGCCTCTAAGAATAAGCCTCTAAGCCTAAGCCTCTAAGCCTAAGCCTCTAAGCCTAAGCCTCTAAGCCTAAGTCTCTAAGCCTAAGCCTAAGCCTCTAAGCCTAAGCCTCTAAGCCTAAGCCTCTAAGCCTAAGCCTAAGCCTCTAAGCCTAAGCCTCTAAGCCTAAGCCTCTAAGCCTAAGCCTCTAAGCCTAAGCCTCTAAGCCTAAGCCTCTAAGCCTAAGCCTCTAAGCCTAAGCCTCTAAGCCTAAGCCTCTAAGCCTAAGCCTCTAAGCCTAAGCCTCTAAGCCTAAGCCTCTAAGCCTAAGCCTCTAAGCCTAAGCCTCTAAGCCTAAGCCTCTAAGCCTAAGCCTCTAAGCCTAAGCCTCTAAGCCTAAGCCTCTAAGCCTAAGCCTCTAAGCCTAAGCCTCTAAGCCTAAGCCTCTAAGCCTAAGCCTCTAAGCCTAAGCCTCTAAGCCTCTAAGCCTAAGCCTCTAAGCCTAAGCCTCTAAGCCTAAGCCTCTAAGCCTAAGCCTCTAAGCCTAAGCCTCTAAGCCTAAGCCTCTAAGCCTAAGCCTCTAAGCCTAAGCCTCTAAGCCTAAGCCTCTAAGCCTAAGCCTCTAAGCCTAAGCCTCTAAGCCTAAGCCTCTAAGCCTAAGCCTCTAAGCCTAAGCCTCTAAGCCTAAGCCTCTAAGCCTAAGCCTCTAAGCCTAAGCCTCTAAGCCTAAGCCTCTAAGCCTAAGCCTCTAAGCCTAAGCCTCTAAGCCTAAGCCTCTAAGCCTCTAAGCCTCTAAGCCTAAGCCTCTAAGCCTAAGCCTCTAAGCCTAAGCCTCTAAGCCTAAGCCTCTAAGCCTAAGCATCTAAGCCTAAGCCTCTAAGCCTAAGCCTCTAAGCCTAAGTCTCAGTTTCCAGCTCTCCGGATCTCACGACATCATACTTTATCAATGCCTTCTCTCTTGCCTTATCCGCAATTCGACCAATGTTTCGTCGAGTGTCCCCACTATTCGGAATAATGATGGCCGTCACCAGGCTCATAATTATAACGCACCCGTTGTCACCGAAAGTGGACACACTTTCGAAGCCGTTTTTCGCGCTGTCTTTCATGTTTATATTTCTTGTGCCCAGTTCAATTCTATCTCTTCCCAATTGGCTTTCATTCGAATTTGAAGAACTCGAACCGTGGGTTCCTGATGAATCGTGCGGATTGCCGCTGAACTATAGTGTGCCGCAATGGAGCACTGTAAGCGACGGTTGGATTGTGGAAACGGGAGCCGTTTATTATATACATTATATTGATAGTGTGTGCATAATGATTGTAGTTGTTGTGCTACCGGTATTAACTGCACTTTTAGTTAGGGAATTGAGAAAAGCCCATGCTTCGAGAAGGAAACTACAGAGAAGTAGTGAAAGTAACTCCAAGGACCACACTACGAAATTGATCACTGTTATGACAATATTTCTTCTTATCGCAGAAGGACCCTTTGGGGTCTTTTATCTTCTGCAGAATTTTCTGGAAAATGCGGGATTACTGTAAGTCGCTTTAAAAGTCTCGAATACACGAGTAACATTTCAGAGTCATTGTCAATTCCTTGGTTACTGTATGGAACGTTTTTGTGTCTCTGAACTCTACAGTACATTGCATTATTTGTATGGTTATTTCCACGCAGTATAGGGATTGCGTTAAGGAAATGTTTTCTTGCTGTCGGAAGGATACGGTAACAACAAATGGTTCATTTCAAGTAGTTGTACGGAAGGCTACCGTATGATTTTTCGTATTTTATGAGCTTCAAGGAATGAAAATCGACTACTTTATTCTATATGTGTACATCCAAAATTCATTATCATGATCTATTATAAGCTAGCCTTTGTCAATACCTCCCATTCTCGATCGAACGTCTTCTGAATTTCCTCATCGCATTCTCCAGCCATCACAATTCTCAAGCACTCCTTATCGTTTGAAAAATCCACTATTTTACCTTTAGTAGCCAATGTATACTTCGAATAAGCGGTTTCTTTAACACATTTGTATTGGGATAGATTCAGGGTGGCAATGTGGTTGAAGCAGTTCTTGAAGTTCAAGTTATCACATTTTTGCTCAATAAAATCCATTCTAGCACGAGTTTCACAACACTCTTTGTTGGGTTCAAGGCATGTCTGAAAATCTTAAATTTCCAAAAATTAATTGAACTGTTTTCATACCAAAAGTTCCTGACAAGTACTACTGATTTTTTGGGCGATTTCCAAGTTGACTTTACTTTGATAACTTTCACTCGATTTCATAAAATCATTGAAAAAAGAAAGGCATTTTCCATGGGCGTGATATAAAACTTCTTCTGGGCATTTTTGACAAGTCGATTTAGCAGCAGTTATAGAGAATGAAAAATAGAGAAATAGAATAGGAATGAACATAATAAAAATTCATTGAAAAAAACAGTCAAAAAACAAGAGAAAGAGTGCTGATAGATATTGGTAATCCGATTTGAATTCATAATTCCAAAAGTTTTTTTTTCCAATACAAAAAAGTAGTCAAATAATTGGTGTAACATCTACCGAGGATCCCTGAATCATACATTTTTGCCCGAAAAATCCCAAGAATCTCACCCTCTCACAAGCATTAACACACAGTACCGATCTGGCTACTTGTCGATAAATTGAACATAAAAAGAAACATATGAAACACTGTGCCATTGCATTCATACAGAAGAAAATCGATATGACGATGCTACCGTAACCAAGTATTAATTCCAGAATTGATCTTTGTTGGATTTCAACAAATGCTTGAATAAGCCAAAGTAGGCTTCGGGGGACACTAGAGATCATGAAGGATAGGGAAAGGTATATGATCATTCGAGTAGCGTTTAGTCTGGAAATTATTAAATTTAGGAATCCGAAAATTCGGAAAATCCAGAGATCCTAGATAACCGGGGATTCTAGCGATCTGAAGATCCTAGCGTACCTAAGATTCTAGCGAGCCAAATGTTCTAGCGACTCGAGAGCCTAAGACAGCCAAAGTTGGAACCTGGAAGCCTTAGCATGTAAGCCTAAGCCTGCAAGCCTAATCATGTAACCCTAAGTCTGTAACCCTAAGTCTGTAAACCTAAGCCTGTAAGCCTGAGCCTCTAAGCCTGAGCATCTAAGCCTCTGCGCCTAAGCTTCTAAGCCTAAGCCACTAAGCCTAAGCCACTAAGCCTAAGCCACTAAGCCTAAGCCACTAAGCCTAAGCCACTAAGCCTAAGCTTCTGAGCCTAAGCCTCTAAGCCAAAGCCTCTAAGCCTAAGCCTCTAAGCCTAAGCCTCTAAGCCTAAGCCTCTAAGCCTAAGCCTCTAAGCCTAAGCCTCTAAGCCTAAGCCTCTGAGCCTAAGCCTCTAAGCCTAAGCCTCTAAGCCTAAGCCTCTAAGCTTAAGCCTCTAAGCTTAAGCCTCTAAGCCTAAGCCTCTAAGCCTAAGCCTCTGAGCCTAAGCCTCTAAGCCTAAGCCTCTAAGCCTAAGCCTCTGAGCCTAAGCCTCTAAGCCTAAGCCTCTAAGCCTAAGCCTCTAAGCCTAAGCCTCTAAGCCTAAGCCTCTAAGCCTAAGCCTCTAAGCCTAAGCCTCTAAGCCTAAGCCTCTAAGCCTCAGCCTCTAAGCCTAAGCCTCTAAGCCTAAGCCTCTAAGCCTAAGCCTCTGAGCCTAAGCCTCTAAGCCTAAGCCTCTAAGCCTAAGCCTCTAAGCCTAAGCCTCTAAGCCTAAGCCTCTAAGCCTAAGCCTCTAAGCCTAAGCCTCTAAGCCTCTAAGCCTCTAAGCCTAAGCCTCTGAGCCTAAGCCTCGAAGCCTAAGCTTGTAAGCCGATCCAAAGATCCCAGCGACCTAAAAATTCTAGCGATCCAAGAATCCAAAAATTCATACCTATGCCTCGCTGCTGAATGATTGACATCTGCAATCCTATTGCCAGAAACCCTAACACTAGTGCATAAAATTAGTGCTAGTAGAGGGTGCACTACACTGATAGTGGTCTGAAAACAGCAGTCAAAGTTTTACGAATTTTTGAACTTCTCCAACCTGAGAAATTGCTATAAACATCCTATTCAGTTCCATATGCCACATGGCAACTGAATTAGCAGACCAATGAAAGATATATTCTTTCTCACTGTATCCAGAGGGGTACTTCAAACATTGAGAAGAGGGAACCCAAATTTGAGGAAGCTGAATACATTGAACTCGGAGTGTTACGTTTCCAGAGATAGCTAAACTAATGGCACTTGTAACCAAGAACAATAAGTAGCCTAGAATCGGTTTTTGTAGGAACGTCGAGTTGGATTTTATGATGAGCAATCTTAGAAGTACTAGATGTACTGCAAGCCAAAAGGAGACTCGAGTTGAGTTATCACGTATTTCTTTGATAATTACGCTAGTTATTTGATACCAATAATTGTACTTATTCTTGCACAGATTCTCGTAAACCAACCAAACTCGAAGTCTTTCGATAATCGTTGCCAGGGTAGCTAGCAAATCACAAACGGCGATTCCAATAATGAGAATAAGAGAGCTCGATTCTCTTCGAGGTTTTTGAATCGAGACAAGAAAATGAAAAATATTAATAAAAAATGCAAAAGTAGCAATAACAAATTCGACTTTGAATAAATGACGAAAGGCTTTGTCGAGGAATTGGAAAGTTTCATCGGAGAGTTGCTGGTTCATTAGGGACTAGAATAGAATAGAGAATTTTCGTTAATAAGTTCTAGAAACCAAAAAGTCATAAGGAACAGAAACTGCTCAACCAAATCATTCGTATCATGCAGAACGAATAACAAAACTTTTGAACTCGAATGTAGCCGAATTTTCCCAAGGAAATTGCTTACGTAGCGGAAGTAATATTCGGAACGAAAAATGGAAGGAATTTTCCCATGAAAAAATCGATGCAACATTTAGAGTCTCTGGGAAAAAATTGGGTACGTCATAGGTTTAGGGCATGTTGTGAATTGACTAATAAATATGCATGTGGTCAGATGGTTTTATGAAAGTGACATAAAACAAAATTATTAGAAAAACTCCATATTCTTTTCTTTTTGAAACTTGTCTATGCAGTACTGACCACAAAAAATTCGAGCACTGTCTTTTTCAGTGGAAATAGGTCAACTTTGAGGGTATGAAAAAGTAGTTTTCAGATATTGGATTTTTCGGAAACTTTGCAGTAGTATAGAACAACTCTAGTAGTCTATTTTTGTAGTTGACAACTTTTTCATATGATTAAAATTCAGTCAGTTAGGCCAAGTTGACTAACGACATCTCGAATTACGTCTCATGCAATTTGGAGCCTGTTGGCTTTCACGCAGCGTAACTAACTGGATTGTGGCCATATGAAAAAGTTATCAACTACAAAAATAGTTATTGAGCTGCGCTATACATCCCGAAAATTTCAGAAACATCTGATATTTGGAAACCATTTTTTCCGACCCTAAAAGTTGGTATGTTTTAACTGGAAAAAGCAATTAGTACTGTAATCTAGAAATTAGGTGCTTACGTGGTTTGCTCAGGATGTTTACTTTTACGATTCTGTTTTAAAAAAATCATACTGTAGTTTGTCTCCATGCTAATTGAAAAAAGTGATCCGTTAGGAACTTTTGTGAAGCGGTAATGCAATTTCAAACTTACATTAATCTAAGGCTTTGGATTTTAGAGCCCAAAAAATAGATTACTATTGGGAAATCGAGCCAGCGGTGCTCCAGCTGAATGCATTTTGTTAAAGCGCCTTTTCTTGATATTTTTGACATTTCTAACTTTATTTAGAAGCGGAATTTCAAAGAAATCTTCCACAAGAATTTCAACATCATGGAATCAAAATGTTCTATGAGGACTTTACTTTTCCGTTATTTTCCTTCCAGCACCAAAAATCCCCCCACCAACACACAACTTTGTGCTTCCAATTCCTCATTTTGTGTCCTATCACTAACCTGCCCTCAACGTTTTTTCTCCCTATTTCTCTTCGTCTTCCATACTTTCTCACCTCGGACACGAAAAGTGGACACACGTTTTTCTCTATGCTATTTGTTCTCGTATTTTTGGGATCATAGTATAAAAGGGGAGATGGAAAATTGTAATGGGCCATATTGTCTTGTTAAACAGTTCTAAAATATGCCTTGTAAACGTGAAGAATCGGATTCCAAGCGGAAGCGACAGTTCCACTCGAGGACCTATGCTCATGAGGTAGGTGTAATTCTTGCTGGAGTTTTTCTAGGTATTCTCGAGGCTTTTTGATGATCCCAAGCAAAAATTTCATAGTTTTTGGGGCCCTCGAAGTCGAATAAACCCCGTTCTTGATTCCAGGCCCTCTCCGGAATCGACCTCCAAGGAAAAACCATGGCTATCACTGGAACAACATCAGGAATCGGAGTGGAGACAGCAAGATCCCTACTTCAAAACGGAGCCCATATTGTGATGATGAACAGGAATGTGGAAGAATCTGAGAAACAGAAGAAAGAGTTTTTGGAAGAGCTTCCGAATGCCCGCATCGATATTGTTCAGTGTGATTTGAATTCGCTGGCTTCGGTTCGGAAGGCAGGAGAGATTTATTTGGAGAAAGGGTGGTAAGTTTGAAACTAAAGGTTACTGTACCTAAAACCTTATTCCAGGCTCCTCCACGGACTCATTCTGAATGCAGGGGTCTTGGGACAGAGCATTCAAAAAACATCCGATGGATTAGAGTCGCATTTTGGGATAAATCACGTGGCTCATTTTATGGTAAGCTCTTTTTCCTGACCAAAATGCATGTGGTGTGGAAATAGGTCAACTTTAAAGGTCAGAAAAAGTGGTTTCCAGGTATCCCATTTTTCTGAAATTTTGTGGATGTATAGAGCAACTCAAGGGCTTTATTTTTTTAGTCGACAACTTTTTCATAGAACCACAATCCAGTCAGTTAGATTAAGTTGAATGACGTCACCTCGAATTTGGTCTCAATTTGGAGCCCATTGGCTTTTACGCGACCTAACTAACTGGATCGTGGTTCTATAAAAAAGTTGTCAACTAGTGAAATAAAGTTCTAGAGTTGCTCTATACATCTACAAACTTTCAAAAAAATTGGACCACTGGAACCCACTTTTCCAGATCCTCAAAAACAACCTATTTCCACAGAGCGGGCATTCTTTTCAACCAGGGTTGCGGCGGGTCGGCCCGACGGACGTCTAATTTTTAGTTAGTACTGTACACTAATTCGTTAATTTTTCAGCTCCTCCAAACCCTCCTCCCCGTACTTCGTGCATCTGCGCCATCTCGCCTTGTCATCCTCACCGCCGTCCTCTCCAAATACTGCTCCGTGGAGCCCGAGTTCCCTATGGACAAAAAACTAGAGATCCTGTGTCCAAAAGAAGCCAACGCTAACTACGTCCGAATGTACGCTCGCTCGAAAATGTGCAACATTCAAAGTTCATCGTGATGAATACGCCAATGGCATCAGCACCTATGCAGTACATCCGGGATCAGGAGTGAGAACTGACTTGGGTAGACATACCCGATTCGGAAGACTTAGTAATTTATTGATATCGCCGTTTACGAAGAATGCGAGCCAAGGAGCGGCCACTTCGGTTTATTGTGTCGCTCATCCGGAGGTTCGAGAAGCGTCTGGAAGGTATTGGGAGTCGTGTTGGGATGACGAAAAGACATTGGATAAGAAAGTGGCGAAGGATGAGGAACTTCAAGATGCGTTGTGGAAGAGAACAGAGGAGTTGATCAAGGAGTGGGAGGGGAAGAATACAACGAGAATGTGAATTATCAATTAGATTTCTTTGATTTTAATAAACACATTTTTCATTAGAATCCTTAACTATTTTGATGGAATGGAAAAAATAGAAGGGAATCGGGCATTCGAAGAAGAAAAAATGACACCTGATAGAGTAACCCCTAGATTCTTATTTTCTTAGATTCTTAGATTCTTAGATTCTTAGGTTCCTTTATTCTTGAACTCTTGGATTCTTGGATTCTTGGATTTTTGGATTCTTGGATTCTTGGATTTTTGGATTTTTGGATTCTTGGATTCTTAGATTCCTAGATTCTTAGATTCTTAGGTTCCTTTGTTCTTGAACTCTTGGATTCTTGGATTCTTGGATTTTTCGATTCTTTGATTCTTGGATTCTTGGATTATTGGATTCTTGAATTCTTGGATTCTTGGATTCTTGGATTCTTGGATTCTTGGATTCTTGGATTCTTTGATTCTTGGACCTATTTTTTTGAGCCTCCGGACTTTTTGGGCCTCCGGATTTTGGGACCTCCGGCTTTATTCTTGGGTATTTGAATTCTTGGCTTCTCGGATTTTCGGATTACCAGATTCTTCGTATTAGGTTGGCAAGTATGAAACCGGACTCGCCTTTCTTTGACTGTTACTCGAAGAAAAGTGAATCGATTATTTTTTTTATCTACCTCATTTGAAAGAGGGTTTTATTGCGCATCGTTTCATATATTATTTGCCCGTTTTTATCTGTTTAACTTCGTTAAAAAATCCTCCAGATATGTGCGACCGAAAATTCCTCATGCGCGCTTGCTTATGGTACGACTTCAAGCAACGCAAATCGGCTTCTGAATCTCTTCGTACATTGTCAGAAGTATTTGGCGATGAAGCCATGTCTAGGACTCAAGTTTATGAATGGTTTAAACGATTCGAAAATGGCGATGAGAACCTTGAGGACCGCGGATGTGGCCATCCACCACAAACCATTGATAGCTATGTTTTAAAGCAAGCCATTGAATCGGATCCAAGTCAAACCACACGCCAACTTGCTTAGCAGTTCGGATGCACTCATACCACTATTGAAACTTATTTGCACACGATTGGCAAAACGAATAGGTGTGGAAAATGGACGCCGCATGAACTCAGTGATATCAACAAAGCAACCAGAGTATCAACTGCTGGAATTCTTCTTCGTCGCGCCAAGAATTCTGGATTTTTCGACTCGATAGTGACTGGAGATGAAAAATGAATTTGTTACGACAACACTACAAGAAAAAGGCAGTGGCTAGACGTTGGCGAACACCTGAAACCTACCCCAAAACCGGAGTTTCATTGAAAAAAGGTTATGCTTTGCGTTTGGTGGAATAGTAAAGGTGTCGTTTATTTTGAGCTACTAAAATCGGGTCAGACGGTTACTGCGGATGTCTACAGACGCCAACTTGAACCAGTCGATGAAGCTCTGCGTCGCCAAGGAGTGGTTACCACCTCCTCCAAGTTGCTTCATGACAACGCCCGTCCGCATGTTGCAAAGATCACCGCACAGAAAATCGAAGAGCTTGTCTGGGAAATTCTTCTTCACGCGCCATATAGCCCTGACACTGCTTCATCGGATTTCCATTTGTTCCGGTCGATGCAGCACTTTTTGGCCGAGAAACATTTCAAGAACCACGACGAAATCGAAAAATGGGTAGACTCGTAATTCCCATCGCAGCCACCGGAGTTTTTCCATAGAGGCATCCATTCTTTGCGTGCTCGTTAACAACAAGTCATTGATAATGATGGTGAATATATTTTAGATTGAAGTTATAAAGTTCCGATTTTACAATAAATTTTTTTTCCATAACAAAAATCCGGTTTCATACTTGCCAACCTAATATGACTAGACTCTTCGGATTCTTGATTTCAATCACAGTTCGGTTTTTCCTCTCATAGCCAAATTTTTAAACCATTTTCACCTGTTTCACGAATCCAGGTGGATAAGGAAATTTTCAGAATTCCGCCTTCAAAAGCCTACTTGTTTCTTGTCTCTCCAGTCATTTCTTCACTTCCACCATGATAGATGTTTATATTGATTTCACAACTCCCATTTGGTTTGTACACTATTATTACATCATTGGTACTTTGAATTTGATCTTAAACTGTTACACATTATTTCTGATAATTTTCAAAACGGAAAAAATCGATAGCTTCAAGTATTACTTGTTTGCGTTCCAGGTGAAGGCTTTTATAGTTGACCAATTGACATAGTACTTATTTTCAGTGCTCTTGCTTATCCGTCGATTTCCATCTCACATTCCTGATGCAACCTCAACCACTACATCCCCTCCCAGCTGGATTTAGCACAGGAATCGCTTCTTCATTCCTTTCTGTTCATATTTTAATGTGCATGGCTGCCTCATTGATAGCTCTTCAATTCCTGGCAATCTTTCTATGTTTTCTTAGAAAGCTTATAGTGTTTCGAAGCATGAAACGATTGGAGACATCAATATTCATGAAGATTATATTAGTGGCAATTATGGGGCTCTTAGGATCTCTTGTGATCATTTTTTTCTTTAGCGGAGGGCTTAGTCAATCAGAAATGTGGATACTTATTGAAGAGGTACACAAATTGGCAAAACTGATTAGTGTTTTACCTCATTGTTACAGAAGTATCAACTCTATGAGACATCCTTCAAAACCTTATCCAGTTTCGCTATATACCGTCTGGACGTATCATGGATGGGCGCTCTTATCAGCACATTTTTTGCTTTCATCTATTGTACATTCTTTTTCACATATTCCACTTACTCAATGTTCACAACACTTCGAGAATTGAGTAAAACCGCATCGAAGAACAATCTCCAAAAACAAAAAAGCGCTCTGATCAGTTTGGTGGTCCAACTTATTACCTTGACAATAGCTATGATTCCTGTCGGATTTCTTGCGTTTTTACTATTAATTGAGTTCAAATATGCACAATGGGGTACTCGATTAGAGTTGATGCTCTATTGTTTCCATTCAACGGCAAATGCACTCGTGGTTGTGATCACTATTCCTTCTTTCAGAAAGTTCACATTTTTCTGGATGAATAGGTATGTGGGTTTGAGAAGAATGACTGAATGATTATTTTCAGGAGACATTCACCGGTGGTTGTCAGTGTGCAGTGATATTGTTGCTGAAAACAACTGGAACAAAATTTCTTTTGTCATTTTTTCTTCTTATTGATTGTATTTCTGTAATCTTGCACTATATACCGTAACACCTCTAATAGAGAGACATGTTCTTTGAGAAGCAAATCATAACGTATTTTATATTGATCCCAGTCTATTTTTGACAAGGCAGCGTTTGAGACTTTCAGATGCACAGAAATCTGAAAAAGTGCTCTTTTCGAGTTCACTTGGGAGTCTTTCTAAGAGAGGTTAACCTTCTATCAAAGGTTTTACGGTAAATCACAAAAAAATTAAATAAAACAACATTTTTGTGCAATTCTCATTGCAGCGATATCATTCAGAGCACGCTGGGCATGTTTTCTCAGTCGGAAATGTAAAATTAGCTGAAAACTGCAAAATTCATTTAATGATCCTATTTTTGGATACGAAGTCGAAAAAATTGGATAAAATTTTAGCTTTTCATTGTCGGATATTAGCCACCCTGTATACTGACAACCATTGGTGAATGTTTTCTGAAACAAATATTTTTTCAAACTCAGATATTCTATTCAATCTTCCATACCTATTCATCCAGAAAAATGTGAACCTTCTAAAAGACGGAATAGTAATCACAACCACCAAAGCATTTGCAGTTGAATGGAAACAATAAAGCATTAACTCTAGTCGAGTACCCCATTGTGCGTATTTGAACTCAATTAATAGTAAAAATACCAGAAATCCAACAGGAATCATCGCGATCGTCAAGGTAACAAGTTGGACCACCAAACTGATCAGAGCGCTTTTTTGTTTTTGGAGATTGTTCCTCGAAGCGGTTTTACTCATTTCTCGGAGTGTTGTGAACATTGAGTAAGTGGAATAAGTGAAGAAGAATCCACAATAGATGAATGCGAAAAATGTGCTGATAAGAGCGCCCATCCATGACAAATCCATGCGGTATATAGCGAAACTGGGCAGAGTTTTGAAGGATGCCTCATAGTGTTGGTATTCCTGTAACAATGAACTAAAAACCAATCAACTCTACCTATGGTGTACCTCTTCAATAAGCGTCCACATTTCTGCTTGACTAAGCCCTCCGGCGAAGAAAAATATGATCGTAGAAGATCCTAGGACCACTAATGTTGCCACTAATATAATCTGCAGGAATATTGGGGTCTCCAAACGTTTCATGCTTCTGAACACTACAAGCTTTCTGAGAAAGCAAAGAAAGATGGCCAGGAATTGAAGAACTAGCAATGTATTGACTATACACATCAAGGTATGCCCGGAGAGAAATGAGGAAGCAATTCCAGTGCAAAATCCAGCAGCGAGGGGATGAAGTGGTTGTGGTTGCATGAGGAATGTGAGATGAAAATCGACGGAAAAACAGGCGCACTGAAAATAAGTACTATGTCAATTTATCTATAAAAGCCTTCACCTGAAACGCAAACAAGTAATACTTGAAGCTATCGATTTTTTCCGTTTTGAAAATTATCAAAAATAATGTGTAACAGTTCAAAACCAAATTCAAAGTACCAATGATGTAATAATAGTGTACAAGCCAAATGGGAGTTGTGAAATCAATATAAGCATCTATCATGGTGGAAGTGAGGAAATGACGGGATATACAAAAAAATCTACTTTTGGAGGCGGAATTCTGGAAACAGGTGAAAAAGGGTACAAAATAGGATACGCGGATAAATCTTGAACTTGTGGTAAAGTGTGATTTTCCTGGAAAACAAAGTTAAAAAATTTGGTTTTTCAAGCACAAACTCGAATGAATCAAAGCCACGACCGGTCGCGGCATTTTGATTCGGGCCGCGCGGCCCTGAGCTTGTTTTTAAAGGACGGTCAGATTCAACCGTGACAACCTACACACGGCCCTTTCCGCGTCCGGCCGCGGCCATGTTGGCGACATCCTTCTTCTGACATCATTTGACTCTTTCGTTATCAGTAGCTTCTTTACGCAAATTATCGTTTTTTTCTGTTCAAAATTTCTCTCTCAATGCCCAAACCAATACTATACTCCTCATGGAGCTCCGCGTGCCCGAATCGAGTTATTATTGGTAAGGCACAACTTTTTTTTTTTTGAAAATTTCCAAAAATTTCAGCCCTTGCCCTGAAAAAAGTCGACTATGAGTACCGCTCGGTCAACAATCAAACTGAAGAAGAAGAGGTTTTTGATATTATTAGAAACTCTAATCGTTTTTTGCCCCCAGAAAGAGTTCTTCTTGGACAACCCTGCTGGGAAGGTACCGATCCTAAAAATTAATGGACTGACTGTAACAGAATCTCTGGCAATAATTGAATATCTCGATGAGGTGTACCCTGAGCCGCCATTGCTTCCGAAAGATCCGGCTCAGCGAGCTCATTCACGAGCTATTGCTCATCATGTGAGCTGACTTTCATAGCTCGTTATTTTTCAAATACAGTAATAAAGTTTTCAGATTTGCTCCAACATTCAACCTCTTCAAAACAAGACTCTCAAGAATATGCTTAACGAGAAGAATCCGGGATTTGGGATGGAAGTGAGGTTTCAAGTTAAAAATGGGGAAATCTTTGGATACTGTAGTTTCAATCTTGGGATACTGTAGTTTCAATCTTGGGATACTGTAGTTTTAATATTGGGATACTGTAATCTCAATATTGGGATACTGTAGTTCAAATCTCGGGATCTCTTGGTATACTGTAGTTTCAATCTTCGGATACTGTATCATTCTTAAGATACTGTAGTTTCAATCTTGGGATACTGTAGTTTCAATCTTGGGATACTGTAGTTTCAATATTGGGATACTGTAATCTCAATATTGGGATACTGTAGTTCAAATCTCGGGATCTCTTGGTATACTGTAGTTTCAATCTTCGGATACTGTATCATTCTTAAGATAATGTAGTTTCAATCTTGGGATACTGTAGTTTCAATCTTGGGATACTGTATCATTCTTAAGATACTGTAGTTACAATGTAGGGATACTGTAGTTTCAATCTTATAATAGTGTAGTTTTACTCTTTGAATACCGTAGTTGCAATCTAAATCCAAAAATTTTACAGTTCTGCCAATACCACACGAAACGCGGATTCGACGCCCTCGAAAAGCTTCTAGAAATTCATTCTGGAGAATTTTCAGTCGGAGATCAAGTCACCATCGCTGACATTGTTTTGCCTTCAATGGTGTATAATGCCACAAAAAAGTAAGAGGATTTTTTTTTCTGATTTTTCATCTAAAATCTGCCCAGTTTTCAGATATCCCATAGACCTGACACCATATTCAAATATTCTGAGAATCGCTAAAAATCTGTCGGAAATTCCGGAGTTTCAGTCGGCGGAGCCCCACAGACAACCGGATGCGCCGAAGTTGATTTGATCAGAAAAAAATGAAGGGATTGTTTTTTCTTCAATTCAATTTTACGTCCATATACTGATTGTAAAACTAATGAAACTTCACTGACAGACGTTTCGCAACCAGTCATTTCGTAACCGAGAGAGCCATTTCGTAACTACACCTCATAACCAAGCCTTTAGCCTAACTTAGCTTTCAGCTTCTAGCGTATTGTTGCGAAGTGGCTTGCTCGGTTGCGAAATGGCTTCCTCGGTTGTTAAATGTCCAGGTGCTGAACGTCTATAAGACATAACTTTTTTCTAAAAATGACTTCCTCGATTGCGAAATGGATTGCTTGGTTGCGAAGTGGCTTGCTCGGCTGCGAAATGGCTTCCTCGGTTGCCAAATAGTTTGCTCGGTTGCGAACGGTTCGGGAGATAAACTTTTGTAAGCAAAGTTCTACTCATCAAAACACACAAAATCTTCATTCAAATTCTGACGACTCTGGCACTTTGAACAACGGACACTCTCTTCCATACAAATCATAAGCCATCGATAAATCTCGACACTCATGCATTATGCCAAGCGCTTTTTGTACGGCTTGTAGTACGATCACAATCTCTCCGACCCTCATCGAATGATCCTCTGTCACTTGTTTGCCCTTCTCGTACAGGGTCAACTCCTCGAAGACCCTCATTCGTAGCTGTTTACATATCTGGATACATTCGTCGGATTGATTGGGGATGCCTGGAAGAGGAGAGGATAATGGGGCACACATATTTAGGTTTTTACCAAAGTCCCAAAATATAAGAGCAGTGACGAATAGATATTCAGAAAGATCCAATTTCACCTCTTTCAGATGTTTTCGTAGTATTTGATTGTTCAGCCTCCAGTAAGGTTCCATGAGTCTAAAAATTCAGAGTTAGCAAAAAAATTCACCCATTTAAAGGAAGCCTTACGTCGTCACATTCTCCGCTATCCGATCGTCTTGTTCTTCTGGATTCTGATAAAAGTTATCCAGATTCTTAAGGTCCACCCAATCTCCATTTGGCATTAGAAAAACGTCACTTTCTTGGGATCGAAATGCGCCATCTAGGAGAGCATAGGGTACAACAAAATGTCTGCCAAGGAATGTTCGTTGCTCGTCGTCGATTGGTGTGATGTTTTGGAAGAATCTAGCATAGTTTTGGAAGATTAGGTCGACGTCCCTGGAGCACATTTCGTTGAGCTCTCGGTAGTTGGCGGCGCAAGGTGTGCGGTGCTGAAAAACTATGGTTTTGGTTTGAAATCTCTAAATTTCGACCAAGGCTGTCAGTTTTCACGGTACATTTAGGCCGCGGCTCAAGGACCACAGATGCAAATTTTTAAATCAAAGCTTTTAGCTTTGGCCCACGGTCGACCCGGGCCTCGGTTCCAAAAACTCGGTTCCAAAACAATGATCGGTAGCAAGCCGGGCCATATTCCGCGCCCTTTTTCAAGAACTAGAGCCCGTCGTGGGCCGTCCGAAATCAGGCATAAAATATGAACTGTCGTAAAGTTTGATGCGATTTCCCCAAAAAAAATGCTGTCCCCCCATCCTCAGCATGTACAGTTTCTAAAGGTCAGTGGGCTGCTATCGCGCCGATACGGTTGGCGGTAGGCCGATGGTCGAAAAAAAGTTGGCCAACCAAAAAAATTAACCATTCACTCACATCCGTCCTAAAAGCCTCCCTCCTTGCCTCCTCCAGCCTTGCATACGCTGTTTTCATCTGCTCCAACAACGGCTCCCCGAACCATGGACTCGTACTGCTCCCTGGTTCCGATTTGACCACCAGTCTTGACAACACTGCCGACGTCTTCATTCCTACTCGAATACACTTTTCATATCTGCATGATGCGCAAAGTCTTCTGAGAAGGTGTGTCTCTAGTCGACAATTTCCAGCACATCGACTCACTGTGATCAGTTTCCCCGCAGCAACTTTTCGCCGGAAAAATGCGGCGCAGGCTCTGGAAATTTGGAAAGGGATTAGTTGATTTTGGTATAAATTTTCAAATTTTTCAAGGCTGTCAAACGGCCGGCCCAAAAGAATCGCGACTTTCGTGGGCCCTGAATTCTTACAGCCTTGTTTATGTTCAAATGTTCAATGTTTTTAGAAACTCAATAACTCAAAATTTGATTAGTTACTTTTTTCGTTTTTTTCCCAGAAAATTTTCTCGTAACAGGTGTGTTACACATTATACGAAATGTTGCTATTCTAAATTTGGAAACCTTTTTTTTCGGGCACAAATCATAGAATTCGAATGCAGTTGGTAATTTGATCAGAAGCCGTATATGTTGGACATATTTTGAGATGAGAATACGAAAAACTTCAAGTGCGAAACTTTATTTAAGATGACATCAAAGTGAAGGAATTTGAGAATTCAAAACTGGAATTACAGTGTCATAACTTCGAAGGTTGGAAATTGCAAAGTTTTAGAATCGTATAATTGCAAGATTTCCGCCGCCCTCTCTCCCTAAATCCGGAAAGTGCAGGCCTCTACGTTTGAGGGCGGAGCCTAATGTGGGCGGAGCCTAAAATGTCCAAAAAAATGTCAAAAAAATGTAGAAAAAAAAGGCAAACATTTTTTCGAATTTCTACCCGATTTTCACATGTCCATAACTTTTGTTTATCTCAACCGTTTTTGATAATTCTTTTTTTATTGAATTGACCGTATTCAGCCGCTTGTGAAGAACTGCAGAACAGTGTAATCTGATCATGTTGAGCCAAGATATGCTCAGTTTTCCAAAAGTCATTTTTTTGGTCAAAAAATTAGGCTTGGAAAAAACGGAATTTTTTTGTTCCACTCGTTACAGTTTCTCGGGGAATTGAGTTACAAACTTGAAATTTAAAATATATATTGGCGATATAACTGGCTAGGGGAAGAAAAAATAACAAAAAGAATATCTTGAAAAATAAAAATTCCAGCCATAAAAGTATGAGGACCACTTTTTTGAGCCATTTTTTTACTTTTTTGTGTTTTCTGAGAGAACGGAAAAAGGTATCGAGCTGATTTTTGGTGAGCACAGAAATAAGAACACTATAATTCGAGAGAAAAAATCAGATTTTAAAAATTCTCAAAATTGACCGAGATGAGCTCAAAAAACTGTCTAAAAATGGCTCTTTCCCTCTCCAAATTAGGCTCCGCCCACTTTTGGTTTTTCGCTTGTTTCTCGGCCAGTTTTGGGAGTTGGAAAGAAATTTTTTTTTGGAGAGATGCGCAAAAAAAATACGGAATGGAACATATAAATTTTTCAAATTTTTTAGTGAAAATTTTTTTGGAAAATCACGAAAAACATGGTTCAAGCAAACATCAAACATATTTTTGAATGTTTCACATTTTTCTATTACAGAACTTCACAGGGATACAGAAAATGCATGTCACTTTACTAGAAAATTACTAAAACTCGATATATTCTGCATTTTTTCCAAAATATCGCTCCGAAATTGCTGAATGCATTTTTCATTTTGCATCGCGTCCGATCGAACTGCGTTCCCTCTTCGAACTGCGTTCACCTACTCGCACTCACCTCTATGCCATGGGAAGGGTGTGGAGGAAGTGCAGTAAGTGGTCGAGAGGATAGCGGGTTGGGGTAGGAGTCTAGGGGTCCGGGTTCGAATCCGTCTTTTGTCATTTTTCTTTTTATTTCTTTGTACATTGTATTTTCCCCCTCAAAAGTTAATTAGGGCCAAACGCCAGCTCGCCGCCCTCTCCGCCGCCCTCTCTCCCCAAATCCAGAAAGTGCATCGGGTGCTTATTATTGCCCAAGTTTGGGGTGAGATTCGGGATGAAGAAAGATAGATTTGTAACAATGTATATCATTCTTTTCATCTCAACCTGAGAACTCAGAATATTTATATAAATTTCGGGAAAGTTGAACTTGAAGGAATGTGTTCGGAGGTAAAAGTGATTTTTTTTGCTCCGATACCAGGGGTGAACGGTATTCCGTCGCCTTTATCAGTATTCCGCATTTTTGAAAATGAAAAAAGAGCCTCAAAACATCCATTGGTTAAACGTGAACGTGTTGTGACTTCAGTTTTCGAACTTCACTCTGCGGGGAACGATCATCAGATTGCGTTTAGAAGGCTACAATGAAGAATTATCTATAATTTAGGCGATAACGAATGAAGCCGGATGCACCACTCTTTTGAGTTAAAAGAGCCGTCGGAGGAAACGGAATAAGGTTTCGACCCAAATTGAAATTGGGTTCGGAGCCTACGGCCCCTCTCTGGATGGGCCTTCGGCCCGAATAGAACTCGGGTTCGGGGGCTTCGGTCCGAACACAAATTCGTACAGCCCTCACTATGTGGGCCTTCAGCCCAAATCAAAATCGGGTTCGGGGCCTATGGCCCAAATATAATCCGGTTTCGGGATCTACGGCCTCTCACTATGTGGACCTTCGGCCCAAATCGAAATCAGTTTCAGGGCTTACGGCCCCTCACTGTGCGGGCCTTCGGCCCAAACCCAAATCGGCTTCGGGGCCTACGACCCCTCACTGTGTGGGCCTTCAGCCCAATTCCATATCGGGTTCAGGGACTACGGTCCAAATAGAATCCGGCTTAGGAACGCTATGTGGGCCTTTCGGTCTCAATCGAAATCGGTTTCGGGGCAAAAAAAAAGAAAATTCGGCCAAAATGTGTCCCTTTTTTGGAACTTTAATAGCTCGCCGCGTTTTCGACCGATTTTTATGATTCTTTTTTAATCGAAAGCTGTTAGGAGGACTTTATGTGAATATAAATAATTTTGTGATTCGATAAGTTTGAGCCGAGCTGTGATTGCTCAAACATGGCCATTTTCGTTTTTTCTCGCAATTTTCATTGATTTCGTGGGTTTAATTGATACCATAACTCGGGGATGCGAACTACGGGTTTCAAAATGAGTGTGAACATTGCTAATGTAACTGGCTAAAAGGAGAAAAAACTGAAAAACTCTATCTTAAAAAAATAAAATTTTTACACCTAAAAAATCTGACCAACACGCTTTTTTGCAATTTTTCGGTTTTCCGTTGGTTTCCTTCTTCGTTTGAGAGAACCACTGGACGGATTTAGCTGATATTTTGTGTCGTTATAGCCAATTATCTCAGCTACGAGTTTTTTACCAGATCTCCTTGATAGCTTATCTGGTTCTCGAGGTATCCTCGTGAAACTCCGAGAAAATCCCAAAAAAATCGCCCAAAAATGGCTGATTTCTATCAATTCCGCATTCGATTTTCAGTCAATTTTTGTCGATTTCTCAGCGAATATCGCGAACTTTTGGGTGTTTTCATAATGGAAAGATGCAGAAAAAATTACAAAGAGAAACATATAAAATTTATTTGTGCTTTTTGGTGAAATGTTTGAGGCGGAGCGTTAGTGATTATGTGGAGTTTTTGTATCGATTTTTTTTATCAATCGATTCAAAATCACCTTTTCTATCGATTCAGTGCGAACAACTGATTGGAAATTGCTTTTTCCGCGTGTTGCTAATTCTAAGCATAAATTTCAGCGCCGGTTATTGTTATTTTTGGAATTTGTTGTTTTCAGAGTTCTGTAAATAGCTTTTTGGATACTTCTTTTGTTTCGTTGCATAAGTTAGAGTACCAGACGACAAGAGTAATGCTAAGAAAAAAAAGTCAGAGCGCCAGACGACGAGGGTCTATCTCCCTGTAAACGAATGGTGTGTCTCTTCCCTGCGTCAGCGGCGCAGGCAGAGGGCGAGAGTCGGCCCAAACTTCAATCGCTCATAATTTGCTTCAAGCTTATCGTACAGCTTTCGTTTTACTACCATTCGACGCGTCTCAGTGAGCTTAACAAAATATCTCAAGGAAACACACGTTCACACGCCGCGAAGCGGCGTCTAGCGGATCAACCGGAGGTATAGCGACGCGAAGCGTCGCTAGTCTGCCTATTCTATTAAATGCGGAAAGTATGAGCTTTTCGATTTGTGGGCGGAGCCTAACTTTTTGACAAAATTGTAGAATATTTTGTCACAAACTTTGCGCATTTATAACTCCACTCCTACCCGACCGATTTTTTTGAATCTAGGCCTAAAAACCCAAAGGCCCAAAAAATCGGAGGCCTTAGAATCGGAGGCCCAAAAAGATCGGAAGCCCACAAAACCGGAGGCCTTAAAAATCCGGAGGCCTAAAAAAATCAGAGGACCAAAAAATCAAAGGCCCAAACATTGCCATGGCTCTCAGATTTTGGAACAGAGCCTGTTTTATTTTGAGTTGTAGTATAAAAAATTCAAACTCTCTTTTTTTTGAAAATTTGAATAAAAAACTCACCTACATGAAAGTGCACCAAAATGTACCGCATCTGCACTATCCCCACAAACTCCACAAATTTGAAGTGTTGGTGGACTTTCCATTTGTTTTCTGAAGAAAATAGAATCTCAAAAACATGTACTACTTTAAAGAGGGCCCAAAATTGAGTACACAGACAAAAAAGGAAAAAAGGATGGAAAAGTCAATTGAAAAAATGACAAGTATGTATCAATGAAGCAACTGATAAGGGCACACAGGAAATGAGACGAATCGTCCAAAAAATTGAAAATTATATAAAAAGGTTGATAAGGAAAGCAAGATACTGCAAAAACGATAATTTTTTCAATAATAAATATGTCAAAAAAGTGTTAAAAACTTGAGCGAAAAGATATCTACAAAAATTGGCTAACTTCTGATAACTTTGTCACCGAAAAAAATAAGAACGAGAAAAAATAATAAGACTTTTTCTACCAATTCCAAGGAGGGGCGGAGTACACATACCTACATACATCGAAACAAAATTTTCTAGAAAAAGAGAGAGTGACATGAGCAAATAATCAAGTGCGTCTCTGTTAGTCTCTCTATTTCTCTTTTACTCTCCATCTCTTTCCTTTTCGACATAGAATTCCGTGTCCACCGTGAAGACCACCGAAATGTAGTTTGTGCTTGCCGTTGTTTTGCCTAATGGCAGCGGGTAGGGAGACGCAGGTAGGAGAAAATTTTGTGGTCAAAGTGACCGAAAAGATGACAAAACGGGGGAGGGGGATACCCGAGAGACAGGTTCTTATGTATAGATTTGTGTCAATAGATTGAGATGATACGACTTTGGGCTAAAATTGCAGTAGAATCCAAGAATCCAAGAATCCAAGAATCCAATAATCCAAGAATTCTAGAATCCAAGAATCCAAGAATCCAAAAATATAAGAATCCAAGAATTAAAAAACTCCGAACAAATCCAAAAAATTGTAGATTTTCCACAAAATTTGAAAAATAAACTGAAAAATTGGAGTACCGATATAATCTCTCTAAATATTTCGTTTGGTGGGAGGAGCCTATTTTTGTGATTTTTCAGTCGTGAACACTTTGGAGCCGAATTTCGGTACATTGATCCAATGATCAATGCAGTGCATGCTATGAAAATTTTCCGATGATGTTTCAATGACGAAATTTTAGTAGAAAAAATTCCCACAGCGATACAAATCCGATTTCTGGCTACAACCTCCACAAGGACACTTTTCAATATTTTCAAGAATCAATTTTTACTAACACTTGTAGTTTATGTACTCCCCAAAAGATACACCATAGCCTATGTTGTGAAGGCAAACAGAGAACAACCAGTGGAAAAACAGAAGACGCAGAGAGGTTGAGGGAACTGTATGTAGTTAATGTGCCCAGGTTGGAAGGTCTTTGAAAATGAGAAATGTTGAGTAGATTCGACAGAATTTGAGAATCGAAAGCATCAAGGGATGATTAAAGTTAATTGATACGTTAAAGGGATCACGAATAATCCTGATGGTCAGGCACATTAGTCACGAATGAATTAACGGTGTAGTCTATGAACTGTCATCGTTAAGAATCAATGTCTGTATTTGGACAGTTGTCAGAAAATCTGAGTATGTAGCTGATAGTAACCCCTAGTAAGGCTTAGCACAGTAAATCAAGATTACCGTCTTTCCTTATGTATACGAAAAACAATAGAGACAACGCATTTATTGAAACATACAAATGACCTGTTGGTCAGACAGATCATCAAAATAACAATAAAAATAGTGGCCATCTCCCATTGTTATCGTCGAGTACCCGTCTTGTCAAACTTTATGTCAAATAATAGCAGAGACGTGTCTAGCAGAGCTTGCAAGTGCTAGCACAGTAGGCCTTGCGTTGAGCGGTAGTGTAGAAGGTGTTGGTGCAGAATCCGTTCTTGGCCCAAGCTGTGCACGAGGTGCTCGAGTCAGCATTGTACGAGGTGCAGGTGCTAGAGGAAGCAGATGAAGCAGTAGTCGTGGAGCTCGAGCATCTAGAGCAAGTTTTCTGGCAGTAGGTGTTCACAAAGTCTTGCATGCCGACGGTGGTACAGATTGAGATATCGTTAGCGCAACTGGTGACAGCGTCGACGCATCCTCCATCGTTGCAGAATCCACAGGAAGCTGGGCAATCCTCGGCAATAATGGTACGCCAGACAGAGGAGGCGCATTGGGCAGCGGTGATGGTGGAGCAGGTGAGACGGGGGTCTGGAAATTTTCATTTTGTTGGGGCGAGCTATTAGCTAGAATTCACAAGCAACATTGGAGCACGAGTAGGCACTAGTAGCACAGCAGAATCCACAGGTCTTTGGGCAATTGCTGATAGCCGCTGTAACCATGTCATTGACTGTAGCAGCTGGGGTCGCTGTGGCAGTAGTATAACAGGCGTAGGCTCTCTCGGCATCATTTCCAGCAGCTGGGTAGAGAGTATTGGGAGCAGCATAGAGGACTTGACAAGAGGCATCAGAGAGAACGTTAGAGCAGGCTACGGCAGCTGGGGTGTACACAAACTGCAAAGCTTGAAATGAAGAGAACTACAGTCTCAGTACACTTACAGCAGTTCCATTGTACGTGGTGCAGTTGTAGTTGCCAGAGATGGTAGCGCTGGTTCCAGAAGCCAAGGCTAGAACGGAGACAACGATGAAAGTGAGGGACATTGTTCTACAGAGGGGTGCTTCGCTTGACCAAGACGAGACGCCGAAAAGTGAGGATTCTGCGGATTGGCTTGTCTTTTATAGGATTCATGGACATGATGCTGATCTTGTTACCAGTAGAAAATGGCTGAAAACTTTTCGCGCCCGGGAAAGATACATTTGTTTGTTCAAATGGTTGGTACATGCATCCGGGCGGGATGAATAAAACGAGCTTGAACATGTGTGGGATCATTAGCTAAACGAAGGCCTGAGCTTCTGAAGCTTAACGTCGATTTGAGGTTTGAACGATGAACTGAACGTTGCCTTCCTAGCAATCTTACCGTATAATAGCCCGATATGTCGATATATTTTTCGATGTCTTCATCTTTACCCCGGTTTATTAGAAGGTGCCGGTCTATTAGAGGGTCTTTGGTATACAGCGGCGTCGGCTAATTATAGTAAATACGATGTATCTCTTCATATCCGTCGTGGTTTGGGTTCTGTTTCATTGCTCTTCATGTGTACAGTATCCATCCAATTTTTTCCAATTTGTTCAGCTGCCCTCAATGAGTTCACAAAGTGTATCAATCAGCATCATCTTGTTCTCTAAAGTTTAACGTTTTGCCCATAGAAAGGACTAAATGTCAAAGATTTGGTTCATTGAGATCCATGCATTTAAAGACAAGGTTTCTGTTAAAATGTTTCAAATAAGGGCTTCAGTGAGTCGAAAAAATTAGCCGATTAACCGACCCCTAATCAAGCCATCCGAATCTGCACATTTTAGGAAATTTTACCATCGTTTGCGGTTAAGCTAACTTGGCAGTTTGAGGGAGATATGCATAGATTCGGTCGGACCGGTCGGCGGTCGGTCAGTGGTCGCCCATTTTCGACCGGCTGAATGGAAACCGTTACTTCCAGATTCTCCACTAAGAAAGACCGACATGTCACAGTTTTCACGGTAAGAAACTCCTGGACGGGCACCCGATCTCTATGTGAGTTATTTATACGTTATGTGCTCGAAAAGTGAAGTGTTTCTTTTTAGCTATAAGTGACCCAAAAAGTCGTTGTGATAAGCTGATTCTTTTCTTGTTTTCAATTGCCAACGTTTCCTGTTCGAACTATTATAAGTACACCACAGCAAGTTACGTTCCTCCCCAATACATACAAAGAAAAATAAAGAGACAACACATTTATTGAAACATACAAATGATCTGCTGGTCAAACATATCATCAAAACCACAATAGAAACAATTGCCATCTCCCATTATTGTCATCGTCGAAACCCGTGTCAAGTCTAGTCAGCAAGCATAGGTCAAGAAGGAAACCGTAGAAAATGCATCTAGCAAATTTTGCAAGTGCTAGCACAGTAAGCCTTGCGTTGGGCGGTGGTGTAGAAGGCGTTGGTGCAGAATCCGTTAGTGGCCCAAGCTGAGCACGAGGTGCTGGAGTCGGCATTGTACGAGGTGCAGGTGCTGGAGGATCCGGATGAAGAAGCGGTGGTGGAGCTAGCGCATCTCTGGCACGTCTTTTGACAGTACTCGTTGACAAAGTCTTGCATGCCGACGGTGGTGCAGATTGTGATATCGTTAGCGCAGCTGGTGACAGCGTCCACGCATCCTCCATCGTTACAGAAACCACAGGAAGCTGGGCAGTCTTCGGCAATAATTGTACGCCAGACAGAGGATTGGCATTGGGCAGCGGTGATGGTGGAGCAGGTGAGGCGGGGGTCTGGAATATTTATTTCTTTGCTGTCGATGCTATCAGCTATGGATCACAAGCAACATTGGAGCACGAGTAGGCGCTAGTCATACAGCAGAATCCACAGGTCTTTGGACAGTTAGAGACAGCAGCAGTAACCATGTCATTTACTGTAGCAGCTGGAGTAGCTGTGGCAGTGGTATAACAGGCATAGGCTCTCTCGGCATCGTTTCCAGCAGCTGGGTAGGAGGTATCTGGTGCGGCATAGAGGACTTGACAGGAGGAGTCAGAGATAACGTTGGAGCAGGCTACGGCGGCTGGTGTGTAAACGAACTGAAAACATGAGGTGTAAGTCGGTAATTTATAGAAATATTGGTAGCTGATAAGTTGCAAGAGAATTTTATCGCCAAGCAGTCAATCACAGAATTGAACCGTAAGGTTCTGGGAAAAACTGCAGTCCTTGCCAGCAATGAATTCATCAGTGACAAGCACAACTCTTTTTAGCCCGACCTACCGAAGTTCCATTGTACGTGGTGCAGTTGTAGTTGCCCGAAATAACAGCGCTAGCTCCAGAAGCCATTGCCAACACGGAGACGACGACAAAAATGAGAGACATTTTCCTGCGGGTGCGGTGAGATTCGCTTGACCAAGACGAGGCGCCGGAAAGTGAGAATCCCATGAATCGGTGTTCTTTTTATACTCTACCATATCTGTCCAATTGATGCTGATGTTAATGTGATGTTAGTTGTATCTAGAAAAGTCTAGAACAAAAAACGAGCGAGTGTCTTTTTGCTCGTTTGCTCAGGTGCCATGCACCTTTGATTGAAAATAATGAGCGCGATCTTCTGCCGGAAGTGACAAGACTTGACACCTCCACAATACTGGAAAAGTTGAGGTTATGTAATATGTATTGTGTTCCTCGGAAGACATTCTTTTAAATAAAGTTTTCTTATTCAAACCCAAACATTTTCTTGCTTTCGAATCATTGACTGTTCCGTTGTACTCTCTGTAATTTGCTCAGCTGAAAAGTCACAGCCCAATGATCCGGAACGTTCAAAGGTTAGATGGATAGCTCCGAGCACATTGTGAGTCATACAAATGTAAAAATGATCCAATTGATCATTGTTTGATGTTATAAGAAAACATGGAATTTTCGATTTTTTATTTGTGAAAAAAATGAGTTTCTCGATAATGGAAGAGGGAGCTCTAGATTCGGTGGAATGATTACTGGGAGTGCTGGCACCTCTGGAATGTCGACTGGTGGCACTGTCACATCTGGGAGTGGAAGATGTTTAGTGGCTCCATTGAGGAGTCCATCAAAATTTTTGGTGACTCCATTGAGAAGTCTTTCAATTTATTTAGGAAATCTAAGAGGAGATCCTGAAAAAGGTTCGACATATTTATCAACTCTATATGCTCTCAGTAAACTCACAAGAATTACGGGCGAATCATCGTTAGTAGCATCTCCGACAATACTCTCAACCTGTTCAAGAACACCGTCGATTGAAGCTGAAATAATATCGAGCAACGAATAAGGCGACGAGAATAACAATATTCAATTTGGAGAACATTTTGAAGCGGTAGGAAGTTTCAAAAAAGAATGCTTTTTTGTGGTCCAAGGGTCCGTTTATATGATTTCGAAGAATGGGTATATGATTTCGAAGAATGGTGATATTTGGTGTCACTCTGAAAACATGGCACAAACCATTCATTCATCGGAGAGCTTCTACTTCCCACTCTATTCATTCTAGACATCCGAAGCATAGATTTTTGGTGTACAGCCTATTATTTCGCTTTTTTGCTGAAAATGCTTTGTCAAGCTATCTTCTACTTCTACGTGTTGCTTTGAGAAGTAGATTCGCCTCTTATTTTTCATTTATTTATTTCATCGAAGGGTAGATACCACTAACACGAAGATTATGGAGTGAAAGAATACAATTAATGATGAAGTTAAGGTTAGAAAGTGGTTTAGGTTACAAGATGATAAATTGGATTTGAAAACAGGGAAAGAGATTTTTACCGGGAAAACGTTAGCAGGGAGTGAATTCCAGCATTTGATAATACGATTAGAGTAAAATTGGGAAGCGAATTTGGTAGAGTTTTTGACTGGGGAACGTAAATAATAATTATGTCTCCTTCTCAAAATATTATTGCCTGAAACGCAATAAAAGCAATAGTATGGTAGTTGGTGACATGTTTTCAGAGTTACATCAAATATCGCCATGCTTTAGAATCATTTAAAAAATGGGCCCTTGGATCACAAAAAAATTGTCCAATTTTGAAGTTTGCTACAGCTTCAAAATGTTCTCCAAATTGAATATTGTTATTCTCGTCGCCTTGATCGCTGCTGTAACTGCTATTCCAGCTTCTACTGTTCCAGCTCCAATCAATGGTGTAAAGTGTCAAGTTACCGATACTGCCAAGGCCGCTACCAAGAAAAATGTGAGTTCACCAAAACTCTTCAGACTTGATACCTATGCAGAATCTATTTTAGGCTTTCATCTCCGGTTTGATCGCTCATTTGGAAAAAAATCGGATTTGAAGCCACCAAAAATGTTCCACTTCCAAATCATGCTTCCCGCGGAATCTCCAGCTTCTTCGGAGCCAACAGCATCGACTGAGCCTTCAGCTTCCCCATCTAGTTGAGTTAGAGATTCAGCCTGAAATGATCATCCAGATTCATTTTTCACAAATAAACAATTGATTCCAAATTTTCTCGTAATGACAAACACAAACAAAATTTGCTCAAATCTAGCGGAGCGCACTTTCTTCAGAAATATATGGTTGGAGTACTACATTGGTGTATTCCACAGTTTGTGAAATACATTTTTTCCGATTCCTTGATTTCTAACAAAGTTTTCATAAAAACATATTGCACTTGTTTTCCATGTATAAATGCTATTTCAATCTGGCAAATATCAACCTTTCGAAAATGTGAAGCATAATGACAACTTTCAAATTTCTATCGCCTTCATTCATAGAATTCTTCTGAAGTTTATTTGAGTTATGAAACCAATTTTAATTGTTTTATTCTTCTTCGTTGTTCCAATTATTTGCCAGAAAACTCTTATTCAACGAGTCGAAGAGGCCGGTCACGAGTGTGGTATGTTTTTGAATATTCGAAGAAAAAACTGAAAAATCGAACTTTAGATGAGAAGTGCTGGTTTAGGGAGGAGAAAATTACAACAGAAACTATAGCAAAATGGCCGAGAAATTGTTCTGAAGTGTGTGGACTTCTGATGTTCAATCAAGACTCGACAATTCCAGTTTTCGAGTTGATACCGTATTTTGAGAATTTGAAAATTTTCAAAGGGAAACTCGAATTTTCTAATACGAAATATGCAAGTATTGAGTTCCTTGCGAATTTGAATACAATTCTATGTGATAATTGTGAGTTTATATTTTCTGAGAATTTGTGCAAAATGCAGAAAATGCGCCTTTTAAAACGATGTAGGCAAAGTTTTTAGGCGATATTCTAAAAAATGTACTAAATTTTCAAAGCAAAAATTTAAAAAAATCGTTCTTTCTTTTTTCACAGTTTTTCAAATTCTTTTTTTTCAAAGTCTTTTGAGCGGCGTAATTATGTGCGTTCGAAGTTGCCTCCCGGTACTTTTTGTGTTCGCAGACAGTGTACACGATTTGACGACAATTACCGTATTGCTTTTTGAAAAAAAAAGTGATTTCCTGCAGAGAATACAATGAAAAAAATGTCGTCAAATTTGGCGCATTGTGTTCAAACACAAAGGTATACCGGGCGGGTAGCGGGATCCAGCTTTCTATTCGCCCATCATGGAAACCCTAGAGATAATGTTTTTTCAGTAAGCATTGACTTCATTTCAAACTCCAATCTGGAACGACTAAACTTTGGGAAGCTGACAAATATCACATGTGAAACTTCGATCTTGGACAACAAACGGCTAGACGCCAATGCCTTTTGTGAAAAATACGACGAGCTGACGCTCGTTACATCGAAAGGAAACTGGAAAAATTGTGCAGGATGTATGGCTAGTTCGTTTTACAACTACGAGCTTGAGAAATTCCGAAATTGCACTGTGGTTACCACTTCCTTACGGTTCTACTATTTTACAATATCGATACTTGACCCGGTTCCAGATATGTCGGAATTCGGGAAAATCCAGAATCTTACTTTTGGTCTGGATATTTATGATACCGATTTGACGGACTTGAAATTTTTGAAAAGTCTTGAAATTATTAAAGGACAAAAGTTGTTCCAATATAAAGAACCCGATATCTCGATCAATAATTGCAAAAATTTGACAAGATTTGGAATACCGAATTTGAAGGTGAGCGTTGTGGTAAACTTTTAAAAATGCCCTTGGCTCTGCGGTCATGACATTTCAAAACGGTTTTTTTCAGCAACTAATTCCACGAGTTTCGAACTTTCTTATCAACATTGAATCCGTCCATGAAGATTTTTGCTTCACGACATCAGAACTCAGATTTTTTATGGATCAAAAAGTGACTTTTGGCAATTTAGAAGCTAAAATTTGTGAGAGTGATACAACTGCATGTATCTTTGAAACAATGAAAGATTTGGAACAAAATTGTACGGAAATTCTAGGAAATGTTGTGATTGATTCTGCAGATGAAGGATACACAGAGAAGCTAAAAAATGTCAAAAATATTTGGGGGATTTTGATCATTCAGAATACGAGCTTAACGGATTTTAGTTTTCTCGAAAGTTTGGAGTATGTAGTTATTCTGAATGAATATAATTGTAAGGCGGCTTGCTGGAAAATGAAAAGAAAATTTTCGGATTTTCAGATACTACTACTCCTGTTCAAATCAAGTCCAACAAGTTGCTAGAAAGTGTAAAAATGACGAATTTGAAGGTTGGTTAGATTCATGGTTTCTTGGATTCATGAATTCTCAAAAATCTCAGCGAGTCTTCTCCAAAAGTTTACAACAGATCATTTTGGAAGATAATGGAAATGGTCTTTTGAACACAACAGCTTGTATGGATTTGATAGAAAACTTATTTGAAACGAATGTCATTTTCGATGGAAGATTGTGTGGTAAAATCAAAAACTTTATTTGGAGTAAATTTAATATGATTTTTTTCAGAAGCAATCGATAGAATCAAAATGAATAACAATCAGGAGCATATTTTCTCGGCGAAAATGTTTTTGTGGACTTTTTTAGTTCATTGTCTTCTCCAAAGTGAACGATAAAGGATTATTTTTCCAACTCTTGTCCTCGATGGCTATAGTAGCTTCTACAATTTGTGAAATACATTTTATTTCGATTCCTTGATTCCTTCAATAAAGTATTCCATAACGACATATTGCACTTGTTTTCCATGTATAAATGATATTTCAATCTGGCAAATATCAACCTTTTGAAAATGTGAAGTATAATGATAACTTTCAAACTTCTCTCGCCTTCATTCGCAGAATTCTTCTCAAGTTTATATGAATTATGAAACCAATTCTCAATATTTTGTTCTTTTTTATTATTTCAATAACGGGCGAGAAAACCCTTATCGAACGAATCGAAGAGACTTATGAATGTGGTATGTTTTTCAATATTCGAAGAAAAAACTGAAGAATCGAATTCCAGATGAGAAGTGCTGGTTTCGGGAGTGGGAAATTACATCAGAAACTATAGGAAAATGGCCGAGAAATTGTTCGGAAGTGTGTGGACTTCTGATGTTCAATCAAGACTCGACAATTCCAGTTTTCGAGTTGATACCGTATTTTGAGAATTTGAAAATTTTCAAAGGGAAACTCGAATTTTCTAATACGAAATATGCAAGTATTGAGTTCCTTGCGAATTTGAATACAATTATATGCGATTTGGATGGTTGTGAGTTTTTTTTTGATTAAAATACTAATTGTCGCATTTTCAGTATTTACAAAAATATATTTTTTTAAAGCCGATTAACTTGGGCAAAATTGACTGAAAAAGCGACCCAATCTCGCTGCTCAAAACGCCGTAGAAAAATTTTTAGTCAACTTTTTGGGAGCAGCGGCGAGCGCGACATAAGTCAGATAAATCAGCAGAGTCTAGCGCGACAAAGTGAAAATTCGTTCGTTAAAGGTGGCGGGACAGCACTTTCTCGGGGGAAATTCCGTGGGAAAGTCGTGCATTTTTGCGTGAGCGTGTCAGTTGTGGTGTATGCGTACTATGCGTCAAACCGTACGACATTTCTTATTTTTGACCGATTTTCGGACGGAAATCAACGGAAATAGAACAGTTGGCATATCAGAAATTGCTTACACTATCTATAGCATTAATTCACAGGAGTTTCAGAAAAATTAAATTTTTGCTGTCCCACCACCTTTATAACTTTTCTATAGCGTTTCGAGCAGCAATATTACGTATATTCAAATAAGCGAAAAGTTTTACTTTTTTTTTAATACTAAATTTTGAAAATGTATATAAAAATCGATTTTCTCACGGTTCCGGGCTCCATGCAGAATATTATTTTTCAGTTAGCATTGACTTCATTTCAAACTCCAATCTGGAACAACTAAACTTTGGGAATCTGACAAATATCACATGTGATACTTATATCGCAAACAACAAACGCCTAGACGCCAATGCCTTTTGTGAAAAATACGAGGGACTGACGATTGTAACATCGGAAGGAAACATGAGAAATTGTGCGGGATGTATGGCTTATTCGTTTTATGATCACCAGTTTGAGCAGTTCCGAAATTGCACTTTGGTTACCACCAGCTTAGAATTCCGCTCCTTCAAAATCATGTTATATGAACCGGTTCGAGATATGTCGGAATTCGGAAACATCCAGAATGTTACGTTTGGTCTGGAAGTTGTCGAAACAGATTTGATGAACTTGACATTTTTGAAAAGTCTCGAAATTATTAAAGGGCAACGATTGGGCCCATATAATCGGAAAGTTCCCGATATCTCCATCGAGAATTGCTATAATTTAACAAGGTTTGGAATACTTAATTTGAAGGTGAGGCTTTTGGGAAATCTTTTTTCAATCTTCGACTGGTTTAGAAACATTGAAGTTTCGGAATGTCTAGTTTCGAAATGTCCTTTTTTTTCAGCAACTAATTCCACGAATTTCAAATTTCCTCATTAACGTCGAATCCGTTCATGAAGATTTTTGCTTCACAACATCAGAACTCAAACTTTTTATGGATCAAAAAGTGGTATTTAACAATTTGGAAGCTAAAATTTGCCAAAATGATACAACTTCATGTATCTTCAAAACTATGAAAGAATTGGAACAAAATTGTACGGAAATTTTGGGAAATATTTTGATCAATTCTGGAGATGAAAGATACACAGAGAAGCTGAAAAACGTCAAATATATTTGGGGAACTTTGATCATTCAGAATACGAATTTGACGGATTTCGGTTTTCTGGAAAGTTTGGAGTATGTAGCATTATTGAATGGAAAGAATTGTAAGGAGGCTTGGCTGGAAAATGAAGGGAAATATTTAGGATTTTCAGATACTACTACTCCGCTTCAAATAAAGTCTAATAAATTGCTAGGAAGTGTAAAAATGACGAATTTGAGGGTGAGTGAATTCTTTGATTATTGGATTTATTAATACTCAAAATTTCAGCGAGTCTTCTCCAAAAGTTACAATCAAATCATCTTAGAAAATAGTGGAAATGGACTTTTAAACTCAACGGCTTGTTTCGATCTGATGGAAAACTTATTCGAAACGAATGTCATTTTCGATGGAGGATTGTGTGGTAAACTCAAAATATTGATTCTAAAAATTTTGTAAATAGAATTTTTTCAGAAGCAATTGATAGAATTAACATGAATAATAATCAAAAGCATATTTTCTCGGCGGATATGTTTTTGTGGAGTTTTTTAGTTTGTTTTATACTATTTCGTATTTAGATTGTGTTCCATTGTTATTTTGCCGCCGATTTTCAGTCATTATATTTTGACGTTCACATACTTTTCCAAATTTGATATTTAGATTCTTATGAAATTTTCAAAAAAAAACAATTAAAATTTCACTGCGAAACCTTCGAAAATGTAGTTCTTCTACTTCGTATATTACTCGTCGATCTGGTGGCATCCAATTTTTTGGTCTGAAAATTTGAAGCTTAAAGGAGCATACAGTACCTTTTCTGGGATCCCTGTACTACCTTTTTCTTTCCACAGAAAATCCCTCGAACTGCACTTCGATATTGTGTAGACAACAGGAAGCAAATAAAAGGATGGGATAGAGCATTTAGGGTTCGAAGAATTACAACGGGGTATTGGGTGGTGATGATGATCATTCTGATGAGCAATGGAAAAATGAGAAGCTTATATTTCGAAGATTACTGTACCGCTTACCCTGTATCTTCATTCTGCTCCATTATACTATTCAAATTATATAAAAGTAATGCTTGAACCCCTGCAAACCCTTCAGATAACATAAAAGCGATTGTCATGAACAATATCAGTTTTGTAGTATGATCCGAAGAATCGGTTCCTTTTTTCGAGATATCCTGACGTTGTTTCTTGATATTACGGAGCATGAGAATTAGTGATAGTGTTAGAATTGGATAACAGATAGTGGCTGCAAGCTTCATGATAACTTCAATGAATCCCCAGTTGAGCATGGACTCTTTGAGAAATGCTGGAGCGGCAAGGACATATCGAGGGGTGACGGTTTGGCAACTGGAAGAAAATAAGGGTTTGAAAAATGGTAGGATCAAAGAATTTGAGAATCCCTAAATCGTGGAATTCAAAAATCATCTGAATCTGAGAATCTGAGAATCCAAGAATCAAAGAATCCAAGAATCCAAAAATCCAAGAATCCAAGAATCCAAGAATCTTAAGAATCCAAGAATCTTAAGAATCTAAGAATTCAGGAATCCGAGAATCCAAGAATCCAAGAATCCAAGAATCCAAGAATCCAAGAATCCAAGAATCCAAGAATCCAAGAATCCAAGAATCCAAGAATCCAAGAATCCAAGAATCCAAGAATCCAAGAATCCAAGAATCCAAGAATCCAAGAATCCAAGAATTCAAGAATCCAAGAATCCAAGAATTCAAAAAATCCAAGAATCCAAGAATCCAAGAATCCAAGAATCCAAGAATCCAAGAATCCAAGAATCCAAGAATCCAAGAATCCAATAATCCAAGAATCCAAGAATCCAAGAATCCAAGAATCCAAGAGTTCAAAAAATTCAAGAATCCAAGAATCCAAGAATCCAAGAATCCAAGAATCCAAGAATCCAAGAATCCAAGAATCCGAGAATCCAAGAATCCAAGAATCCAAGAATCCAAGAATCCAAGAATCCAAGAATCCAAGAATCCAAGAATCCAAGAATCCAAGAATCCAAGAATCCAAGAATCTAAGAATCCAAGAATCCAAGAATCCAAGAATCCAAGAATCCAAAAACTCACAGGGTTGCAACGGGACGCGAGCAAAAGTCCAGGCCCGGCCCGACCTGCGGTCCCAAGAGGAAAAATTTCGAACTAAATGTTTCGGTCCGTCCCGCGGTCCGGGATTAGGGGCCGTGTTGGACTTGGGCCCGTAAAGCCACGCCCGTAAAATCGCAACCCTGATAACAGAAAAATCCAACAAACTCACAACGAATTCGCATTATCCGGAAACCAAAAAACTCTATACCATGCAAAGGGCCACGTATTGAAAACCACCCAAAACAGTACACACAATCCTAAAATCCCGAGTGCCCCCTTTGCTTTTGACAAGCTCTGAACCCTATGGCTTGTCGGATACAAAACTGATAAGCTTCTCATGACAGCCATTACAATGGCCAACCAAACCGATAGTCTTCTAGAAATATCCAGAACTGTGGACACAGCTTGAGCACCAATATTGACTTCTGAATAGTCATCTTTTAAACAGGGCATTTCTCCGGACCCGGCAAATAATATAGGAATCCAGGATATTTCTCCGGCTGCATTGATAAAGTCTAATGAGTTGGTGAGAATGTCAGAGATACATATCCCAATCATATAAATGTAAATTGCTAAAGATCGAAGCTCTTTTCGAAGGAGCACGGGTAAGTGAAGTAGATTGAAAATTACAGTAAGAATTTGAAGTGTTAAGTTGATTCTAGTGGAAATATTGAACACTTTTTTGTAAATGTCGTCTTCGTATTCATAGTCGTAGTAGGGATATTCTTCAGGGGGAGTGGTGGTGGTTGTGGTTTTGGGCATTTTTCTGAAATTTCGAAAATTTGGGAAATGTTGAATTTGAGAATCCAGGAATCCGAAAAGAAATCCTAGAATCGAGAAATCCGAAAACCCAAGAATCGAGAAATCTAAGAATGTGTTATTGTTGCGAAATGTCACAGTTGCAAAACGGCGAAGTAAAAAAAAATTCATAAGTGCAAAATGTCATAGTTGCGAAACGTCACAGTTGCGAAATGTCACAGTTGAGAAATGTCACATGTGCGAAATGTTGTAGTTGCGGAACGGTGAAGTTGCAAAATGTCATAGTTGCATAATGCCATAGCTACGAAACGTCACAGTTTCAAAATGCGTCAGTTACACATTGTCACAGTTGCGAAATATCGTAGTTGCGAAACTGTAAAGTCGCAAAACTTCATAGTTGCGAAACGTTACGGTTTTGAACTGTCATAGTTTGAAAACATCACGGTTACAAACCAAAAAGGTCGCAGTTCCCAAAAAAGAGAGAAAAACTCAAAAAAAAAGTGGTATTATTTTTCCTCGACAAGTCACATTACATTAGGGTCTGAAAGGTTTTTTTCCAGAATCGCACCTGGATATTCTAAAAAACAAAGAAATCAGATCAGTTACTCATAAAAGTACCCCTCATGTGATAAGGGTGACACATTTTGGTTTTCGATACTTTTTGCTACTAACTTTTTAGAGGAACTAAAAATGCGCTCTGAGGCACTGAAATGGTAGAGCCGCGTGAGGGCCCAGACGAGCCGCTGTCCAAAAAGTCCGTGAAATCTGACAGCCTTGGTCCAATCCAAATCAAGGGCTCAACATTTGAAAAAATGTTAAGTTTCTAGTTTGACCTAGACATCTATAATGAATTATACATTCTTGTCCAGGTGACCTTGATTGGATTGATCCATAATACTCTTGTTTATACGATCACCACCCCCCCCCCCCCCCTTTCTGTGTTTTGGTGGTCAGACGTGTAATAGTATTTTTTTCGAAATTCCCCCGCGAAATTAAAAAAAAAAAACAAAAAAAAGCAACCTTGATCATGTTAGCCTGCTGGTTAGAGGGGCACCCTAATTTAGCTAGAACATCCAACAATTGAAATTTTCCGGCAACTTTTTCTTTTATTTTACCATTGGACAAATTACGAATACAACTGATCATCGATTTCGATCACTGAATATGACTCTTCGTGAAAAAATGGAGAGACGTCGTGCCGGGAAGAGTAAAGAGGAGAAGACGAGGTTGGTATTGGAGGAGGCGCAAGGCTCAAGGCTCAAGGCTGAAGACGCAAGGTCCAAGGCGGTAGGCTCAAGGCGGAAAGCTCAGAGCGCAAGGCTCAAGGCGTGAAGCTCAAAGCCCAAGGCGCAATGCCTGAAGCTCAAGGCGTAAGGCTCAAGGCTCAAGGCTCTAGACCAGGGTTGCGATTCGGGCCGAAACGGGCTGGCGATTTTCTCCCCTCTAAATTGAGATTTTCAAGTCAAAATTTATATGAAATTGTAGAACTCGATGAGATCTACAGAATGGTAGTTAGAATATCTAAATTCCATGTCTGTATTTTTTGTAAAACGTCGAAAAGTGGACGGGCCGAGCTCACATGGGCCGAAATCTCCGGCCCGTCCACTTTTCGACGTTTTACAAAAAATACAGACATGGAATTTAGATATTCTAACTACCATTCTGTAGATCTCATCGAGTTCTACATTTTCATATAAATTTTGACTTGAAAATCTCAATTTAAAGGGGAGAAAATCGCCGGCCCGCTCCGGCCCGTTTCGGCCCGGATTGCAACCCTGCTCTAGGCCCAAGGCGCAAAGTCCAACGCGTAAAGCCCAAGGCGCAAAGCCCAAGGCTCAAGACGCAAGGCTCAAGGCGCAAGACCCAAGGCCTAAGACGCAAAACACAAAGCGCGAGTCTCAAATGCCGATTTTCAGAAAGAAGAAGGAGAAGGGCGGCCGCAAAATCATGAGCCCAGACGACACTATCAAAAATGGGCCGTTCACTTGGAGAATAGTGACACTTCTGGGATCAGGAGGATTCGGTGATGTCTACAAAGTGTATGACGAGAAGAATAAGGCAAAGCAGTACGCGTTGAAGACAGAAAGTGAGGACGGTAAAAAGGTGATGCTCCGTTTGAAAGTGGAAGTGAGAGTGATGATGGCGATTTCGGAGGCGCGGAAGGCGAATCAGCATGGGAATAAGCATTTTGTGGAATTTGTGGATCGCGGGAAAAGCGACGATTTGAGGTGCAAATTTGTGGTCATGAGTCTCGTTGGGCCGTCGTTGGATGATTGTCGGAGGAAGTATGGAGTGTGCTTGAATGATAGGAGTACACCGTATATTATAGCGATTCAGAGTTTGGAGGTAGGCCCCCAGTTCTTGACCTTGGAATCCTTGAGGCATCTTTGAGGCCCCTAGAATCATTGAGGGCGTTTGGATTCTCTAGGTTCCCAGAATCCTTTAATCTCCTAGATTCCTTGATGCCCCTAGAATAAGGTTCCGAATCGATATAATCATTTTCCGATATCACGCGATAATGACTAAAAATGACAATTGTTTTAGTCATTTTTGTCGAACAAACGATATTTCCGATAATCAGATTTGATCAAAAGATATTGGAAACAACTAAAACAAGTGCCACGTTTTGCCACGTTTCAAAAATTTCTCCCTATTTTTCCCCTTTTCAATGGAAATTAAGAAAATTGAAAATGATAATTCCGATAAAATGACGATATCGATAATTGATTTTTTTAAATTTGATATCTTTTGACTAATCTGATAATCGACAATATCGATAACGACAGGAAGTCAATAAAACGATTATCGACTATTATCGATAACTTAGTCATATTGCTCCGATTCGGAACCCTACCCTAGAATCCTTGAAGCCCTAGGGTCCTTGAGGACATTGGGATCCTCGAGGCCCCTAGAATCCTAGAGCCCCACAGGATCCTTGAGGCCCCTGGGACTCTCTTAAAATCTCACATTCCAGGCAGTCCGCGACTTGCACAACCTCGGCTATCTCCATCGTGACATCAAACCCGCCAACTTTGCCGTCGGTCTTGGACCCACCGAACCTACTGTATTCATGCTTGACTTTGGAATCTGCAGAAGTTTCCTGGACCCAGCCACCAAACAACACAGAGCTCCTAGAAAATCAGTGAAGTTCCTAGGAACCCTTCGCTATGCCTCGAGAGCTTGTATGAAGAACATCGATCAGGGACGGAAAGACGACGTGGAATGTTGGATCTACATGGTCTTTGATATCTTCGACCCGGAAGACGGAATCGTTTGGAAGTGTGTTTCTGGAAGGGACAAGATCACAAAAGTCAAAGATGAGTTTTTCGCTGGGAAAAGTTCGTTTTTCTAGAAGTTTTCTGAATCTAAAACCTTGAAATTTCCAGCCAAAGAAGCATATCGGGGAGTCCCGCACAACATGAAGACCATCGTTTCTTACGTGGACACCCTGAGATTCCAATCTAATCCCGACTATCCGTTTATGATAAACTTTCTGTACACAATGTCGAATATGGCAGGATTCCCGATTAACAATATCAATACGGGCGCTTGGGTTGGAAATTTGAAGAGTAAAAAGGGCTCCGGAAGGAGTGGAACTCGGTCGGACAAATTGTCTGGGTCCACTGATGATGATTGATTTCTTTTTTGCTACTCGTGTTTTAAATGAAGATTTATTAGTTTTACAGCTTCAAATTATGCGGAGATATTTTTTCTCATAGACCGTTTACAGTAAAGTCGCAAGATTTTCTGACAATTTGTGGTTGAAATTGTGCCTCTTTTCTAGGCTAGAAACCAAGACGCCAAATCACAAAAAAGGCGGCCACCCAACGTTCAGTTTTATCACAAAATTTGCTGTCTTCTTTTTTTCTTTTCTTCTCGTTTTCTTGTTTACTAATACGAGTCGGTCAAAAAATGACCAAGTATTTCACATTTTCTGCTTCATTTGTCAGAAAATGATGAAAGTATTGCTAGTGGTTTTGGTGGCGTTCCTGGTGCAGTTTACGTTCAAGGCATTGTGAGTTGAAAGATTTGAAGTTTGATTTATTTCCATCGCCGACGTGCGGCAAACTGGCCTAGTGTAACAGAGAAATTCTAATTGTTCTGAAACTCCTGTGAACTGAAGCTACAGATAGTGTAAGTGGATTCTGATATGCCAACTGTTCTATTTTTGTTGATTTTCGTCCGAAAGCAAGCAAGAAAACATGAACGGTCGTAAGATTTGATGCATGGTACGCAGACACTACAACTGAAATGCTCACGCAAAAATTCACAATTTCGCCAAAAACAGCTATTTTTTCCCCAAAAACAGCTTTCTCGCGATCTTTAACTAGCGAAGTGACCGAAAACAGAACTTTCATCGTATGTGGACGACAAACCTGCGATCGCTACAACCCCAGAAATTTTTGTGTTCGCAGACAATGCATCAGATTTGACGACAATTTGATTGTTTCTGTGTTTGTGCCACAGAATATCGCATTTTCAGTGAAATTACTGTAATTGTCGTCAGATTAGACGCATTGTCTGCAAACCCAAAAAGTAACATGCCGGCATCAAAATAAACAAAAAACTCGATGTTTGCTGCATTTCGTCAAATGTCGATTTACGCGTCTCCGCCCACAGGAATACAACGAAGGGGTTGCCGAAGCTTAACGCCAAAAACACCAAGTTTAATTCGACTTTCCAGACTAATGCTTGACGTCAACAAACGCACCTACAATCACCGCCCGGGTCCTTGCCGAAAAATCGAAGGCGTCGTTAACGGATCAGAAGACATTGTCGTGGTCCCGGAGAAGAATCTGGCGTTCATCACTTCTGGTCTTGTTTTCCTACACACGGATCAATCGAAAACCGAAAATAATGGAGAGATTTTCCGCTACGACTTGAGCCAAAGAACATTCAAAGCGGAGAGAGTTCCAGTGAAGAATCTGAAGGGTTCGGAATTTTTACCGCACGGAATTTCCTACTGGATGCTTGCCAATGGAACGGTTAGATTGTTTGTGGTGGTGCATTCGAAGAAATTTGAACATTCGATTGTGATTTTGGATTATGATCAGAAGAAAAATGAACTGGATCATGTTAGGACGGTTAGAGATGAGAAATTTGTGAGGTAACTTTCTTCGAATAGAAAAAAACTGGAAGACAATAATCTCTTCAGGCCGAATGACATCCAAGCCACTGGTGAGGACTCTTTCCTCATCGCTAACGATGGCGGATCCCAATCGGACATCGGGAATCTTCTAGAAATCGCCACAGGCTTCCATAGAGGAAGTCTGGTTCATTATGATGGACAGGTTTGATATTTTGAAATAGAGAGCAATTGCAATAAGAAAATTTCAGAGATCGAGATATCTTCTTGAAAACACTGCCACCAATGGAATAATTTTGTCAAACGACAAAAAGACTCTTTATGTTTCCTTCATCTACAAGGAGACCGTAGGAGTGTTTGACTGGGATTCAGAGACCGCCGAGATTCGAAAAATCTCGGATATTGAAACACTGACAGCTTGTGATAATTTCCACATTGATGAGAAGGATCATTTGTGGTCGGTGAGTGAATATCGATGGTCGGAAGCATCCCAAAAATTTCTTAACTTTCAGGCGTGCCACCCTGTGCTAAAAGATGCTTCAAAACACCTCAAGGATCATCAAAATCCGGATCTTCACTCTTCAACACAAGTCCTGCGATTCAAGTTTTCAGCCGATCGAAAGTCGGCCGAAATTGTTGAAATTTTCTCCGATGATGGTCGGTTCACATCGGCTGGAGCCGTTGCCACGTCGTTTGATAATGGAAAACAGATGTTAATTGGAACGGTGTTCAGAGATGTGACACATTGTGATATTAATGTTTCGCTGGATTTTTAGATTATCTTGTTTCAAAAAATTTTTGTAAACATTTTTGTGCCTTACTCTTCTCAACATCCATAAAGTGTATTCTTATCCTGTTCACGAAATAATGCAAATGCGCCCTATGAGACGCTATAGTGTTTAGCGCATCGTAAAAATTGCTAATACTAAAACACTACTGTACACACTATGACTGTGTAGTTTGTCGTAAGATCCTGTGTCACAGGTGTATTTTCGAAACTATTTTAGGCCAACGAACAGTTTTTTATGTTGTGCCGCATGTCTCATAAATTGTCATCCCAATTCAACTTTTTCGTTAACATTTATTCTATGACTCACACAAATTTTTATTGGACTCTTGTCATGTTTTTGAATTTCAAAAATTATTCTTTCATAGAAATTCAATGAAGCGATAATGGGTAAAAGGTTGATAGACCTCGCCCTTCTTTCAATTCTCCCTTGAATTCAAATTTGAATGCGGTCGCGCAACCTCAACAGCATTGCTCACTGTTAGTCATCGGTCTAGTCAAGCGACTTTGTTTTAACAAGTTTCCTCATTAAAAGAAATGTCTGTTGTATTCGAAGCTGTCAATGTTACACACTTCCTATTCATCCATGAAAATCGAAAAAAGAAGAATTTCATAGATTGAAAGCAAATTTATCACTTGAAAATGATATTCAAATTTTATGTGGTTTTTTCATCGCGAAAGGTTTTGGAATCTTGTTGATTGTCTTGTCTACAAGATATTTTGAGTAGATTAAATGAAAATAATGTTCTCTAGATAGTGTAGACAATTTATTTGGACTTCTATTTTTTGCGGCGGCGCGCCACTTATAGTTTACTAAAAAAGTTCCGTTCACTCTAATCTTCATGAAACAAAAGTAGTAGAATTCAATCAAGAATATCACATCTTATCAGAATTTGAAAGTTAAAGAAATTGCATTCAGTCGTTTCGCTTTTGAGAGACTTGTCCGTCTTTTGAAATAGACATAGTTTCTTTTGGATGTTCTCTGTCTGAAAACTCGTTTTTACATCGTTTTTGCTTGACTTAAATTTGAGGGATTTGTTAAGGAACGTTCGGAATTCATAAATTTCAAACAGTTTGATTCGGCTACTAATTTTTCAATTTTTCACATTTCGCAAAGTTGTGAAATTTCACTCCAATAAGTCATCGGGCACTGTTACTTGATGTTTACTTTGCCATAGAAATTTGCAACCTTTTCGCCGATTTTTAGGAATTTAAAAATAAAAATTAGAATTGAGCACTTCAAGTTCACTAAAAGCCATTGGTATAAATACCCCTTTTTGTGATTCCCACTTTTTAGAGGACCAGTCAAACAATGGCAGCTCCAACTAACCAGTCAGTTATTACGGCTAGTGAAGAATGTCATAATTTTTTACCAATTTTTGGAGGAAATAAGTTAAATAATAATAATTCGCATTTGAAAAATAGCCAGAATAATATTTATCGAAAATTGCACACTTTTTTCCTTACGGTTCTTAGTAGCCAGGCAATGCTGTATTCGTGTGGTGAGCGCTTCTTCGTCATTTCTAGTCGAGAATTCTCTTTTTTGCATGAATTTTCAAGCTTCCAAAACTGAAAAAATAAGTTCAGCACCAGAAAATTGCTCTAAATTCGATTTTTCAAAATAATTCATTTTTTCCCACTGTTTTCTTGCTCTAATGATGAAGTCGGCGATGTCCCTCGAGAGACTTTCGCTGTGATTTTAGTTGAATTTTTCAGTTTTACACACATTTTCATGGTTTAAAAACTAGGAAATTAGATTCAGCACATGAAAATTGATCAGAACGCAAATTTTGAAAACAATTGAGTGTGTATATCAACTTTTTTGGCTGTAATTGGACTGTTAATTGTGAAATTTAGAAAATGATTCTTTTCCGCAGTTTTGAATAGTCAAAAAACTTGAATTTTTTTTTTGTTTTTCTGAGTAGAAATTTTCCGAATAAAGTTTGGTGAACCAGAATTCAGCACCAGAAAATTGCTCTAAATTCGATTTTTCAAAATAATTCATTTTTTCCCACTGTTTTCTTGCTCTAATGATGAAGTCGGCGATGTCCCTCGAGAGACTTATTTCGCTGTGATTTTAGTTGAATTTCTCAGTTTTACACACATTTTCATGGTTTAAAAACTAGAAAAACAGATTCAGCACCTGAAAATTGATCAGAACGCAAGTTTTGAAAACAATTGAGTGTGTATTACAACTTTTTTTGGCGGTAATTGGACTGTTATTTGTGAAATGTAGAAAATTATCATTTTTCTGCTGTTTTGAATAGTCAAAAAACTTGAATTTTTTTTGTTTTTCTGAGTAGAAATTTTCCGATTAAAGTTTGGTGAACCTGAATCTTTTAGAATATTTATTAGGAGTTGTAGATTCAGATTCAGACGTTTTCAAGAGCAAGCTTTGTCAAGTCAGGCTCATTTTGAAACTCTGTAAATTTCAAGTTTCAAGTTTCCTTCAATCGTTGATACAACATTTTCTGAACCTCAATGTCAAAAGATTACCAGCTTCAAATTTAGATTCCAGTCAAGACCTCTAATTCCTTTCCACAACCATTCGAGCGCTCCAAAACCTTGCTATCTCTATAGAAACTATACGACGCCTTCTTGAGCGCACCGAACTTTTTTCTTCCATCTCCGAGATCCATATGTCAACTTAATTCTAGATGTGTTCTCAACTGTTGTTTCCATCAAATTCTTCTCATTTTCGTTCAAAATACATAGACAACACTCTCACTCTCAAACGCACACTCTACATCCACACTCACCACCATAGAGACACATACATACACATAGTCCCCCCTTCAATTTCCTTATTCCTCTTCCCATCCTTCTGTCTCCCGACTGCTGCTGCCGGCGTTTTTCTGTCTGCGTCTCCGCGTCGCGCACACTGTTTAGCGCGCTCTAACCGTCTGCGCGCACTCTCTCGCCCGCATCGTCTCCGCGCCAAAAAGTCCAGTGACTCACCGCAGCTCGAAAAACCGTTCGTTTTCAGCCATTTTCGCATGGATTTCGATAAATTTTTCCTGTAATCATATCTAGAAGAGATGGCGAGTCTGATTATCTAAAAAATCCCGGTTTTCAGCGTCAAAAAACAAAGAAAATGGCGTCTGAAGCTGGACCAGTGGTTATCGAGGTTCCGGAGCCGATGGAGCAAGCGTCGGTGTCCAGATTTTTGAAGAATCGAACGGCGAAGCATGCCGACAGTGACTATCATCCGACACACGACAAAGAGTGAGTGAAATCCCGAGATAATGCAAAAATGTTCAGATTTTCAGTGAAATTTTTGAATTTTTCTGAAAAATCTTGTTTGAAACGCTTTTTTCAGTGATTTTTAGCTGTAAATTCGAGCTCAGCGTATTTGAAAACCCCTGGAGCATTTCGCTAGAAAAATCACTCGCAAAATCCAAAATTTTTTCAGCGATTTTCAGAAAAATCCGAAATTTTCAGATAAATCTTGTTTGCACATCTTTTTTCTTCGAATTTTGACTGAAAATTCGAGTTCAGCGTATTTGAAAACCTATGTGTTATTTTATCCCGAAGATTTATGCGAAAATTCGAAAAAAATTTGAATTTTTCTCGGAAAATTGAAATTTTCAGAAATTTTTTAGTAAAATTCACAAAATTTCGTGGGGGAAAATGCAATTCTAGGTATAATTTTTCACTGAAAATCCATAAATATCTGAAAATCGCTGAAAAAATCAGTAAAAATCTGAAATTTCAAGCTTTTTCACCCCCAGGGACTAGACAATCTGAAATTGAAAAACTGGTCCCCGGAATTTGAAAAGGGTCATCAGAGTAAAATTGGAGGTTTTGAGAGAAAAATTACTATCGGAAAACTTCAAAATCCTGAAAAAACTGCTAAAAAATACCTTTTTTTACTCAAAAATAGCTGGGGACTAGTTTTTCTCCATTGAATTTTCTCGGCCAGCGCTCAAAATTTTCAAAATATGCCTTGTAGAAGTGTTGGCCTAGAATTCAACTGGAAATTCTAGTCCGCGACGTTTCAAAAGCAAATTGATAAACTTGTGAAGTATCGCACTTTCGAAATGTCACACTTGCGAAACGCCGCCGAGCCCAAAATTCTCACATTTTTGCAGAGCGCTCGCCGATCTTCCGGACCTCATCGAGGATCGACGAAATTCTATAGAAGACAAGGATCGAGACGTCCTCGATATTCCAATGCCAGAATCGCAAATTTCTGAAGAGGAAATTAGCCGACTCAAGCAGGAAACATCGCATCTTCCGTTTGATACGGTAACCGTTGACCACCTAGAAATTCAAATTCCCACCGTTTTTTTTCAGGTGCTCAAAGTGCTCGCCCACTATCATTTCAACGTGCCCATCACCATAGCGGCCGCCCAACAAATGGGAACCCCAGATTTCATGGGCGAAGGCGTCCAGCGAATATTCACAGCCAACGTGGTCTATGAGCGAGAGAAGAATCCCACGAGAACCCGTGCCGTCAAGGAGTTCTACTTGGCGAGTAGTGTAAGTTCTGAATTTTGAATTTCGCGCCAAAAATTTCCAAATTTTCCAGCTCCGTAAACAGTGTGACACGAAGGCCCTTGTCGACTTTTACTATCAACAGAAAAACCGAATTGGAACCAATTGGCGTATGGAGAACGACGATGGCGATGCGCCGTTGACGTCCGAGCAGAGGGTGGAGCTTCAGGGAAAGATGCTCAGCGGAGGGTTACGGTGGTGTCGGTGAGTAGGGATGGCCTAGAAATACAAATATGGAGAAAACTAGGCCCCGAAATATAAATTGTCAGAAGTGCGACGTTTCGAAAGTGCGACATTTCGAAAGCAGACACTTCGCAAGTGTCACATTTCGATAGTGACGTTTCGAAAGTGTGACATTTGGAAAGTGCGACATTTCGAAAGTGTGACGTTTCGAAAGTGTGACGTTTCGCAAGTGCGACGTTTCGAAAAATGTGACGATTCGCAAGTGCGACATTTTGAAAATGTGACGTTTGAAAAGTGCGACGTTTCGAAAGTGCAAAATTTCAATAGCGAAATTTTAAAATCATTTCGGGGGAAAAGAAACTGTGCTGAGAGGTGTTTTTTTCCCAGAATGATTTGGAATTTTCGCTTTCTAAATGTCGCACCTTCGAAACGTCACAATTTCGAAATTTCGCGGAGCGGACCAGAAGCTGTTCAAAATGAGCCCAAAATCTCTAATAAGAAACTCGGTGGCCTAGAAATCCAACAATTCGAAAAGTTAGGCCATCTGGAAAATAAAAATCCTAGGTGGCCTAGAATCACAAATCTCTGCCACCAAATAACCTCTTCCATTTTTTCCAGCCGCGAGCACCAGAACGGCCCGTACAAAGGACGCAGCAAGCGGGGCTTTGCGTTGAAGCGAGCTCACAACCTCCGCCGAGATCACGCTCAAATTCCGGGATGTTCCAAAGATCTACGACCAATGGATGACGTGGATTCGTCGGACGCCGTCTCCGTGGCCAGCAGTTGTCCTTCCCAGAAAGCGACGACGTCGGAAAAAGTGGAGAATCTGAAGCTTAATATCAACGAGATTCCAGTTGGAGAATCGGCAGCGTCACCAGCGGCGGCTTCAGAAGCCCCTGTAGCGGCTCCAGAAGCCACGACTCCAGAAATCGCGATTTCATCGGATTCGGAGGAGGCTACGCCTCCAGAGCCTCTGAAGATTTTGGCTCCAGATGGCACGTCACCAGCCGAGCCGTCATCAGAATCCTCGTCTTCCACGACGTCTTCTACCTCCACGACGACAACGACGACGACGTCATTCCCCCAGATGCCAAAGTTCCGTTTTAACATCAACTTCACCGACTTGCCGCGCCCCGACGCGCCAGTGTCCCCAATAACGTCATCATCATCGTCTTCGGGATCCTCGACATCAGCGTCGACGTCAACGACGCCGGTGAAGAATTCAGAAGGCGTCGGGAAAATCAAGAAGACGTACAAGAAGAAGACGATCGAGGAGCTTCGTGGTGGACCGCAGAAGACGTATCCGGATCGAGAGCGACGGCCGAGGAAGATTTTCGAGTAGAAAGCATTTGCGCTCCATTGATAATCCGATTTTTTTTTTGCAACCTTGCTCCATTGATAATATCACAGTTTTTTTTGTCTCGGTTTTCGCTTCCAAATTTTCGAGCTTGTCCCCTCCCTTATCGTGTAAAATGTGTCTATTAAGCCCCGCCCACACTTTCCCCCCGTGTTTCATGACAAGACACTTTTTTGAGCCCAAAAATGTGTCAGAACCTTATCTATACGTGGTCTAACCCTTCCCCCTCTCGAATCCAGCCTGCTTTTTTTGTTGAAATTTTTTGCTACAAAATGTAGCAAAAATAGTATTTTGTTTTACTCACCAATTTTCCTGCTAGTATTATTTTTTTCTCCTTTTTTCGCTCTTGTTATATCACTCACATGCCCCCAGTTTTTTCCAGTCATTTTTCAAGTTTCAAATAAGCAAAATAAAGTTAGTTTCTTTTTAGAAAATGCATGCAAAGTTGAGAGCACAACAAAGTAATAAAAAATCAAGAATATGAGGAATGCAGCAAACTCGCTCCATTGATAATCTTGAGCATTGGAAGGAAAAACACTCAAATCGCGCTCTAATGGCAAAAGAATGAATTTGTACAAAAATTGACATTAGAGCGCATTATCAGAGCTTCTTTGTCACTGGAGCGCATTATCAGAAAATTTTTCTCATTGGAGCGCATTTTTAGAGCGTTTTATCACTGGAGCGCATTTTCAGAGCTTTTTTTATCATTGGAACGCATTTTCAGAAAATTGTTATCATTGGAGCGCATTTTCAGAACATTTTTTGTCACCGGAGCGTATTTTCAAAAAATTGTTATCATTGGAGCGCATTTTCAGAACATTTTTTATCAATGGAGCGCATTTTCAGAGCTCTTTTTATCACTGGAGCGCATTTTCAGCGCTTTTTATCAATGGAGCACATTTTCAGAGCTTTTTTATCACTGGAGCGCATTTTCAGAAAATTTTTATCGTTGGAGCGCATTTTCAGAGCTTTTTCGTCACTGGAGTGCATTTTCAGAGCGTTTTTATCACTGGAGCGCATTTTCAGAGCTTTTTCATCATTGGAGCGCATTTTCAGAGCTAATTTTATCACTGGAGGGTATTTTTAGATAATTTTTATCAATGGAGCGCATTTTCAGAAAATTGTTATCATTGGAGCGCATTTTCAGAACATTTTTTATCAATGGAGCGCTTTTCAGAACATTTTTATCAATGGAGCGCATTTTCAGAGCAATTTTCTCATCGGAGCCCATTTTCAGAACATTTTTTATCAATGAAGCGCATTTTCAGAACTTTTTTGTCACTGGAGCACATTTTCCAGTTTTCCACGTGTCCCTCCCAGTTATTCTCCAAAACCCAAAATTCTTCTGAATTTTTCCGTGACATCGAAAAAAGTTTTCTCGTAGAAAATATCAGCTCTAACAGTAGAATTATTTTCCACGTGCCACCCTAATCCACATCTTTGGCTCCGCCCCCTTTTTTCTCGAGATTCTCCCGGTAGAGAAGAAATCCAAATCAGTCCTTGTTATACAAGTTGAGCTCTCTCTTCGCAAAACACGATCGAAGCTGGGAAAAGTGACAAAACACAAAGCTGAGAAGCAAAAAGTGTAGTCTAAAACAACGACGCGATGAGTGAGTTTTGGGTTTTTGCAGAGGTGGGAGGTGCTAGAATCTTCTAAAGTTCTGTTCGAGTCTTCTAGCACGGCTGTCACACGGCTGGCCCCTGAGCCGTGATCCGGGCCGTTCATAGTTTGCCATGGTTGAATCCGCCCATACTTTCAAAAATAAGCATTTTGAATCAAAAAAAGCCAGGGCCGCCGAATTCAATCATGGCAACCTACCCACGGCCCGAGTCGCAGTCTTACAGTTAGGGCTTCTAGGACCTTCCCAGTACTGAAAAGTCAACTTTCAGAGTTACTAATCGCTGTGCTGTTGTCGATTATAATCATAATCAGCAGCACACCGATCGATGAATTCAACCAACACCGTCAACAGGCTCTCGATGCAAATGGTACTCTTGCCTACATTCAAGAAGATTCGCTGAATTCTGTGAATTCCATGGATGGTTGGTTTGAATCTAAACCTCTCAACACAAAATTCTTGTTCAGGACTCGTCCAATCCAACTTCTCTCTGCCTTCATCCTCATTCCGTCTCCGTCGTCGTCGGCGTCGTCAAATTGGTAAGAATCCTGGCATACCAGCACATGCTCTCCTAACTCTTTGTTTTCCAGATGAAGCCGTTACAACCGTCGTGGAACGAATGCAGATGATTGCTCGTCTCATCAACGCCATCTATCTTCAGAAGGCTCTCATCAATGGAACCGTCAACGCTGAAACCCTCATCTCCGAATTGCTCCACTTTGGCTCCGTCTCTCCTGCACAAATCCATGCGATCAAGTTGAAAGATGTGGAAGATGCTCTCAACCTGTTCAAGGCTCTCCCATCGAAACTTGTATCAGATAAGGACATGGCAGAACTGGAGGAGTTTTATGAGAAAGTGGATGAGGTGTTGAGAGAAGTGGAAGGTTTGAATGATTTGATGGTATGGGCGGATAAGCAAAGCTATAAAGGTGATATTAGTGACTTGGTGAAAGGAACTGCCGGAGACTTCACGTTCCCCGAAGGAATTCAATCATCACTTGGTGCATGGAAATATAATCATGAAACACTGGCTAAGGCTGACGGTGGAAAGTTGACTACGGATCATAAAACTTTCTTTTCCCAACTAGGAATAGCGTCGAAAAGTTTAATAGATGCTGGTAACAAATTAACTACCGAACTTCCTGAACTTTTTGAGTTTCGAAACGGCAAAACTGCAACTGAGTCAGTTCGTTTTGTGGATCAACTGATAAACGGTGCGAGGAAGGTTAAGGATGAAAAACTTGTATTTCCCGCCGTTGGCTTAGAACAGCTTAACAAAAATCTAGTCCAAGTCAAAATTGCATTAAAAGCTGCAAAGTCAGTTCAAACCACTGTTGATCTTGTCACAAAAATGTTCTCTTCTCGGTCATCGTTGAACAGTGTCACATCTCCAGTGTACACCATTAGTCTGCCCGACGGTTATGATGACATCACTCGAATGCTCGACCACTTCAATAATCCATGGTTCTTGAGTACTGTAAAAGACGCGCGTCTTGGCGATTCTTTCAAGTCTCTAAAATCACTCGACGCAGTCACTTTAATTGATAAGCTGTTGGAAAGTAATGGAGGTTCGAAACAAAAATCTGAAGTTATGACAAGTTTGTTATCAACTACAACCGGACTTGTCAATACGTTCAGCTCCTATGATATGGGCGATAAAAGTACTTTGGAAGATTGTTTCGAAAATCTCGGTTCGACAGCCCATAAAGATGACAAAGTGAAAATTTTCGTCAGCAAAGCAGAGGATATTGATAAGGAATTGAAAAACCTCCAAACATACCTGGGTGAATTGAGAACTAAGTTAACTCAGCCAGATTTTGTTAAAAATCAAGAAAAGTTTGTTACCATCGGGAGCAAAGTAAACGATGATCCGGCAACTTGGAAAACAGCATTCAAAGAGTTCGACGATATAAAAAACCAAGATGCCATTGTGAAACAAATTGGAGACATTTTTAATATTGCACACAAAGTCAAAATTGATGAGCTCAAAAAATTAGCCGCCGAAGTGGATCCACTATTTGCGGAGTTTGACAAGTTTTTCACGGACGCCAAAAATTATGTCGATTTTCTCAGCTGTTTGCTCAAAGATCAATCCGCAAAGCCAACTATCAATGTTATTGGCGATTTGAAGAATCTTCGAAATAAGAAGAAAGAACATGAAGGAACGGTTAGTAAGGCGTTGGATGTAGTGAAAACAGTAGATACCGTGAAAAAAGACTTGAAAGTTCTGGACACTTCCATCAAAGGTATCAATAACTTCAAGAGCAAAGAATCCGATCTTCTGTACACTTTCAAGGATTCTGAAGGTACTTATAAGACTATTGGTCCAGCCGTCAGAGGTATTGAATGCATGAAACTTGCTATCAAAGAAAAATCCAAGATCGATGTCATAACATCGGAATCAGCCACGGTAGAAGCAGAGTTGCGTAATGCTAAGAAACAACTTTCGAATGAAGACAAGACTCGTTTGAATGAATTGGTAACACTTGGAACTTCACTGAATACGATGTATCAACAACTGAATACCTGGGGTGGTGATGTCAAGAGTTTGAGTTTCAAGAATCTCTCTGACTACAGTAACGTTTTCGTGAAAGCCAAAGGAGTGACTGGTCTCAATGTGGATCTTGGCGCAATCAGCGAGTCATTGGAGAAGTTGATCAAGATCGCTGATCCCAGCTCACAAGGAAAGTTGAGAGATGTCAAAGGTGCATTGAATCATTTGAATGGTATGGGAATGCAGTTTGCAAGCTACTCGAAAACGTTTGATGGCACCAAAAAGTCGCTGACTGATCTGGACTTGTTCTTGTCCAGCTTTGCTTCTTTGATTTCTGTGACTCCGCCGCCTCCACCAAACTCGCAAAACGCTGGCAGTGGTGGATCATTCATTCCAGACGAAAGAGAACAGGAAATGTGAGTAACTTTGAAGGTTTTTAAATTTTTAACTTTTGAAGTTCATAGTACTGCCTATATTTTGGTGTTCTCGTTGAGATGCAACATTGAAACACAGACTGTATTTAGTAAAATTGTCTTGGAGCATATTACAACTTGGTCACTGTTCACATTCTGAGATTTCGGTGAATATTTTTCAAATCAAATACTTTTTCCAGGTCAATGGGAAAAATCATCGGAATTGCCTTTGGAGCACTTGCGGTGCTTGGTCTGATTATTGTTGCAAGCTACTTCATTTGCTGCTTCAAGAATAAAGGAAAAACGGAGACATTCCAAAGGTCGAATAAAGCTGTAGTACAGTTCCGAACCAACAAAAAACAAGCATTGAAATTCATCGAAGAGCTCATAAAAGAGGTTATGACATGCAAAGGCAAGAAAGATGAAGATGGTATAGCCAGTAATGATGGGGATTGTACAGTCGATGCTGATGGGCTTACCTTTAAAATCGACTTCATTGCTTTGTTTGATTCAACGCACGCAAATCATGCTGCTGCCATGCAAGATCTAGAGTACGTGTTCCCTTCATACTTCTTCGCATGGTGTGACATAAATTTCAACGCTGTCAATGATGATCAGACGTTTGATATCTCGCCATTTGTAAAGGAACATGAAAAAGAGTTAAGGTATGTGAACAGCTATGTAAGCTTTAGCTACACACAATCTGCACTGTTTTCAGACAACTAGCCGAGTTGGCGGATTCGACTCGAGTCAAAATTCCTTTGGACTACAAGCACTGCAAGTTCGAAACCGACTTCTTGCACGCAAATTTTGTACAGCAGAAAAATAATTTTCTTATGGTCTTGACACAAGGTCCACAAATTGCCACTAAAAACGAGTCAGCTTTCCTTTCTAACGTGTTTGGTAAAACAATCAATGAATTTTCAGCGCCAAACTCCCAAAAATGGAAAAGTTATCAACGATGGAAAAGTTTTGGTACATGGTCTACATCAATAAGTTTGAAGCTATCCTCATGCTCTGTCAACTTATTGAAGGTATTTTGTTTCTGATGGAATACTGCAAAACATGTGTTTATTATAGGAGGCGTTCAACAGTGCGACGAGTATTTCCCGCCAACGAAAGGCGCTGTCAAACAATTTGGACCGTTCAAGATCAAATGCACTGCAATTATTAATGATCCAGATTTCGTTCAGCGCACGCTGACTGTCAGTGTTGAGTGAGTAATTGAAAACACGATCGGGAATTTGAACTGAAAGGGATTTTCGAAAAAAAAACGATGATTTCAGAGGAGAAACGGCTACTCACACCTTGACCCAATTCCAGTACTTGAGTTGGCAGGATCTGTGCCCGAGAGATGCAACTAAACTCATTCGAAACTGGAAACAGGCAAGAGACAGTCCACACGGCGCCGTTATCCACTGCTCCGACGGAATTGGACGGACTGGAACCACGGCTTGTGAGTGAAAGCTTCGGGAAAATGGGACCCGTTTCGAAACATAATTTTGCAGACCTAGAAGAACTCTATCAATCCGTCTACTACTCCGAAAATGGAAAAATCGCCCACCAGCTGGTATTTGGAAAATTGAGAGAGAAGAGAAACGGCTGCGTTAAATTACCGGATCAAATGGCTTTCGCATATTATGCTCTTTTCGAGTTTCTTTTCGATGTAAGTTTGTCGATCACAAGATTTTCAACATGGTTTTTTTCCAGGACTTGACTGATCTTTCTGATGACGATAGACGTTTTCTCGAATTGATGCGAGACACTTGGCGCGAAATTCGTTCAATGAGATCAACTGAAGTTGAGAAAACAGAAGTCCAGGATATGAAGAGAGCCAGGAGAACGGCAATCGAGAGTAGAAGAGCAGCGGAGGCAAAGGTAAAAAAAGAGACTGGAGTCAAGAAGGACGGCAAACCAGGCGAGAAGAATAAGAAGTAGTGTGTAAACTGAAGCCAATAATGTCTGTCGTATTGAGCATAAATGAAGTTATTTTTTTTGAGTAGATTATGTTTGTTTCCTTACACTGTTTATTTCTCGATGTTTAGTTCCGTTCCCGCGAATACGAGCATTGATGGTCTCACACAATTTTTGGTGGCTGACGGCGTCTTCATAGCAGCGATGTGGCAATTAGCCATGAAAATCGGGAGTCAGCCGACCAAAATGACAGTCAGCTCATGATTCAGGCTAATATCCATTGAATACGGCTAACAACCGCTTTGGATCCTACAGTAGTTCATATGAAGTCACTCCACCCTTGAGATGGCTAATAGCGGCTAATTGCGGCGCGTTTTGGCTTGCAGTCCGCGCCTTGCCAAAACGCGCGGCTATATTTTCCCACGGCTACGAGCGTGAAAATGTGGTGAGTACTAACTAGACATAACATAAAATAGTTTTTCAAAAAAGTGTAAAGCAGAAGGTCCAGTTAGCCGGATGAATTTGCACCGTGGTCCAAACAAAAGTAATTGTGTAGGTATCTAACTTTTAAATCTTGGTTCCACCCGAGAATTTTTTGGGTTGGTTTTGATCTGATTCTGACCTGGAACAGGGACCTTTATCTAAGTTAAACTATGAAAAACCGTAGGCTCGTTTTATCCATAATGCAGAAACTTTTCCCGTGTCCTTTCTAAATTTTTAAAATTTAGAAAGTGTTCCCGACTTTCCTCGTGACCGCGAAGAAGTTTTTCTCAAAATCTCAATGATAAAAAACAATTTTCTAAATGATTTCCCACGTGCTACCCTAGTCCACATTTTGGCTCCGCCCCTTTGTTTCCAAAGCCCCTCAAATCCAAATCAAAATCAGTCCTCCGATTCAAGTTGAGCGCTTTCTTCGAAACTCAAATCGAAGCAGGAAAATACGAAAAAGCCAAAGCTGAGAAGCGATTTTCGACAAGAACAACAACGAAGCGATGAGTGAGTTTGCGTACAGGGAGAATGTCGGAATGTTTTGAGAGGTTACGAGAAGTCGTAAAACTTCCTGGAACCGTATAGAACCAGAGAATCCAGATATTTCGCTTTTGAATTTTCAAAATCGCTCCACGCTTCTACCTACCAAAATCTTCACTATTTTCAGAGTTACTAATCGCTGTGCTGTTGTCGATTATAATCATAATCAGCAGCACACCGATCGATGAATTCAACCAACACCGCCAACAGGCTCTCGACGCAAATGGTACTCTTGCCTACAATCAAGATGATTCGCTGAATTTTGTGAATTCTATGGATGGTTAGTTGGGTTCTGGAGTTTATTTAGAGCTCACGATAAAGATCTTGAATTTATTCAATTCTGGATTCTGAAATTATCCGCGGGCCTAGGGATACTACCGTAGAAGTATGCATAAACAAATCTTATTTTCCAGGCCTCGTCGAATCCAACTTCTCTCTGCCTTCATCCTCATTCCGTCTCCTTCGTCGTCGGCGTCGTCAAATTGGTAAGGATTTTGGGCTACTGTAGACAGCTGCGCTCTATCTGACTAATATCAGCACATGCTCTCCTAACTCTTTATATTCCAGATGAAGCTGTTACAACCGCCGTGGAACAAATGCAGATGATTTCTCGTCTCACCAACGCAATCTATCTTCAAAAGGCACTCATCAATGGAACCGTCGACGCTGAAACCCTTATCTCCGAATTGCTCCACTTTGGCTCCGTCACTCCTGCACAAATCCAAACAATTGATTCAGGTGAAGTTGAAAAAGCGCTGAATTCGCTCCAAGCGCTTCCTTCAAAACTTGAAACCGGTGACAAGCTCGACGCAGTTGAGAAATGTTTTAATTCTGTGAAAACTGTGCTGGAGAAGGTGGAAGGCATTCAAAGTGTAGAGTCGTGGCCAGAGGAAACAGCCTTTAGTAGGGATATCGATGGTTTGATAAGCGGTACACTTGGAAACTTCACAGTTTTCAATAATTTCAAAACAACGCTAGTCGATTGGGTTTCAATCCAGGGAAAGGCAGAAACATCCAAAACTAAAACAACCTGGGAGCAAACTGATGCCAATCGGCTCATAGAGCTAGCACAAGCGTCCAAAGAAATGTTAGATCTTGGAGAATCGTTATCTCAAGAGATTCCCAAGATTTTTGAGTTCTCAAATACTAAAACAGCAGCCAACGCCGTCCGATTTCTCGATAAGCTTGTGAAGGGTGTTCGACAAGTTGAAACTGAAAAATTCGTAGTGCCAACAGAAGGCTTTGAAACTCTTCAAAAGAATATTGACCAAATCAGTAAAGTTTTGAAAGAAGTGTCAAAAGTCCAACCCAGTATTGAACACGTAAAAACTATTTTTCTTTCTCGTACGATGTTGAAAAGTGTTTCTACTTACACTCTTGGATTCCCTCGTGGATACGAAGACGTCACTCGAATTTTTAGTCACTTCAACAATCCATGGTTTGCGGAAACTGTGAAAGATAAACGTCTAGGCGAGTCGTTCAAGTCATTGAAATCACTCGAAGCAATCAACAATGTGGATAAGTTGCTCGAAAGAAACGGTGGCTCTGAATTGAAACTGAACGCGATTTTGGATTTGGTTGATGTTGCCGTAAATCTCAAGAAAACGTTCTTAACTCATTCTCTGGGCGATACTTCAGGGATCACAAAGTGTTTAAAAGTTCCGAGTGTAGGCATCGCTGATGACGACGTCAAAAAATTAATTGACGCTGCTGATAAAATTGATGTTGAGTTGGAAGGCTTGCATAAATATCTTGTTCAGTTGAAAGGATCTCTGACCAATCCAGATTTCGTTGGAAACCTCAAAAAGCTTATCGAAATTTGTGAAAAAGTCAATTTAATGGACTCAGAAACCTATAAGACATCATTTGAACAGTTCGCGAATTTTGCCAATTGGGAAAACACCAAAAAATATATTGACGCTCTTTCCATAGCGCATGAAGGAAAACATTCTGCTAAATTGATTCAGCATTCTCAAGCTACGAAAGATTTGTTACCTGCAGTGGCAACTTATTTGTCGAACAACAAAAAATTCATAGAAGTTCTGAGCTGTTTGATCAAAAACCCAGCTACACTCCCTACCATCACCATCATTACCGATTCTCGAAACCTTCGAAACCAAAAATCAGCTCATGAAGGAAAGGTTAGTAAGGCGTTGGATGTTGTGAAAGTTGTAGATGCCACAAGAAAAGAGTTGAAAGTTTTGGACACTTCCATCAAAGGAATCAAGAACTTCAAGAGCAACGAGTCAGATCTTCTGTACGCTTTCAAGGATTCTGAAAGTACTTATAAGACTATTGGTCCAGCCGTCAGAGGTATTGAAAGCATGAAACTTGCTATCAAAGAAAAGTCCAAGATCGATGTCATAACATCGGAATCAGCCACGGTAGAAGCAGAGTTGCGTAATGCTAAGAAACCACTTTCGAATGAAGACACGACTCGTTTGAATGAGTTGGTAACACTTGGAACTTCACTGAATACGATGTATCAACAACTGAACACCTGGGGTGCTGATGTCAAGAGTTTGAGTTTCAAGAATCTCTCTGACTACAGTAACGTTTTCGTGAAAGCCAAAGGAGTGACTGGTCTCAATGTGGATCTTGGAGCAATTAGCGAGTCATTGGAGAAGTTGATCAAAATCGCTGATCCCAGCTCACAAGGAAAGTTGAGAGAAGTCAACGACGCATTGAATTATTTGAATGGTATGGGAATGCAGTTTGCAAGCTACTCGAAAACGTTTGATGGCACCGAAAAGTCGCTGACTGATTTGGACTTGTTCCTCTCCAGTTTTGCTTCTTTGATTTCTGTGACTCCGCCGCCTCCGCTGAACTCGCAAAACGCTGGCAGTGATGGTAAACCATTAACTGGAAAGAAGGAAGAAAATAAAATGTGAGTAGTTTATAGAATACATTTTTTATGAGAAATTTTGTTGCAAAACATTTTCATTTTCACGAATTTTCTCAATGCCTTTAGAGTTGGCTTTTTAGAAAAAAACAGAAAATATCAATTTTCAACATTCCAATTGACTTACCTTTTTAACAGGTCGACGGGAGAAATCACTGCGATTGTCATTGGGGCATTATTATTGGTGGCTGGTTTGATTGCTGGTTTGATCATTTGGCTGTGCTGCAGCAAAAAGAAAGAAGATGATGATGATAATACACAGCTACTTGTGGAGACGTTCCGAAAGTCGGATAAACCTTTCGTACCAATCCAAATCGACAAAGACCATGCGTCCCGATTCTTCAGAGAGTGGATGAGTGAGATTATCCGATGTGGGAATACAAAAAAGTTAGACAAACGTTCATGGGGCATAGAACCGGATGCTTTGTTCAATCCAAAACATCCAAATTATATAACTACAAAGCAAGATTTCGACTATATCTTTTATATATACCTTCTTGATTGGTGTAGGAGTATTCACAGCAACGTCAACAACGATTTGAAGGGAAATGACATCTCGCCATTTGTGAAAAAACATGTCAAAGAGTGCAGGTATGTGAACAAACAACTATATAAGTTTTAGCTACACGAAGTCTTCATCGTTTTCAGAGAATCAATTGAATTGGTAAAGGGAACCCGAGTCGTCATTCCTCTGGACTACAAATTCTGCAAGTTCGAGACGGACTTCTTGCACGCAAATTTTGTACAGCAGAAAAACAGTTTTCTTATGGTCTTAACGCAAGGTCCACAAATTGCCACTAAAAACGAGTCAGCTCCGAATAAAAACACAAAAAAAGAGTCAGCTTCTCTGTCTAACGTTTTTGGTAAAACAATTAATGCTTTTTCAGTACCAAACTCCCGGAAAATGAAAAACTGTCAACGATGGAGAAGTTTTGGTACATGGTCTACATCAATAAGTTTGAAGCTATCCTCATGCTCTGTCAGCTTATTGAAGGTATTTTGTTCCTGATGGAATACTGCAAAACATGTGTTTATTATAGGAGGCGTTCAACAGTGCGACGAGTATTTCCCGCCAACGAAAGGCGCTGTCAAACAATTTGGACCGTTCAAGATCAAGTGCACTGCAATTATTAATGATCCAGATTTCGTTCAGCGCACGCTTACTGTCAGTGTTGAGTGAGTTAACAATAAAGCGCGTTTGGTAACTTAGCCTAACGTGGGCTTTAAAATGAAACGAAACTTCGAACAATTTGGTGACTTCAGGGGAGAATCGACGACTCACACGTTGACCCACTTCCAATACCTGTCTTGGCCGAATCAGTCTGTTCCGAAGGAGATTGCTAAACTCATTCGAATCTGGAAATTGGTGAGAAACAGTCCACAAGGTGCCGTTATTCACTGCTCCGACGGAGCTGGACGGACTGGAACCATGGCTTGTGAGTGAAAGATTCGGGAAAATTGGACCCGTTTCGAAACATAACTTTGCAGACATAGAAGAACTCTATCAAGCAGCCTGCAACGCTCAAGATGGAAAAATTGCTCACCAGCTGCTTCTTGGAAAATTGAGAGAGAAGAGAGCAAGTGGCGTTCAAAACAAGCTCCAATTGGCATACGCATATTATTGTGCAATTGTGTTACTTTTTGATGTAAGTCATGTCGATAGCAAGAATTTCAACAAAACCCTTTCCAGGGTTTAACTGATGTTTCCGCCGAGGATACGCTTTTCCTGGAATCGATGCACAAAGCTTGGAAAAAGCTCCGTCCAAAAACTGAACAGGAGGAAGCGGAATTCAAAGCGTTGAAGAAGGCCGAATTACGCGCAATCAAAATAAGGAATGGGGAAAAAATTTCAGAAAAATCAAACAAAAAGAAGTAGAGCGAATAGTGAACCCAGTAATGACTGTCGTATCGAGCATGAATAAAGTATTTTGAGTGGATAACAATGTTTTAAAAAAAGTTGTTCTCTTTAAAGGGGGAGTACGCTATTCCAAAAAGTATTGATTTTTTTATACAGATCGATTCGAAATTAGGAGACAATAGGAGTTTCAGTTGAGCAAAAATTTTGAAAATTCCTATAAAAAGAGATATAGGCGCACAAAGGGGCTAAAAAGGGTACTTTCGGGTAGCTCTTTTCACTCATTTTTCCATTGGAAATTTGTTTCGGGTAGCTCGTGAAAAATTGAAATTTTCAATATTTCCGTGAATCTTTTTTATTTCACTGAACTAAAACATTTTATTTGGAAAAACAACAATCAAAAAATAGGTTCACAGATGGCTAGGTCCTGGGAGAGCATACATTGCGTTTTCAGCTTCCGCTCTCGCATTGATTTCCTCAACATCAGCCGATGCATCAGTCTAAATTTGATTTTATTTTCATAAAACAATGACAAATACCGAGTCTGTGAATTGTCCAAATATTACTAGCTGCTTTGCTTTTTCAAGAATACTGAATCTCCACGAATGTTTCACTTCAGTTTTTCTATTCTTCCAAACCAGCATCTTTTTCGTCTTGCAGTAGTATGTGGCTCTGTATTGAACGCCCCTAACACCAGAAGCTTCAGCCAACTGCAGGTGGTTCCAGTGGGTAACTGCGATTTTGGAACGCATGTTATACCCGTTCTCATCGCTACAATTTTCATTTTTTCAAGAAACTATCACTAAACCCACTAAAAATTTTCCTTTGGCAAATAGTTGTTAGCTAACGAGTGATAGCTTTCTAGAGACGATGTTGAAAAGTGTTCAGACACACTCAGCAGATCTCGCTCTCGGTTTGGTTTGGACATGATGGCATACATGACATCGAATGCTTTCTTGTCTTTTTTGTCATTGAGATTCAAGTATCTTCTGTTTGGTGGTGAAGGATTGGTACCCTGGTGCATACATTTGTCGACTAAATCAAAACTGGTACCATTGATTGCCTAAACCGTAATATAAGAAGCGGACGATTTCAAAAGATTTGTTTTCTTCGCTCATGATTAGCTTTTCGTTTCAATTTCCGTAGTTTATATACGTTTTTTAATCAATTTCTTTATTTTGCTATTATTACTCGCTAAAAATACAGAAAAATGTTCGTACGGAAAAGCTGGATAAATAGCTGGAGGAAAAGCTATGTGGGAGGAAAAGAACAAGTTAGAAAAAAATAATAGAAACTGAAACGTGATGAACTACAGAATCGGTCTAATCCCGATTCTGTATATTCAATAGAAGAAACAAAAAATTATAATGAAAACATAAACGTGATGAACTACAGAATCAGTCTTATCCCGATTCTGTATATTTGCCACGAATATACAGAATCGGGATGAGACTGATTCTGTAGTTCATTGGAAAATAGAAAAGCGTGAAAATAAACAGAAAAATCGGCAAGATTTTTCTGTATATTTTTTTGGAATGTGATGTGGATTATTTTATGAAATCAAATCCATGCAGGACCGTACAAGTTGAATGATGAAAACTACACCCAAACTGTATATTCGGAGGAGTTTAAAATGATTGGGTGAGATCTATAACATCATGTATGATATGTGATAATTTATGATGTTATGAACGGTAGGAAAAATTGAGCAACTGCCAGTGACATTTTGTCACTAACCAAACTGCTATTTATCGAATTAATTAAGGTAAAATTTTGGAACGTTTTAATTACCTTAATTAGTTTGATATTGTGGCGGTGAAATGCAGCTGAACTTGCGCCACTGCACTCCAGTGGAGAAAGGTCCCGACACGGTGATTTTTCCACTGGAGTGCGGTGGCGCAAGTCCAGCTGCATTTTACCGCCACAATAAATAGCAGTTTGGTTAGTGACAAATTGTCCCTGGCAGTTGCTCAATTTTTCTTACCGTTCATAACATCATAAATTATCACATATCATACATGATGTTATAGATCTCACCCAATCATTTTAAACTCCTCCGAATATACAGTTTGGGTGTTGTTTTCATCATTAAATTTGTACGGTCCTGCATGGATTTGATTTTATAAAATAATCCACATCACATTCCAAAAAAATATACAGAAAATTCTTGCCGATTTTTCTGTTTATTTTCACGGTTTTCTATTTTCCAATGAACTACAGAATCAGTCTCATCCCGATTCTGTATATTCGTGGCAAATATACAGAATCGGGATAAGACTGATTCTGTAGTTCATCACGTTTATGTTTTCATTATAATTTTTTGTTTCTTCTATTGAATATACAGAATCGGGATTAGACCGATTCTGTAGTTCATCACGTTTCAGTTTCTATTATTTTTTTTCTAACTTGTTTTTCCTTCCTTTTCCACGAGCATGATATCTTTTTTAAAATTATTCTCCAGTAATTTCCTTCTTTTCTGTGAATGAAGAAAAACCGTATACACTACACAATTTTTCTGAAGTTCACCCACGCGAATGAAATTTTATAATCTTTTGAAATTGTCCGCTTCTTATATGTTTATCGAAGAGCAAGATAATGCACCTGAAAGTTGTCGTGCTTGTCTTGAATATGCCAAAAAAATGACATAATCATTTGATAGGCAAGATTGCCGTTGCCAGCCGCGTTCTTGATGCAATAATGGACATGATTTATGAAACTCTGTATCCACGGCTTCATTGGGATGAACTGCTGTTGGTTAGCTTTCTGAAACTTGAGAGCTTTGAGTATTCTGAGCTTTTACCAACTTCTCCGAGATCTTTCCGAACCGTACGAATCCAGTGCCACGCATCGTAATGGTGAGCAATGGTGGGGAAATTCTTCATGACCTGGGATAGATTCACGCACCGATCAGTCGTAAACGACTTCACAGGCTCCATAACACCAGATAAATCTCGAAGTTCTTGAAGTAAGCGTGGAAGACATATTTCATGGCCAGACTTCTCGAGAATCAAAGAATTTCCACCTCTCTGCTTCCGGCAAACTTGAAAGTCGAGGACAAGGTTGGTGTGAATATGCATAATTGTAAATCTACAAATGTATGCAGAATATCCCCGACTATCAAATTGGCCATCACCAGAGAGATGGATTCCACCTTCTGCGTTGATTAGGTCATTGACCTTGTCCATAATATCTTCTCTTTGAGCGTTGTAAACTTGATCAACCGCTGGCTCGATGACGCTTTTCACTAATTCATAGTATCGCTGTTTGGAGAGAAACGGCACTTCGAGAACGTCAAATAGAGCAGATACTTTCTGAAAATCTTTCCTATAGTTTTTTCATTCCGCAAATGTAAACTTTGAAGCCATTCCTCGTCGACAAAATTGACACGGCTGTTCGCAAATTTATTTCTTTCTGTTTTTTCCCTGATTTTCCAGCCCGATCCAAAACTGTGGACGAGTTCCAAATCCATGAATCAGAGCAGATATCACATCGAAACTTAGCCTGTATCGAGAATATGTTCAAGAAGATTACATTTTTTTATCATCTCACTTGTAGAGCAACACCTTCTTGTCGAATTGTGCAACCTGCAGTTGAATCTGCACCATTTTTCAAACATTTCCAACATTTTGATAATGATGGATAAATGAGGTCCCAACTACATACGATGTTTTGCAACTGAGAAGAGGAAATATCAACAGAACTCTCCTCAGTCTCGAAGTCATCCGGCAGCTCATAGTTTGGCTGTAGAGTTTATCCTTATATTGACAGACTGTTTCAATAGAGCTTACGTCATCTAACTCGTAATCAGGACTAGCGCCGCTTCGCGACGCTGGACACGGCTGCGCCGTGTTTCACTATAAAAGTGAATTAGCCTGGGATCGATTTTCAAGAATTTCACAATATCGTATTCTTTCTCCATGAAGGCATAGAAAATTTGAAAATGAAAATGCAACTGAAATATCTTGAAATTTATTTTGAAATCAAAATCAATATAACAAGGGGCTTCCTCGAACTCTTGAGTTGAACTTTTTCTGAAACTTCGTCCCTAGACTAAGTTGACCCTGAAAACCCCAAATCTGCAATAAAAAGTGGCCAAATGTTTACGTAACTCGAGATATGAGCCCTCAAAGTTGCAGCTAACAGTGCTTTTGGGGTACTTTGAGAACCCATAACTTGGCTCAAAATCACTTTCAGAAGGTCTAGTTTTTTGTTTTGTACTCAGAATTTTATACCAAACAATGTCCTATACTTTTTTGTATAAAAAAATTTTGAGCCAGAACAACTAAAATTTCCGACCAAATGGGTGCGGATTGCTTGTTTTGCCATTTCTTTTCGTCCAATTTGGTGATTGAAAGTTGAAATCAAAAGATAAATGTTTGCAAAAAAGTGTTCATGAATTTCATGTATTTTTCTGTCGGTTAGGAACCTTTTTATAGGTCAAATGATGACTGAAAATCCTAGAAGGTTTTTGGCCCTAAACAGGTCAGCCAAGTAAAAAAAAGTTCGGAAAATGTCATGAAACTTTAAAAAACCTTGTTACAAACATATATAGTTTGTTTCATTCCATCATTTAGGGAATTGGAAAAATAAAGTTGGTAACTCCAGATTGATCGAAAAATTTCCCACCCAAATGGTGGCAAAATTTCAAAGTTTTGGCTCAAAAATGTTTTTGTTCAAAAAGTATTGGACTATGTTGATCGGCAAATTCTGAGTCTAATACAAAAAACTAGACCTTCTGAAAGTGATTTTGAGCTGAGATATGGGTCCTCAAAGTACCCCAATTTTAGTGTTGGCTGCAACTTTGATGGCTCATATCTTGAGTTGCGTGAACATTTGGCCACTTTTTATTGCAGATTTGGGCTTTTCAGGGTCAACTTAGTCTAGGACCAAAGTTTCAGAAAAAGTTCAACTCAAGAGTTCGAGGAAGCCCCTTGTAAGAGATCAAGAATGAGAAAAACGTGCCAATATCGACATATACTTTTAAGTATGACTCTATTTTTTGTTTTTCAAGATTTTGAGATGAAATTTGACCACAACACAAATGAAGTTGCGTTCTTCGTAATGCTAAAATATCTAAGCAAAAGCAGTCAAACTATCTCCGTGGCGGTCCAAGAACCTTTATCAGCTCAGTAAAAAAGTTCCATCTAAAACTAAAGCTTTTGCCGCAGCGATCATAAATTGAATCATTGCAATCCATAGTCAACCCCTCTCAGTTCTTGATGACTGACCCACATTTTCCTATCTGGTGGGGCAAAAATCATTAAAATCAGACAAGAATGAGCAGAGTTATTAATGTGCAAGGGTATAAATTAACTTTTGAGCAAGTAAATGCAATGTAGAAAGAAATAAAAAGAAAAATGACAAACGACGGAATCGAACCATGACCTCTAGATTACTGCCCAGCCCGCTAACCACTCGACCACTCACTGCACACAACACACCACCTCCCCATATCATAGAGGAGGGTGGGAGAAGGGGGAACGTCGTTCGAAGGACGGACACGATGGAAAACGAAAATGCATTCACCAAATTCTGAAGCGAAGTTTTGAAGAAATTGCAAAATATCTCGAGTTCTAGTAATTTTCTAGCAAAGTAACACACATTTTCTGTATCTCTGCAAAATTCTATATTGGAAAAATGTGAAACTTTCTGAAATATTCTTGATGTTTGCCTGAACCATGTTTTTCCTGATTTTCCAAAAATTTTTCCACTAAAAAAATTACAAAATGTATATGTTCCATTCCGCATTTTTATTGCCCATCTCTCCAAAAAAAAATTTCCTTCCAACTCCCAAAACTGACCGAGAAACAAGTGAAAAACGAAAAGTGGGCGGAGCCTAATTTGGAGGGAAAATGAGCCATTTTTCGACCGTATCTCGGTCAATTTTGCGAATTTTGAAAATCTAATTTTTTCAATCACATTCTAGTGCTTCAATTTCTATGCTCACCAAAAATCAGCTTGATACCTTTTTCCGTTCTCTCAGAAAACGCAAAAAAGTGAAAAATTGGTTCAAAAAAGTGATCCTCATACTTTTATGGCTGGAATTTTTATTTTTTAAGATATGGTTTTCGTTCTTTTTTCTTCCCCTAGCCAGTTGTATTACCAATATATAGCCCAAATTTCAGACCTATAGCTCAATTGCCCGAGCTTGTGCAACGATTTGAACAAAAAACTGCCCTTTTTTCCAAGCCAAACTTTTCGACCAAAAAAACGACTTTTGGAAAACGGAGCATATCTTGGCTCCAAATGATTGAATCACACTGTTTTCTAAGTCTTCACAAGCGGAGAGAGACGTTCTATTCGACAAAAAAAGAATGAACGAAAATGGTCCAGTCAAACAAAAGTTACGAACGGGTCAAAATTGGGCAGAAATTTTCGGACAATTTTTTCTACACATTTTTGCGTTACATTTACTTAGGCTCCGCCCACAAGAAACGCGCAGCCTCATACTTTCTGGATTTAGGGAGAGAGGGCGGCGGAAATGTCAGAAAGAAATTTTAATTTGGAGCAAAATTAAAAAAAAAAATTTGATCACAGTCGGCCAAAACCGGCTATGTACATGGGAAAAAAAATTGCTTAAAATTAAAAACTAATTTTGCCATGTGGTAGAACTCTTCAGAATACATGTGTTCCCAAAATTTGAGAACCCAGAAACTATTTTTAGCCGAGATATGGTCAATAAGCCAATCGGTTCTTTTTGAGCTCTAGCGACCATATCTCAGGAGCCGATAATCGAAAGTGAACAAAACGTTTTTTGGTACTTATTTGATCTGTAATCAAAGTTGTACATTTTGATTCTCAAAAATTTCGTATTGATTGAACATTTTTTAGCAAAGTTATAAACAAAAACATGAAGTGACCCTCACCATTTGCCGCCACTGTAGGTCAAAAAAAGACCAAAATTTAGTACTATTATCGAAACATCCCAAGTTTCATCGCGCTCCATTGCGAACTTGGGGAAATTCAAAATTTTAAGGTTTCCCGCTAATTTTTTTTCACATGTAGGTCACGTCGAAACCGCAAAATCAACAAAATTTTTATGTTTGACGTGACCTACATGAGAAAAAAGTGAGCGGGAAACCTTAAAAATTTGAATTTCCCCAAGTTCGCAATGGAGCGCGGTGAAACTTGGGATGTTTCGATAATAACTTATTCTCACGTTTTCAATGTAAATTTTCTGGAGTGTGGAAAATCTGTACACTTTTCGTACTAAATTTTGGCCTTTTTCTTATATTTTCACGAGGTGTGATTCAGACTATTATCCAATAGAATTTTTTGCTCTTTCAGAAGATCTGTTTGGATTGATAAAAAAAACCTCCAAATTTTTGAAATTAGTATTCTCCGCCGTTAATTTTCCACGTGGCGCTCCCAAATTTTTTTCATATCCTGATTTTTTATTGAATTTTCTACGTGACATGAAAAAAACCTTCCAGAGAAAATTGACTGACTTCTAAAGCAAAATATTTTTCTACGTGTCACCCTAATCCACATTTTTGGCTCCGCCCCTTTTTCCCAGGATTTTCCCTCGAGTACAAATCAAAATCAGTCCTTGTTTCACAAGTTGAGATCTCTTCTTGATACACAACCCGAGCTAAGGAAAGTGACAAAAACACAAAGCTGATAAGCAAAAAGTGTTTTCTGAAACAACGCGATGAGTGAGTTTTCGGGTTTAGTAGAGGTGGGAGGTTTTAGATGGGTTGGGGGCCTCGTAGAAGCTTCTAGAATCGTCTAGGGTTCTAGGACCTCCCAGGCTCTTTTCACTTTTTGTACTTCCCACAACTCAAAAGTCAATTTTCAGAGTTACTAATCGCTGTGCTGTTGTCGATTATTATCGTAATCAGCAGCACACCGATCGATGAATTCAACCAACACCGCCAACAGGCTCTCAACGCAAATGGTACTCTTGCCTATAATCAAGAAGATTCGCTGAATTCTGTGAATTCTATGGATGGTTAGTTTGAATCTAAACGTCTCAACACAAAGTTCTTGTTCAGGACTCGTCCAATCCAACATCTCCTTGTCTTCGTCCTCCTTCCGTCTCCGTCGTCGTCGGCGTCGTCAAATTGGTAAGGATCCTGGCATACCAGCACATGCTCTCCTAACTCTTTATATTCCAGATGAAGCCGTTACAACCGCCGTGGAACAAATGCAGATGATAGCTCGTCTCACCAATGCAATCTATCTCCAAAAGGCTCTCATCAATGGAACCGTCGACATTGAAAAGCTCATCTCCGAATTGCTCCACTTTGGCTCCGTCACTCCTGCACAAATCCATGCTATAAAGTTAAAAGATGTGGAAGATGCTCTCAACCTTCTCAAGGATCTTCCGTCGAAACTTGTATCAGATAAGGAAATGACAGAACTGGAGGAGTTTTATGAGAAAGTGGATGAGTTGTTGAGGGAGGTAGAAGGTAACAATAACTTGAAGGTATGGGAGGATAGAAAAAGCTATGAAGATGATATTAGTGGTTTGATGAAGAAAACTGCCGGAGATTTCACGTCCCCCGAAGGAATTGAATCATCACTTGGTGCATGGAAATATAATCATGAAACACTGGCTAAGGCTGACGGAGGCAAGTTGACTACGGATCACAAAACTTTCTTTTCTCAACTTGGAAAAGCGTCGCAAGAGCTAATTGATGCTGGTAACAAATTAGCTACCGATCTTCCTAAACTCTTTGAGTTCCGAAACGGCAAAACTGCAACTGAGTCTGTTCGTTTTGTTGGTCAATTGACAAACGGTGCTCAGAAAGCTCAGGAGAAAAAACTTTTATTTCCCGCCGTTGGCTTGGAACAGCTTAAAGAAAATCTAGACCAAGTCAAAAGTGCATTAAAAGCTGTAAAGTCAGTTCTAACCACTGTTGATCTTGTCACGAATATGTTCTCTTCTCGGTCATCTTTGAACAGTGCCACTGTCCCGATGTACACTGTTAGTCTCTCAGGCGGTTATGATGACATCACTCGAATGCTCGGTCACTTCAACAATCCATGGTTCTTGAGTACTGCAAAAGATAAGCGTCTTGGCGATTCTTTCAAGTCTCTAAAATCTCTCGACGCAGTTACTGTAATTGATAAGCTGTTGGAAAGTAATGGAGGTTCGAAACAAAAATTTGAAGTCATGACAAGCTTGTTATCCACTACAACTACACTTGTCAATACGTTCAGCTCGTTTTCTATTGGCGATAAAAAACAATTGGAAGGCTGTTTCAATGTCGTTTTGAAAGCCTATCGAAACGACAAAGTGAAAAATTTGGTCACCACGGCAAAAAATATTGATGAGGAGTTGATGAATCTCCAAACATCTTTGGGTGAATTAAAAACTAATTTAACTCAGCCAGACTTTGTTAAAATTCACGAAGAGTTTGTCAGGATTGGGAAAATAGTAACAAATGATGCGGCAACTTGGAAAACAGCTTTTGATGATTACAATAAGATAGGAAACAAGCAGGCAATTGTAGAAAAGATTGTGGAAATTTCCAAAATTGCACAAAACCTGAATATCGATAAGCTTGCAAAAATAGCTGCCGACGTGAATCCACTATTTTCTGAGTTTGACCAGTTTTCGAAGGACGCCGAAAATTATATCGACTTTCTCGACTGTTTGCTCAAAGATCAATCCGCGAAGCCAACTATCAATGTTATTAGCGATTTGAAGACTCTTCGAAATAAGAAGATAGAACATGAAGGAACGGTTAGTAAAGCTTTGGATGTAGTGAAAACGGTGGATACTGTGAAAAAAGACTTGAAAGTTTTGGACACTTCCATCAAAGGTATCAAGAACTACCACAGCAAAGAGTCGGACCTTCTCTACGATTTCAAAGAATCTGAGAACGCGTACAAGACTATTGGTCCAGCCGTCAGAGGTTTCGAAAGCATGAAACTTGCCATCGAATTCAAATCCAAGATTGATGTCATAAAATCTGAATCCAAAACGGTGACTACAGAGATAAACAAGGCTAAAGCTAAAAACCAACTCTCGAGTGAAGACGAGAATCTTTTGAGAAAATTGGGAAAAGTGGGAGGATCACTGGATGCGATGTACCAAAAGCTGAACACCTGGGGTGCTGACGTCAAGAGTTTGAGTTTCAAGAATCTCTCTGACTACAGTAACGTTTTTGTGAAAGCCAAAGGAGTGACTGGTCTCAATGAGGATCTTGGAGCAATTGGCGAGTCATTGGAGAAGTTGATCAAAATCGCTGATCCCAGCACACAGGGAAAGTTGAGAGACGTCAAGGTTGCATTGGATTACTTGAATGGAATGGGAATGCAGTTTGCAAGTTATTCGAAAACGTTTGATGGCACCAAAAAGTCGTTTACTGATCTCGACTTGTTCTTCACCAACTTCGCTTCTTTGATTTCTGTGACTCCGCCACCACCGATTGCTCCACGGAACTCTGCTGGCAGTAATGGTGGTCCCTCCAATACAGATGAGAGACAGCAAATGTGAGTTGTTTGGGGAGTGTTGAAGTTTACACCAGTCTTTTGAATCTAGTAAAAACTGGTAGAAATTAACTAAGATTTTATTATGAAAATCGAGAACTTGTCAACCAATTCATATATCGTCTCTTTCATCACATTTTTACAGGTCGACCGGAAAAATAATCGGAATCATCAGTGCAGGGCTTGTTGTAATTGTTCTGATCGCCGCTGCACTCATTTGGTGGTTCTGTTTCAGAAAAAAAGCAGATATGTACCAAAGATTGGGTAAAGCTGTGGTGCCATTCCGAATCGACAAAACTAAAGCTTTGCGTTTCATCAAGGAACTTGTAAGAGAAATTATGTCAATCAAAGAAAAACAGAAAACGAATGACGTAAAGCAAAAAGAGATGAAGGAAGCATTAAAAAAGGAAAATAGCGAAGAATTAATTGATGAACTATCCTTCGGAAAAATTGACACTGATGTTTTGTTCGACCCAAAACACCCTAATCATGCTGCCGTCATGCAAGACTTTGATTATGTGTTCCGTCACTACTTCACCGAGTGGTGTCAAGACATTTTCACCTCAGTCAATCGCGAACAACAGCAAAGAACAGGCTCAGACGTTTCGCCACTTGTGAGTGCACACCTTAAAGAGATGAGGTATTTGAGTAGCTATGAAACACATAATCTCAACTTTTTTCAGGGAAATAAACGAATTGCCGGAAAACACTCGCATCAAAATTCCTCTGGACTACAAGTTCTGCAAGTTCCAGACGGACTTTTTGCACGCAAGTCGTTTGGAGCAGATTAATCATTTCTTGATGATCTTGACCCAAGGTCCACAAGTTGCCACTGAAGACGGGCCAGTTTCTTTTTCTAACGTTTTCGAGGAAATAACCGGTGAATTTTCAGCTCCAAACTCTCGACAATGGAAAAGTTTTGGTACATGGTCTACATCAATAAATTCAATTCTATCTTTATGCTCTGCCAGCTTATTGAAGGTAGTTTATTTCCGATTAAAAATTACTCAATTTGTATTTAAAGGCGGCAAGCAAAAGTGCGACGAGTATTTCCCAGATGTAGTAGACGCTACAAAGAAGTTCGGCCCGTTCTCGATTAAATGTACTGTCAGAATAAATGAAAATGATTATGTTCAACGCACGCTCATTGTCAGTGTAGAGTGAGTTTTCAATGTTTCGAGAAGACGAGATCTTAACGATGCGGTGGTTTCAGGGGAGAAACGGAGAGTCATGAGTTAAACCACTTCCAATACCTAACTTGGTCAGATGAATGTCTAAGGGATGTTGCTATCCTTATTCATCTCTGGAATTTGATGAGAGACAGTAAAAGTGGTGTCGTTATTCACTGCTCTAATGGAATTGATCGATCAGGAATTGTGGCTCGTGAGTAAACTTTTCGGGAAATTTTTACCTGTTTCTAAACATCAATTTGCAGACATTGAAGAACTCTATCAATCAGTCTACTACTCCGAAAATGGAAAAGTTGCTCACCAGCTGGTATTTGGAAAATTGAGAGAGAAGAGAAACGGTTGCACTAAATCATCGGATCAACTGGAATTCGTCTATTATGCTCTTTTTGAGTTTCTTTTCGATGTAAGTTGGGCCAAACATGAAATTTTCGAAAGAGCTCCATTTCAGGGGTTGACTGATGTTCCTGCCGAGTATAATAGTATTCTGGAATCGATGCGATTCGCTTGGCTCGATATTCGTTCAAAACGGTCAACAGATGCGGAGAGAACGGAAATTCAGAATTTGAAGAGAGTAAAAAAAACAGCAATCGAGAATAGAAGAGCCAGCGGGCAAGAGGCACCAAAAAAAGAAGCCAAGAAGAACGGTAATGCAGGCAAGAAAGGCAAGAAGTAGTGGAGAGCATTGTGAACCCAATAATGTCTGTCGTATCGAGCATGAATGAAGTTCTTTTTTTAAACAAAATTTGTAAATCTTTACTAATAACATTTGAAAACTTTGTATGTCCGATTGTATGTGGCCAGCTGTAACTCAGCCCAAACTCAACCGATTTGGATGAATCTTTTACAGAAAGATCAAGCTTGGCGTTACGTTGATGCACATATGTTTAGATTTTTGATAGCTCAAAAATTGAGCAAGTTACAGCTCTTTTAGTGAATTTTCAGTACTAATTTCGGTACCGAAAATGTGTTGCAAGTCATAACTCGCTTCAAAGTTAACCGATTCTTTTGAGATTTTCCCAGTTTGTTCGTGATTATCTGAGGATGATGCACGATTTTTTTGTTTTTCGAAATTCCAATTTTGAAGCATTCTGGAGCACTTTTCCTGAGCAACTAGGTTCATTTTTGCACGCGCGACGACAGAGAGGCAGCGCACACACAAAGTATAGTGGCCGACCAAACCTCGATAATGTCGGCTGCTTGATTTCATCACCCCCGCCGACAGGAAAGGAGAAGCCGGTTCAGTTACGCAAGTTTGGGGTAAACTTCGCGATGGAGAGAGATAGATGGGTCGAATTTTATACCATTCTGTTCGTCTCAATGCGAGGAGACAGAATATGTAAGAAAATTTTGGAAAAGTTGAGTTTGAAGGATGTTTATCGGGGTCAGAAGTTTGAAGACGTGCCAGTTCCGACTCCGATAGCAGAGACGCATGGAATTCCGTCTCCTTTTCCCGTATTAAGTGCTCTTTTGATATTAGGAAAACAACAAAAGCCCCAAAACCTCCAATTTGAGATCAATGAGTAATTTAATCATTCCTACTTTTTTACAAAACATGTGAAATTTCTCAATTTTTGTAACACTCCCGTTGGTTAGAAGTGAACGTGTTTTGACTACAGTTTTTGAACTTCACTATACGCGGAACGCGCATCAGATTGCGTTTGGATTGAATGGAAAAGAAAATAAATAAAGAAATTGTTGTAGGTGCGAAGCACCTACAACGACTTCTTTATTAATTTTCTATTTCATTTTATCGAAGGCTACAATAGTGAATTATCTGTGATTCAGGCAATAAGCAATGGAGCCGGCGGCTTCTACTGTTGAGTCAAAAAGGCCGCAGGCCCTAAGAAATGGAGCCACAGGCTCTTAGGAACGGAGCCGAAGGCTCCCCATTTTTAAGTTAAAAGGGCCGGAGGCCCTACAGAATGGGGCCGAAGGCTCACCACATTTTAGAAAAAAGAGGCGAAGCCTCCACGTTTTTAAGTGAAAGGGCCGCAGGCCCTGAAGAATGGAGCCGAAGGCTCCACGTTTTTAAGTGAAAGGGCCGCAGGCCCTGAGGAATGGAGCCGAAGGCTCCACGTTTTCAAGTGAAAGGGCCGCAGGCCCTGAGGAATGGAGCCGAAGGCTCCACGTTTTTTAGTGAAAGGGCCGCAGGCCCTGAGGAATGGAGCCGAAGGCTCCACGTTTTTAAGTGAAAGGGCCGCAGGTCCTGAGGAATGGAGCCGAAGGCTCCACGTTTTCAAGTGAAAGGGCCGCAGGCCCTGAGGAATGGAGCCGAAGGCTCCACGTTTTTTAGTGAAAGGGCCGCAGGCCCTGAGGAATGGAGCCGAAGGCTCCACGTTTTTAAGTGAAAGGGCCGCAGGCCCTGAGGAATGGAGCCGAAGGCTCCACGTTTTTAAGTGAAAGGGCCGCAGGCCCTGAGGAATGGAGCCGAAGGCTCCACGTTTTTTAGTGAAAGGGCCGCAGGCCCTGAGGAATGGAGCCGAAGGCTCCACGTTTTTAAGTGAAAGGGCCGCAGGTCCTGAGGAATGGAGCCGAAGGCTCCACGTTTTCAAGTGAAAGGGCCGCAGGCCCTGAGGAATGGAGCCGAAGGCTCCACGTTTTTTAGTGAAAGGGCCGCAGGCCCTGAGGAATGGAGCCGAAGGCTCCACGTTTTTAAGTGAAAGGGCCGCAGGCCCTGAGGAATGGAGCCGAAGGCTCCACGTTTTTAAGTGAAAGGGCCGCAGGCCCTGAGGAATGGAGCCGACGGCTCCAAAACAAAAAAGCAAGCAAAAGCCAGGTGGTGAAGCCCCCGAAGGGGGCGGAGTCCACCTGGTACATAATCGTTTGAAAAACGAAAAAAAAAAATTAATTCAGTGGGAAGCCGGCTGAATTGTACTGAAAAGGCTGAATTTTACTGAAAATGGGATGAAAAAGTCTGAATGAATTATGGTGCAGTTTTTCGCCCTAGATTTGTTACAGTGACAAGAACTGACACAAAAATTGTTTTTACTGTGTTGTCTCTCATTTGGCAAAGGGGTTACACGAGGATGCGAGTTGAACTTTTTCTGACACTTCGGTTCTAGACAATATCAGCCTTGAAAAGACCGAATCTGCAACAAAATTCCGCTAAATGTTCACGAGCCCTCAAAGATGCAGCCAACACTTAAATTAGGGTACTTTGAGGATCCATATCTTGGCTCAAAATCGCTTTCAGAACTTGTAGTTTTTTGCTTTGGACTTAGAATTTGATGTGTAACACTCCCTAAAATTTGATGTGTAATACTACTTTTTGGACAACAAATTTTTTGTGCCAAAACTTTGAAATTTTGCCACCAAAAATTTTTTGATGGATTAGGGATCACCAACTTTATATTTTTCAATTCACTAAGTGCTGGTAGGAAACATATGGCATATATTGGTAAAAAGGTTCTGAACATTTTAACAACATTTCAGGAAAATGTTATCACTTGGCAGGCCTGTTGACTGCCAATAACCTTTGCGGATTTCCAGCCATCGTTTGGCCTAAAAACATCACCCTAACCAGTAGAAAAGTATATGAAATTGTCCAAAACCTTTTTACTAACATATATCTTTTGTTTCCAGATTTCATTTTACAACTTGGACGGAAAAAACTGTCGAAATCAGTTCGGTCGAAATTTCGAAATTCGATATTTTGGTTCAAAAAATTTTTCTTTTGAAAAAAATACAGGAAATTGTTGCCGTTTTTAATTGTAGATTTGGTTTTTTCAGAATCAATTTAGTCTAGGACCAAAGTTTCAGCAAAAGTTCAACTCGCATCCTCATGTAACCCCCTTGTGAGTTATGACATTTGGGCCGAGTATAGGCTCATTCGAACGAACATAAAAAGTTATCCGAACATATGCATCAATTTTCCCGAATGATTCCCTCACTTGATTGCAGCTTGCACTAGGGTGTTTGCTAGGGTGTCTAAATTGTTTGTTTCTAATTTTTATTGCGATTTTCATCGCGTAATTCCGGAAAAAATAACATTCAACTGATCTGACTTGTTTTTAAAAAACTCGCAACAACATTCCGGTATCCCGGGTTTCCGTGGCCGTGGAAGAGAAAACTCCAGCGAAAAACCACTCGTGGCTCGAGTAAAATATATTTTTTTCCGTTTCGTGAACAACTGGAAAACAAGTACAGTGCTCCACAAAAAGTTCGTTCCACTTGGCTTTTTCACGTGTACAGCTATTTAGGTCAACATTCAGATTAAAGTTGCTTGGTGAAAAATGTTCAGCTCCGAAAATAAATTCGGGTCATGTACAAACTTTTTTGTCACGTGACCTAGTTTTCGAGTTTTAGGAAAAATTCCATTTTTCGGGGTTTGGCCGTTCCACAAAAAGATCGTTCCACCCTCCAAAAATGACTGAATTAGGTCAATGGGTAAAAATTTTCAGTCGAAATGTGGTTAGAAAGAATACGCATCCCTGAAAACCTAGGAATATGAGTTGAAAAAAGTTGCCAGCTTTGACCTGTCGGCTGGCTGAATGTCAGGTATCACTTTGACCGAATTTCGGCCTTTTCTGGGCCAAAAATGTTCCAAATCGATCGGATTGAAGTCAAAATCATTTTTCTAGTCATTTGAGATCAACAGCACAATCGCTGACCTCAAAAAACCAAAAATTTGACGAAAATCAGAAAATTGGGTTTACCGGTGTTGGCTGACCAGGAGGAAAATGAGGTGTCACACGATATTCCACGTGCCAAAAACTTGAAATCTTTGGAGGTCAGATGTGTCTTGACTGGTATAATCCTTTCAAAAGCATTCCAAGATGTTAGGACCTCAGACGAGGTTTACAGAGATCTGAGTTCCCAGGCTCCAACTGAATCCTAGATCAGAGACTGACCAGTGATTGTGATCCTAAGGATTCAGGCATATGCACTTTGAGCTTGCAAGATTCAGTTAAGAGATTAGAACCTACAAGAACGTTTGAACACACTTTTGGTACAGAATAATGATGCTGTCTCCCAAAAGGATCCGAAGAGTCTGAACTTCAGTGTTACTTGAATGTTTTGGAAGGAACTCAGATCTCTGTCAACCTCGTCTGAGGTCCTAACATCTTGGAATGCTTTTGAAAGGATTATACCAGTCAAGACACATCTGACCTCCAAAGATTTCAAGTTTTTGGCACGTGGAATATCGTGTGACACCTCATTTTCCTCCTGGTCAGCCAACACCGGTAAACCCAATTTTCTGATTTTCGTCAAATTTTTGGTTTTTTGAGGTCAGCGATTGTGCTGTTGATCTCAAATGACTAAAAAAGTGATAATGCTCTCAATCCGATCGATTTGGAACATTTTTGGCCCAGAAAAGGCCGAAATTCGGTCAAAGTGATACCTGACATTCAGCCAGCCGACAGGTCAAAGCTGGCAACTTTTTTCAACTCATATTCCTAGGTTTTCAGGGATGCGTATTTTTTCTAACCACATTTCGACTGAAAATTTTGACCCATTGACCTAATTCAGTCATTTTTGGAGGGTGGAACGATCTTTTTGTGGAACGGCCAAACCCCGAAAAATGGAATTTTTCCTAAAACTCGAAAACTAGGTCACGTGACAAAAAAGTTTGTACATGACCCGAATTTATTTTCGGAGCTGAACATTTTTCACCAAGCAACTTTAATCTGAATGTTGACCTAAATAGCTGTACACGTGAAAAAGCCAAGTGGAACGAACTTTTTGTGGAGCACTGTAGAAAACCTCTTTTTCCTACCCCTGAATAACCCCATCAGCAATAAAGGGGTTACGCAAAGTCGTGAGTTGAACTTTTTCTGAAACTTTGGTCCTAGACTAAGTTGACCCTGAAAAGCTCAAAATTGAAATAAAAAATGGCAAAATGTTCACGTAACTCGATATATGAGCCCTCAAAGTTGTGGTCAGTACTAAAATGAGGTACTTTGAGGATTCATATCTCCGCTCAAAACCCCCTTCAGAATGTCTAGTTTTTCGTTTTGAACTCAGAACTTGATGCATAACAACATTCTATAATTTTTTGAAAAACAAATGTTTTCAGTCAAAACTTCGAAATTTTCCTATACCATTTGGGTAGGTTAGCACGGACAAGGGAAATTTTCAAAAAGATTCATGAAAGATCCCGTAAAAGATCATAATATTAGTTGACTACAGTCGGTCTTGAAAAAAACGCAAAAAGTGGAATTCAAATTCAGTCGATTTTGAGTTGGAAGCCCAGAACGACTTCACGACTTCGCGTAACCCACTTGTAAGACCAGAAGGGCTGCGCTGCTCTGGGGGTCCGTCGGGTAACGTGAAATTCTTATAAATGAAAATTTTGAAAAATAATTCCGTGAACTCGTCCCTCTATCCCCTTCCACTGATGAACTGAAAAAGTATAGTTTTCCTCACGTCGTTCCTAAACTTTTGAAGCTTCCAAAAATTTTTCCCGTTTTCTACGTGACCCCAAAAAAGTTCTCCTTCAATCTCCACGAAAAAAATATTCAAATATCAGAATTTTTATCTACGTGTCACCCTATTCCACATTTCGGCTCCGCCCCTTTTCTCAAGGTTCCCCCTTGAACTCGAATTAAAATCAGTTCTCCAATTCTTGTTGAGCGCTATCTTCGAAATTTAAATCGAAGCTGGAAAATACGACAAAATCGAAGCTGAGAAGCGATTTTCGTCAAAAACAACAACAACAATAACGCGATGAGTGAGTTTGGGCGGAGGAAGTTTTTGGGAAGATACCGGGAAGTTCCAAAAAGTGAAGCCACTTTTTGAAGCTTTTCAGCGCGTTTCTTTTTTAGAATTATCGAAGATTTCAATAATCTTTGAAAACTTAACAAACAGTCCATTCTTTTAGTCCTTCAAGGCTTTTGCAATAGTTCAACCAAAAACTGCAACTTATTTCAGAGTTACTAATCGCTGTGCTGTTGTCGATTATTATCGTAATCAGCAGCACACCGATCGATGATTTCAACGAACACCGCCAACATGCTGTCGATGCAAATGGTACTCTTGCCTATAATCAAGAAGAATCGCTGAATTCTGTGAATTCCATGGATGGTTAGTTTGAATCTAAACCTCTCATCATAAAATTCTTGTTCAGGACTCGTCCAATCCAACTTCTCTTTGTCTTCGTCCTCCTTCCGTCTCCGTCGTCGTCGGCGTCGTCAAATTGGTAAAGATTTTGGGGAACAATTGAAGTTGAGAGGGGCCACTATTTTTTTTTCAATTTTTTGCCTTTCTGGTCAACCCTGAATCAATCCCCGACGAAGCACCGAAATTCAATGAATGAATGAATTATCACAGGGCCCCGGGACCTTACTAAGCATAAGAAGTAGTTTAAAGTATGTTAAGCTTAGGAGAAGGACCAATATGCTTACTTTTGGGTGTAAAAACCTGGCTTACCTGGAAACACCTCACGCTGATTGAAATCTCACGCTGATTAAAGACAAAAAATTGAAAAAATATAGGCCCCCCCCCCCTCAACTTCAATTGCGCCGATTTTGGACTACTGTAGATAGCTGCGCTCTATCTGACTACTATGGATTCATGCTTTCCAATGTCTATATTCCAGATGAAGCTGTTACAACCGCCGTGGAACAAATGCAGATGATTGCTCGTCTCACCAATGCAATCTATCTCCAGAAGGCTCTCATCAATGGAACCGTCGACGCTGAAACCCTCATCTCCGAATTGCTTCGCTTTGGCTCCGTCACTCCTGCACAAATCCATGCTATCAAGTTGAAAGAAGTGGAAGATGCTCTCAACCTGTTCAAGGCTCTCCCGTCCAAACTTGTATCAAATAAGGAAATGACAGAACTGGAGGAGTTTTATGAGAAAGTGGATAAGGTGTTGAGGGAAGTGGACGGTTTGAATGATTTGAAGGTATGGGCGGATAAACAAAGCTATAAAGATGATATTAGTGACTTGGCGAAGAAAACGGCCGGAAATTTTACGCTCGCCGATGGTATTCATTCATCACTGACGGAATGGACAATTAATAATAAAAAACTGGCTTTGGCTGAGGTGACCTCGTTGACTTCGAATCACAAAACTTATCTTACTGATATTGGAATAGCGTCGCAAAATCTAATAGATGCTGGTATTGAGTTAGCTGGAAAACTTCCTAAACTCTTCGAGTTTCGAAACGGCAAAACTGCAACTGAATCTGTTCGTTTTGTGGATCAACTGATAAACGGTGCAAAAAAGGCTAAGGATGAAAGACCTGTATTTCCCGACGGCGGCTTTATACACCTCAAAGAAAATCTGGTAAAAGTCCATAGTGCATTAACAGCTGTTAAATCAGTTCAAACTACTGTTGATCTTGTCACAAAAATGTTCTCTTCTCGGTCATCGTTTAACAGTGTCACACTTCCAATGTACACTATGAGTCTATCAGACGGTTATGTCGACATTATTCGAATTCTCGGTGACTTCAATAATCCTTGGTTTTTGAGTACTGTGAAAGATAAGCGCATCGGCGATTCTTTCAAGTCTCTGAAATCACTCGATGTCACTGCAATCGATAAGCTGTTAGAAGCCAATGGAGGTTCGAAACAGAAAGCTGAAGTCATGACAAGCTTGTTATCCACTACAACTGGACTTGTCAATACGTTCCATTCTTTTTCCATGGGTGATAAAAAAGCTTTGGGAGATTGTTTCGAAAACCTCGGATCGATAGACTATGAAGATGCAGAAGTGAAAAAATTGATTTCGACAGCAAAAGAAATTGATGATGAGTTGAAGAATCTCCAAACATCTTTGGGTAACATAAAAACTAGCTTAACTGACCCAACCTTCGTTAAAAATCATGAGGAATTTGCTAAGATTAAGAGCCAAGTAACAGATGACCCGGCAACTTGGAAAAAAGCTTTCGATGATTACGATAAAATAGGTAACAAGGATGCAATTGCGGGAAAAATAGTGGACATTTCCAAAATAGCACAAAACGTGTATATCGATAAGCTTGCAAAAATAGCTGCCAACGTGAATCCACTATTTTCTGAGTTTGACCAGTTTTTGAAGGACGCCAAAAGTTATATCGACTTTCTCGACTGTTTGCTCAAAGATCAATCCGCAAAGCCAACTATCAAGGTTATTGGCGATTTGAAAGATCTTCGAAATAAGAAGAAAGAACATGAAGGAACTGTTAGTAAGGCGTTGGATGTTGTGAAAACAGCGGATACCGTGAAAAAAGACTTGAAAGTTTCGGACACTTCCATCAAAAGTATCAAGAACTACCACAGCAAAGAGTCGGACCTTCTCTTCGATTTCAAAGAATCTGAGAACGCGTACAAGACTATTGGTCCAGCCGTCCGAGGTTTCGAAAGCATGAAACTTGCTATCGAATTCAAATCCAAGATCGATGTTATAAAATCTGAATTCAAGACGGTGACTACAGAGATGAATAAGGCTAAAGCTAGAAATCAACTCTCGAGTGAAGACGAGAATCGTTTGACAAAATTGGCAAAAGTGGGAGGATCACTGGATATGATGTATCAAAAGCTGAACACCTGGGGTGCTGACGTCAAGAGTTTGAGTTTCAAGAATCTCTCTGACTACACTAACGTTTTCGTGAAAGCCAAAGGAGTCACTGGTCTCGATGAGGATCTTGGAGCAATTGGAGTTTCATTGGAAAAGTTGATCAAAATCGCTGATCCCAGCACACAGGGAAAGTTGAGAGACGTCAAGGTTGCATTGAATTATTTGAATGGAATGGGAATGCAGTTTGCAAGCTATTCGAAAACGTTTGATGGCACCAAAAAGTCGCTGACTGATCTCGACTTGTTCTTCACCAGCTTTGCTTCTTTGATTTCTGTGACTCCACCACCACCGATTGCTCCACGGAATTATGCTGGCAGTAATGTTGGTCCCAATCAAGACGAGGGACAGCAAATGTGAGTATTTTGGGAAGTCTTTAGGTTTACACCAGTCTTTTGAAACCAGAAAAAAACTGTGGTAGAGATTAACTTTTTTCATCTCCCTACTCATATAACGTCTCTTTAATCACATTTTTACAGGTCGACGGGAAAAATCGTCGCAATCGTCTTTGGAGTGGTCGTGGTAATTATTCTGATCGTTGCTGGAGTTTTTCTCATTTGGTGGTATTGTTTGAGAAAAAAAGCAGATATGTACCAAAGATTGGGTAAAGATGTGGTGCCATTCCGAATCGACAAAACTAAAGCGTTGCGTTTCATCAAGGAACTTGTAAGAGAAATTATGTCAATCAAAGAAAAACTGAAAACGAATGACGTAAAGAAAAAAGAGATGAAAGAAGTAATAAAAAATGAAAATCGCGAAGAATTAATTGATGAACTATCCTTCGGAAAAATTGACACTGATGTTTTGTTCGACCCAAAACACCCTAATCATGCTGCCGTCAAGCAAGACTTTGATTATGTGTTCCGTCACTACTTCACCGAGTGGTGTCAAGACATTTTCACCTCAGTCAATCGCGAACAACAGCAAAGAACAGGCTCAGAAGTTTCGCCTCTTGTGAAAGCACACGTTACAGAGATGAGGTATTTTAGCAGCTATGAAACACACAATCTCAACTTTTTTCAGGGAAATAAACGAATTGCCGGAAATCACTCGTATCAAAATTCCTCTGGACTACAAGTTCTGCAAGTTCCAGACGGACTTTTCGCACGCAAGTCGTTTGGAGCAGATTAATCATTTCTTGATGATCTTGACCCAAGGTCCACAAGTTGCCACTGAAGACGGGCCAGTTTCTCTTTCTAACGTTTTCGAGAAAATAACCGGTGAATTTTCAGTTCCAAACTCTCGACAATGGAAAAGTTTTGGTACATGGTCTACATCAATAAGTTCGATTCTATCTTTATGCTCTGCCAGCTTATTGAAGGTAGTTTATTTCCGATTAAAAATTACTCAATTTGTATTTAAAGGCGGCAAACAAAAGTGCGACGAGTATTTCCCAGATGTAGTAGACGCTACAAAGAAGTTCGGCCCGTTCTCGATTAAATGTACTGCCAGAATCAATGAAAATGATTATGTTCAACGCACGCTCATTGTCAGTGTAGAGTAAGTTTTCAATGTTTCGAGAAGACGAGATCTTAACGATGCGGTGGTTTCAGGGGAGAAACGGAGAGTCATGAGTTAACCCACTTCCAATACCTCACTTGGTCAGATGAATGTCTAAGGGATGTTGCTATCCTTATTCGACTCTGGAATTTGATGAGAGACAGTAAAAGTGGCGTCGTTATTCACTGCTCGAATGGAATTGATCGATCAGGAATTGTGGCTCGTGAGTAAACTTTTCGGGAAATTTGGACCTGTTTATAAACATCAATTTGCAGACATTGAAGAACTCTATCAATCAGTCTACTACTCCGAAAATGGAAAAGTTGCTCACCAGCTGGTATTTGGAAAATTGAGAGAGAAGAGAAACGGTTGCATTATATCATTGGATCAACTGGAATTCGTCTATTATGCTCTTTTTGAGTTTGTTTACGATGTAAGTCGGGCCAATCATAAAATTTTCGAAAGAGCTCCATTTCAGGGGTTGACTGATGTTCCTGCCGAGTATAATAGTATTCTGGAATCGATGCGATTCGCTTGGCTCGATATTCGTTCAAAACGATCAACAGATGCGGAGAGAACGGAAATTCAGAATTTGAAGAGAACCAAGAAAACAGCAATCCAGAATAGAAGAGCCAGCGGGCAAGAGGCACCAAAAAAGGAAAAGCCAAGAAGGACGGTAATGCAGGCAAGGAAGGCAAGAAGTAGTGGAGAGCATTGTGAACCCAATAATGTCTGTCGTATCGAGCATGAATGAAGTTCTTGTTTTATACAAAATTTGTAAATACATAATCATTTGAAAAACGAAAAAAAATTAATTCAGTGGGAAGATCATAATGCTAAAAGATCATAATACTAGATCATAATACGTAAAAGATGATAATACTAGTTGACTAATGTCGTTCTTGATAGGGTTGCAAAATTGGCGAATCTTGGCGCCAATCGCCAATAAAAACTTGGCATTGGCGATCCACGCCCATATTTATCTTGGCATTGGTGGCCAATGCCAAGATTAATATGGGCGTGGATTGCATGTTTTTTGAAATGAATTTTTGAAAGGGTGAATTTGAAAAATTAAATGTTTATTAGAAGTTGAAAGTACATCATTTAGCTCTGCTACTGGAATGCCATTGAACTTGTTTCTTTTACAAACGATAATTTTAATTGATTCGTTCCAGTTTTCTTGCAAATTATAGTGTGAAATTGACCATTATGAGTTTATATCGACTATTGAAATTAAACATTGAGTACGTAATCGGAACTATGCACCCTGAAAGTTGCAGCCAACACTATTGTGGTCTACTGAGAATCTATTTTTAGGTGAACAGAACTTTCAGAAGGTTTCGTTTTTGTTTTGACTCGAAGTTATTCACAAATATAACCATTCACTATGATTTTTACACACAGAGTTGGCATACATGGTGGCGATCAAGTATGTAGACTTTCAAAACCAAGGACCAGCAAGCGTATGATATTTTCTGGAAAGAATTATTAACTTTCAACTTCTGGTGTGATCAAAACTTCCAATTAACAAAGTCTACATACTTAATGATACTTTGCCTAAAAATTGTTGGACATTGTTGAAGATCAAATTCTAAGCCAGAAACAAAAAATTGGACTTTCTGAAAGCGATTTTGAGCCAAGATATGAATTCTCAAAATATCTCCATTTTAGTGTTGGCTGCAACATTGAGGGGTCATATCACGAGTTAGGTGAACATTTTGTTGAATTTCATTGCAGATTCGGTCTTTTTAGAGTCGATATAGTCTAGGACCGAAGTTTCAGAAAAAAGTTCAATGATAGGGGTCAAGGAGCTTCCTTGTTAGTTAATAAATAGAGAAATTAGAAAATCGAGAGAAAATGGGCGTCTGACGCCCATTTCTTTTTCAAATGGGCGATAATCGCCCATTTCTAAAATAAATTGGCAACCAATGCCAAGCGCGTGAAAAAATATGGGCATGGGAATAATCTTGGCGGGCCAACAACAACCCTAGTTCTTGAAAAAAGCTCAAAAAGTGGAATTCAGATTCAGTCGATTTTGAGTTGGAGGCCCAGAACGACTTCACGACTTCGCGTAACCACCTTGTAAGACCAGACATGCTGCGCCACTCTGGGGTCCCGTCGGGTAACGTGAAATTCTTATAAATGAAACTTTTGAAAAATAATTCCGTGAACTCGTCCCTCTCTCCCCTTCATTTTTTCAAAAAAAAATAAAAATAATTCCGTCCACTCGTCCCTCTCTCCTTCAATTTTTCCCGTTTTCTACGTGGCCCCAAAAAAGTCTCCCTCAATCTGCACGAAAAAAATATTCAAATATCAGAATATTTATCTACGTGTCACCCTATTCCACATTTCGGCTCCGCCCCTTTTCTCAAGGTTTCCCCTCGAACTCGAATCAAAATCAGTTCTCCAATTCTAGTTGAGCGCTATCTTCGAAATTCAAATCGAAGCTGGAAAATACGACAAAATCGAAGCTGAGAAGCGATTTTCGTCAAGAACAACAACGAAGCGATGAGTGAGTTTGGGCGGAGGAAATTTTTGGGAAGATACCGGGAAGTTCCAAAAAGTGAAGACACTTTTTGGAGCTTTTCAGCGTTTTGCGTTTCTTTTTTAGAATTATCGAAGATTTCAAAAATCTTTGAAAACGTTGCAGTCCATTCTTTTAGTCCTTCAAAACTTTTACAATATTTCAACCAAGAACTGTAACTTATTTCAGAGTTACTAATCGCTGTGCTGTTGTCGATTATTATCATAATCAGCAGCACACCGATCGATGATTTCAACGAACACCGCCAACAGGATCTCGATGCAAATGGTCTTCTTGCCAACAATCAAGAAGATACGCTGAATTCTGTGGATGGTGAGTTGGATTCTGGGGTTTTTTTTCACCGTTTATCATACGATAGGGAACCTGGCTTTTGTTCTGGATTCTGGAAACATCCGGGGACCTAGAGACAATGTTCGAAAAGCATGTACAATACAAACAATTTTATTTTCCAGGACTCGTCGAATCCAACTTCTCTCTGCCTTCATCCTCATTCCGTCTCCGTCGTCGTCGGCGTCGTCAAATTGGTAAGGATCCTAGATCATCAGCAAATGCTTTCCTAACTCTTCATATTCCAGATAAAGCCGTTACAAACGCCGTGGAACGAATGCAGATGATTGCTCGTCTCACCAATGCAATATATCTCCAGAAGGCTCTCATCAATGGTACCGTCAACGCTGAAACCCTTATCTCCGAATTGCTCCACTTTGGCTCCGTCACTCCTGCACAAATCCATGCTATCAAGTTGAAAGATGTGGAAGATGCTCTCAACCTGCTCAAGGCTCTCCCGTCGAAACTTCTATCAGATGATGAAATGACAGAACTGGAAGAGTTTTATGAGAAAGTCGACAAAGTGCTGAAGGAGGTGGAAGGTTTGAATGATTTGACGGTATGGGCGGATAAGGAAAGCTATAAAGATGATATTAGTGACTTGGCAAACGGAACTGCTGGAAACTTCACGTTTGCTACTAATTTGGAATCCGTCCTGGGAGGTTGGAAAAGTGACCAGAACAAATTGGCTGGGGCTAAAGGAAAAACTTGGGATGCGAAGCAAGCAGTCTCTCTTTCTGATCTTGGGTTAGCGTCGGAGAAGCTTATAGAAGCTGGTAAATCATTAGCTGACAAACTTCCAAAACTCTTCGAGTTCCGAAACGGCAAAACTGCAGCTGAGTCAGTTCGTTTTGTAGAACAATCGATGAATGGTGCTAGGACAGCTAAGAATGAAAGACCTGTATTTCCCGACGGTGGCTTTAAACAGCTCAAAGAAAATCTAGACCAAGTCAATAGTGCATTAAAAGCTGTTAAATCAGTCCAAACCACTGTTGATCGTGTTACAAATATGTTCTCTTCTCGGTCATCGTTGAACAGTCTCACAGCACCAGAGTACACTATTAGTCTGCCAGACGGTTATGTCGACATCATTCGAATTCTCGGTCACTTCAATAATCCATGGTTTTTGAGTACTTTAAAAGATAAGCGCCTTGGCGATTCTTTCAAGTCTCTAAAATCACTCGACGTCACTGCAATCGATAAGCTGTTAGAAGCCAATGGAGGTTCGAAACAGAAAGCCGAAGTCATGACAAGCTTGTTATCCACTACAACTGGACTTGTCAATACGTTCAGCTCTTATTCTATGAACGATAAAAATGCTTTGGAAGATTGTTTCGAAAATCTCGGAATGATAGACTATGACGATAAAGAAGTGGAAACACTGATCCGGAATGCAGGCGAAATTGATCAGGAGTTAAACAACTTGCGAACATCACTGGGTAAATTGAAAACTAAATTAACTGAGCCAGACTTTGTTAAAACTCATCAGGAGTTTGTTGAAATTGGGAAAAGTGTGGACATAAATAATAAAGCAACTTGGAAAACGCCATTTGATAAGTACCATAAAATAAAAGACAAAGATGCGATTGCTGCAAAAGTTGGAGAAATTTCCAAACTTGCACAGAGAGTGAACATCGATAAGCTCCAGCAATTAGCCATCAACGGTGAACCCCTATTTAATTACTTCGACAAGTTTTTCACAGACGCCAAAAGTTATATCGACTTTCTCGACTGTTTGCTCAAAGATCAATCCGCAAAGCCAACTATCAATGTTATTAGCGATTTGAAGACTCTTCGAAATAAGAAGATAGAACATGAAGGAACGGTTAGTAAAGCTTTGAATGTAGTGAAAACGGTGGATACCGTGAAAAAAGACTTGAAAGTGTTGGACACTTCCATCAAAAATATCAAAAACTACCACAGCAAAGAGTCGGACCTTCTCTTCAATTTCAAAGAATCTGAGAACGCGTACAAGACTATTGGTCCAGCCGTCAGAGGTTTCGAAAGCATGAAACTTGCCATCGAATTCAAATCCAAGATTGATGTCATAAAATCTGAATCCAAAACGGTGACTACAGAGATAAACAAGGCTAAAGCTAAAAACCAACTCTCGAGTGAAGACGAGAATCTTTTGAGAAAATTGGGAAAAGTGGGAGGATCACTGGATGCGATGTACCAAAAGCTGAACACCTGGGGTGCTGACGTCAAGAGTTTGAGTTTCAAGAATCTCTCTGACTACAGTAACGTTTTTGTGAAAGCCAAAGGAGTGACTGGTCTCAATGAGGATCTTGGAGCAATTGGCGAGTCATTGGAGAAGTTGATCAAAATCGCTGATCCCAGCACACAGGGAAAGTTGAGAGACGTCAAGGTTGCATTGGATTACTTGAATGGAATGGGAATGCAGTTTGCAAGTTATTCGAAAACGTTTGATGGCACCAAAAAGTCGTTTACTGATCTCGACTTGTTCTTCACCAACTTCGCTTCTTTGATTTCTGTGACTCCGCCACCACCGATTGCTCCACGGAACTCTGCTGGCAGTAATGGTGGTCCCTCCAATACAGATGAGAGACAGCAAATGTGAGTTGTTTGGGGAGTGTTGAAGTTTACACCAGTCTTTTGAATCTAGTAAAAACTGGTAGAAATTAACTAAGATTTTATTATGAAAATCGAGAACTTGTCAACCAATTCATATATCGTCTCTTTCATCACATTTTTACAGGTCGACCGGAAAAATAATCGGAATCATCAGTGCAGGGCTTGTTGTAATTGTTCTGATCGCCGCTGCACTCATTTGGTGGTTCTGTTTCAGAAAAAAAGCAGATATGTACCAAAGATTGGGTAAAGCTGTGGTGCCATTCCGAATCGACAAAACTAAAGCTTTGCGTTTCATCAAGGAACTTGTAAGAGAAATTATGTCAATCAAAGAAAAACAGAAAACGAATGACGTAAAGCAAAAAGAGATGAAGGAAGCATTAAAAAAGGAAAATAGCGAAGAATTAATTGATGAACTATCCTTCGGAAAAATTGACACTGATGTTTTGTTCGACCCAAAACACCCTAATCATGCTGCCGTCATGCAAGACTTTGATTATGTGTTCCGTCACTACTTCACCGAGTGGTGTCAAGACATTTTCACCTCAGTCAATCGCGAACAACAGCAAAGAACAGGCTCAGACGTTTCGCCACTTGTGAGTGCACACCTTAAAGAGATGAGGTATTTGAGTAGCTATGAAACACATAATCTCAACTTTTTTCAGGGAAATAAACGAATTGCCGGAAAACACTCGCATCAAAATTCCTCTGGACTACAAGTTCTGCAAGTTCCAGACGGACTTTTTGCACGCAAGTCGTTTGGAGCAGATTAATCATTTCTTGATGATCTTGACCCAAGGTCCACAAGTTGCCACTGAAGACGGGCCAGTTTCTTTTTCTAACGTTTTCGAGGAAATAACCGGTGAATTTTCAGCTCCAAACTCTCGACAATGGAAAAGTTTTGGTACATGGTCTACATCAATAAATTCAATTCTATCTTTATGCTCTGCCAGCTTATTGAAGGTAGTTTATTTCCGATTAAAAATTACTCAATTTGTATTTAAAGGCGGCAAGCAAAAGTGCGACGAGTATTTCCCAGATGTAGTAGACGCTACAAAGAAGTTCGGCCCGTTCTCGATTAAATGTACTGTCAGAATAAATGAAAATGATTATGTTCAACGCACGCTCATTGTCAGTGTAGAGTGAGTTTTCAATGTTTCGAGAAGACGAGATCTTAACGATGCGGTGGTTTCAGGGGAGAAACGGAGAGTCATGAGTTAAACCACTTCCAATACCTAACTTGGTCAGATGAATGTCTAAGGGATGTTGCTATCCTTATTCATCTCTGGAATTTGATGAGAGACAGTAAAAGTGGTGTCGTTATTCACTGCTCGAATGGAATTGATCGATCAGGAATTGTGGCTCGTGAGTAAACTTTTCGGGAAATTTTTACCTGTTTCTAAACATCAATTTGCAGACATTGAAGAACTCTATCAATCAGTCTACTACTCCGAAAATGGAAAAGTTGCTCACCAGCTGGTATTTGGAAAATTGAGAGAGAAGAGAAACGGTTGCACTAAATCATCGGATCAACTGGAATTCGTCTATTATGCTCTTTTTGAGTTTCTTTTCGATGTAAGTTGGGCCAAACATGAAATTTTCGAAAGAGCTCCATTTCAGGGGTTGACTGATGTTCCTGCCGAGTATAATAGTATTCTGGAATCGATGCGATTCGCTTGGCTCGATATTCGTTCAAAACGGTCAACAGATGCGGAGAGAACGGAAATTCAGAATTTGAAGAGAGTAAAAAAAACAGCAATCGAGAATAGAAGAGCCAGCGGGCAAGAGGCACCAAAAAAAGAAGCCAAGAAGAACGGTAATGCAGGCAAGAAAGGCAAGAAGTAGTGGAGAGCATTGTGAACCCAATAATGTCTGTCGTATCGAGCATGAATGAAGTTCTTTTTTTAAACAAAATTTGTAAATACATAATCGTTTGAAAAACGAAAAAAAAAAATTAATTCAGTGGGAAGCCGGCTGAATTGTACTGAAAAGGCTGAATTTTACTGAAAATGGGATGAAAAAGTCTGAATGAATTATGGTGCAGTTTTTCGCCCTAGATTTGTTACAGTGACAAGAACTGACACAAAAATTGTTTTTACTGTGTTGTCTCTCATTTGGCAAAGGGGTTACACGAGGATGCGAGTTGAACTTTTTCTGACACTTCGGTTCTAGACAATATCAGCCTTGAAAAGACCGAATCTGCAACAAAATTCCGCTAAATGTTCACGAGCCCTCAAAGATGCAGCCAACACTTAAATTAGGGTACTTTGAGGATCCATATCTTGGCTCAAAATCGCTTTCAGAACTTGTAGTTTTTTGCTTTGGACTTAGAATTTGATGTGTAACACTCCCTAAAATTTGATGTGTAATACTACTTTTTGGACAACAAATTTTTTGTGCCAAAACTTTGAAATTTTGCCACCAAAAATTTTTTGATGGATTAGGGATCACCAACTTTATATTTTTCAATTCACTAAGTGCTGGTAGGAAACATATGGCATATATTGGTAAAAAGGTTCTGAACATTTTAACAACATTTCAGGAAAATGTTATCACTTGGCAGGCCTGTTGACTGCCAATAACCTTTGCGGATTTCCAGCCATCGTTTGGCCTAAAAACATCACCCTAACCAGTAGAAAAGTATATGAAATTGTCCAAAACCTTTTTACTAACATATATCTTTTGTTTCCAGATTTCATTTTACAACTTGGACGGAAAAAACTGTCGAAATCAGTTCGGTCGAAATTTCGAAATTCGATATTTTGGTTCAAAAAATTTTTCTTTTGAAAAAAATACAGGAAATTGTTGCCGTTTTTAATTGTAGATTTGGTCTTTTCAGAATCAATTTAGTCTAGGACCAAAGTTTCAGCAAAAGTTCAACTCGCATCCTCATGTAACCCCCTTGTGAGTTATGACATTTGGGCCGAGTATAGGCTCATTCGAACGAACATAAAAAGTTATCCGAACATATGCATCAATTTTCCCGAATGATTCCCTCACTTGATTGCAGCTTGCACTAGGGTGTTTGCTAGGGTGTCTAAATTGTTTGTTTCTAATTTTTATTGCGATTTTCATCGCGTAATTCCGGAAAAAATAACATTCAACTGATCTGACTTGTTTTTAAAAAACTCGCAACAACATTCCGGTATCCCGGGTTTCCGTGGCCGTGGAAGAGAAAACTCCAGCGAAAAACCACTCGTGGCTCGAGTAAAATATATTTTTTTCCGTTTCGTGAACAACTGGAAAACAAGTACAGTGCTCCACAAAAAGTTCGTTCCACTTGGCTTTTTCACGTGTACAGCTATTTAGGTCAACATTCAGATTAAAGTTGCTTGGTGAAAAATGTTCAGCTCCGAAAATAAATTCGGGTCATGTACAAACTTTTTTGTCACGTGACCTAGTTTTCGAGTTTTAGGAAAAATTCCATTTTTCGGGGTTTGGCCGTTCCACAAAAAGATCGTTCCACCCTCCAAAAATGACTGAATTAGGTCAATGGGTAAAAATTTTCAGTCGAAATGTGGTTAGAAAGAATACGCATCCCTGAAAACCTAGGAATATGAGTTGAAAAAAGTTGCCAGCTTTGACCTGTCGGCTGGCTGAATGTCAGGTATCACTTTGACCGAATTTCGGCCTTTTCTGGGCCAAAAACGTTCCAAATCGATCGGATTGAAGTCAAAATCATTTTTCTAGTCATTTGAGATCAACAGCACAATCGCTGACCTCAAAAAACCAAAAATTTGACGAAAATCAGAAAATTGGGTTTACCGGTGTTGGCTGACCAGGAGGAAAATGAGGTGTCACACGATATTCCACGTGCCAAAAACTTGAAATCTTTGGAGGTCAGATGTGTCTTGACTGGTATAATCCTTTCAAAAGCATTCCAAGATGTTAGGACCTCAGACGAGGTTTACAGAGATCTGAGTTCCTAGGCTCCAACTGAATCCTAGATCAGAGACTGACCAGTGATTGTGATCCTAAGGATTCAGGCATATGCACTTTGAGCTTGCAAGATTCAGTTAAGAGATTAGAACCTACAAGAACGTTTGAACACACTTTTGGTACAGAATAATGATGCTGTCTCCCAAAAGGATCCGAAGAGTCTGAACTTCAGTGTTACTTGAATGTTTTGGAAGGAACTCAGATCTCTGTCAACCTCGTCTGAGGTCCTAACATCTTGGAATGCTTTTGAAAGGATTATACCAGTCAAGACACATCTGACCTCCAAAGATTTCAAGTTTTTGGCACGTGGAATATCGTGTGACACCTCATTTTCCTCCTGGTCAGCCAACACCGGTAAACCCAATTTTCTGATTTTCGTCAAATTTTTGGTTTTTTGAGGTCAGCGATTGTGCTGTTGATCTCAAATGACTAAAAAAGTGATAATGCTCTCAATCCGATCGATTTGGAACATTTTTGGCCCAGAAAAGGCCGAAATTCGGTCAAAGTGATACCTGACATTCAGCCAGCCGACAGGTCAAAGCTGGCAACTTTTTTCAACTCATATTCCTAGGTTTTCAGGGATGCGTATTTTTTCTAACCACATTTCGACTGAAAATTTTGACCCATTGACCTAATTCAGTCATTTTTGGAGGGTGGAACGATCTTTTTGTGGAACGGCCAAACCCCGAAAAATGGAATTTTTCCTAAAACTCGAAAACTAGGTCACGTGACAAAAAAGTTTGTACATGACCCGAATTTATTTTCGGAGCTGAACATTTTTCACCAAGCAACTTTAATCTGAATGTTGACCTAAATAGCTGTACACGTGAAAAAGCCAAGTGGAACGAACTTTTTGTGGAGCACTGTAGAAAACCTCTTTTTCCTACCCCTGAATAACCCCATCAGCAATAAAGGGGTTACGCAAAGTCGTGAGTTGAACTTTTTCTGAAACTTTGGTCCTAGACTAAGTTGACCCTGAAAAGCTCAAAATTGAAATAAAAAATGGCAAAATGTTCACGTAACTCGATATATGAGCCCTCAAAGTTGAGGTCAGTACTAAAATGAGGTACTTTGAGGATTCATATCTCCGCTCAAAACCCCCTTCAGAATGTCTAGTTTTTCGTTTTGAACTCAGAACTTGATGCATAACAACATTCTATAATTTTTTGAAAAACAAATGTTTTCAGTCAAAACTTCGAAATTTTCCTATACCATTTGGGTAGGTTAGCACGGACAAGGGAAATTTTCAAAAAGATTCATGAAAGATCCCGTAAAAGATCATAATATTAGTTGACTAATGTCGGTCTTGAAAAAAACGCAAAAAGTGGAATTCAAATTCAGTCGATTTTGAGTTGGAAGCCCAGAACGACTTCACGACTTCGCGTAACCCACTTGTAAGACCAGAAGGGCTGCGCTGCTCTGGGGGTCCGTCGGGTAACGTGAAATTCTTATAAATGAAAATTTTGAAAAATAATTCCGTGAACTCGTCCCTCTATCCCCTTCCACTGATGAACTGAAAAAGTATAGTTTTCCTCACGTCGTTCCTAAACTTTTGAAGCTTCCAAAAATTTTTCCCGTTTTCTACGTGACCCCAAAAAAGTTCTCCTTCAATCTCCACGAAAAAAATATTCAAATATCAGAATTTTTATCTACGTGTCACCCTATTCCACATTTCGGCTCCGCCCCTTTTCTCAAGGTTCCCCCTTGAACTCGAATTAAAATCAGTTCTCCAATTCTTGTTGAGCGCTATCTTCGAAATTTAAATCGAAGCTGGAAAATACGACAAAATCGAAGCTGAGAAGCGATTTTCGTCAAAAACAACAACAACAATAACGCGATGAGTGAGTTTGGGCGGAGGAAGTTTTTGGGAAGATACCGGGAAGTTCCAAAAAGTGAAGCCACTTTTTGAAGCTTTTCAGCGCGTTTCTTTTTTAGAATTATCGAAGATTTCAATAATCTTTGAAAACTTAACAAACAGTCCATTCTTTTAGTCCTTCAAGGCTTTTGCAATAGTTCAACCAAAAACTGCAACTTATTTCAGAGTTACTAATCGCTGTGCTGTTGTCGATTATTATCGTAATCAGCAGCACACCGATCGATGATTTCAACGAACACCGCCAACATGCTGTCGATGCAAATGGTACTCTTGCCTATAATCAAGAAGAATCGCTGAATTCTGTGAATTCCATGGATGGTTAGTTTGAATCTAAACCTCTCATCATAAAATTCTTGTTCAGGACTCGTCCAATCCAACTTCTCTTTGTCTTCGTCCTCCTTCCGTCTCCGTCGTCGTCGGCGTCGTCAAATTGGTAAAGATTTTGGGGAACAATTGAAGTTGAGAGGGGCCACTATTTTTTTTTCAATTTTTTGCCTTTCTGGTCAACCCTGAATCAATCCCCGACGAAGCACCGAAATTCAATGAATTAGTGAATTATCACAGGGCCCCGGGACCTTACTAAGCATAAGAAGTAGTTTAAAGTATGTTAAGCTTAGGAGAAGGACCAATATGCTTACTTTTGGGTGTAAAAACCTGGCTTACCTGGAAACACCTCACGCTGATTGAAATCTCACGCTGATTAAAGACAAAAAATTGAAAAAATATAGCCCCCCCCCCCTCAACTTCAATTGCGCCGATTTTGGACTACTGTAGATAGCTGCGCTCTATCTGACTACTATGGATTCATGCTTTCCAATGTCTATATTCCAGATGAAGCTGTTACAACCGCCGTGGAACAAATGCAGATGATTGCTCGTCTCACCAATGCAATCTATCTCCAGAAGGCTCTCATCAATGGAACCGTCGACGCTGAAACCCTCATCTCCGAATTGCTTTGCTTTGGCTCCGTCACTCCTGCACAAATCCATGCTATCAAGTTGAAAGAAGTGGAAGATGCTCTCAACCTGTTCAAGGCTCTCCCGTCCAAACTTGTATCAAATAAGGAAATGACAGAACTGGAGGAGTTTTATGAGAAAGTGGATAAGGTGTTGAGGGAAGTGGACGGTTTGAATGATTTGAAGGTATGGGCGGATAAACAAAGCTATAAAGATGATATTAGTGACTTGGCGAAGAAAACGGCCGGAAATTTTACGCTCGCCGATGGTATTCATTCATCACTGACGGAATGGACAATTAATAATAAAAAACTGGCTTTGGCTGAGGTGACCTCGTTGACTTCGAATCACAAAACTTATCTTACTGATATTGGAATAGCGTCGCAAAATCTAATAGATGCTGGTATTGAGTTAGCTGGAAAACTTCCTAAACTCTTCGAGTTTCGAAACGGCAAAACTGCAACTGAATCTGTTCGTTTTGTGGATCAACTGATAAACGGTGCAAAAAAGGCTAAGGATGAAAGACCTGTATTTCCCGACGGCGGCTTTATACACCTCAAAGAAAATCTGGTAAAAGTCCATAGTGCATTAACAGCTGTTAAATCAGTTCAAACTACTGTTGATCTTGTCACAAAAATGTTCTCTTCTCGGTCATCGTTTAACAGTGTCACACTTCCAATGTACACTATGAGTCTATCAGACGGTTATGTCGACATTATTCGAATTCTCGGTGACTTCAATAATCCTTGGTTTTTGAGTACTGTGAAAGATAAGCGCATCGGCGATTCTTTCAAGTCTCTGAAATCACTCGATGTCACTGCAATCGATAAGCTGTTAGAAGCCAATGGAGGTTCGAAACAGAAAGCTGAAGTCATGACAAGCTTGTTATCCACTACAACTGGACTTGTCAATACGTTCCATTCTTTTTCCATGGGTGATAAAAAAGCTTTGGGAGATTGTTTCGAAAACCTCGGATCGATAGACTATGAAGATGCAGAAGTGAAAAAATTGATTTCGACAGCAAAAGAAATTGATGATGAGTTGAAGAATCTCCAAACATCTTTGGGTAACATAAAAACTAGCTTAACTGACCCAACCTTCGTTAAAAATCATGAGGAATTTGCTAAGATTAAGAGCCAAGTAACAGATGACCCGGCAACTTGGAAAAAAGCTTTCGATGATTACGATAAAATAGGTAACAAGGATGCAATTGCGGGAAAAATAGTGGACATTTCCAAAATAGCACAAAACGTGTATATCGATAAGCTTGCAAAAATAGCTGCCAACGTGAATCCACTATTTTCTGAGTTTGACCAGTTTTTGAAGGACGCCAAAAGTTATATCGACTTTCTCGACTGTTTGCTCAAAGATCAATCCGCAAAGCCAACTATCAAGGTTATTGGCGATTTGAAAGATCTTCGAAATAAGAAGAAAGAACATGAAGGAACTGTTAGTAAGGCGTTGGATGTTGTGAAAACAGCGGATACCGTGAAAAAAGACTTGAAAGTTTCGGACACTTCCATCAAAAGTATCAAGAACTACCACAGCAAAGAGTCGGACCTTCTCTTCGATTTCAAAGAATCTGAGAACGCGTACAAGACTATTGGTCCAGCCGTCCGAGGTTTCGAAAGCATGAAACTTGCTATCGAATTCAAATCCAAGATTGATGTCATAAAATCTGAATCCAAAACGGTGACTACAGAGATGAATAAGGCGAAAGCTAAAAATCAACTCTCGAGTGAAGACGAGAATCTTTTGAGAAAATTGGGAAAAGTGGGAGGATCACTGGATTCGATGTATCAAAAGCTGAACACGTGGGCTGGTGATGTGAAGAGTTTGAGTATCAAGAATCTCTCCGACTACAGTAACGTTTTCGTGAAAGCCAAAGGAATCACTGGTTTCAATGAGGATATTGGAGCAATTGGCGTTTCATTGGAGAAGTTGATCAAAATCGCTGATCCCAGCACACAGGGAAAGTTGAGAGACGTCACGGTTGCCCTGGATTATTTGAATGGAATGGGAATGCAGTTTGCAAGCTACTCGAAAACGTTTGATGGTACCAAAAACTCGTTTACTGATCTCGACTTGTTCTTCACCAGCTTCGCTTCTTTGATTTCTGTGACTTCGCCACCACCGATTGCTCCACGGAATTCTGCTGGCATTAATGGTGGTACCTTCGATCCAGACGAGGGACAGCAAATGTGAGTATTTTGGGAAGTGTTGGAGTTTACACCAGTTTTTTGAAACTAGAAAATTGTGGTAGAGATTTACTTTTTTCATCTCCCTACTCATATAACGTCTCTTTAATCACATTTTTACAGGCCATCGGGAAAAATCATCACAATCGTCGTTGTAGTGGTCGTGGTAATTGTTCTGATCGTTGCTGGAGTTTTTCTCATTTGGTGGTATTTTTTGAGAAACAAAGATGATGCCTTATTTGTGGAGATGTTCGAAAAGTCTCCTGATCCTTTGATGCCAATCCAAGCCAACAAACTGCAAGTTGCGCAATTCATGAGAGAGTGGATCGCAGAGATTATCATGGAAGGCAATGACCAAATATTTTATGACAAACAATGGGGAATTAGTATCAAGTCTTTGTTTGAGACAGATGTAAATAGTAAGATCACCTGGCTAAAATTCGACTATGTGTTTTCTGCCTATTTCGAATATTGGTGTTCGAAAGTTTTCATAAGCGTCGACAGCGATTTGAAGGAACAGAAACTCGCAACTGTCTCGCCATTTGTGAAAAAACATAAAAAAGAGTTGAGGTATGTGAACAGCAATGAACTATTAGCTATACACAATTTTCACTGTTTTCAGAGAACCAATCGAATTGGTGAAGGCGACCCGTGTGGTCATTCCTCTGGACTGCAAGTTCTGTAATTTCAAGACGGACTTCTTGCACGCTAGTTATGCGCAGCAACAGAATAATTTTCTGATGGTATTGACACAGGGACCACAATTGGCTAGGAAAAAACAGAGAAAGTCAGGTTCCAACAAAAAGAACAAAGACAAGTCAGCTTTTCTTTCTAACTTGTTCGGGGAAACAATCAATGAACTTTCAGTGGTAAACATCCAACGGAAGAAAAGCTATCAACGATGGAGAAGTTTTGGTACATGGTTTACATCAATAAGTTGGACGCTATCCTCATGCTCTGTCAGCTTGTTGAAGGTACTTTATTTTTCATCAAATATTTCTCAGCTTGTATTTAAAGGCGGCAAACAAAAGTGCGACGAGTATTTCCCGCCAACGAAAGACGCTGTCAAACAATTTGGACCGTTCAAGATCAAGTGCACTGCAATTATTAATGATCCAGATTTCGTTCAGCGCACGCTGACTGTCAGTGTTGAGTGAGTAATTGAAAACACGATTGGGAATTCGAACTGAAAGGGATTTACGAAAAAAAAACGATGATTTCAGAGGAGAAACTGCTACTCACACGTTGACCCACTTCAATTACCTGGCTTGGCCAGATAAGTCTGTTCCGAGGGATGGCACGAAGCTTGTTCGAATCTGGAAATTAGTCAGAAACAGTCCACATGGCGCAGTTGTTCACTGCTCTGCCGGAATCGGACGTACTGGTACCATGGCTTGTGAGTGAACATTCCGTAGAAATTTGTTTAAAAAATGATTATGCAGACGTTGAAGAGCTTTGTCAAGCAGCCTACTACTCTCGAGATGGGAAGGTTGCCCACAAGCTGCTGTTTGGAAAATTGAGAGAGAAGAGAGCACGTAGCATTCAAGATAAAACCCAATTCGCATTCGCATATTATTGTGCTGCTGAGCTTCTTTTTGATGTAAGTCTTCTTGCTCGTAAACTTTTCAACATAATTCTTCCAGGGCTTGACTGATGTTTCTGCCGAGGATACACGTCTTCTGGAAGCGATTCGCAAAGCTTGGGCAGAGCTTCGTCCAAAAACTGAACAGGAGGACGCGGAGTTGAAAATTTTGAAGGAAGCCGAGAAGAATGCAATCGACAATTTCAAACTTTAAAATAAAAACTGCCGTGTTGATGAAGAAGAAGTAGAGCGCATACTGAACCCGATAATGTCTGTCGTATTGAGCACGAATGAAGTTTCTAGAGTAGATGATGTATTGTCATATGTTTTCATATTTCCGATTTATTGCTACTGACTCCTCTGATTTGGCCACTTACACTTAACTTTGACACTTTTTTAATTTTTCCTATTTATTGGAAGAATTGTCGACTAACTAAATAGTACAAGAAGAGACAAATCTCAAAACAAAAAAAATCGATTCGGCACCGGAAGGTATCAGGGAGAATCGAGAGAGCGCATCGATGTGCATTTGAAAGTGTTGGAGCCGGCGGCGAATGGTAAGGGATTTAATGGGATTTTAGAGGGTTTCTGAGCATTAAAAACTATTTGGAGCCTCGATATCGCTCCAGAAGGAAGGCCATCGGAATTCCAACGTCCTTGAGCAATATTGCCAGTCATTCTTGACAATATTGAGGTCAAATCTTGCCTATTATGGCTGTCTCAGTCAATGTCAGTCCTGGCTGAATTTCCCGATTTTCGGCTGCGATATCTCGGCACGAAAATGCTACAGTAATATATTAAAATTTAAAGGAACATACTCTGGTTTTCAGGTCAATTTTTTAAATTTTTTAACGTTTTTCGAACGATTTTCAACAAACTTCGAAGCGAAATGTAACTTTCGGAGCAAAAAATAACATTTCGCTTCGAAATTTGCTGAATATCGTTCGAAAAACGTTAAAAATTTAAGAAAATTGACCTAAAAATTATGGCATGTTCCTTTAAAATTTCAATACAGTACTGTAGCATTTTCGCGCCGAGATATCGCAGCCAACAATTTGGGAAAAGTTCGAATGCCGTTTTGACAATGCCGCCAGGCGCAATGTCAAAAAGAAATTTTGCATTGCGAGACCCGAACACGAATCATTCTTCGCCTTTAAAGAAAATACTGTAGCGAGAGAGTATTTTAAGTTTTAGACGCAGAGACTTTCTCTGCCTCTCGTTGGAACGCTTTTGCGGATGTATTGTGGCGGTAAAATGCAGCTGGACTTGCGCCACCGCACTCCAGTGAAAAAAATCACCGTTTCGGGACCTTTTTCCACTGGAGTGCGGTGGAGCAAGTCCAGCTGCATTTTACCGCCACAATAGCGCATCCTCACCCTGCGATTTGCCTTTTCAATTTATATTTCTCCAAAAACTACGGTAAACAAAAGCAAATGTGTGCAAACACAAGTCCGCAACACGGCGGGTTTTTTGAATTTTTTTCGCTAATTTTGCCTTTTTTGCATCGTTTTCGCTCAACTTTTGCTCAATTTTCGCTGATTTTTCCGTCAAATTTTCGTAAAAATTTACTTTTCAGTCACAAAAGCGAAATGAGCGAAGCAACGACGACGTCGCCGACCATCGAGTACACAAGCGACGATGTGAACTCGTCGATTATCGACACGAAAGAGTTGGAGAAGGGATCACAGGACGGATTGAATTGGTTGGAAATTTAAAAATTTTACGATGAGCAATCGCTCTCTATTCCAGGATCGTCACCTACACCCATCAGCTCGCGCTGCTCACGCGTCTCACCGACTGCGCTTTTCTCACATGGCAATTCGAATGGTCGAAACTGAAAAAGCGCGGCGGCGTCGACGGCTTCTCCGGTCACATCATCGTCACGTATCGTCGCGAGAAGGAAAAAGTGGCGCCGCTCAAATTCCACGTCGAAATTTCAAATTCCCGCCAAGAGGTGGTCCGTCGCATCGGACCGACTGCCGATATCAAGTACAATGATAAATACGCGATGTGCTATTTCTCATTCGACATGTTCCTCGCCCCGTATAGTTTGGCGACGAGAAATTTGCCCATTGATCAGGCGTTCCTAGCGACACCGTTGACCGATGGGATTCTGGTGGTGGAGGAGAGAAGAATGCATGTTAATAAAATGGTAACACGGATGCTTAGATTTTTTGAAAAATGCTCAAAATAGTAAAAAAAATTCAAAATTCGCTGAAAATTCATTTCCTTATAATTGCGGCATCGTCGGTTGTTAGCGCTGTTTAAAGGCGCTTGCAATTATTTAAAATGATATCTCGCCACGAATTCACTTCTACAGTATTCCAACTTGGGATACTGTAGGAGTCGATTCGCGGCGAGATATCTTTTGAAATAACTGCATGCGCCTTTAAATTGCACTGACAACAGCGATAACAGAGTAATAAATTTTGGAGCGTTTTCAGCGAATTTTGAATTTTTTCACGATTTTGAACATTTTTAGCAAATTTCGAAAAAAAAAAACATATTCACTATTTTTGAGTATTTTCAACGAGTTTTGAAGAATTTTTCACGATTTTTTTCCAGTACCTATCCATTCAATCCGAGTTCTTCCACACAATGTTCACATCGGATTTCTGTGAGAAAAGTCTAGAAGAGATTCCGATTGGCGATGTGAAGTATGCCGACTTTGCACTTCTTCTCGCGATCGTTTCGATGAAACCAGCGTTTCCTACTGGTAAGGGCATTACGGTGGAGATTTGGCGGGTGTTTGAAAATTTGAAAAAAAAAAACATTTCTAAAACGAAAAAATTGGTGAGAATCGGGCTCAAAATTGGCCTAAAAACGCTTTAAAATGATAAAAAACGACACAAAAACCTTCCAATTCCGAAAAATCTCACTAAAATAGTATAAAGTCTCTAAAAATTGAAAATTACAGTGATTTTTATTAGAAACGATATTTTATAACGGTTTCACAACTTTTTTTTGAAACCGTTATAAAATACCGTTTTCATTAAACTTTTTAATGATTTTGAGCGTTTTTAGGTCAATTTTGAGCCAATTTTTGACTCCGCTTCTGACAGATTTTTTTGTTTTAAAAATGTGTTTTTTCAAATTCAGTAATGTTTACAAATTTTTGGAGCGATTTTCCTGAAAAAAAATTCAATTTTTCGACCAACAATTTTTCTAGGGCTTTCAGAGCGTTTTTTGACAATTTCAGTTCACTAAAACACTTCAGCTCAAAAAAAAAGTTTTAAAAATTCCCCAATTTTTCAGACGAATCCATAGACATCCTGCTCTCACTCGCCGAGCGCTTCCTGATGCCAGCAATCGTGTCCCACGTGGAACACCATCTGCTCACCGCCACTCACTTTGATTTCTTCCGTCTTCTGGCTCTCGCAGACAAGCACAATCTGCAAGCCGTGCGCGAGAAATGCATCGATTCGCTGACGACGTTGGGACAAATCTCCCGCAATCGGCATCGGCTCGAGTACATTCATTTGAGTCAGGAGACGAAGTCGAGAATCTTGGATCGCTTGATTGGTCTTTAGATATCAATTTATATGTATATGCCTGTTTTACTCTCAATGTATTCAGAATGTATCCTTGTTGTTACTGTTTTACCGTTAATATAATGAATCTCGAACTTTCTTCTGTAAGTAGAATTCTCCATCGCCAAGATCGCGCTGCTGCAGTAATATGACGGCTCAGAGTCGAGTCGACACTCGATTCAATTTTTTCAAACAATTTTCAAAAAAAAGTTAGAGGTTTTGGGGAAGTGTGCAAAAATTTTCCAATAAAAATTCCTGGGAGAAAGATTTCCGAAAATCTCTCACAACAGACAAAATGTGAAGCATCATTACGCGCGATAAAGATCCGGGATTAGATACTGTAGTGAATAGAGAAAAATTGGATTGGCAAAGAGGAAAATATGGAGTCTTGTAAAATTTCGACATCGTGAGGCCAATGAATTAAAGGAGGATTCCGACCAAAAAATGAATTGGGCTTAAACTGTGCTAAAAGTTGCGTAGGTCACGAATATCGAAGTGAAACATCTCGAAAAAAATTGTAACGCTCAAAAAACGCGATCGCCGGTGCTCAAAGTGATCCTTCATGGAAGAGAAATTACGCGGCCGCCTGCAAATTTCGCAATATTTTTCAAATTTCTCTTCCATCAGGGATCACTTTGAGCACCGGCGATCGCGTTTTTTGAACGTTACGATTTTTTTCAAGATGTTTCACTTCGATATTCGTAACCTACGCAACATTTAGCACAGTTTAAGCCCAATTCATTTTTTGGTCGGAATCCTCCTTTAAAATTTTCAATTTTCTAAAACTTCTGCAAGCCATAGACAGTGTAAGCGGATTCTGATACGCCAACTGTTATATTTTGGTTGATTTCTGCCCCAAAACTGGCATAAATTATGAACTGTCGTGAGGTTTGACGCATGGTACGCAGACACAACTGACACGCTCGCGCAAAAATGCACAATATTCCTCAATTTCTCCCGAAAGCTGCCGTACCGCCTTTAAGATGCACATCGCGTTCGTATAAGCAAAAAATGGTTAGTAATTCATTGCACGTACTCAAAATCACTAGTTGTTCGCTAAGTTCGAGTTTATTTATAAACTTGAAAGTTTCGGTCGATTTACGTTAAACAACGCGCACTTAACCCTTGCGGAGTGTCGTTGTTGTCCGGCGACTGGATTATATGTTTCCGATGTTACGTGGAATTTGAATTCCTAACTTTTCCGTCGCTTTTTAGGCGTTCCGTACTCCTCGTGAACAACCCAACTGTGCGTTGACGAAAGTCAAAATTTCAGGTATTGCGCGCATGTTGCCTCCAACCCCATCCACATTTTCAAAAATCCACATTTCCAAGGAATCCAAAAATTTTCAACACTAACAGATATATCTGGTGCGTAAAAGTGTCCTTCTTGATTTTGATTCTAATCTCAAATTCGATGAGGGAAAAAAAGTGAACCTTCCTGAAAAAGTGGGTTCCTCGGATCAGATAACACACCGGGGGGAGAAGACACTCGATTTCAATTCTCAAACTCAAAATTCAATGGATTCGTGGCTGCCTCGGAAAAAGTATATAGTTTTGTTACTCCTATTGACCCTTATTTTCACTTTATACTTCACTAGGCATCATGAAAAAGTGAGAAGATTCGGAAACTATCTTCAAACTTTCGTGCCCTATCAAAAAACTGTTTCACCATTTTTAATCGAAAACGATGAGGAGGGAAGGCTTAACAGAACATTACCCGTTTCACATGCTTTCATTGTTGCCGCCTACTATTATCCCACTTCAAAATCGTGAGTTATTTGATTAAAATTTTTGATAATCTTCTACTTTTAGCCTCGGCCAAAATGCTGTCGCCTTGAACATGCTGGTAGATTCTAAAAACTTTGATCTGAAAACCATGGGATATAATATAGTCGGCTCAAATGACACTGACCAGCAACTATCAGTAGCCACTGCTCAAATGTAAAAATTTTATGATGAAATGGTCCCAAAAAATTATTTTTTTCTAGTGAAGGAAAACCGTACTGCCGATATACTCAAGTGATGGCTAGGACAAATACAGTTGAGAATTTGAAATACTTGGAAATGGAGTCAAGGGGGACTAAAGTTCAGGTAAGCATTGACACATATCTGGAACGATTTCTCATAATGAAATGTTCAGATTCCCTTCAAAATGGCTCGCTATTCTGCTCCGAAGCCTGTTGTAATATGCATCTCGCCACAGTTTGTCGCCGAACAATGGCAGATATTCTTGATGCATGCACACGTGGCAAACAGGTACAGTAACCTTTCCCTGCAGATCTACCTACTGTAATTTTTAGATTCGGCGCTCACCTTCACATCTACTTAATATCGATTCTCGAGGCTTACTTTGATCTGATGAGAGTTTATGAGAAAGAAGGATACATCACCATTGACTACTGGTTGAAGACTAAATTCGAGGATCCGAAATCTCCATTCTATGAACCTAATATCAATACAGAGTTGAGAAATCAAATTGGCGCTCAAATGGATTGTCTCTTGCAATACAAGGAAGCCGTCGACTATATTGCATTTTTCGATATGGACGATGTTTTGTTCCCCAAAGATTATCCAACGTATTTGGAAGAGTTCAATGCGGAATGGGCCATGCAACCGAATGCAACATCAGTGGCTTACGGTAGACGGGAGCATGAGTTCATTAAAGGTATTGTTATTTAGTACTGAACATAGGTTACTTATTGTGAACATTTCCAGCCGAGACCCTTGCCGAGTACAGTTTCACTGAGCTCATTGGAAGTTTGAAGTCATCGAGTGCAGTGAAAGTTGCCAAAGTTGTGACGAAGCCAGAGCTGCTTAACACGATTGGTCTGCATTTCAGTGATAATGAGGATGTCAGTTTGAGGTAGGTTGAAGATTATGGTAGAATGATCCTCGAGTAAATAATCTAGATGAAGTACTGCACATATTGCCGACTTAGCAACCGTACTGGTCTAAACATTTGAATACTGTATTGTTGACACTTCTTAAAATTACAGGGTCAACAAAACCTATCCACACATTGTCCATGTCCAACGACCGATTCAAAAACACGGAAGCAACGAAATCACCAAAGTTTGGAAATTCAAATTTGGCGCGCTCAACGAAACCATCCGTCAAGAAGACATTCAAGCGATAGAAGAAGATATTTGGAGAATTCGAAACCTTTCAACAGTTGCTGAAATCGCTGAACGTCTTCCTCAACAAGATTTCTACTTTCCAATTGTATTCAAGTGTTATTTGAAGCAATTTTATGGGAGAGCAAAGTTAGAAGAGTGCCCCAATGCAGAGGCTTGTGAACTGCCGCAGACAGATGACATCAAGTGTATTCATTCAGATGCTCAATTCTTTTCGGGACCCGAAATGAGTCCGTTCTCTTATCATTTCACGAATAACTCATTCTGGTCCGAAGATATCGGGTGTTATCAGTGATTG